>OX421500.1:9149528-9812028 GCA_949126835.1 Anisus vortex
TCTCTCTCTCTCTCTCTCCTCTCCCTCTCTCTCTCTCCCTCTCTCTCTCTCTCGATTTTATTGTCTGTGCCGTCACGGGTTACGTCACTAGAGTTCTTCTATCTTCAGACTATCTGATGTTTGTATTTTCTTCCCTGTAACTGTCATCTTTAAGATGATACGAGAATCAAAAGAAGTTGTATCACCCCCCCCTCCCACCAACCCTCCCCTTCCCACCAACCCCCCCCCCCCCCACCACCAACAACACTTTTTTGTCAAGTGCATTTTGGAGTTTAGGTCTTTAAATTTTATTTTTTTAAATGATTCTTGCCATTTTAAAAATGTAACAAACTTTCCATACATTTTAATTTTAAAACATGAAATAAACATTGGTTCGGAGACACTTTTCTGTAAATTTTGCTGACTAGGAGAGTTAATATGGTGTTTGTCTTATGTAGAGGGGGGATTGTGAGGCTGACACAATGGCATGACACCGTCAGTTGTGTCTAGTAACCATCCTACTTAAACTCCGTTTGGACTGAGAGCTAAATTGATTAATCCCTTATAGCCCTGGATATGTACTCTGCCGTGCATCTGAGCACGTTTCGATCTCCGTAGAGAACAGTGGAAAGTAGGTCACCTGGCCAGTGGCCAGTGCGGAATTGTGATATGATGGATTGTTGCGACCTTTTTATCCGCCACCATGGGTCGGCGCGGTTAGGGCGGAGAGGATGCCGCCATACCTCGGGACCATTATCAGATTTATCCCAACTCTCATTCCATATAGTAACCATTAGAACTGTACGACCAACAAATACGGTAGCGACAAAAAACAACAACAACATTGGTGCCCATAATGGTTTCAAAACCTCCGGGATAGCATCCAACACTCTACCAGTAGACCACCACGTCCTATTTACTTTTTGTTTTTAAAATGTAATATCATTAACTAGTTTCTATTAAGTTGTGATATGTTTATATTTCAATGATTTTACTGTCACGGCCGTTACATGTGAATGAATAGACAACTCAGTTTGTGTTGTTTGTAACTGTCGAGCTTTAAGCTGGTGGATTCAGAGATCATTCATCATAAGTATTCACAAGCTTGAACAATATTATACAGGGTGAAAAGATCTCTCTCGCGGATTCCGCGGATTTTCACATCTTGTGCGTGGGCCAGCGGGAATTGTAGAAAAAATATAGAATGACAGATTTATATCTGTTGTTTACACTTGCAGATCTCTCGCAGGATTCCGCGGGTTTTCGCTTTTTGTGTGAGCCAGCGGAAATTGTGTGTGCTCAGACGGAGATAATGGAATTATTGACGTTTTCATGGACAAGTATTGAAGAGTAACATACAGAGTTGAGAAAGGGGGAAGAGGGGGGGGGGGATTATGATGGTCTTTTGATAGCTGAATTCGTCCTTGACATGTTAGACTGTTAGATGTTGATATTCTACTTTAGTGTTTTGGGACTACGCATCGTCTCTCAAGCGTCCTTTCACAAAGCTGTTTGCCATCTTTGCCGTGTCTTTGTTGTTTTTCAGAGCGCCAATGTTTACATCTTTTCTATTATGATGTTTATCCACAAGGCGTGTAGACACGCGAGTCTGTTTCTGTGTAAAGATCTTTATGTGTGTAGGCCTATATTTAGTGTATGTGTGTGTGTACTTAACACACGTGTGTGTTCGTGTGTAAAAAGTGTGTGCTGCTGTTGTTTTTTTTTTTTCTTCTCTATCTAAAGGGCGAATACCTTGGCGTCGTACAGTTGTAAGTCCCGTCAAGCGTGTCATGTCGGTCGTCTGTGGCATCACTGTACTGGGTACTGTCATCGGCTGTAAGTCGTTTGACAAGAAAGTAGGTCAAGCCCAAAAACAACAACAACAAAAAAACCACCACCACCAGTTATGTGCATCACTTCGTTTCTTCGCTTGTCATTAAAAACAACAACAAACTTTTTAACGCGCTTAAAAAAACAAACATCTAAAGTCCCCGTCGGACCACATTCAATAGGGCCGGTGAAGCAGCGTCGACCTGTTTCAGTGCCCACGGCATACTAGGGAGGTGTGTGGCCAGCACAATGCCCAGCCGCCTTTACCTTTACCCCAAGAGCTGGGTAGACTCAGGGACACCCTCGAGCCTAGGGAACGAAAAATCGAGGATTCGAACCCAGGACCTTCGATACGCCAGTCGAACGCGCTGCCGGCTCGGACACCGTGTCCCCCATTTTGTGAACTCATTTAACTCTAATAACCAGTTTGTGAAGCTGAGTTCATGCTTCTGATGGAATAAGCCGTGGCCGGCCCCACTGTGTCTAAATCTTCTACTTTCCACGTGCTTCTGTTGTGGCGGTTAGGTTTGACGTTGCTTTGTGATGGCCACACGATGCCCTCTCAGGTCATGGTGCCTTAAAGACCAAATACTGTAAATAAATTATTTAAAAAAAGCGTTGAAATGCTGCTCCACATATAGAAATAGGGCGTTTGCAATCACGTGACAAAAAACACGTGATTTTTGTTTACTTTGTGTATTGATGTACAAACAATGGCCGCTGTATTAATATAGTTTCATATCGACTCGAGCTTTTTTTATTGATCTTTTGTGTTTAAAAGGATTATTAATGTATTAATATGTATTTTATTAATTATATATTAGATTAATAGGCATATCACAAGATTCTTACATTAAAAATGTTACAATACTTTTGAAGTATTAGGCCTACAATGAAAATAATGAATTACTCCAATACTTCAATAAATCAATTCAAATGCAACACTTACCGGTCGGATATTAAGATGATAAATTGAGCGTTAAATGTTAAAAATCGTTGAAAAAATACCATGTCAGGCTTTCTCTTGTACTAATAAGATGATCTACGACGATTTATCTAATGATTTGTGCGTAGGATAGCCAATATTCAGATGTGAATTTGGCATGATAAAGAACAAGTTCACGACATTTGTACATCAAGTGGCTTCTATTTACAAAATGACGTAACGAAAAACATAAGCACCGCCCACTGCAAACGCTCTAATAGTTTGAAAAATTCATAATAAATGTTAGATGCAAACCATTTTATTCAAACAGTTATTAAATAAATACGTATAGATTATAGGTCATAGGTTATAACCAATTTTAAAAGTGCAGACATTTAACGAGCGTGTAGGCGAGAGAGATAATTATAAAACAATTACGAGAGCTGGGATGGTGGGCAGGACTTTCTTTCTGTGTGTGTGTGTTTGGTTCTTTGGTTCAACGAGTTAACGTCAATGTTGACAAAGACGTCTTCGCTGAACTATGTCAACTTTAGGAGATCGCTGTCAGTGACGTCGCATTACATCGCGATCATGACTCAGGCGGGTCCAGGGAGTCTGGGGGGGGGGAGGGGCTGATGACGTCGATGGGAGAAAGAAGTCGACATGACCTACGTGCCCAATAGCTATACATTTTTTCCCCACTATTAACGGCCTGATAGTATTTGATGAATTACAGGAGAAATTAGTTGATAGTTTGAGAAATATATAACTTAAAGATTCACACAGTAGAACTTTGATTAGGATTTCGTGTAATGCATTCTCTAACCGACACAATATTTCGTCATTTTGAAACTGTCCACGCGCTCATTAATGTTTTTTTTTCTTTTTTTTTTTTTGTTAGGTATTATTTTTTTAATTATATTTTTTGTTTTGTTTCAAATGAAACAAAATAAGAAATAATAACCTATATATAAATCAGATGTGCATCTATCTCACGTACTTACAAGGTGAACTTGTGAAATTGTAATTTACTCTATGTATGTATGTATAACTATTTTGTCAATTTGGGGGCACGGTGGCGCCGAGGGACAGTGCGTTCGGCTGGCCCACCCAAGGTTCTGGGTTCGAATCCTGGTGAGGGCTAGGATTTTTGCTCCTGGGTCTGGAGGACGTCCCTGCGTCTACCCAGCCCTGACTTCAGTTTAGTTATAAAATAAAGGCGGTTGGGCATTGTGCTGGCCACACAAAATCATCTAGTATGCCGAGGCCACATGAACTTTTGAAAACTGCTTAAATGTCCCTATGATCAATTCGGTCTGACGGGATACTTTACTATTTTCTCATTGAAAGCTGAGAATGCTTTAATATAGGGGCCTATAGCAGTGATGTATTTGTAATTGTTAAAAAAAATCAATACATTAAGAATAACGAGCCAACGGAGATTAATTGCTATTTTCTGTAACTTTGTTGTTTTTATATCGCCGTACAGAATGCATAGAGACGGGTGTCGACATTGTGTTCTGAGTCCTGAATGTGATGATCAAATGGTGATATGTACTGTCATGTATATTGTTTTTCCAAGAATTGGAACACGCAATGTTTATTCCTCTCTCTCTCTCTTTTCTTACTACACACCATATTAGGACGTTTAGTAGGAAAATAAAAGGTTCTAGGTAATGCTGGGATTCTGTGTTGATCTCAAATTCTCAGAGTCTGGGAACGACTCATTATTTAATAGGGGAAGTTCCTATCGTTTTTGTTATGAGTTTTGTAATGATACCATGATTTTCACCCCTACTGGTAATGGGTCTATCCCTTGCACCACTCGGATAGTATTTAATGATTTGTTTTGTCTGAAAGACAGAGAGTTTCAAAATATGTTCTTTTGAGAACGTTTGTGTTTGCACTATTTTATTCTAACTGTACATAATAGATATATTGTATATATTGAACATACCACCTGAAATAAACTATCAACAACAGTTACACTGAAGCTTCTTTGTCAAGTTACTATCCTATTGTGTTGTATACATTACTATAAGATTTATCTACTACCATAATTTACAAGAAAGGAAATGTTGGAATACAAATACTGAATTTGTGCCCAGGACTATAAGAAGAGTTCGTGTAATACTGAAACATAAATACTAATAATTAAAGTCTCCCCTAGGACTAACGAGAATTATCAGCAAGATCTACACAGCTCTGGCCACAAGGGGATTGTGGACGTAACAGTACTAAGTGACACGATGAAGAAAGTGTCTTTGTGTGTCTCCTGGTCTTGTGTGTCTCCTGGTCTTGTGTGTCTCCTGGTCTTGTGTGTCTCCTGGTCTTGTGTGTCTCCTGGTCTTGTGTGTCTCCTGGTCTTGTGTGTCTCCTGGTCTTGTTAAGACTCCCATTGGTAGGCCCGTGGTATTCTTTATCCGGGTTCTCGGGTGTTAGGCGGTGGCCGATAGTAGACGTGAAATTAACGCGCTCGGGTGTTTGCTCGGCATACAGCAAAAGTGACGAGCGAGAAGAGGAAATGTTGAGCGAGTAGAAAACCATATTTAGCTTCACGTCGAGAGTGAGAGATACAGAGAAAGAGAGAGACGGAGAGAGAAAGACATAATGAGAGGCACAAACAGAGAGGGAGAGAGAGAATGAGATGGGCAGAGAGAGAGAGAGTATCTCAGACGGAGAGAGAGACATAGTGAGAAGGACAGGCAGAGAGGGGACAGACAGATGGAGAGACACAAGCCAGAAAGAGATTTACGGAAAGAGATACATATAGAGAGAAAGAGAGATAAAGAGAGAGACAGAATGTGAGAGATATATAAATAATAATATATAGGCTACTACTGAACGTTGGTTAGAAATTTAGAGAGTTAGTGATAGAAATAGATTTTTGTGCTGGAAATGGAAAGAATGTCATTTTGATACAGATGGAGAGATAGAAAATATACATTTTAAGAGAGAGAGACAGAGGTAGGCTACAGAATTTAAAGAGACCCAACCCCTCTCTCCCTTACCCCTCTTCGTCGCTCTAACTCTAGACTATGGGTCGGCAACCTACGGCACGCGTGCCAAACTTGGCACGCAGAGCGATTTTCAATGGCACGGTGAATACTCCCAAAAAGATAAATCAAGTCCCTTTCTACGAGAAAAAAAATAGGATGACTTTAATGCTGTTGGCGCGCTGAATGAATTAGACATCCTACTTTTGGCACACTGTTATCAAAAGGTTGCCGACCCCTGCTCTAAACTATCTCCCCTTGACAACTTGACCATCTATAGTTTCGTTCATTTTCTTAAAACACTTTCCTGAAGTTGTCGCACTTATCAGAATATATTTCCAGCATCGCACGTGTTGAAGAGGAGAAACAATAAGGGCCAGGGGGTTGGGAGTGTGTGTGGTGGAGAGGGGGGGGGGTCAAAGATTGATGCTTAGAGGTATCAATCCTGATATAACTGCGGCTTATCAAAAGCCTTGACTTCTGGTGGGTGATAGTTTACTAGGTTAGCACATTCTTCTTCTTTAATTCACCTTTTAATTTACACACATACCTGAACAGCGAGGCGGGGGTGCTTGTTACCTGAACGCTTCCGGTCATTTTTACCCTGACATCCTCTCCCAATACCTCTCTTTCCTATGAAACTCCTTCTTTCCCCTCCGCTCTAACACTGGCTAGCATCGTCTGTGAGGGCGAGTCTTGGCATGCGGGAAATTCCGATCGTGTGTTGTTGTTTCAATTTCAGAAGCCCCCACCGCGGATTGATACGAGAGTAGTGCCCCGGTTCTTCGGTGGAGTGTATGAATCCGCCGGTAGCAGAAGCCGGTGGTAAAAGAGAGAGAGAGAGCGAGCCGAATGAAAATACTTTGGACTATTTTTTTTCCTTTGGGGTTTTGAAACACGCACTACCGGTACTGTGTATGTGTGTGTCAGTCTGGTTGTTTTGTGTAATGTCACGAATCAGTGTTTTTTAAAAGGTGTGTTCCATTTCAGGATCCAGTTAGCTAGGAAGAGGATGGACTTTATCTGATTAATTGTTTTGGACGAAATGAATCGCGAAGTTCTGTGTCATTAATAGAATTACAAGCGGTGGCATTTCAGTAATTATTACTGTAGCCCAATAGAAAAACATTTGTGAATTCTCCACCATTGGACGTGTTCATTCACAGCCCAGTGTTGTGTTTAGTAAACATTCTACGTACAGCTAGACTGCTAGACATAACAAACACCGAATTGTTCTGTTCACCGTTGAAGTTATACTATACATTTTTAGCTGTTATGAAGTTATAAACATTTAATATTCTTTATAGAAGGAGCGTCTGTAATATATAAGATACGATTTTGTTGTTTGGATTAGCGGTTAGCGTGTAGTAAAGTAACGCATTCTGTCTGTTGGACTATATTACTATATTATTCATCATGATAAGAGATAAAGGTAAGAGAGTTGTTGTTTTTTAAATAGTTTAAAATAGTAGGCTACATAGTACTATATAGATTCTAGGCCTAATATATAATCTTATTCAATAAATAATAAGACGAGTTATGTTATGTTCCTGGTGACGGTGTGATGTGGGCCTACATATTAGGCCTATAATACAGTTATACATGTAGGCCTACACAGATTTATAGGTAGGACTAAATATAGAATAGGCCTATTGATAGCCATGCGAGATTAGAAAAACACTACATAGGCCTGTAGAATATAGGCTACTAATAAATTACCCCGTGTGTCCAGCCCTGGCATGTGCTATGTTATAGTCAGATACGAATATAAAAAAAATCACTTATCGTAAGTAAGAAAACATTTCGGAATGAATATTAACTTATTAAGCCTATAGACTCACTATAGAGTATAGTGCCTATGTTTTTATACACTAGATAGGCCCCCTGTATATAGGCTATAGGTCCTATAGGCCTACCTAATAGTACTAATAGTTATTGTCAGACGTAGGATGCTTTAATGGCCCTTCCTTTGTTTTTTCCAGGCACTAAAGCCAATACTAAGTAGCCTACATGTCTATATGTGAATATTATGTGGTTGCATTGTTTTAGCAATGACAATGTATATATGGACATGCATATCAGACATTTATCATTATCAGTTAGTAAATTATTGTGAACTAGTTCAAGTTCTATTCCCCCCCCCTCTCCCCATCCCTTGCCAACTTGACCTAGTGTTCTCAACTGTGACACTTGTTGTAGGTGACATTCACGCCATCCGGTCTACGTTTTGTAAACCGTTGTTGCGATTACGTGTACGGATTGCCGAGTGCGAAATGTCAACCCTGTTGTGTGTGTGTGTGCGGGGTGGGTTCAGTCAATCGTTTATATAAATGTTTGAATGAACATCCCTACAGTTCACAGCCTCCCACTGGCCACCATATGATTATTTTATGCTCATAAACAAAACAGCAGCCACAAAAGAAGAACCACAACTATAGTTGTGATGACTGTACGGTCTCCGTTGGCCGCGCCTCTCTGCATTAATTAATTAAACCCAACGTGGTTTCTGCCACGTAAGCGAAATTTCACTTCGCCCTCGTTCGAACGAATACATTTTAGGCCTCGTCCAACTGTCTCGTGATATGACTTTAATTGCAACTTCTTCATTTGTGCCATTCTTTCCCCAACATAATATTAGTCTTTGAAGTTAATTAGTATGAACAAAGTTCATTTTATTCTTAAAAAATGGGAATCAAATGACCGAATAATTGTGTCCATGTTGTTTGTTGCAAGTGTGTATGTGTGTGAAAGCCCACATGTCAGTCTTGTTAGTCATAGGTTACCTATGTTCTTGACGTCAGGCATATCGGCTACTGGAAAGGCTTGTTTCCAGTGGCACTCGACACTGCCTTGAACTTAACATGTCACTGACTACTTGCATACCTGGTGTTTTTTTTTCTCTTTTATTCTTTTAAGCAGTAAGCAAAGACAAGTGGTAGGCCCTTGTCACCTGCTATTTATAGTTTCGTCTGCACTCAGCAGTTTTACTCTTCTCTTTCACTTTTCACCATTTATTGTTGTTGTTTGTTTTTCTTCGAAATATAAACTTGATCTGTATCTCCCAATACTGTAAACTTCTATTTTTCGACGCATTTCTATTTCATAGTCACTTAACAGAAAACAATTTTATTAAATGATTCAACGTCTCATCTGAAGAGTCTTCATGTTAACCCTTACAGTCCCGGGCGCGTATATTGCGGGACTGAAGATAGCACAGATAGAAAGTAGGTCGGTACAGGAAGGGTTAAATAGAATTGGGTACGGTGGTCAAGCTGGTGTACCGAAGATCCGGGGGTTCGAATCCTGATGAAGGCTAGGATAGGTACCCAGGTCTGGAGGGTGTCCCTGAGTCTGCACAGCTCTGATGGGTACCTGACCCTAATTTGGGGTAAAGTAAAGGTTGCTAGGCATCGTGCTGGCCACTCAGATCTTCTAGTATGCCTCGGGCACAAAAACGGGTGTTAGCTGCTCTACCGGCCCTATGAATCCATTTGGTCCGACGGGATACTTTACTTCATATTAAATATAGAAGTTATGTAGAAATGAAACGTTGAAGTTATGTAGAAAAGAAATGTTGAAGTTATGTGTTATATGTTACGTGTTATAAAAAGTATCCCGTCAGACCGAAATGATCCATAGGTCCGGTGAAGAAGCGTGTGGACAGTTCAATGCCCAGTCGCCTTTACTTTACTCCAACTGAAGTCAGGTATCATCAAAGCTGGGTAGATTGAGACACTCCCCCTAACTTTCACCAGGATTCGAAAACCAACCCAGGACCTGCGGAACGCCAGTCGAACGCACTGCCGCTCGGCCATATGTTTTACAATGAAAAAGTTAATAGTTACGACGAAATGTTGGAAGTTACGTTACGTCTTACATGATAATTGAAGCATGAAATGCCAATGTTCTGTATTCTCATCAACTTCCAAACTTTTTGCTTTTCTTCACCTTGATCTCGGCGAGTTAAAAATAACTCAACCGTGTCAGCTGTGTTCAGCTCAATGAAGCGTGTCGGTCTCTTGTGATTGATCTACACTGATCGTATTCACTATTCACACACACACACACACCGACTCCGTACTGTATGCAGTCACGGCGACACTAATCGATCTTTAAAATACTTTACTGAAACACTTGGGGGCGGGGAGGGGGCGCCTTAAAAAGTTAATCCCAATTCGACTTTGTTCATTTAAATTTCTTTAAATTTATATCAGGGGTCGGCAACCTTTTGATAACAGTGTGCCAAAGTAGGATTTCTAATTCATTTTAAAGCGTGCCAAAAGCCTAAAGGTCATTCAGTTGAACTTCTCGCAGAAGTAGGCCTACTTGAAATGCCTTTTTGATAGTCTTCCGCTTGTCATTGAAAATCGATCTGCGTGCCAAGTCTGGCTCGCGTGCCGTAGGTTGCCGACCCCTGTTTATATCCCCGATGACTTCTTCTCCGTATCTTTCCACTGAGAGGATTAGTAACTGTGTTATCTGTATAGGTTTTAAGAATATTATTTCCTATATAAATACATTGAATCCGTTGATTTAGCAGAAAGCCTATAGGTAAACGTGTGTTTAGAAATAAACCCAAACTGAGGCACACCACTATGTGTGGGGGAAACATTACATGTAATGAAACGCATTCTGTTAAACACCAGGGGGTGAAATGTGTGCTGGGTGCGGTGTGTGTGTGGTGGCTGGTGGGGAAACAGGAGACTGAAATGTAGATGGGGGACACACACCTGTGTGACAGTGATGGCTGAGGTCATAGGTACATTCCCCTAATGATGTAATAGTTGACGTGGAAACATGCCCATTAGTTTATGGTACGGTCATCGTTTTGCCTGCACCACACAGGTCCCCTCTCACTTTGTTAAATGGCAGCTATTAGGTATATCTTGCGTTGATATCTTATGGAGTTTTATTCTCTTTTGTAAAACTTATCTTCTGTCCAATTAGATATCTTATGGCGTTTTATTCTCTTTTGTAAAACTTATCTTGTGTCCAATTAGATTCTCTTGTGAAATTTTAGCTGCCAATGTTATCTTAAAATGTATTCATTTTAGCCTTTTTTTTTTTTTTAAATTTCGTTTATAAATGTTTGTTGGCTTTAATCAGCGAACTTTGGTGCAACTTTTAGTTTTCTTTAAAGCAATCAATAGTACACACACAGACTAGGACCAATGTTAATATGAGGGTCTTGAACTTGAGCAGAGTCTCAGTTCAATACAGGTGATAACATTGTGTGAGTAATGTCTGGTCAGGGTTGTTCTATTGGGGTTTTTATATAGAAACATATAGCCTGATCTAACTTGGCAAAGGAGCTGTGAGAAAGTCAGCTAATGTTCATGTTATATTTTTGATAGTATAGTAAGCAAAACTAAACAAAAATATGATGATAGTTTATCTGGGAGTATGAACAGTTAGCCCAGTTCTGGTTGCCTTTAGGGTGCCAAAAGAAACACCACTGCTCTCAAAACACGATAGCGTTGCCATGATTTGTTTCGTTAAATCTGGAAATTAACAAGCTTGGTAGATGTTTTCTATTTCCTTTTCTTCTTTAAACAACGAGCTAGATCTGCTGTTTCTAATCGGGCGACAGCTAATTGCACTGGCAAATGATAGAGCTTCCACTAGTTTTCATTTCAACTCCCAGTTTTATTCATTCCTTACAATATGGCGTGTCGGCCTTCTATATTGTTTGAGAACCTCTTGCTTTCGGGCAATATTTCATCAGATTTCTCATTCATCCTTTTTTTTTTTTAAATTTAATATTTAATGTCTGTATTGGTGAAAATTTTCGACAAAAGGCGGTAGAGAGTTTGTTCAGAAAATGAAGTTATGGATTGTTAAAGATGTGCTTGATTTAAATTATGTTTGTTTTACTTTGATGAAGATGGCAGAAGGGACGTGTAAGATTTAGTTGGTGGGATTCACGTCACTGTGACTCACGTCACTGTGACAGTTGATGTTCACTAAGGGGGGGGGGGGCGTCACGGAGGGGTGAAACGGATGCTGTCGCTTGCGACGTCACGTCGGAATGTCATCGCCAAGCAGACTTAAAGGGAGGGAGACTGGGGGTGGGGGTTAATCCCTCGGCGAACGTCTATTTATAGAACTTGCCTCCGGGAACGAGGCTCCGTGTTGAATGGGTCGATGTAGTTGTGTTTTGTTTTAAATATATTATGTGTAGAGTGAGCCGTATGGAATGACATTGGAATGTGCCTCGTCAGGAGCTCAGCGAGGTTGTCCGTGGCTTGAGGGTCGATATCGTATTTCTGCAGCGCTGATACGCAGAGAGTTCGTGTTATCTCAGGACGGTTTGTGATAAGGTTGACCCAACTTTTGTCGTCTTCTCAGTCAGCTTATACAGTTGGGTGGTCGAATGTCAGCGTTCCCCCACCCCCTCTACAATCGAAAATTGTGCCTACCCTGCTAGGTGGTAGGCAGTTGAACTTTTTGGTGATACTAAATATATAACACTGGTAAAAAAACAAACATAAAATGTTTTGAAAAAGAAAACTGGTGCTTTAGAACGAAACGGAAATGCCCGATCGAAGCTTTTTGAGAAAAGACAAACGTTATAAAATATGCTGATCGAGGAAATTTTACTTTTGAAGATTGAAGAGATGGAGATATAATCTACATATTGAAATGATTGAATTGTGTTGCATCGTGTGTGGTTGTTAGAGAGAGAGAGAGAGAGAGAGAGAGAAGGGGTGTGGTACGTAGATGCACATTGAATGAAGATACTTAATGTCTGCTTGAAAGATTAAAGTCAGTGATAACAACATGACTACCATAGGGCCGAGAATGTATTCACGTAGTAGCCTACCTACACGTTATTCGTTCATTCTTTCCATATTCATACTGTTTCGTACTTACTTGTCATGGGCACGGTGGCCGAGTTTGGCTGACGTACCCGAAGGTCCTGGGTTCGAATCCTGGTAAAGGCTTGGATTTGTCCCCCGGACTAGGGGGGCGGGTGCCCCTGAGTCTACCCAGCTCTGATGGTTAACCTGGCAAACATTAGTTGGGGTAAAGTAAAGGCCACACAATCCCCTAGCATGCCGTTGTCCGACGGGTACTTTACTTTTTGTACCAGTCATGTGATGTTGTTATCTCATTGTATCCTTTGCTTCTTCGTCTTCTTTGTTTGTTATTGATTGTGTATGTTGTTGTTACCTTAATCTCAACAAGTCACATTGTGTGTGTGTGTGTGTGCTGGTGGGATTATATTCAACAAATGGCAATTAATCGATGTAGAGCTTCGAGAACTATTTTTGTTGTTATTTTGTTGTTATTTTGTTGTTGGTTTTTTTTTGTTGTATGTTTTATTGTTGTATGTTTGATTTTTTGTAGGTTTATGTTTATTGTTGAATGTTTGTTGTTG
Source organism: Anisus vortex (assembly GCA_949126835.1). Lineage (NCBI taxonomy): Eukaryota > Metazoa > Mollusca > Gastropoda > Planorbidae > Anisus > Anisus vortex. Next base: position 9,162,640 of record OX421500.1, read on the forward strand.
GTTGTTGTTATTTTACTGTATGTTCGTTTTTATTTTATTTTTTCCCTTGGATATTCTTTCATTAAGTATAATATTTTGCACAAACCAATGCATTTCGCTGAGCAGCCTTGATGACATATTAGTGGGTAGGCAGAGGGAGTACCGGGATCTATGTGGACGTGAAGTTTCAGAAATGCTCGGACAGGAGGGTAAACCTCCCCACCTTTTCGAGTTCGCCGGCACCCTATGGCGGTTAATAGCCCCGTTTTCAGTTGGACTCCGAGGCGCTGATTCGGCATATTGTTGCCCAAAAGAATACAGCTTACCTAACAACCTTACGTTTTACAAATTTCATGTCGAAATGTGTTAAGTAAATTCTAATGTGCTGAGTCCTCTGCTTAGTAAATGCGCTGAAGGTTTTGTAAAGGCAAATTAGATCCAGCGTTTAATATTAGTTATTGCCAACCAAAAAATTGTTTACATTAAAACTCTACGAGACTTTTAAACATTCTATCACTAAAATAAGCACTTGCTCAGTTTGGCTTCGATAAAGTAGATAAAGTGGCCGAATTTAAAAACAAAGAAACAAACAACTTTATAGGTATTGCTTTATTATCGCTTCAATCTGGCTACACCTGCATAACTGACTACACCTGCATAACGACAAAGATCTACCTGAAAAACCGAACTTCAGAAGCAGAACTTCATAGGCAGCGTGTCGGCTTTCTTTTCTGAGGGTATTGGGTTCGAAGCCAGGTAAAGGCGCTAAAAGCAACAACAATACCCTGGTTCTAGTTGGTACCGGACATTAGTTTGGCCAAGGTAAAGGCATCTAGGCGTTGTTCTGGCCACACTATCCCCTGTGTATTTATCCGGTTAACGCTGCTTCACTAGCACCACGAAACAACGTGGTCAGAAATAGAGATGCTCGATCAGAATACTAAATAAAATGTGCGATGGGTCGAAAATCAGTCGAGAGTCTAAACCAGGGCTCGGGAACCTATGACTCGCTAGCCAGATGTGGCTCTATTGATGGCTGCATCTGGCTCGCAGACAATTGTTCGACTATTAAAAAAAAATGTTTCTTTAGACTCCTTTGATCTACATATTAATTGCATATCAATATTTCATTCTACAAATTAGCTAAAGTATACTAAAGTCTACGTATCAACCAGACTACAAAGTCATCAGCAAAGCCATGCAGCACCAGTAGTCGCATAAATGATAAGAAATACTCATTATTGATTAGCAACAGCATAACAATGTTATTAAAAAAGAAATCAGAGACATAATTATTGTACTTTTAGTGTTGAAATTACACAAAATGCACACATTTACTTGAATTTTTAGTTTTATACATAATGTATGGCTCTCACAGAATTATTTTTCAAAATATGTGGTGTACATGGCTCTCTCAGACAAAAAGGTTCCCGACCACTGGTCTAAACTGTAGTAGCGGTAATGAAACATCTTATTGTGTTTTGTTTCAACATTACGGCTAATGGTTCGTCTGTCCATTCCCCCGCCCCTTCTACCCCCACTTGTCACTTGTTGAGTAACGTGCGGGGGTTCAAGGTCATCTGATGCTCCAGATCTGACTCACGCGCCGGTCTCTGTATATTGTGTCCGTGCGTGCGTGCTCCTGCATCTATACTTACGTCCGAGTTGTTTTTTTTTAGGCCAATCGATTTTGTTCTGACCGATTATCTTTTGACCTGGCTCGCTGCTGGCAGTTAGTGGGCCCACGGGTGGGTACTCATGTATGAGTGGTGGGGGGTAGACTGTAGGAAATGGGTCAATGAAAACATTTTTTGTTTTTGTGCTATAAATAAGCACGGGTCACGCGCTGTAATTTCTGCGTGGTTGCTCTATCCCTGCGAGGTACTTGTAATTTGAAATGCAGATTTCCTATAGAGGTCGGTGTGTGTGTGGTGGGGTTGGCATACAATCAAAACATTTTGTTGGCAGTGTGCCAGGCTGTGTCATCTTTCTGCTTCTAAGTAACTCTTGGCGTGTATATTTAATGTCATATTGTCACGTGCAGCTGATGGCCTGTGACCCACTTCTGTAGCACCCCCCCCCCGCTCACATTCCGCTAGTTCGTGATCTGACCATAGCAGAGGCTATCCCCCCCCCCCTTTTCCAATTTTTCCCCAACACCAGAACAGAGAATCTTATGCTGCATTCAGAGCTGATTATGAACTCTGTGTCTGCGCGTAGAGCGGCTACGTCCCCGTACAGAAGCAATGGAAATTGGGTTTCCCCCACCGATACGGCCCATGACCACAGACACTTTATGTAGTGTAACAACAACTGAAGCGTATGCGGAAAGAAATAATTTTATGGTAACAAACTCCACACTAAAAGTCCATCCACGAGAAGACTTTAGTCGCCCCCCCCCCCTTTCGCCGCAACCATTCCCATTGTCCTAAGAGTAAACAGGAAGTAATGTGACGTTATTTTTCCGAGCATTGTAAGAAGAAATAGAGGATGAGCACACTTTACCCAACATGATATCGCAACTTTTTATTCGCCCCCCCCGTCTCAATATATTATTATCATTTCAATACAATACAGTCTCGTTTAACTTTCAACACCACGATCCCTTTTCACATTATATTACGGAATCACTGTTACATTTTCATTTTAAAATTAATTCGTAGTCTCGTAAATCTATTATGTTCCAGGAACTATATCTCACTTTTCTGTAATAAGAATTCATATGTAATGTGTCAAAAGTTGTATTAACGCAATTAACAGCACCTCACAACTTTTGTTGCCATTTTCACATTGTACTTCGTTTGCTATTTTCACACTGTCCGTCACAACTTTCGCTACCATTTTTCTTTATTACAAAAAAGAAAAAGTCACTATTGTTTTTCACCGGGCAAAGGAATTCTTTTAAAAACATTTTTTTTTTTCTCGATCAGGGACATTCTTTACTTGATGAGGGCAAACTCCCCCCCTCCTCCCCCCCCCCCCCCCACGGTTGACCAAGCAAGGGGGGGGCGCACTGTGTTTAGGCATTATCCAAGATCAGTAAATTAGAGTAAATAGAGCTACATCATTGCGACAAAAGGCTTTGCGCCGGGCAGGATTTTACTTTTAAGACCCATGGCGATTACTTGACGGGTTGGAAAAGTTTGGGAAAATTGATTTTTTTTTTTTTTTTGTCAATACGAATGCACGATTTATACGAATTCTATGTCTATGAGCTCAACTATATATGCCACGAAGCGACAAAAAAACAATATGCGATAACAAATACATATGTTATATAAGCACTCTTTCTTCCCGAGTGGCATCCGGGCACGGAATGGGTTGCATGAACAAACCAGGAAAACCAGTAACTTTAACATCATTTAAAACACTAATAAAAATGCAAGACTAGACTCGGACCACGGTTGAGCGTAGGACGCAATAATCTTCTTGGTATAATATCTTCTTTATAGAAGGGGCGTCTGTGACAGATAATCCCTTAACTTTAAATAAAAACGTATATAATGAGATAAAAAATAATAATTGTATAAAGTTGGTTTTATGTAAATAATGTCAATATTCCTTTGTAAATAACCTGCTAACTTCCTTTAAAACAATGCATTTCTAGTTTCTAATGAAGGGTTTCAACAAAATCACATTTTTGGGGGATTTCCCGTTTTTTTAAATAAAAATAATTTGACTGCAACACGAACGTAGCAACCCTATCTCATTTCTAATCTTTAAAAGTCTTTGTGGCTTTATAAGATACGCAAGATATGGACGGGTTTTAGTGCGTGCTTGTGTGTGTGTCGACTTTGGCGTGTGTGTGTTCAACACGGGTGTGTGCTATGTGCGGGGGTGGGGGGCCTGAGAGAGAAAGAGGTTACACCATGTGAGACCTGTCAGTTAATGTGAGACACTAACACTTCTCTTTCCTGTGAGAGGAAGACTACGGGGAAGTAACCCGTGATAAATTCAGACGCGATATTTTATTTCTTTAGTTATCGTTCTTATTTTCTCGACCTGAACCACGAGCACGTGAATAAATTATATTACTCAAGTAAGATTTTTTTTAAACAGACAACAATGTACCGGTATATAGTATAGCAGTTCTTGGACTTGTGTTCGATATAAAAGATGGATGTTAATAGGCTTATACCTACTATACACAATTACATGAACGAAGCTGACCTAAAAAAAAGTCCGGGCACTAAATATTCCACAATATCTAATGACATCTGACATTTGTAGGGAATTAATGTCAAACGCCGTTAGGCCATTTTGTCCAGAAATAGCAATGGTCATCGATCGCCGTCCTTTGTGTTGTTATTTTACCGTAGCGCGTGGGGCTGATCATAGAAATGAGAATATGGAAATGAACCGCCTCGATTTGGAGTGGTTTTGAACATAGAAGTGAAGTCTTCCCTTCAGACCAATGTGATCCATACTTCAGGTGAAGCAGCGCTCATCAGTCTCTGTGGCCACGGCATACTAGAGGATTGTGTGGCCAGCAAAATGCCCAGCCGCCTTTAATTTTACTTTATCCCCAAGTAAAGTCAGGTATCCATCAGAGCTGGGTAGACTCAGAGACACCCTCCAGACCCGAAAACTAATCATAACCTTCACCAGGATTCGAAGCCAGGACTTTTCGGTACGTCATTCGAACGCGTTGCCGCTCGGCCACCATGCCCCCCCCCCCCCAGAGTTTTGAACATAGTTTCGGTGTTAATTGTATGTTACGTTGGCAAAAAAACAACAAAACAACGCCCTGCTTAAGTTCTAGATATGTTGGCTGTGAGTCGTACAGTTATAATTGTAAGTATGTAGGTAATAAAATGACGAACACTGAACTGTTTTGACATTTCGTCCCTACACGCGTAGGACGTCCAGTTTCAAACATAACAATATTAATATATAATAGACCTATCGTTGAAGTGCAATTACATTATATATTTATATAAAGAGAGAGAGAGAAAGAGAGTGAGCGCGCATTCTGTATATTCTACAGTCTATATTCTGTATGCTCTATACATTTCTATAAGTTTTATACGTTCTATATTTTGTATGTTCTATATCCTGTGGTTCCCACTTCATTAACCCCCCCCACACACACACACACACACATATCAGGACTTAGTTTCAAGTTTGTTTCATTTATTACAAAAACGCGAGACTTCCAGTCTATCAAACATCTTCTCTTCCAGTCTGCACATAGTCTAGTCCTCACGCCCCCACCTCCACCCCCCACACCTCCCTCTCACGTCTTCATCTACTTACTTTCTATTCTTTTTATAAACTTACTTTCTGACTGACTCACTCCCTAACTCCCTCTCTCTCTCTCCCTCTCTCTCTCTCTCTTCTTTTATCCCGTATCTATATATATAAAGTTAAGACAATCGACAGCTGCCCGTCTGAGAGTTTGTGTGTCAGAAAGAGTGTGTGTGTGAGTACGTTCATTCACAAAAGACTCGGCATGAGTCAGCTGTTCCTTAGTTTCTTGGCCCCGGAGCCTTGGCTATTCCCCCCCCCCAACTCTGGCCCCCACCGCCCCTCACCAGCACACACTCCCCCCTCCCCCAAACGTCATACAGTTTTCCCCATCTTTTGTTGGAACTAGCGATTTCAAGGAACAAATTCAGGGGGTCGGTCTAAGGGAGATTATTCTGTTTAATCGTTTACGCCGCTCAGTAGTGAAGTATATTTAATGAACGCATATACAGTTAGAAAATGTATTATAATACTGTAGGGTTGAAGTTCATTTGTTCTACAATCTGTTTATGTTAGCCTTAGTAAAGGATTTTTTTTTTTTTGGGGGGGGGGGGGGGAGTTCTTGGCATAAAAATATAACTCTACATTTGCCTTGTGACGTTGGACACCTATTAATAATCATCAATATATTTAATTACCGTTTGTTTATATATATATATGAATGTTTGTCCTCTATAGACTTCTAGGCCTTTGAACGTATCGGGACAAAAGTTCAATACATAGATTGGAAATGATCCCTTACTTATACCCAATGATGTTTACTGCCCTGACAGTACATTGTACTAGCACAATAATGTAGACCTACTAATATTCTGTCTTTTTTTTTAAATCTCGGTCTAATTTTGGGCCATTATTGGTCTAATATATTGTGCTGTTTGGGGGGGGGGGGCATGCGCGCTCGACTATGTGTCCGTAGAGAGATGTCAAAGGACATCCGGTGTCCCTCGCGTGGAGATACCTGGGGGGGGGGGCAATTCTTGCAGACCTTGGTTTTATTTATTTTTAATATTAAGTTTACACTCACCAATGGTTCACGTAGATCTATATATAGCAATGACCTTCCGACTCGATCTGAAAACTTCGCGTGAACGAGTTTCAGGTGTATCGGTAGTAGCGAATTTACGACCCCCCCTCCCCATACACAACTCTATATACACACATAGACATATACATACGTAAATACACACATAGACATATACATACGTAAATACACACATAGACATATACATACGTAAATACACACATAGACATATACATACGTAAATACACACATCTGTCTTCATTTCTCTGTCCCAGAATTCATACGTTATTTATCTTCACGCGCTCGTGATGGATGTAGTGAAGGTCAAGGTCATTGGATTGTTCTCATGGGGAAAAAAATGTAGATGAAATGATTGAATAGAAAGGCTATTTGCACTCACGACTGATACAACTTACTGAGGCTATTTGCACTCACGACTGATACATCTTACTGAGTGCAAATAACGACTGATACAACTTACTGAGGCACTCACGACTGATACATCTTACTGAGGCTATTTGCACTCACGACTGATACAACTAACTGAGGCTATTTGCACTCACGACTGACACAACACAGAGTGCTAATTTGCACTCACGACTGACACAACACAGAGCACTCACTACTGACATAACACAGAGGCTATTTGCACTCACGACTGACACAACACAGAGCACTCACTACTGACATAACACAGAGGCTTTTTGCAATCACGACTGACACAACACAGAGCACTCACTACTGACATAACACAGAGGCTATTTGCACCCACAATTGACACATCTCAGTTACTTAACTTTTAGTTTCTTTTTTTTTCTTTCTTTTTTTTTTTACTGATCTCCGCTACTATCCCTTCTCTTGCATTCTAAAATAGCCTACCACAAGTAAAAGCTCCCAACACTTTTTACTGTTTGAGTTTTATCTGTTTTTAAATTATTCACTTCTGGTGCGATGATTTAATGAGTGTGTTAAGTATAGCTGCTGTCTTTTATTAAACTGTGCCCCCCCCCCCCCCAAACCTGAATAGTCTTAGCATACATTTTATTGCACTTAACCCTTGGAACATTAATCCAGGACCTATTTAGAGAGAAACAGCAGGATAGTAACAATTGAACTCCATTCTAGGTAGGTGCGGGAGGGTTAATGTGCAAGCTTGTAAGACAGGCTTGTTTTTGCCCCCACACAGTTAGTTCGTTCTTCTATACTAGCTGTATGGATTAGGGTGAAAGGTCAAATTCAATAAGTAAAAGTATCATAAGTAACAATATAAAAATTTAAAACAATAAATTAAAGACTGAATTTTGGAAACACAATCAGGAAAAAAAGGATGAAAAGCGAAGTAGTAAAAATAAAAAAAAAGCATTAAGTTTTGAAAGTAAAACAATCATTGAATGAAAACAAAGCTGTTTGCTTATTTGTCATACGCATGAGTACATTGAATGGGTTATCTGAATTAGTGAAGAAAACCAGCATATTACTCCATCTTTATCTGTCCGTTCATCCATCTATTCATCCATCTATCTCTCTCTCTCTATATATATATGTCTATCTACCTATTTATCTGTCTATCTATCTATCTATCTATCTATCTATCTATCTATCTATCTATCTATCTATCTATCCATCTATCTATCTATCTATCAGTCTATCTACCTATCTGTCTTTCTATCTATCAATCTATCCGGCTGTATGTCTGTCTATCTATCTATGCATCCATCCATCCATTGATCTGTATATCTGTGTGCCTATACCTGTGAAGGTTTACACCCCATGACTGTAATAGTAATTTATATCTTCACATTTTCTTCCTCTTTTTTCTGCAGTCTTCTTTGACTATGTATAGTTTACTCAACTCTCTCTCTCTCTCTCTATGTATAGTTTACTCAACTCTCTCTCTCTCTCTCTCTCTATGTATAGTTTACTCAACTCTCTCTCTCTCTCTCTCTATGTATAGTTTACTCAACTCTCTCTCTCTCTCTCTCCCCCCTCTCTCTGGGTCTTGCTCTCTTATCTTTACATCTTCTACCAACACCCCCCCCCCCAGGCCAGGTAGATGTATTCTATAACCACCACCCCCCCCCCCATCCCAAACCTTTTCACCTTCTTTCTTTACTTGCACTTACCTGGGATGACCTACTTTTGTATTTTAACACCAGTGACATAAATCTCAGTGAGTGTGAGCTCTCAGGCTTGTCCCTGGACTTGCTCATTTCTCTGGAACTTTTTAGTTTTTCCTTTTTTTTTTTTTAAACCTACCAGTGCTCAATTGGATATTATAGAAAATGTATAGTGTTACATACAGATAGAAAGGTATTTATAGAAAGTATATATAGTGTAGTTTGCAGGTAGAAAGTAATCTAGTGATCTGTGCACTTTAGAGATTGTTATAGTTTGGAAAGTGAATAGATTTGTTCAATGTTGATATTAGTAGAAGTGAAAGTGTGGGGTTGTTGGACTTCTAGTTCATGTGAGAATATCTTGTTATGATATGTTGCTATGACAACTTGCTATGATATGTTATATGATATGTTGCTTTGGCAATGCTACTCACTTTCTCCAGGGATCAAGCTATTTCTTTGAAATGTTCTGATGTCAGTGAGATACTGTTTAAGAATGTGAATATATATAAACTGAATATTCTGATATAATTTACTGAAATTTTACTTAAAACTTATTCTTTACTTCCTTATCTTACATGTTACAGACGCCCCTTCTATAACAAAGATTATTGCGTCCTACTCTCAACTGTGGCCTGAGTCTAGTCTTGCACTCTGATTAATGCTTTAAATGATATTAAGTTTCTTGTTTTCCTGGTTTGTTGAGGCTGCATTCCATGTTTGGATGACACTCTATAAGACAGAGTACTTATATGCATTTGTTCTCGTATGAGGGAAAAAGAACGTGTTTTTGTCCTTATGTTTATCTGAGCATTGCAACAGGCTGTTATTGTTTTATATTTCTAAGTTAAAATTTAATGCCATTTGTGTTATTAATAAATATTACTACTTTACTCTTTGCCCTTCTGTCATCTAGTGTTTCTAGATTTAGTGATTTAACCATTGTTGTAAGTTGTCAGTTGTAAATATTTGATAGTAATGAGCCTGGTAGCAATCTAGTTGTATTCTATTTGTATTATAGTTACTCTAATTTATATACAGTTCTTAGCTACCAGTTTGAGCCAAAAATCATTTAAAACTTTTTGTCTGACGCCAGCCATCTCTTTGTTTCCTCAACAGCCAGTGAACCATCTCTGCTGAGTGGCATCAGCCAGTCGGCTGCCTCCAAGCAGATCGTCGTGCCGTCCTCCCTGGTCACCTCCGCCGAGGGTCAGCTGACCTGCGAGACGTCCAGTGTCAAGCTCCGTCGCCCGAGGGACGGCCAGAGTAACAAAGAGAACAATGTCCCTCTGAACAGCTCAAACTCTAGGTAAATTGTTTATAACTATCCCAGTTGGTGCTGTTGTACCAAAGACTATAATAAGATGGACCGCATGCTTTAATATTTGTGCTATTTTGATGACTCGAATATCTTCTTTCGGAATTTTCGATCGCACTAAGTCCTCTAGACTTCCGGTCTAGTAATACGCTAATATTTTCTCAATAAAAAACTAAAATTAAAATCAAAAGTTGTATGCATTGGAAGTCTTTAGGGAAGTTTAGAAGTCATTAAAGACATTGTGCACATGGAAAAAACAAGTTTTAAGGTCTAAAAAAAATTGAGCAAGCGGTCCAGCTCATTATAGTTTTTGATGTGCACCGGAAAACTTGAGGGCGTAATGAAGGCTCCACATGCGCAAACTAACATTTCAGATCTAAAAATTAGAGCAAGCGGTACATCTTATTATAGTCTTTGGTTGTACTATGCTGGCCTAAGTTTTGTTTCATTTCACTGTGCTAGATATAAGCTTTCAGGAGTTGAGACAATTAAACTCACACACAGCCCTGTTTTTGTGTCTTCCAGTTCAGGCCCACCGTCACCCGTAGACCCCAACCACAAGCCTTCATACCTTAAGCTGAGTTGTGCAGTCAGCGGCTACGGCAAGTACTCCAGGTATAGCACCTACAAGGATGTAAACAAGAGGTCGCCCTACTCCAGTCAAAGTTCTCTCAGGTAAATATTTTAAATATATTGGGGGGGGGGGGGCATCCAATTGGTGGTCAGAATATCAGTTGTCAATTAGGGCAGTGGTCAGAATGGCAGTTGTCAATAAGGCAGTGGTCAGAGCATCATTGGTCTGGATAGCAGTTGTCAGAACATCATTGGTCAATAAGGCAGTGGTCAGAACAGCAGAGGTCAATAAGGCAGTGGTCAGAATGGCAGTGGTTTGTAAGGCAGTGATCAGGATAGCAGTTGTCAGAATGTCAGTTGTCAATAAGTCAGTGGTCAGAACGGCAGTTTTCAGTAAAGCAGTCTTGTCATACATTCCTCACTTTGCTGCAGTCTTTCAATAGCTTAAATCTCATCTTCCTTTCTCTTTATAATTTTTTTCTCCCAAAAAAAATTGCTGCCACCAAAATGCATATTGGGTTGCATGACACGAGATCCCACTAGTTTTTTTTTTTTTAGTTGAACAGCCTGTTCTGAAAATGAAGGATCTGGAACCAGTTAAAATGAGATTAGGGTTGATGTCAAAACTTCTTATACTTAGCTTATTTGGGATGATAAGATTATTGCAAAGAGACGTTTTGAGTCTGTAGAACATGGCTGAGAATTTTTCAGGAGTACTTGTTTTTTTTTCCCCATTTCTCTTTTGGTCAACTTAAAGCAAATTTTAGTGTTACTGTGGTTGCTTTTAAGCAGTAGTAAATACTGTAGCAGGTTATTGTAGGGTCAGTGTGTTTCTGTTTGTTGCTGTGGTCTGCAAAGGGGATGCTGTGGCCAAAATGATTCACAGCATCTGCTCGTCTCAACAGTAGAGCTAGTCATGAAAACAACTTCGTTAATTGAACATTACATTCCTTATTAAGGGTCTTGTTGAACAAAAACGAACAAATTTACCATTCCGAGCCACTTCTGCAATCTATTTAGAGGAAGAAAAAAAAACTTGATGACCAAAAACACAAAAAAGTCCTATAAGTTTTTCTTATATTGGTTCCAGATCTGATGCCAGTTCATCGGACCCGAGCATGCCAGCAGAACAGAGGTCGGGGGACGAGTCCACCCCGGAGCACAAGAGGCAAGGTCTGTCGGGCTGGAGCACGGCACCGACATCACTAGCAGTCAACGGACATGTCTTGACCAAACATCCAGTTGGTGACCCACTCAAAGTAAATATTTTTTTATTACTTATTACTACTAATTTCTATATTAGAATTTTCTGCCTCAATGTTTGTTCAATTTGCCTATTCCCCCCTCCCTCATATTTTTTAACGTGGATTCTTAAAGTTAAGCTTGTTATGCCCCATCAGATGCATTGACTAGGCCACAAGTTCCTAAATCAAGCCCATCTCATGTTCATAGCAATTAGTTTATATTTTCTTAATTAAACTGTATTACAGTCTCCCAACGATGTCTAAGAAATAAAAGCAAATTTTGTCCCCCCCCCCCCCCAAACACATATAGACAATTGTGAATAACCCCTGACTTTACCTTTATATATTTATTACATGAGCAGCTTAACCCTTTCTAGCTCAATGGTATTATTAAGTCACTCAAAAGCTACAACAAACAACCAACCTATAATAGATTTTCTTTAGTATGGCAAACTAATGTTGTATATGAAAAACAACTTGACCTATTTTGTTGACTTGACCTATTTAGTTGACGACCTATTTATTGATTTGACCTACTTTGTTGTCTCCCTCCTCCTGCAGGATGGAGAATATTTCCTACAGATTGTCAAGTTTGAAGAGGAGAGACTCCGTGAGCTGTCTCTGCGTGCCGACGCTCACTTGAGGTCACACGACCTACCAGAAGAAGGTTCGTTTATGTTACAGCTGCTTTTATTATTGAAGCTGATACATTGCCAGGTTTTTCTTAATGCGCTGATGTTGGGCATATTTCTAATTATGAAAATTCCTCATTCTATAATCAATGGGAGTAAATGTAAGCTAATGTTTGTTAGGAATGCTTATGACATTTAAAAAAAAATTAAACATTTTCAAGTTTGTTAAAGTTTTTTTTGTAAAGACTTTACAGTGAAAAAATCAGTGCAAAAATATGATATGTTTTATTTAAAACAAAAAGTACAACAACAACTATTGAGTTGTTTTTATTTTGAGAAGGTAATGAGGATTGGCAGGGGGGGGGGAGGGAAATAATGAAAAGAGTCATTCTGAAAAATACTCCACAAATAAAATGTTTAATTTAACAGGGTTCGTACAGCTCCTGGAAACTCCTTGAAACTCCTGGAAAACAAAAAGTTGTGTTCCAGGACCTTAAAACTCCTGGAAAAACTGCATTTAGTCCTGGGAAAATACTAAAAACTTATTTTTTGAGGGAGATTAATTATTAATAAAAAAAAATCTAATCAATGCTCTTAGATTGTACTTACACTTTTCCTGAAAGCCATGTTGGAGTTAACCCACTTTGCCACTTTTTATTTCCGCGCACAAACGTAGATGACACCAGTGATGCCACTACATGGTTCTTTTTTTTTTACTAGATCTTGTTTTTTTTCCTATCCAAACTTGGGATGTAGGCTGTATAAGTCCCCGTAATGTCGTAAAAACACACAAAAAAAAGCTGTGTAGCGAGGTGTCTGTTTTTTTTAAGAGCTCAGCTTGGCTTTTCAAAAATTTTACTCCTGAAAAACTACTGGAACACTTTTGGAAAACTCCTGGAATTTTTAGGCAATTTTTCTGTACGAACCCTGTTTAAACCATTTATATACAACAAAATGGGACAAGGTGGCCGAGCGGTAGCACGTTTGACTGGTGATCCAAAGGTTCTGGGTTCAAATCCTGGTGCATGCTAGATTTTTTTCCCAGGACCTAAGGGTTCCCATGAGCCTAACCAGATCTGATGGGTATCTGACACAACAAAAGTGGCAAAAACAACAGAGATGCTAAGAGTATGCCGGAAGAAATAAAATGTGGAAAGACATGATTCCCTTACGCCAACCGGCACGGCACCTTATGATCATGATGATACACATTACCAGTTAACAATATAAAATTCACACATACATATGTGTATGGCTTTATTCATTTTAGGGGAATTTTAAAATGATTTTAGAGTAAGAACCTTGGTTGTTATTCTATGTGGTTTTTGTTCAATGTAAAATTACTGAAATCATTGTGTGTGAAATTTTTGTTATTCTGATTAACAGCATGTGGAAGAATCCGCAGTGCCACGGGTAAAGCCAATCTGTTGATTTCCCAAAAGTTCATTCAGTTTAAAGATTTGTGCCAGAACCACATGGTGAGTTTTGTGTGTGTAGATATTGCTTGTGATGTGTCCACAGCAACTGTTTACACTTTAATGTGTCTAGAAAATCTGTGGGGCTTGTACGGCTTTAAGTCTTACTTTGGCAGCTCTGTTGCTTATAAACTGACCTTGGCCCATTGCATAACTTGGGGGTTGGTTTTTCTTCATAACACTTGGAGCCTTTATGAGTAACTATTTAACCTTTTAACTATCTCTGTTTTTTTTTTGTTTTAAAAATATTTGCAGACGTTGAAAATTGTTACTATTTGTTTACATTTCATGACATCCGAGGCCTATGATAGTTAAGTATCAATGTGACATCTGTGATAACCAAGGGGGGCTGAAAAATATAACATTTACATTGGTGTTAATCTAAGTCATGTTACTTATGTTATATAACTCTCTGGGGAATATGTACCGCATCTACAAATGGGATTTTGTTAAGTTTCTTGAGAACTGATGAACAGATTGATATTTTACACACAAAAAAAAAGTTTATTTTTGATGACCTTGTAAAAAAAACATATGTGTTTTTATTGTAATATATTGCAATACAATGAGCTCCTGAAGAAAATCTTTTTTAACTATGCATCACACTTACCGCCCTCCCCTTCTCCATTACACATAAATGTAGCTATGCTAAACACATTTAAATTGTTGTGATTCTTTATGTCTTATTGTAAAAAGCTCAAATCCCACAATCCAGCTGCGGTATATTTAAGGACTAATTTGAACTATATTTTTCAATTGTCTTAAATTGGAAAAAAAATTCTGGTGTTAACGTAAAAAGTATTCTAGTCAGACCAGTTTGAAACTATTTGGGCCTAATGAAGCAGCGTTAACAATCTTCTGTGGCCAGGGCATACCAGGGGATTGTGTGGCCAGCACAACGCCCAGCCACCTTTACTTTTCCCCCAACTAATGTCAGTCAGGTTTAAAAGGGTTTAAGTAATTATCAAAGCAAATCTCTATTACATTGAAGATATAAGCTGTTTTTGTGTTTTTTAAAATAGTTTTATCATCTTTTTTTTGTGTGTGTTGCCTAATAAGAAACCTGATCCAGAGGAGCGCGAGACAAAATGGGAAGACCTTGAGGGATTCTGGGACATGGTGAAGATTCAGGTGGACAACGTGGACGACTTGTTTGCCGAGATAGAGCTGATGAAGGACAACGGCTGGCAGGAGATTCCAAAACTGGTGAGACGGCTTTCAAGTTCTGTATGTAAAATAGACTTTTTGGTTGTGTATGAACATGTTGGTAGAAGTCCACAGTGACTTTCTATGCACACATATAAGTATGTGTTCCTTACAGGGGTTTTCCCCCAAGGTAATTTTAAGGCAATTTTCCTCCCAAGGCAATTTTCCTCCCAAGGTAATTTTAAGGCAATTTTCCTCCCAAGGCAATTTTCCTCCCAAGGTAATTTTCCTCTCAAGGTAATTTTAAGGCAATTTTCCTCCCAAGGCAATTTTCCTCCCAAGGTAATTTTCCTCCCAAGGTAATTTTCCTCCCAAGGTAATTTTAAGGCAATTTTCCTCCCAAGGCAATTTTCCTCCCAAGGTAATTTTCCTCCCAAGGTAATTTTAAGGCAATTTTCCTTGCAAGGCAATTTTCCTCTCAAGGTAATTTTCCTCCCAAGGTAATTTTAAGGCAATTTTCCTCCCAAGGCAATTTTCCTCCCAAGGTAATTTTCCTCCCAAGGTAATTTTAAGGCAATTTTCCTCCCAAGGCAATTTTCCTCCCAAGGTAATTTTCCTCTCAAGGTAATTTTCTTCCCAAGGTAATTTTCCTCCCAATGCAATTTTCCTCCCAAGGTAATTTTCCTTCCAAGGCAATTTTTCTCCCAAGGTAGTTTTCCTCCCAAGGTATTTTTCCTACCAAGGTAATTTTAAGGCAATTTTCCTCCCAAGGCAATTTTCCTCCCAAGGTAATTTTCCTCTCAAGGTAATTTTCTTCCCAAGGCAATTTTCCTCCCAATGCAATTTTCCTCCCAAGGCAATTTTCCTCCCAAGGTAATTTTCCTTCCAAGGCAATTTTTCTCCCAAGGTAGTTTTCCTCCCAAGGTATTTTTCCTACCAAGGTATTTTTTTTCATTCAAAGGGATCTCTTTTTTCCTAAGTTAAAAGTCATTGACGTTAATAAGTCTAGTTTTTATTTATACTTTGATCTATATAAGGGACTATTTGAGACTAGGCTTGGACAGTGATCAATGAATGATGCCCGGCACAGTCACAGAAAGCTTGTTTTTTTAAAATACCCTAAATTTTCACAAATTCAATCGGAGCTTGAGTGAGTCTAAAATGTGAGTTAAAACTCTTAGCTGCAGTTTTCTTTCAAGTTGTTCACCATTCTTCTGATCCGCAGACATCCAGGCGAAGCTCTGCTAGTTCCAGCCCAAAGTCTGGAAGTCTGTCCCAGGCTAGTACACCTTCAGCAACACCTGCACATACTCCAGGTAAACAAACTACAACACCTGCAGCTTCTGAATTCGAAAACAATTGTAAAAAAAAGACTTAAAAGGTGACCGAGCCAAAGCTCGCTTGACTGACCGAATCCAGTCCTGGGTTCAAATCCTGGCTCGGCTAGGATTGGTTCCTCGATCTGGAGGGTGTCCCTAATAGACACAAATATACTTATCCCTTAAAAAATATTTTTTAAGTCTTTTCCTCAAAGGTTTTTGTTAACTACTTAGACCAGGAATGTGCAACATTTTCTGCTTTGGGCCCCATATGAAATTTTATACAACTTGACGGGCCACACAGTCGGAAAATTTATTTGCATTATCAAGGCAACGAATTTTAAAAAATGCTCTTCGGGGGCCCAAACTAAAAGGCTTGGTGGGCCGTTTGGTGGCCAGCGAGCCGCCTGTTGCACACCCTTGACTTAGACTAACTGAAAAGTCAAGGGAGAGAAAAAAACAAAGTAACATTTTCCAATATCTCTAGTTATGGCCCTTGTAAAAAAAGTAATTTCCTCAAAAACAAATTTTCTTACAAGTTCAATATCAAGTTACTGGTTCTTGAGTCCATGAGAAAAAATAACAGGTTAGGCAAGGATTTGGGAAAGTTTTGACAAAATGTAAAACAAAATTTGAAGTGAATTAAAAAAACAACAACTGCCCTTGATATTAAACCGTTATGAAAATTGTTAATTCCCTGACAGGCTCAAGACGCAAAAATTTAAAAGTAAACGGGAGCAGAGACACCCCGGATTCATCCCCAGACAGGGCCCAGAAGACCCGCCAGGCGGCCAAGGCCAGAGATGAGGCCCGCAAGAAGATGTTGGCTGAGCGGAGGGCGGCCATGAAGCAGGCCACGGCCACCCCTGCCGGCAACGGAGAAGACGCAGAGGTTGAGATTTATTTAGCTGAGCCAGTGAAGAAATGATAGACATAAACTCTCTATGTGGATATAAATCTATATAATATACATATTTATAAATATATATATATATATGTAAGAGCTGTGTGCCTTAGCTGCAAATCTGAGTGAGTTGTCTGATCTTGGATATCTTGAAATCTGGAAATTTATATATCTTGACATGGCATTGAAGAGTTCTGTTGTTTTAAAATGTAATTTTTTGACATATTTGTGTCAGGTCATTTGACACATGACAAGTTTTTGTGTTATGTCTCTGTCCATTACTTTTACTGTCTTTTAAAAATGTTTTTTGTATGTGGAAAGAAACACATTTTTTTTTCTCAATGAAATTGGTTTGTTATTGTTCTGTGTTTAAAACTCAGTAAACCTGTATCGAGTTTTTTTTTACTTGAACCCAACTGTGTTAAGGTTTTTATCGCTTTCACTCTGGGTGCATTTCTCTGTTGCCCTGCGCAACTGTGAGGCACGGTGGCCGAGCGGAAGCGCGTCCGACTGGCGCCCTGGGTCTCGAATCCTGGTGAAGGCTGGGATTTTTTCCAGTGGTCTGGAGGGCGTCCATATGAGTCTACCCAGCTCTGGTGGGTGATGAATTTGTGCAACTGTTAGCTCCTTCGCTGAAATTTCTAATTGTCATTTTTAGTCATGTAGTCAGTGCTCTCTTTTTTTCCATTTTACATGCTAATTTATAACAACAAGTCTGTTTATTGTAATTTTTGTAAAAAAATGTTTTGCATGTTTTGTTTGTGTTTTTTTTTTTTGGTTTCCACCTCTACAGGCGAATACAAAATTGGGTTGTATTGTTTTGTACAATAAGGCAACAAGTTTCATGTTTTTAACTGTTTCTGGTGTTGTCACATTTTAAAAACAAAAAATGTGACAATGGGGCTTGGTGACCCTCTGGACGGAGGGCACTGATTGGTTCATCTAAAAATAGCTTCTTTTTTAAAAATTGTCATCACGGAAATATTTTTGGTTTCATCTAGAAACATTATCCATTATTTTCATTACTTGAAAAAGCTGATCCGTGGATATGACCCGGCAGTATCAGTATAAAAGTTTTTCACCCAGATATTTCTATTTTTGCCAGGCTCTTAACGAAATGTTGTCCATTGAGTTTCTGGCAGTAAAATATTAAACGAGTTATTGTAAAAGAAAAAGTGATAATGGCACTTGAAAGTTTTTTCATGATATTTGAGCTCTTTCCGTGTTTTGTTTCCTGTTACAAAATAGTGTGGAATGGTTTTTGTTTGTACCTTTTTAAATCATGGCCGCCCTTGTCGTTTCCATTTGGGTTTAATTTTTATCCCATAGCAAGAGACTTGATTGATTTCTCCTTGCTAGTTTGTGTCTGATGTTAAAAAGTTATATCTGTTCCAGTTCAATAGCGAAGTAACAGAGTTGGTTGGATATTTTCTTTTAGGGGGAACGACGAGGGCTTAGAACTGAGCTGGTTCAGTCGGTGTTACAAGTCCACCACTTTGTAGGTTGGATGCATCCAACATGCCAAGAAATGAAATGTTTGTTAATTGTTATATATTTAAACCTTGTGTTAAGGTTGTTGGTTTGTATTGAACGCTACCTTGTTTTAACATTTCTGTACCCATTATGTGTATAAAGTTTTTCTGTTTGAGATTCCTTCTTGATTGTTTTACACACAGCTTGTAACATTTTCCTACCATGAGATTTTTAAAAATGTTTATTTTTTTATAAAAAATGAAATGATAAAGAACTATTTTTTTTTTTTTAAAGTTTCATATTTTTACATTTTCACACTTGTAAACAATTTGTTAAAATTTGTTTACTCTCCACAAAATGTGATAGGCAAAAAAAAATAATTTCTGTCTTTTAAAAATAAATAAAACTTTTGTATTAAAATGAAGATTTACAATTTTTATAAACAGTTGACCCTGGATTGATTTAATATTCATAGATTGATACATTGAGTCATGGATTGATTCATAGATTGATTCATTGAGTCACGGATTGATTCATAGATTGATTCATTGAGTCATGGATTGATTCATAGATTGATTCATTGAGTCACGGATTGATTCATAAATTCATTCATTGTTATTCCGAACGGAGTAATTCATTGATCTTGGATTATATTTTTTGGTTCATTGAATCATTGATTGACTCTGAAATGGATTCACAAGTCACAGATTGATTCATTGGTTGATTTGATTGGATTGATCCATTTGAGTCACCCCAAGTGAGAATTGACTGTGTCAAATTACTATGAGACTGAATCGCATACGATTTCTCAAGTAGATTATTTATAGAATTTTTAATTGACTTTTTTTGGCTGACATTTTGTTTAACTGCTTCATAAACATGCAACTTTTGTAGATTTGTTTTTTGTTTAATGTCAAAAAAATCTGTGACCATGTGATGTTTGAAATTGCGTCTCGATTGATAAAGCGGCTAGAAGAATTTCTGTCTCATAATGAATTGGGAAAGGGGGATAACAAATGAAGACTACAGGGGAAACAAGGCACATGTCACACATTTCCACTTTTGAGATAAATGAAATTTTTTTCTTTGAAAGCCGCTATGTTGTTCTTACTTGCTTTTTCTTTGGGTGTTTCTGTAGCATTACATAGGACTTTTTTTGGGTTGGATTTTATTATTTTGCTAACCTTCAGGCTTATGTTTACATAGTAGGGGACATAACTCAAATAATTGGAAAATGTGACATGTGCCCTTTTTCCCCCTGTGGTCTTCAAATGGTTTCGAGTAATATTTATGTTTTTAATCTCATATAACCACCATTATAATGTACAACTTTGTATTTGTTATTCTGTCGTTGCCATGTGTCAAGTTTTTGTAATTAGTGCAATGTGAACGTGGCACATGGCTGGAAAGAAAACCAAATTTTGCAACAAATATTTCTTGCCTAAAATTTAAACAAAGACCAAGTTTGTTAAAAAAAAGAGTGCAATTCATTATTTCGTTTTTTTTGTTTCTGGGTTTTTGATTTGTGTTTTTGAGGGATGTCTTTTAATTTATCAGTGTAACTGAGGATGAGGAAATTGTGGGGCGTGGAGAGAAGAGCTGAAACTTTTGATAATTTTGTTTTGTTTCGTCCTAATCTTCTTGTACAAATTTTATTTTTTCTGTTTTATTTCCACGTGGTTTGTTGTCTCCCCTTGCCTCTGTGTCCCACATTGACCTAGTGACCTAGATTTAAACATGATTTTTTTTTTATAGTTATGATGATTATAACTGTGTGTTTTATTTAAATGAAATAATTAGAAGGGTAAGGTATGCTGGGGTTTGTAAACCCTCCCCCCCCCCCCACCCCTGTTCTGGGGCGGTGGGGCTTACACTTGATAATTAAACATTGTTCACATTTAAATTAAAAAATTTAATTGGTTACTTATATAGCGCTTCTATCCATGCTAATTCAGCATGCTCAGTGCGCTCTGTAAACACAATGCTGCCTGCTGGCGCAAATATGTTTACAGGCCCAAAACTCCTGCAGGGCGACAGGGATCCGTCGGCAGCCGGGCTAGAACCCGCGACCTGTCAGATGTTTTTTTTTGGTTGACAGTCCGGTGATCTAACCGCTAGGCCAGCCTGCTTCACACATTTGTGTGGCATATGCTGAATGTTCAATAACTAGAACATGGAAATGTACAGGAAAAACAGATTAATAACAAAATGCATTCAACCTTTAATTTTATGTTATTATTTTTTTTTAAAGCATATTGGTAGAAAAGAAGTCAATTTTTTGTGTAATAATTCTGTCAGTTTTAGGCTAGAATGTGGTGGCCGCTATGTTTACACGAGACTCATTGACGGCACTGATAAAACAATGTGTCTATATTACATTTACGAAATGAATAACATTATTTTTATGACGTAATATATACCGTATATATATATATATATGTATATATTAATGAAACATTTATAGATTTGATAATCCTAAAACCATTTGTCTGGTAAATGATGTGTGAGTGTGTATGCAGTTCCTAGAGAAAGAAAATCAGATATTATGGTAATGTCAGGGAAATAGAGAAAGGCTGTGTTTTCTCATCCCTTTTTATCTCTAATAGCATCTTCATTTCTTGCTTTTACCAGCCCTAGCAGCAATTCACGGAAACCCTAAAATCACATTTGGTGATGACCTCTGACCTCTGTTTTGTATGTTTGTGTGTCTGTTAGTGTGTGTATGTGTTTCTTGACCAAGAAAATAAATTGCTCACTTTCGTTTGCTGAGCTTTCCTTCTTAAACCCGAGGGGGGGGAGGGGGATAAAGCCAATTGTCATGAGGGAGATATGTTCAAAGGTGTGTATTACTCCTGCTGTTCATTGTGTTTCGGTTGAAGTTTACTCTTGATGTTATCATCATATCAATAATCGCGTGAATGTGCTCGTCCTCGAACCGGGGACTTTATCTGCCACTTAGCCCTTGTTTTAGTATGTATGTTGTGAGTGTTTGACCTAATGGATTCTGGGAAACGTGTATGAAGTCGTAGTTTTTCTTCTTCGTTCATTTCATCCATCTTTGTTTTTTGGAGTTTCGTTAACACTACGGATCTCTAATCAAATGGTTAGATCATCATTAAAATTGTCATTTTCATGTAACAATGACATTCATGTTACAGATATTCCTGTAGTTTTTTTTTAAATTTAGTTTTAAACTTCCTCAAGACCAAGGCTTACATTGGAATTCTTTTCTTTCCTCAGAAGTATTTTTTCTTTTCCACCAATGTGTCTGAAATGATACATTTTAAAGTTGATTCTATTCGTGTATTTAGTGCTTGTTTCTCTTTATATAACGAGATCTTTTCTCTGTATGAATTGAATAGTGTAAGCCTTTGTGTTGTTTAGAAACTTAAGGGGAAGCACTGCTTCTTAATCCTCACAGCAAGAGATGAATGAGGCTCATGGTTTAAGCAATAATCTGGCCGATCCCATATGTCAAGCAATTGTTGGAAGGGCCAGACTGCATTCAGGCTTTAATTGGCCCAGAGAGTCGATTTCTGAGACAATCTGTCTATGAGAGCTGCTCATCGAGAGGTTGTATCTGAAAATCTCTTCAAAGCTCCTGTTTGCGAGAATCCAACATATGAGAGGTTCTGTCTGCAAATGCTGATCTTTGAGAGGCAGTGTTTCCAAAAGTTTTTTGTGGGGAATGTTCTTTATTAACTTTATTAGTTTTAATTCTTCATTTAACTTTTTAATTAATACTTTAATTTTTTTTTACATTTTATCGTACAAAATATTTTAGTTTTCCAAAGCAAAAGAAAATAATACATATTCTATACATTTATTTAATGACTGAATTAAAGTTTTGTATTATCGAAGTTGAAATCCTTGCTATTTCTCTACAAAGTTTGTTGATTCTGGCCAGTATATTTTCCACTGCAGTTTTCTACTGTTTGCTTTTGTTTTAGTTTTTTTTTTAAGATCTTTAGTTCTTACTTTCCTGCAGTTTCGAGACACAAACTGTGGCCACAGCCACGTGCAGCAGGGCCACCCCACCTTACGATGTAATCACACATGTAATCATACCTGTACTTGAACAGGACACATTTACACACCCAACTTCCCTGCCTTTTGTTCTTCCTGTTTGCTTAAACTTTTCGAAACTTGCAAACAAGAACTATCAGGTGAGGGAGAATTGTTACTTTGGGGTTGTTGCTCTTGAAAAGCCATTTTAAAATCCTGGCATGACTGCTAACACACACACATGTCTGAGATGTGCATGTGTGTTTATTTCTCACGCTTGTTTGAGCTTGCCGCCATTTCAAATCTGTATCTTGTGTTTTTTGGGGGAAAGTTTGGACCAAGGGATGATCTGCTTTGACTTTTCTGTTTATATCTTCTCTGCTTTTCTTTAAATCTGTTGTGTGGTTTATTTTTTGTAGCTGCTGATAAAGTCATCATTTTCATATGGACCTGATGGTCGTGTCTTACTCAGTTGCCTTTTTCCATCTCTTTTCCATCTGTTCATAGATTATCTTTTCATTATGGATGCACTAGATTGTTTCACTCCCCCCCCCCTTCTTTCTGCTAAATTAGTTTTGACTGATACAATTTCTTGTTAATTTTTTCTAAAGCAATCATTTTGTGCTGTCTGTAAATCTATCTGAATTTAAACAGAAGGGCTAAGAGTTTTTATGAGCCGCTAGTCAGAAGGGGGATTACAGAACAATGAAGATCTCTTCTCCGAAACAGAGCTTCCATATTCTGTACTTCTAGAGCTGAATTTTTTGAATGAAACAACTGTATTCCCTAATCTATTGAATGAAACAGCTGTATTCCCTAATCTATTGAATGAAAAAGCTGTATTCCCTAATCTATTGAATGAAACAGCTGTATTCCCTAATCTATTGAATGAAACAGCTGTATTCCCTAATCTATTGAATGAAACAGCTGTATTCCCTAATCTATTGTATGAAACAACTGTATTCCCTAATCTATTGAATGAAACAACTGTATTCCCTAATCGATTGAATGAAACAACTGTATTCCCTAATCGATTGAATGAAACAACTGTATTCCCTAATCGATTGAATGAAACAACTGTATTCCCTAATCGATTGAATGAAACAGCTGTATTCCCTAATCTATTGAATGAAACAGCTGTATTCCCTAATCTATTGAATGAAACAGCTGTATTCCCTAATCTATTGTATGAAACAACTGTATTCCCTAATCTATTGAATGAAACAACTGTATTCCCTAATCGATTGAATGAAACAACTGTATTCCCTAATCGATTGAATGAAACAACTGTATTCCCTAATCGATTGAATGAAACAACTGTATTCCCTAATCTATTGTATGAAACAACTGTATTCCCTAATCTATTGTATGAAATCAAAAGTGTACATAAGAACAAGTGCTGATGTTTTTTCCATGTGAGTGTACAAAAAAACAAAAGTAAAGCAAATTGTTGTATTTTCGTTTGTTCCTGGTGTTTTACCTTTGACAATACTGAAAGGCAACCTTCTCTCTTCCACATGTTTATTGTAAAGATTGTAATATTGTATTCTCCATGTGCATTGAGCTCCACTGAAATATGATGTAGGAATTATAATGTACATAAGTTAGTGAGACATTAGAGATTGTGGTTAATTTTTGTTTGTTTTGTTTATTGATTTGGAGTCCTGGTTGAATTGGATTTTCCAAACAAACAAATGTAACAAATTCATGAAATGTAATTGTGACTTTGCATACATCATAGCACTGACCTAAATAAATATTTGCTAATTTATCTCTGTTTGTTATATTTCTTAAATGAAAATGTTTGACATATTTCAAATTTTCATTTAATAATTTAATAAACAGTTTTCTGATCTTAAAACAACATCCATTACAATTATTATGATATTAATAATAAAAAATTTGAAAAGAGGTCAAGAAAATGCATTGTTTCTTTTTCTTAGGTCAGTGACAATGAAAAATGTGTATGGTCATGTGCTAAGAGAGTTATTTGCCCTTGTATGACTGCTTAGCTGATGAACTGTGTAAACTAAATTTATGGCAGATCATGGTGATGTCCCTTTGAATGTTTGTAATCCGCTCTCTCTTCAATAAAACTATTACTGATACTGTGTTTGTCTTGTAAGTTTTAATGTACCATGTAGTCATTGTGTGTGTTTGTCTTGTAAGTTTTAATGTACCATGTAGTCATTGTGTGTGTTTGTCTGGTAAGTTTTAATGTACCACGTAGTCATTGTGTGTGTGTTTGTCTTGTAAGTTTTAATGTACCATGTAGTCATTGTGTGTGTTTGTCTTGTAAGTTTTAATGTACCATGTAGTCATTGTGTGTGTTTGTCTTGTAAGTTTTAATGTACCATGTAGTCATTATGTGTGTCTTGCTAATATAAAAAAAAGTAAAGTGTCCAGTCGACCCAAATAATTGATCGATGGGGCCGGTGAAGCAGATATCTCCAGGTTCTGTGGCCACGGCATACATGGGGATTGTGTGGCCGGCACAACGCCCAGCCGCCTTTTTTTTCCCCCCAACTAAAGTCAGGCACCAATCTAAGAATCTTCAATAATCACCCCACGAAAGAATGTTGAAAAGCTAATTATTAAAACAAATACATACAGAATTTAAACTTAGAAATACAACATATTCATATAGATATACTTTCTTACCGAGAGGCATTCGTGCGTGTAATGGGTTGCCTCAATTAGTCAGGAAAACCAACAACTTATCATTTAAAACACTAATCTAAGTGACAGACTTAACTCAAAACAAACTTAGCCTAAGCGTAGGACTCAATAAATCTTATGTAAACACGGAGAGTCGCAAACATATAAAATATATGCCAATGCACTTCAAATTTCATCTCTAAATTTCATTTGGATTTACTTTATAAAACGGCAGCTAAAAAAAGTCTCGTTGTAGGTATTACATAGGTTAGTTCAGGGGTCGGCAACCTAAGGCATGCGTGCCAAACCTTGGCACGCAGAGCGATTTTCAATGTAACGCGAGAGACTTTCAATAATTTTTTGTTATAGATGAAACAAAAAAACAACCAACAAAATTTTCAGGTTCTGAATGAGGAAAATTGACTGTTATAAAGCCGATGTTTTTGAATGACAGCGACACATTTTAGTGAGTTGATCTTGCATTTACAAGGACCACATGAATGGATTGGCATATCTAAGAATATCTTGTCGTGAAATCAATTTTAAAACATGTAACTTACATGTACATACCTATATTAAGGCATATATTTAGTTAGATGGTTAGTTAGGGCTTTTTCAAAAGTACATCGAAGTACTCAAAGCGGAGTTGTTGGAACCCAAGGCAAGACTTTTAAATTGATGGACTCATTTTTTCATACAACCTTTTTAGAGGTGGATATTTTTTCAAGTTGAGGGAAATTGGCGATTTTAAAATTCAGCAAGTTGAATTTTAAATATTTCAAAAATAGGCATCCAAACGTGCTCATTTGCGGAAAAAATCTGGAAGGAAGCTGCTTAGATTAGGAAAGTCATCTGCTATTCTCAACTGATAGGCATTCGCTCTTCTATTTTCAGCTTTTGGTTCAACTTACACTTATAAAGAAATAAAAATAAGTCAGTAATATTTTTTATCTTACAAAACTAAACTTGTTTGGCATTACTATAGAATCAAATGTGGAAACTTTTTTTAATTAAAGGGAGATAATTAAAGCATTTTATTTGCGCTAATATTTTTAGTATGTTCTTTTTTTTTCTTTTATAAAAGAATAAATGGCTTACAATTTATAACTTTGAAATGATCAAACAGTTAAAAGTATTTAAAAATTTTATAAATATTCTATGATTCACAAATGTATATTCTCAAACATTACATTAACTACCTAGTTTGTATGATCACTACATATCAATACCGCTCTACGGTAATATCTCGTCTTCTGTACAGTACCTAAAACACATAATATTATTATAATGACATCTGAGTAAACTGAGATCACAATATAATTAATATTCGTAACTGTTAAATCTTCATCTCGAGTACTAAAATGATAAGTTTAGAGTTAATACTTTAGACAATAATTACCATAAATGTGAAAGTTTAGTGGAATAATAAAATATAGTATTTAATATAAATGCAAAAATAAGCATGATAATCACAAACATATTAATTTAATTAATATCTAAAATTAATATATTGAAAAAAAAAAGGTTAGTTATATAGACTAACTGGAGTTGCGCACCCGGGTCGCCCGCATGGCAGTCCGATACGTTATCCACTCAGCTAGCGAAGACACAGGTTCGATGTGAAATCGCAAAAGCATAATATGAGACAATAAGGTCACGTTTTCTTTAAATTAACTAATATGATTGGTTCAACAAACACATAGAACTTTATATGTATAATTATATAGATACAACGCTTTAACTATTTTCTCTATCTTGTACTTTTACCCTATTTCTTGCTAAGGAGTTAAAATAGTTGTCAAATAAATTATTTTTTTAAAGTATTTAATAGAGCAGATTGACGTTTAGGCCGTTGACACGCTGATTGATTTAAAAATACTAGTTTGGCACATAATTAGCAAAAGGTTGACGTTTTTTGCACACTAGTGCACCTGTAGGTAAAATATCGGTTGTTTCCCCTGTCTTGTTAAAGAAAGTTTTAATAGTTGCTTCCCTTGTCTTTTAATTAAAACAATAAAAACAAATTCTTCAAGACCCTAACCGAAAAAAACTTTGTTTGTCATCCAAGAAGTAGACCAGAAGATATTAGATCAAGAAAAGCAAGTTTTTGGCCAAGTCGTGTTGTGACGACACCTGGCGTAGGCCAATATGACTTCACAAAAGGTCAAGTTGACATCCCATCATCATATCTTTCTTTATACCTTATGCCAACCAGAAGGGGCTTATAACAGTTGTCTCACGTGTTGTTTTAGCATCCGAGATTCCTCTCCGGGGCACACAACTGAGCTTTCAATAAAAAGATCATGGGTCGCCCATGCACCATGATCCCTCTCAAAGCCTTACCAGTGTGATCCAAATGCATGCTAGGCATTACATTTGGCATTGGCTCAGCTGCTGGGGGAAGCCAAGAGGAAGACCATAACTGACAATCCATTTATTCTACGTGGCACCGCCATTTACCGCCAGGCAGCGTGGGTTTGATGTCAATGTTTCCCCTCTCCTTCCCGGGCTAACGAACTCCATCTGCCCAGAGCACACAGTTTTAATGGCGCCAGGGGACTTCCTGCGCGCCTTCACTTGTCAGTTAAAGCAGTTTCGCCGGTTTTCGCCACAAAAGAAGACCAGATGCTGGACTTATATAAAGGGACAAACACACTTTCCTTAACCCTTATGCGAGAACAAATGCATATAAGTACTCTTTCTTCCCGAGTGGCACCCGGGCATGGAATGGGTTGACCGAACAAACCAGGAAAACCAGTAACTTTAACAACATTTAAAACACTAATAAAAATGCAAGACTAGACTCAGACCACGGATTAATGTAGGACGCACAAATATTCTTTATAGAAGGAGCGTCTGTAATCACTGATCTATAGATCAGTGGTCTGTAATATATTAGCTTGATAGACGGATGCTTATACAGATCAGTGATTTGAAGTAATTTACTCAATTAGCCTCCAACACAAAACTCTTACTCTTATCACGTCACTAACAAGCGGAAGTAAACACATCACCGCCATCAAAATGCAAAAGAAATTCAAGATGCAACTTTTACATAAGGATACAGATTTTCTTTTTTTTTTCTCCGCTTTCTTTAAGCAAAATATTCGAAGCTAGAATTGTATACAGTTAGTTAATTTGATGATTGGATCATAGATTAATTGGAAGAAAATGTGAATATACACCAAGACAGGCGACAGGGGGCGTAGTCTAGCTATAGCCGATTTGTTGGGGGTAGGCCTCCGTCTCTCGTCAAATATCTTACATTTTAAGATTTATAGACTTATAACTTATCTACGACAACAGAATGTAAGCAGGGCCGGGTTAAGACCATTAGAGGCCCTGGTCACTAAGTAGGAGTCTTTAAAGATTCCCTTCTCTTAGGAATGTAGTTTGAAGTCTGTGAAATACAGGAAATACTTTTTTTTTATATCATGCAACACAGCTGTACGTTTCATATGAAAAACCAGGTTTTTGCAGCACCATTAGCAGCATGTTTCGTGGACCTCTGTGCCATGGACTATACCATGGAAACTTCATTCCCTCGGTATCCATTTAGGCCTACATGGTTAATGATTAATTCTACCCTGAACTCCTGAATGTAGGCTATAATGAATGTGCAACCTCGTTTTCAAACTAAGTTTTCTGGAGACTTTGTTTTTTATAAGATACAATTTTTGATCATGTCGTTTCGTTCTGTTCACCGCTTACGATTATACGTCACATGCGGACAAACCATTTCACTTAAAATCCCACGCCCACATTAAAAAGTTTTTTTGTTTAAAGGAACAGAAACAATGGCAACAACCGAATGAAAAGTGTGTTCAGATAGACTTAATGAATATGATGTCTTAAGTGTGTTTTCTGATCTCTTTAGAATGAGATCTTTGTGTGAAGATAGTTTCACTATTCCACTTTCATCACGGTGTGGAGGTTGAGCTGTCTGGGCATTTAATATAAATAATATAGTAAGTTAGTTGCCCTTTATTTAGACTAGTGTTCCGTAGAAATATGTGTGTAGTAGCCTTGACTTCTTCTTCTGTTAGCCAGTCTGCAGAGCTGTTTGCCCTCTAGCAGTAAATGCCAGGCAAACATATTTACATGTCTTTATCAGTTGTGCCATATTGCTATATAATGTGTTGGTAATGGTAGGTTGAGGGGGGAGCAAGAGTGTATCTGAGATAGATTAGCTCAGGGCATTCAATCAGGAAGTAGTCCACAGTTTCTTGTGAGCAGGGGCAATGTCTGCAGTTAGGAGGGTGAGTTGAAGAAGCCTTTACGAGTTTCATTTAACTCGACGTGCTAGGGGCTGTGTGTGGTCAGCCACATTACTTGATCTCCAACTACTGTCAGAGCTGGGTAGACTCAATGACATCATCCAGATCCGACAGCACGGGATTCTAACCCGGGACCTTCGGTCCAACGCCTGTGCCCCTGATACATAGAACCAATGTTTACAATATACCTATTGTTGTTCAAAGATTTTTTTTATAGTTTTGTTGTTGTTTTGTGCCTGATTTTTTTTTGTTGGGGTTGATGTATAATTAATATTTTTTTAAGGTTATGTAATACTATTGTTTACAGTTTCAGTTTCCTTTGGGAAGTGAGAAACAAATTTGATACACTGTTATAGAAAGAAATCGGCTTAATAAGTTTACTCCATTCCTCAATAAATGACATCCTGCTCCAGAGAGTTATTCAGCTAACTAGGACGAAGGTAAAGGTCATTTATATGGTACTCTCTAACATCTAGTTTGTTTGGTTCTGAAGTTTTTGCATTTATTGTTGTTTATTTATTGTTGTTTATTTATTGTTGTTTATTTATTGTTGCTATTTATTGTGTTTTTTTATTGTTGTTATTTATTGTTGTTATTTATTTAGTGTTAGCCTACTGCCATTAAAATTTATTTTCTGAGGAAGTGAAAAAACAAAACGAGCAGATAAAAAAAGAAATCACAGAATCCGAATAAGCCTCGTTTTAGAATAATTTCGGCATTTTATAGGTAGTTCCATGGAAGTTAAAACTTATAAGATTTGGCTTCATGATTAATTTATGTAATTAATGTTAATGACACTAACTGTATACAAGTAAAATTGTTCTTAAAACTTTATAAAAAGTTGAAGACTATATTCGTGCATGCGTTAAATGACTTACTTACCTGTAGCCTATGTCCCCATAAGAGCATACAGGGCCGCAACTTCACTTCTCCATCGGTATTAGTCTTGGGCGGCTCCCTTCAGTTGTGTTCAGGTGAGGACAACAGCCTTTGCCTCACCTACTACCGATTTCCTCCAAGTCTGTCTGGGTCTGCCCACTTTCCTTTTGTCCTGTGGGTTTCCAGTCAGGAGCTTGTCTTGCCACACTGTCTTCTGGTCTTCTCAAAGTGTGACTAATCCACTTCCATCTACGGCTTTTGATGCTGTAGTCGATGGGTTTTTTTTTCTGGTCTTTTCCCATAGGTTGACGCATGAAATGGTTTCTGGCCATCGAATTGTCATCATGCGTCTCAGGCATCTGTTTACAAATGTCTGGAGTCTGCTTGTATTTGCCTTGGTAACTCTCCAGGTCTCAGAGCCATATAGAAGGACTGACTTTATATTTGAATTAAATAGTGCATGCAAAATATATTATTTAAAATACACTGCAAATATTGAGTTGAAGATGAAAGTAAAAGCATTACCCGATGGGCCTTTATGTTCAAATGGATTCTAGAGAGAGCCAGGGCATTCTGTGTGATCTATATTTCTATGGTGCAGAGTTTGCAGTAGGGATACTTATGACAAAACACGCTACCATGTAGTAAACCTATAAAAGAGAAAGTAATGTAAACTTTACTTAGGGTTTTTATCTTTTGACAAAAGAGAAAAGTTGAAGCGCTTGAGCGTTAAACCACAAAACCTTAATGTAAGAACGCGTACATACAAGCTGCTTTAGCACATGGAAGAATTAAAGACAAGCAAATGACTAATTTTTGTTATTGTTTTTGTTTCCTTATTTCCAGTCCAAGAAAATACAACTTCTACAGAGGCCACGTGACAATTTGTAGCTTACTGGCATGGCAGTGCGGCAACTGAAAAGCATGACCAGAGATACGAGAGGCACACCCAAAGAAGGAAAACTTCAGAACGGCGGCGATCTAAAACAAATTGCTCCGTCCCGGCGGCGGCACGACAACTGCGCATGCCCGGGCGATTTCACTGTAAATTTACCGGAACCCTCGAACAGAAGCGGCGACAGGGGACATGCGAAAACGCGCGGTGCGCACCAGCACGGATACAGCCTCCCCGTCCTGAATGAAAACGCAAACCAGCCTCTGAAATTCGAGCGCTCGGAACTTAGCAGAGACAGCGAGGGAGGCGGCCGGCCCGACGAGAGAGCCGCGAGAGAAGACGGCCAACACGAAAGCAGGTTCAGCAAAGCTAATCCAGTGCGGAGTCCGGGGGGAGACGGCGCGACCAGCAGGGGATTGAAGCTAGACGCCACGCCTCCAGATGAACTCCCGCTGCAGTGCCGCTCGATGCCGCTGACGTCGAAGAACTTTGAAAACTGCGCGAACTGTTCACGACAGATGACCTTCAACCCAGGCGAGAAATACTACGACCCTCTGTCGGGCGCCAGACCGCATTGCGCCCACCCACCCGCGGCCCTCCGCCGCAGGCCTCGCCCCGCGCCGGGCCGGGTGACGACGTGGGACCACACCTTCTCGGGCGGCGGGGACGTGAGCAGATCGCACCTGCTGACGCAACTGTCCGACCCGTTCCGCCGGCCCTCCGGCGGGTCGAGGCGGAGTATCGGGGACCACGGCCAGCAGCACGCTGCCTTGTACAACAAGAAAGCCTGGGGGGCCTCGACGTACTCGGAGCCCATTGGTTCGGTAAGATGATTCATGCCCCCCCCCTCCCCCACCTATAGTTTAAATAGTGAACTAGTCTCATTAGAAACGATGAAAAGCAGGAAGTCCACTAGGATTCTTAAAACTAAAAAAAATGACACAACAGCCACATTAGCATACAGTAGTGGTTCTCAAACACTCGCGTTGCTCTCTTTGAAGATGTTTTTTTTTCAACGGCCCCAATCTACAAGTTCAAATCTTAGATGTTGAATTTTTGAAAAGACCAACTGAAGAGGTTTTTCTAGAAGGGACGAGCTTTGTAACAGCCTCATGCGGAAGTGACGTTTTAGAAAGGAAATAAATAACCAAAACACGACTCACTAAATCTATATATTTAACCATTTTGTTATTTAAAAAAAGAACTGGGCAAAGATTCAAAACACATGACAATAATCATTTGCCCCTTTACTGACGTCACTTCCATTTGTTGACGGAAATTAAACATCTCAAATGGCTACAAGCAGTTACAGTATGATACAGTATGCAAGGGGGCGGCGCTGAAACTTTAGCCCTAGGGCGCCACATAAGCTTGTAAAGGCACTGGCAACACATTCCGCATCGCACCCTGTAAAGATACTGCTGCGACCCAGTTCCATGAACATACTCGTCGAACCTCTGGTATACAGAATAAAACTGGCTGCGCACAATTTACTAGTTGTTGGATGTTTCAATTTCAATCCGTATGAATAAAAGAGAACAACACAAATTAAAAGACCAGAATATGGTATTGGCGGAAATGCGCATTGTCTTAAAAAAAACGGGGGCAAATACTCAGGCTAAACGATGGCAGGGGAGTAGCATCAAATTGTTCAGGCGGCAATCCGAACGTAGATTTTTTTGCGAAGGACTTAATTTTGCATCGCTATATTAGTGGCTATGAGGCACGGTAACCAAGCGGCAGCGCGTTCGACTGGCGTACCGAAGGTCCTGGGTTCGAATCCTGGTGAAGGCTAGGATTTTTCTTTCCCGGGTCCGAAGGGTATCCCTGAGTCTACCCAGCTCTGATGGGTACCTTACTTAAGTAGGGGTGAAGTAAAAGCGACTGTGCATTGTGCTGGCTGTGCGATCACCTAGTTTGCCGTGGCCACAGAAACTGGTGAACGCCTGTCTCACATGGCCTATGATCAATTTGGTCCGAAGGGTACTTAGTGGTTCTTGCACATTACGCACCCCATGTTATAGGAACATCCATAGAGTGCTCGTCCGTTCGACGGCACGCGGTGGTCTAGCGAATGTGCTCTAGGATGGACATTTTTATGGTATCGGATTCGAATCTATGTTATAGACTCAACCCTATAGTGTTTTTTACCCTCGCACGGAGAGATGTCCCTGGGCCTCAAAGCTGGCCAAGATTGTCGCTAGATGGGTAAAATATCTCGGTGACTTTGTTTCTTGTTTTTTTTGTTCTTACTCCTTTTTATATTGTCCCCGAAAAGAAAAGAATACATATCTAGAGATTTCTGGTAAATAACTACCGGTAGATATAGTCTACATTGGGTCCAAATAGTTGACGAGTTTTTTTTCTTATTTCTGTACAAATTCGAAGGTTCACCGACATAAGGTTCAGGCCCTGAAGAGAAATATATATTGATTATTTATTTTGTGGTGCAGGGTCTTCTTATCCCGCGACTAGGTCAGATAAAAAAAAATGGTTTCGTGTTATCGTGTTGTTGCACTCAGAGAGAAAAACATTGTTAGGCAATGCGAGGTATTATAATTAAGAGTGATACGCACACATAACACTATCATTACACCAGTATCAATACATCAATATAAACTATGTCCTCTAGTGTCGCAGCCACTGTTAAACCAATACTGTTTATGCATTTTTCTCCCCAGCGAGCCTTTACATACATAGACCGTGTCCTCCGGTGGCTCAGGAAAGTTCCGGGCAATCCGCTGGTCAACAGGATAGACTGTGACGGAATATCGCAGGACACGGTGAGCCCATCCCTTCATCAGGCACCCGTCAAGTCGGCTGCCACATCTCGGCTCTCCCAGCCCGGGTCAGCCTGGTTGCAGCCGTGTCGTGCTGACCTGACCTGGCCTTCGCACCAAAATTTGCCAGACGCCGTCGCGTCCCCCCAGCGCTCAACACCGCGGGAACCGGCCGCCAGGCCTTCCCTGTATCGCCCGGCGTTGAGCCCCACGTGCCCGCTGCCCGGTGAAGTGAATACGTGCAGCTACGAAAAATGCTCAGCTGACGGTCAATTTTATCCACTCAACCTGATCCCCAGCATCAGCCACGAGAAGGTTGACGAGGGCGCGCACATTTTGAACAGGTCCCCTCGCCCTCCTAACCCGAGCCCGTGCTCGACAGGATGCCCCAGCCTGGCCGAGATGACGCCGCACCGCCTGACCGGGCGGAAGTACAGCTACAGCTCCGTGGAAGAGCTCAGCTTCAACTCCGCGGAGTGCACCCACGACGTTCTCAGCATCAACGACAGCGTTTCCCCGGAGCCACAGGAGCCCTCGGAGCCGAAGCCGGTGCTGGCCAAGACCCTGATGATCGACATTCAGCCCAACGTGAGCGTGCGATACAGGAAGCAGAAGCATGCCATTAAAATGCGACACGCCCTCCGCAGGCGCGCAGGCAAGCCCTCGAGAAGAGTCCCTCGTCACACCATAAAAAAAAAGCCAAAAAAAGCCAGCAAAGAACCTTCGGTGCCGCCCATGCCTCCCGCAAAGTGCGAAAAAGAACGTAAGCCGCGCCAAGCGTCAAAGAAGAAAAAGAAGAAAGCAAATGGCTCCTCGGAGATAAAGAAATGCATCCGGCTGCTCAAGCGAAAGACCAAGAAGAGAAGCGCCGACGAGTCCGAATTCGTCCTGAGAGATCTGAGTTCGCCCTGCTCTGTGTCCAGCGAGTATAGCTTGACCGTGGTCGAAGCCTTCCAGCGCGTGGTATCCATGACCGCGCAAATGAAAATTGACGGAGAGTGAAATATTTGGCGTCACCCTTAGGATTTCAAATGTATGGTGCAGCGTTTGTGTCATATTATTACTATATTATAAGGCATGGAAGTAATCATAATTAAATACATGGATGAAATGAACATGTGTGTGTTTTTAAATCCATTTATATGAACTTTGTTTTGTGGTTGGATGACAAAATCTAAAGCTAAGTGACCCACATAACCACACAGAACACGCCAAAATGACTTATATTATATCCTTCCTCGACAAGGCCCAAAACAATATCTTCAGACCAAGGACCGGACACACAAGACTAAGACAACAATTGTTCAGAAGGTTAGGCATTGGTACCAGTGAAGATTGCCCCATGTGGGAATGTCTCCTTGAGAACACAGAACATGTGTTCCAAGCCTGCCTCTCTTTATGAATCAGCTCGCAACAGGTTCCAGCCGCAGTTGACCTACCAAACCAGTAGGGAAAAGAGAAAGACCTGGAAACCACCATGCAATTCACCATAGCTATAGTTGTTTTAACCTCTCTATTGACAATATTGAGGACGAAGAAGAAGACCCACTTTCCCATCATCCTATCGAATTTAACGTAAAACATGGACTCGTTTCTGATGACAACGTATTTGTTTCACATTTTTAGAATAACATTCGACCCCCCCCCCCAAATATTTTTTTTTCCAGTTGTTTTTCATAGCAACATAGTTTAATGGAGGATTTCACGTCATCAATTTCATATCACGTGGTGTGATTTCTAGCTATATGCTGTGCGACAATAAATGTACACTATATAAAAGATGTATAAGAATAAAAACAACTACAGAAAACTGGCAATAGAGTACAAAGGTAGCAAAAAAAAAACGTACTATTTTTATAGTAAAATTTAAAGGCTACAAAATAATTTTTTTATGTTTAGTCTACATGATCTATAAAATTATAATCTCATTTTAAAACATATTACAAAGTAATTAGAGTTTTATGCTATTATTTAAGAGTTCATAATAGTATTAATAGTAAGAATTTTAGTGGAGACAATATGTCCATTAATAATAGACTACAAGAATCCTCAACTATGAACTCTGGTCCCCTGTATTGGACAGGGACAATGTCACGTGGGATCCTAGTTAGGGATGTTAATATCGTTTGTTTGTTTTTTTCAAAACCGATTTTTGGTTTTATAAATCTGATTCTAAACCGGTTTTCGGTTTGCCTCCCCTCATGTCCCTTTTTTTTTTCTTTTGTTATTATGTAGACCAGGGGTCGGCAACCTTTTACTAACAGTGTGTCAAATCTAGGATTTCTAAATCATTCAGCGTGCCAACAGCCTAAAAATCAACCTGCTCTATTATACTTGTTTTTTTTTAATAAGAATTAATTTAACTTCGTAGCAAGTCCAAGGCCAAAAGCAAAGGAAATGTATAGAGAAAATCGTTAAAGTATTTTATTCATATTTAAAAAAATTTACGTGTTGGCAGTGTTTGTGATACCCTTTTTACTTTTTATTTGCATTTATACCAAATACACAATTTTATTTCTAAACTTTCACACTTATGATAATTATTTTGTAAATATCAAGATGAGGATCTAGCAACTGGTCATTTTGATTACATTGTGTTCTCCGTTTAAGGAGATTTTCTATTGTTTGTTCCAAGGTTTAAGAGATAGACTGATCATTGATATCCAGGAATTAACTGAAGCGACACGTAGTAATCAAACAAACTGGGTAGTTGATGTAATGTTTATAAAATGTGCATAATATTAATTAGTCCTATAATATTTATATAATTTTCAATTACTTTCTACAGTTTGGTCATTATATAGTTATAAGTTGTAGACCATTCAGTCTTTTATATATATAAAAAACAACAAAATATTAGAAACATTAGCGCAAAATAAAGTGGTTTTATTATCTCCCTTTAATTTAAAAAAAAGTTTCTAAATTTGATTAAAAATTATGATGCCAAACACGTATGTTTTATAATATAACAAACATTACTGACTATTTATTAAAAAAATTCAGCATCATAGTATTCGTTACAAGATTTAAATATTAGAGTTATAAAGTTAACATTTCCTGTATTCTTTGTCCATTTGACCTTAAGAAGTTTATCTTTTAAACACTAATAATTACAACAATTGCATAATATGATACTATTAAAAAGTATCTTATATTTGTTAAATTTATATTAAAAAATGTGTTATATAATTACTTTTATTTATGTTTAATTATAAAATATGAGCATAAAAACTCTTATAAATGTAATTAGTCTGTATCAATTAATGAGCGCCTAGTCTTGAATGCTCTTCGCCAATTTATAATGGCAGAAAGGCCTAGGCTACATATATAGTCATTTCTTAGTAGTGGAGTGTAAGTGACCTATTTGAATGCTTAACAGTATACAACTTTCATGTGATGTAAATAGTGTACACAATTGGCACATTTCGATGCCCATTTTTTTCATTCCTTTCAACTGGCTGCGTTTTAAAATCTCCAATATCCCTCCATTAAAAAAAAAAACGTATACATCTGTGAAGGTTGTTGTAAGATCAACCCAGTTATGCTTGAAGGGGATATGTAAAATGAGTCCAGGAATTTGAAAGCCTTGCCTTTGTTTGTAAAGTCCGCTTTGAGTGCTTCGATATACCTCTGACAAAGCCCAACTATCTCTTTTGATATATGCCTTTATAGAGGAAAGTACATATAGTTAAATGTTTTGAAATTGATTTCACTCAAGATTTATGCAAATCATTTCCAGTGGTCTAACAGTTCAAGTGCTGTTTGACCTCGTCCTCGTAAGTGCGTTCAACTCACTGAAATGTGTCGCTCTGTCATTCAGAAACATCGGCCTCAACAGTCAATTTTCCTCATTCAGAACCAGAAAAAAAAAATTGTTCACCATTGCCATTGAAAATCGCTCTGCGTGCCACTTTTGGCACGCGTGCCTTGGGGTGCTGACCCCTGATGTAGACTATGTATTGGTAAAATATAGCAATTTTTTCTTTAGCGACGTGACCGACCGAGCGTTAAAAAAAAACTTGGCCTTCGCAATTTAGCAAGCTATGTTAAATGTTAATTGGAAACACACACAGAGGCGCTACAAAAAGTCTATCGGTCTGTTTGTCTGTTCGCTAATTTTAGCGTCTGTGTTATCTGTGTGGAAAGCCCAGGTTTTGTATCTCAATTTAAGGACGTGAATCAAAAGAATTGTGCCGCATACTGGCGTTAATGTAGTCTACTTAACATCCGCGTGTGTTGTTGTCTGTGTACCGCAAGCAATATTCGGGATTAAAAACAACAAGAAGAGATTATGAGTCTCTTTTGAGAAATTGGACATCTTGTGTTTGCAAGGCATTCAATGTTAAGGAATTATTTTGTGCGAATCAAACTTAGATCTACTTAAAAAATATTTCTTCTAGAACAAAAAAAAAAAAATTAAAATCATGGGACACCATATTTGGATGATTTTGGCCTAAACTTCTTACAAAACCAAAAATCGCTTATCAACCTTACAACCGAAAAACGGAATTCCGTTTAACATCCCTAATCCACAAGCAGCTCAATACTGTGCGTTAACGCACGGACATAACCAATCAGAGCTGAGTTCTATTTTTAGTAGCCAACCTAATCCTATTTGCTGCTCGCGTCTATATCATTGTTATAATGCTCAGGTCAACAAATAAAAAAAAAGTGTTTCATTTTTCATGTTTTTTTTCCTGTTTGCCAATTTTAAAGAACCTAGAATGACGTCTTTGATTATAAAAATATATTTCCGGTTTAATTGTAAACATCGCTAGAGCCTACTAGAGGCCCTACATCTAATTTTATATAACGACCGAAAGAATATTCCAATATTTCTTTCTGTCAAATGGATGCAGTTCTAAACATCTTGGTATACATTTAATATGGTGCGGATTCATAATTGTTTTTATATATTAATATTTTGGGGTTGGAATTTTCTTATCTTATATGCCCTACGTATAAATCATAATGATAAATACACATAATAAGTTATAAGTGATCCATATTTTTTGGAGTAGTCTATACATATGTCTTAACATTAATGGGGCGATTTTAAATATACGATAGCTTTCGTGTAAAATTATTAAAGAAATGCGACAGAACATTCAAATACAAAGTAATTAGAATAGATAGAATATAACAATTTAAGAATAAGAATGCCAATAATAATAAAAATGGTTCTTTATATAGCGCTCCTATTGACTATCCATGGTATACAATTTTGCATGCTCAGTGGAATAAATTGCAGTGGCAGTTGTATTGGTATTGTAAGGCACACATCCATTAGCCCAAGAGAAAGCTCATTAATCTCTTTGTAAAATACAATGTTGTCTCAGACTCTCTTAGCGTCTGAGAGCAAGCTGTTCCATAAAGAAGTGAAATTGTATATCAATCAAACATGAATATGTTTTTTAGAATTACCGCATTTAAGTAATGTGGAGAATCAATTACAAATTCATGTTTGTTTGCATTTATTTTTCCATCTGTGCACATCAATCTTCAAGCAGTTGGTCTCGAGTCTGGACCAGTAACCACATAGCCTGGACGTCTCTAGAGTCTGGCAAATAGTGGGGGGATGGGGGGGGGGCGAGCATAGCCTAAGCGGCAAAGTTTATAGAGCCCAATACGGTTGGGTCCCTATTTCCGGAGATGCTTATTATATAGTTACATAGCAGTCTAGTACACAGATCGGCAACCTTTTGTCAAAAGTGTGCCGAATCGGGATTTCTAATTCATTCAGCGAGTCAACAGACAGAAAAGTCAACCTACATCAGCAATAAATTTCTTGTAGAAAAAAATTAAATTGAGTTTTTGTGTGTCTTTCGCGTGACATTGAAAATCATTGTGCGTGCCAAGTCTGGCACGCATGCCGTAGGTTGCAGACCCCTACTAGTAGTATATTATAGACTATAGACCGATGGCAGGGCACAGATCTGGTAAAAGA
Source organism: Anisus vortex (assembly GCA_949126835.1). Taxonomy (NCBI): domain Eukaryota; kingdom Metazoa; phylum Mollusca; class Gastropoda; family Planorbidae; genus Anisus; species Anisus vortex. Next base: position 9,202,529 of record OX421500.1, read on the forward strand.
GTCTTACCAAACACAGCCCAAGTTCTTTAGTCTGGTCTCGCTTATCGATTTGACTTGTTACGTCAATTAAAATATAGGCCTATATTAAAATATACAATGTTTATAACGAGTGGCGGGCGTGTGAACAGTTTTCTTCTCCGATTGTCTGCTGCTGAGAAAGTGTCTTCAAATCTAATGTGTGTATTCCAAAAGTCGTCTGCCAGAGCGTTTTTTTTTTAAATATAATTTTTATGTAGTCTACCAATTAACACTTTAACAGAGACAAACCACCTGCTATGTCAACTCATAAGGCTCATAGAGTGTGTGCTTAATCTTTCAATTTGTCTGTTGAATAAACTTTAATACACAAATATTTGTTTTATAAAGAATGAGTTTTTTCACGCTGTTGTTTTGAATTTTTTTTTTATACAGGATTGGTTAGTCTGAAGAAAGAAGTCAACTGATTCTGGACCTTCTTTACGGTTCTGAAAGATGGCCGTTCTTACCATGAGGCTTAAAATGGGGGTCTCGATAAGCGTACAGCAGCCCATTCACTGTACTGTGACACGTTAAAGCATTTGGTCCATCTTAGAAGTGAAAACCTTATTCTACCTCAACGGGACCTCCAGTCACAAACACCACGGCTGTTGCCCATTGGCCACCATGAATCCGAAGCGTGACGACCTCTACACGACGGGTTTGAACTCTGGGCCCTGCGTGCAGCCCCACGGGGATGGCTGGCCCAATAGGCCGCCACAGGCTGATTTCGGGAAGCTCAATTCGTTGGAGGACTTTGTTCACGGTGACGTCAGCCCAGACGAGCTCACAGAGCAGACGACAATAAGCAGGAGAACTGATTTCAGAATGAACGATTTTTTGTCTACCTGCGCTCGTGCGGACAGGAGGACAGGATTTCGACTTTTGGAGTCAGCATTGAGGCGGCGGGCGTCTTGCGACGAAAACGAGCTGAGTTCCGGAAGGGAAGTCGGTAGCGCTCTTGCCGCCGGGCCGCAGCCGGAAGCGACGATTGAGAACTCGTCCTGGTACCAGCAGCAGATGCTGAGCAGGAAGCTCGGGGCCAGAGAACCCCTCGCCAGTTTGTCGCTTCCGGGCAGGGAGAGGCTTTACTTCCCGGACGCGTCCTACGAGTCCGTCTCGGAGTGCAGCGGCGGAAGCAACGTGTCCAAGATGGTTCTGTGCCATCAAGCCAAGCTCAACAAGAGGCAGATCTCCTCAAGGCCCTGCGTGGTGGTCCCGTCGCCGGGATTGACGAGGCCGGTAAAAAGGTCACAGGTGAACCAGTGGCCATTCCGCTACCCTGTGTCCGACAACCCTTTTTCGTCTCCAGGTTGCCTTCCCAAAGCCGGTCAAGTCTGTGACGACCTCGAGACCCTAGCTCCCCCTCGACGGATCCGGTGCAAGAAGATCTCCGCGGCCACCAAAGCTAGGCGCAAACGGTTGTCTCGGGCTGCGGGTAAAAATCTAAAGAGTAAAAAAGAAGTCGCGCATGTTTCTAAACATATAGAAGACGACTCCGCGTTTGCTCAGGTCTCGCCCTGGGGCACGTTCTCTTGCAGCAGCCACGAGAACCTGTCCGAAGAAGGTTCCTTCGCCGCGGGGGGCAACAAGCACGGCACTGAAGTGATAAATGATCAGGCGCCGAGCCAGAAGCGGAAACCGCTGGACCTGGTTAAGAAGCTCGAAGGGAAGGTAAAAAAGCCGTGCGGCACCCAAACGGACGCCAGCAAAATCAACATGGCCGTCCAGTCGACGCTGTCGGCCATCAGGCTTCACACCGAAATAATCGGGGAACGCGAAGAAAAATGCAGAAGACGCACGGAAAGCAAGACTCAACGTCTGAAGAACATCGCCTGCTGCCGAGCACTGCCAGCTCCACCGTGTGCCGCGGGAGGCGAGCGGAGACTGCCCCGGATAACCCTGTCAAGAACGACGGAAGACCAGTCCGGGACGAGTGAAGCTCCGTCCCTGGGGGCCCGGTCCCAGTCTAGCGGCGATATGGAGCCCCTCGCGTTGTCTCAGTGCGACGAGGAGACAAAGAAGAAATTCACCACGATCATAGAGGCGGTGAGAATCGTTGAGAGGGCGCATGCGCGCAAAGGGAACAACTCTTCCATGCTGGACCCGCCTTGGCCCGTCGCACCTTCGTTGAATGAAAGCTTAGGTCACAAACGGATATCTGCTTCGCTCTCCAAAAACTGCGAGCCCTCCCAGAATTCAAGACCCGCATCCGACTCGAACACCGCCAACAACGCCAACCACGAACCGATTTCGACCAGACCCGCCAGGTACGACCCGGTGGAGCTCTTGAAAAGGTTTCGGGAGAACCTCAGCTTCACTAGGGGCAAAGGCATAGGGGCCCGGGCCCGTGCAGAGGCGGCCCACTCCGGGAAGCAAGCCGTCACCCTCAAGTCGATCGTCCGCACGCTCCAGAGAGCCCAGAAGCAGCGCGTGATGAGCTGCATCTCCCACGACAGGGAGCTGGCCGCATTCAAGATGCCATGCAGCCTGGGCAAGAAGATGTCCAGAACGCCCAAGTCGCGCATGTCAAACAGCAGCTCGAAGAGCAAGTCTCGCCAGACACATGCAAGAAGGAAGAACGCCAAGGGCAGGAAGCCGAAGAAACAAACGTTTAAATAAGCCAGCTATACGCCTGGAACTTCTTGAAGTAAAGTGCAATGTTTTTTTCAATGATTAAACCGCTTTGATATATAGTGCATCACAGTTTCGCGTAAATAAAAATAGATTAAACGGTACCTTTCACTTAAGCCAATTTGTAGAGTTTTCCTGTTCTTTTATGGTCTTGCCGAAATGTTCTGTTATCTTATATTTTCATTTTTTTTTTAGCATTTTCCAATTGCAGTACAGTTTTGTCTCGTGTTAAAGGTACTTTCGACTTTTTGTTGTAATTTTTTTCTGGTGGCAATGTTATTTTCAATGTTATTTTTTGATAAGATTTGTCTGGTGTTAAATAATCACTGATGTTAAATAATCACTTCTGCACACATGGGTCTCAACGCTTGAAAAAGTATGTAACTCCACTATGAGTCAACCGGTGGGAGAAAACGCAAGCCCACATTGCGCCTCCGAGGATTACTGCACTGGCCCCGGAGCCCACCGATCTTCTGTAAAGGAGGTAGGATGGGCGAAACAATACCAGTGTCATTTGCTTTGTGTCTAAAAGACCAAGCCTATAGTCAACATCGATTTGACTTAAAGTTATAAGTTTACAGACGTTCCTTTCAGATAGAAGATTATTACGTCTTAGGCCCAAAACGTCTACAGGGCGGCAGGGGTTGGTTGGTTGCAGAAATAGACCCCGGGTTGTTTTATTGACGGTCCTAACCGCAGGACATACCGTCCTAATATCACGTGGTATCTGTGGGACCAGGCGATAGTGCAAGGCTACATGATGATACCGCCTAGTTAATGATCGAAAGGGAGTTGTGTAAGCCTCGTAAAGGAACAAAATGAGCGCGTGCCTACGCTGTCCTAACTTAATAATAACAATAATAGTCCTTGTATAGCGCATATACCCGTTGATGACAGTTATATGTGCCGACGGCAGTTCCTGAGTACAGTCAACGAACAACAGACGAAAATGTATACCGGTAGCCTATTTGTACACGCCAATAGATCTACTGCGACTGGAGTAGGTGAGTCTTTAGCCGGCTCCTGAAGGTGTCAAAGCAAGGGCTCTTGCGAAGCTATAGTGGGAGGTGATTCCAGGCGGACGGTCCCGCGTAGGAGAATGCACGTTGGCCAGCGGACACTAGCCTCGCACGAGGGATCCGAAGAGTCAGGGCGTCAGAAGCCGAGCGCAGTGGGTGGGATTGGGTGCATAGCTCAAGACAGGAAACTTGTGACTATTTTTAGCGTCCTGGTCAGGTTTTAAAGACTTTTAAAATGTTGTTGTTTTTTTTCTATGGTTGTATTGCTGTCTGGAAGATGACTTTTTATACTTATTTTAAGAATGCAATCAACTTTTCCAGTGATGGAACACCTGTAAAAAAAGAAGATGCGATATAACTAAAAATAAGATGATAAATTTATCATGATGGTTTTGTTTCTTTTTCTATAACGTTTACAATTTTATGATTTATACACGCACCATAAACTTCCGCTTAAAATTTTTTTCACATTGTATCGTAAGCAATTACACATGTAGGCTACCTACTTGAAGGAAAATATTGCTTAAGGTAAATTACTTTTGAATAGATTAATGAAATGAAAGACCTAAAGTAGGCCTATATATTTCTAATTCACCAAAGAACATATGCTCTTTATATCCTAGATAAATGTTCTTGAAAAGTTATTCGTTTCTAAAGCTAAAGTGATTCCTTTAAATAAAACAAATATAATGGGTTGGAAGTTTCAAAGCGCTTTCGATAATTATTTTATGTATAGTTCTATGATACATTCAATTTCCGTATATAGGTTACATAAAACACTAAGCACTATGCGCAAATGAGTGCACATAGCCCAATAATTGTGGTGTCTAATGACCTTCAGAGGCAGATGATATTCGATCAAGTGACGAGCCACGCGTTCTGCGCAAATTGCTGAGCGATATACACAGCAGTCTGCGTATAATCACTCCGATATTTTATTATAAATTTCACGTGGGCCAAACTAATACAAAATACAAACTGGGCTTGGGAAAAAAAAAATCAACAAAATTCGTCGTCGTCCGCATCCGTCCGTCTCGAGAGACGATGGTAAGGTGCCCAACGGCACCGCCGAGAATGGTTGTGTAGACCAACTCGGTAGTGGCAATCCCTGCCGCACTTGAGGCATTTGATGGCCGATGGCTGTTGTAGCCTATGTTTCCGCCTCGCTCTTTTCTGAATGGCAGTCTCATTACGCACATTTTCTGCGCAGGATGTGTGCCACGCCTGACCGCGAGCCTTCAGATTGGTCGGTCAGCGGCTAGACATTCCCACGTGTTAAGGTCAAAAGGAGCTCTGGATCAAGTCCCTTTTGCTTAGGTCATTGAAGCGCAAAATTATAACATATATAATCTACACCAGGGGTCGGCAACCTACGCAGAGCGATTTTTAATGGTACGCCAAAGATCCCTAAAAAGCCAATGCCAAGTCCTTTTTACAAGAAAAGAAAAGGGTGACGTTTAGGCTGGTGGCGCGCTCATTGGATTGGAAATCCTGTTCTGGCACACTATTAAAAAAAAATTGCCGACCTCTAGTCTAGATCTATACTTTGTTGGAGAAGTTGCTAAGAAACCTGTAACCCTTCCTGTACCGACCTACTTCTATCTATGCTGCCTTCAGTTCCGCTATATACGCGCCCGGGACTGTAAGGGTTATTATTGTTACTATTTCTCTGGGATATACAGGGCCGGATTAAGCCATCTTGGTGCCCTAGGCACAAACCCACTTGGGTGCCCCCTTCTTCCCCGGGCCCGATCCTCCACTGACCGCTGGTATTTTCAATATTATGCAAAAAAACTAACAAAGAAAACAGTTGTTAACACTTATGTTTGTACTACTATCACTAATATAAAACATACAATAAGTATTTCTATACTAAAATAAATAATGAATTAATTTGGTAAAAATAATAACCAAAAATAGTGTAACTTTTTTAATAGATGAGAAAGTCAGAGAGAGATCACATTTACATATTAAAGTTCTTTTTCCGAGGTTTACATCTGACAAAGTTTTTGAGTACATCATCAAAGTTAATTTGCTCAACAAGTCTGCCTCAATCTTCAGCAGAGATAAGGAATCAAGCCCAGTGCCCTCACTATTAATAGGCTCACACATGTTTCATAAAAGATTGGCTCATCTAGAATATTCTTAATAAAAAATTGCATTTAAAAATGTCTTTAATCATAATAATTAACTAAGCGCATGCACTAAACAAAGCAGTTACAGTATGTAAGGGGGCATCGCTGAAACTTTTGCCCTGGGGCGCTACATAGGCTTGTGAGGGCACTGATCAAGTCTTTCTTGTTTCATAGTCGATCTTACTTGGATTTTTTGTACGTTTCAACTGAGAAAAAGAGCGCTCAGTTGAACAGTTCGTAACTATTAATGTTAAAAATATGCGCAAGGCGATTTCTACATTTGAAAAGCACACTTGATGTTGTCTCTAACTATTACTTTGTATAATTCTGCATGACTGAAAGTGTTGTTTTCAGATTTTGATGCACCAAATCTTGTGACGAACACATGAGGGGAACTGTTGTAGTTCAGTATATAAATAATAGTTATTGTTCAGATCTTCAGGATAAGCATTTATTAGTCCTTCATAACACTGAGATGTTTGTGATATATCGACAAAACAAGAAAATCTAACTGCCATATCATTAATATTGCTATCCTCATCTACCCCTCAAATTTGTCACCAATGGCGTAGAAAGCAGATATACGAAATTTGTCTCTTACATTCAGAGATATTTCAGGGGAATCACCATCAATGACCACTGTCTTTCGTTTACGATTACGGAATTACGGGTCAAAGTTAACTTATAATCCACACCTGGTGTTATTTCTTTTGCAGCTTCTTCAAATCTTTCAAATTCATTCCTTGATTCATACAAGTGATCTGCTAGTGAAGAATACCTCGTTTTCAAGATCACGTGCTCATTTTGTAGAGCTTGACTGACCATGTGAAAATGTTCTAACACTTCTTCCCAACAGACAAGCATGAGAGCAAATTCTAATTCTTGCATCTTCTTTTCAATGTGTTCTGCTTCTCTTCTTGTGTCCCCCTTCTGTGACTGGTCTTCTTGTAAACATTCTAACGCTTCTATGATCTGAGGATGAAACTTTAGAATAGCTTCAGTTGCAACAGCATGTGCTTCCCATCTGGTATCGGAAATAGACTTTACCAGCGTTTCATTCACATCATTTCAGAATCTTCCATCTGTTGGTTGAAGCTGAGCAAAAAGGTATAGATCAGTTGCACCGTATGGAATATGCTTACTGCCTCTAAACAACAGTCAACGGCACTTTTGCCTACCAGATTTAGCGAATGGGCAGCTCAGGGTATGTATAAAGGAAACTCATTTTCCTCTAGAATTTGTTTCTGCACGCCCTTGTAGCACACAGACATATTAGCTGCGTTAACGTTGGTCTGACCTCGGCATTTAGACAAATGAATATTGCAAACTTCATGTAAGTACTGCAACAATTGCTTAATTATACCTTCACCGGTGTAACTTTGCAGCTCTAAGAAAGTAAACAAGTGCTCAATGGGCTCTCTATCTACCACATATCGAAGAACGCTTATCTGATCTATATGTGAAATATCGGGTGTTGAGTCTACTGACAAGCTGAAATAACCGGAAGCCTTTACTTCATCTACAATGTCTTCATAGACTTTTTGGGACATAATTTCAATCAGTTCTTCATATATAGATTTGGATAAATAAAAAGGATTTCCTTTTCCAGAATTTCCATATTGCGCAATGTGTGATGCTTAAAATGGATCAAACTGACTGACCAACTCCAGTAACCCTAGATAATTTCCATTTTGTAAAGATCCAAATTTTTCATTTGTCCCTCTAAATGCCAGACCACGCTCAGCTATAGTACAAATAACCGCTACTGCTCGCCTCAAAACATGTTCCTAGTAACTGTACTCTTCTAGTTTTGTAGTACGAGCCTTGAGACGAGCTAAGTACAGTGGCTTATTTAGGCATGTTCCACATGTTCTATCGGAACAGGGGCCCCACACAAAAGGGGCCCCCACACATCTCAAAAAGACATTTTTTATTGACATCCCCATTCTATCGTTGAAAATGTAAAATAAAATAAATGTATTTCCCTACAATTTTAAGCGCTCTAGTCCAACCAAGCTAAGCGCAACATAAAATTTATGATCTTTCAGAATGTAACATGAATTATCGTCACTTTTCTGATGTGGGCCTATGTGGAAGGCAGGGGCGGGCCAGGAGGGGCCCCCACATAAATTTCGGATTTCGGAACAGGGCCCCCACAATCTTAAATACGGCCCAGGCTAGACATATTAACCCTTCCCGTACCGACCTACTTCTATCTATGCTGCCTTCAGTTCCGCTATATACGCGCCCGGGACTGTAAGGGTTAACATGCAGTCTGAAGTGCTTTGTTCATGATTATCAACTTAAATGTTATTTTTCCAGTCACTGAACACATATTTATCAGCCAAACTTGTGGAACCTTTGTGTCGATTATGCGCGGCTACCGGGACAATATACACATTTTTCTTGAGGACTTGTGGTGCCCCCCAAACGCTTGGTGCCCTAGGCACGTGCCTTGTTTGCCTAATGGTTAATCCAGGCCTGGGGATATATATATCTCCTGCTTGTTCAAGCTTATAACAAAAGCTTCTATGTAGACTACGTATACCACTGTTAGTTATATTTAAAAAAAAAACAAGTACCTAAGACGTATAGGCCTACCATTGAAGTTAAACATAACACTCCCGTAATATTATGTTACAATTTGTTTTCTTCATAACAATTTATGAAAGCTAAACAATGATGTTTCGTAATGTAATACATTTGTTACGTTAATTACGTAAAGTAATCAAGCCGGGTCATATTGATCCCTAGGGCCGGTGAAGCAGCGCTCGCCAGTTTCTGTGGCCACGGCATACTTTAGGATGTAAAGCCAGCACAATGCCCAGTCGCCTTTACTTTACCCGCCTCAACTAATGCCAGGTACCCATCAGAGCCGGCTGGCCTAGCGGTTAGCTCACCAGACTGTCAACCAAAAAACAACTTGACACGTCGCGGGTTCGAGCCCCGCCACCGGCAGATCCCTGTCGCCCTACAGGAGTTTTGGGACTAGATGACGTTAATATTGAGTTGTTATCACATGCGCTTAACCGGCAGCAGTGAAACCTCTCACAGATTAATAGTCTTCTAGAGCGCACTGAGCATGCTAAAATAGCATGGTTAGAAGCGCTATATAAATTACCATTACCATAAAAATTATATAAATTACCATTACCATCTTTGGGGATCTTTAGTGAGATTTTACTACACACTACCGCGGAGAGGGCCTTTATTTTACGCTTGAATAAATCCCCCCAGGCCCCTCAAGATTGTTTGTGGCATCTTGAAACTTAACGACGTTAAAAAAAAAGGAGTTTTTGACTTCATAAGCTAAAAGACAGCTTGTGATCAAACAACGAATCATAGTATAAATAATAACCAATTAAACGCTTTTTACCTTTGGATTAATCCAAGGCGTCGTTCACACATGACATATTCGTGTAGCTAATACATAGACTAGATCTTGACTACACTTAAAATAAATATAGAAAGGAAATACCAAAGGGTGGGACTTGTCAATAGGCGCACTGATCTATGAAAAGAATAGAAAGAGCGCCTTTAATACATTTTATATAAACATATTGAGGCAAGCGGAAGTGAAATTTCATAAATTGTATACACAGTTCACGTAATCATAAGCGAGTAAGAATAAACCACATATAATTGACAAGTCTTAAACATTATGCATGCATAAAGGGTCGAAGTGTACAACATTTCCGGTCCCATTCGTTCATTTGCTTCAGAACATGTCTGTGTGCTGAGTTACTGGGTCTACAAAAAAAGATGTAGGAGGTTAAATTTTATTTCATTTCCAACAGATGTTGCCAAAAGAAAGCGATGGATTGTGAATGTGTAGTGTTGTGATATGGGATGACGTTGCCAACAGGGTGCAAGATGTCGCACGCCCAATCGGAGCGTGAACAGGCTCAGGGTAACGGTACTGCCCCTAAGGTCACTACGCCCACACAACACTATAATTGGCTTGTTTGTCTAAGTGCGTGTTAGCCGAGTCTATTCTTCGGCACTATTGAATTCGCTGCCCGGTACTTATATTTGACAGACAGCAGCTGTTCATCTATTTGTTCTAGCATACACACGTACACACACGGAAAAACTCTTCACAAAATATACTGTTTATATAAGAAGATGATTCTGTTTATTTGTACGAACCGCTTCTTTTAATGATACCGCTTAACTCTTATCACACAAAGTATCTTGTTTTAATTCTCACTAGTCAAAGAGATATATTATGGCTTTACACTAGTAATGGTCTCACAATGATTATTACCCAGAGCCGAACATAAAAGAACAACCGCTAATAGTTGAAAATCTTAAAATCTAACTATTGAGGGTTTATCATGAAAGTCCACTAACACTAAATGTCCAAGTCCTAAATAGTAGAAGAAATGTCCCACATAAACAAACGTGCCATGAGAGGAAGGGAAGGGTAGGAGTGTCGTTCGGGGTGGGGTTTCCCGTCACCGCGGTCAGTCGGGGGGGACAAAGGCAGTCCAGCATTGCAACACGTTGGCTAATTCTCTATTGTTCTTTCAAATCACCAGCAAGCTATTGTACATATGTACTATGTGGCAAATAAATATTGTTCATTGTGAGACCTATGTTTACACTAGTCCACAATAGTGGGCTATTCAAACGGGCATGCCGCTCCCCCTCCCCCCACACTCACCCACACTTCCCATGCAAAATGGGTGCGGTGGGGAGAAACCGGCCATTTATGACGATAAAAGGGGAATTAACAAAGCGCATAATATACTACTAAGGTCGCCCACTAATTATTTACCTAACTAATAAGCAATCGCTTCGTCACAGAATGTCAGACGTGAAGAATCACATAATATTATTATAATCTCAAACTTATTGCATGATGCAAAAGAATTTTCGTTTTATGTTTTAATGTATCTACGCATTGTGTTTTTTTTAAATAACCAAGGACGCAGCTCTTGACTAATTTATATTATAAACAAAGCTCAATTTAACTTAACGCGACTAACACTTTGAGTATTAATTATCGCCTACTCACTTTTGATGTTAAAAACGGATTCCTCATAACTACTCTTGTAGCCTTTGTATATTTCTAAAAGATCACAACTGGCCATCGGGGTTGAAATCAATTGTCAGTCACCAGCAAAAGTATGCTTTTTTTGTTTACGGAAATGTCTAAAATGAAAATAAAAATAGCACCGGAAGTTCCTGATCTCTTCCATTTGAAAAGGTCCGGCCTCATTTAGACTTGTCAATTAGAACAAAGCTATACATTAAAAAAACGAAGTCACGTGAAATGTATTTACAGGTCAGTGTTTAGGAAACTTAGTTTTATAGATAAGTGAAAGCACACAACACTGGCGGGCATTTTTATTTTTGCGTCTATAATATTGTTGCCGTTACTAATTCATTCTTTTTTTTTTAATGAATCAGTAGTATATGCCTTTGCGTGCAGTGCCCTCACATGGGAGAAAGGGGGGCAGAGTGGGCATATGCCCGGGGGCGACACTTCTAGGGGGTGGCAAACATAGGGTAGTCTAAATATAGTACTAAACAATGCAGTTACAATGCAAGGGGGCGTCTCTGAAACTTTTGCCCTGGGGCGCTGCAAAGGCTTATGTTGGCTCTGTTTGCGTGTATGTGTGTGTGTTTATATGTAAATGTGTGTGTGTGTTTATGTGAAAATGTGTGTGTGTGTGTGTGTTTATGTGTAAATGTGTATGCGTAAAGCGGAAAAAAATTGTTAAGTGCCCATATTTATTTACATTGCCATTTTATGACATTGATTTTTTTGTTGTTGTTGGGATGTACCCCGGGCCACAGACAGATATTTGCAGCTGTGTCACTGCCCCCCCCCCTCCTCGTTCTTATCTAATTGCTGCAATCATTGCTACGTGTTCCCATTAAAAAACGACGCTTGGATTGTAATCACATTAACTCTTAGGCTATATTAATTGTTCTCCCATTAGATAGGCCCTACAGATCAAAGTTTATCTATGGCCCCCATCGGTTAGCTTGAAATAGTTAATTACCCCAATAATGACATGTGACAAATATATATTTAAATATAATATAGAATACAACGTGTTCCTTCACAGTCAATGGCGTATGTCAAAACACGTCACACTTCTGTGCGATACTTTATATATATATATATATATATATAGGCCTATATATATATATATATATATATATATATATATATATCAAAGCATTGATAATATAGCAGACCTAATGTGTTGTTAGTGATATTTTTGGTTTCTATTATTGTGTTTTATAAACATGGAGTGTTAGAAACAAAGTCACATTATGCAGAGATATGTGTTCCCCTCATACCGTTTCGAAGGATTTCAATATAATGTTTAGGCCAAGGTAAGTATGTTTTTTCCACTCTGCAGACTACGTTTTATGTGTAGGCCTATATGTGTGTAAATAATATGTGTGTGTATGTTTGTGTGTCTAGGTGTGTGTGTGAGTGGGTTGTGACGTGTTTTAATTTCTTATCTGGATCGCTCGTTTGTTTGTTTTGTTTTGAAATTTTTTTGTGCGATGTTTTAAAATTCATATGTTCGTCTGGTAGTAGTATGGCCTACCATACTCCGCTAATATACTTACAAGAGAATGAAACTATTTTATCTGGTTTAATATCTTCTTTTTTTTCTTTCTTCTTTACATAATATAGTCACCTCTATCAAATTTTAAATTTCAAAACACTCGTAATAACACGAAAAGAAAATTCGTAATTAAGACCGAAAATTCATAATCACACATATTTATGAGAATAGCAATGTCATACAAGTCATTACTTACATTGAAGTTTCAACATATTATTGGAAAAAAGGTATACGAACCCGCTCTACAATTTTTACGCCGTTCTATCCCAGTGTGCACATCACGTCGTTCAATTTTAAAATCTAGGGTCTTCAAGAATACAGTCACTATCCCAGCGGGCACACCACGTGGTATCAACGGGGAAAAAAACGTGAAAAGGACGAAAAAAACTTGGAAAATACGTTTTTTCCCCGTCGATACCACGTGGCGTGCCCGCTGGGATAGTGACTGTATTCTATGTAGGCTCTATATTTTAAATTGAACTTGACATCATTTCGTCTTTTAGTTTCGTGTTTTTTAGTTTCGCTTAATTTCATATAATATATCATTTTTGAAAATACTAAGTACAATATCATAGAATTATGCGCTTTATAATAATCATTATTAGTAATATTATTATTAAGCAGTGTTGTTATTTTTTAACCTCTGACCGATTATTCAAATTCTAATTGTGCTTTAAAGTTGCACATATTATTGACATTTTTATTGACGACGCAAACTTTCCCGCCACTTCTGCCACTTTAAATTTTTTTTTTACCGTAAGAATAAAGCATTTTCCTTTGAGAGTTAGGCTTTAAATTCCAAAATAATATTTTGTGTAGGCCGGCCTAGGCCTTTGTAGGAAATTTGAAAATTATTGTGAAAATAGCGATTGGCAAGGAATTATATCAAGATTTCCGCGGAAAAAATATATTATGTGGGTCCTTGGTGACAATAATTCGTGTGATCCCCCTTAAATTATTAATTTTGTAATCGGGTCGAAAATAAGCAGGTCTGATATTAGTAATTAATGTTTAATGCACCACTTTTTTTTTTGGACAGACATATCTCCGCCGCTTAGCTTATATGTTTATTATATTGCTTGAACAGAAAAGCATTTAATAAAGCCATTTGTTTCTAATCAAAAGTAAACATAATTCATCTACGTGTGTTGACATATGATATGATTACTCGTATTTGTTTTCAATCATTACTGTAAATATAGTAATTGTATATTGTAAAAAAACAAAAAAACAACAACTCTTTTCTACAGTCTACAAAACACAGTGTTTCATACTGATATAATACGTATGTTTGTGATACGTCGTAATGACTTAAACTTCACTCCTTTTGTTTTTTCGTTTTTTAGTTGGGTTTTTCTTTAAGGGGATGGGTGAAATGGAGGGGGGGGGGAGAGAAAATGTCTAGCCATCAACAAGATCTAAAGTGTTCCCCTGTGCCCTACGACATTCCTTGACTTTTTCCTTTCCAGATCCCCCCTTTTATTTTATGGTTTATGAATCTTAACCCTTCCCGTACCGACCTACTTCTTTCTATGCTGCCTTCAGTTCCGCTATATACGCGCCCGGGACTGTAAGGGTTAAGAAAATGTTTTAAAAAAGAACAATTATCTTATGTTCTATCCCAGCATTCTATGAGCATTTGTCTCACTCTCTTGCAAGCGCGTCTGCTGCTGCTCGTTCCTCTACCAAAGTGCAAATAATGGCGGGCATCGGGCATCTAGATATGCTTGTCGCTCTCTTCCTTCCCCCCCCCCCCCCGCCTCCCCTTCTGGTAACTGCAAACGGTTAATTGATTTCAAAGGAATGTCTAGCACAAAATGTTCAGTAATTACATAAGCCGCATAGAGATAATGACAACACTAGATCTTCAATTAGAACAAATGTGTATCAGCTGTGTGTGTAAGGGTGTGTGTGTGTATGTGTACATATGACTTCAGAATAAACAAAGTCGCAAGATAAAGTAAAAAGATAATAATTTGGAACATTACGAAATAGGACAAAGTGCTGGCTGGACGAAGTTTTAGTCCGACGGTCAAAATGTCTATACGGGCTCCGCGCCAATTTGGGATAACTCGCCAGCAGACGATTACAGCCAAGAATGCAAAGTATTATTTCTTGGTGATGTCATGTTGCCAACTTGAAGTCTAATATTGACCACAATATATTTTAAAGATAAAGATCTGAGATAAGGGATAAATCGGGACATATTTATCAGGACATGAGAGATGTCGCAAAAACAAATTTATTTCTTCGACTGGCATACATCAGATGCAGGTAACATAATCTTCTCGGCTCTAGATTGATTGTATAGAACTGACGTGGGCAAACTTTTTAATAATAATCAGCCTGAGTGGGATTTTTAATACAATGAGCCGCAATTGAGCGTGCCGACAGCCTAACAAGTCGTCCTGCCCTAGCACTCAAATTATTATTGAAGAAACTTGAATTGGCCTTTTTTTGGGGAGTCTTATGCGTGCAATTAAAACTCGTTATGCGTGCCAAGTCTGGCACGCGTGCCATAAGTTGTCAGCACCTATTATAGATTTTATTTTAAGAATTTCGGCAAAGCTAACAATATAGGTTTGTTGATCGATAAAGGTTTGTCTTTCTGTACAATAAGGTAATACTAGGTTATGAAAAAAAAGACTTCAGATCGTTTTATTGCGGAATTAATTTTTTTTTTTTTAATTTTCAGCTCAGGAAAAAATGCAGAGTATTTTCGATAGAATTTGTGAAGGCTGAACATGTGTTGAAATATTTGGCAAGTTGTGATTTCATTTACATTTTCTGTGGATGTTTGTAGCTGCTAATCTTTGCCATGGAAACAGTTACGTGACTAACGAGACCATATGTCAAGTGACACAGGCAAAATGGATCGGTTTCAAAATAAAGCTTTGGTAAACCCAACGAGCGATGTGATGATGGGGATCTCATCGGGCGAGCTCTCCCCGCTGAAACCACACAGTGGCGCCCCCTGGGAGACTACGGGCAACTTATACGGCGTTCCCCGAGGATCGTCGGGTAGTTCACACTCGGTCGTGAAAGTAAAGAATGGAGCCGGGGCCGCGCAGAAGAAAATTACGCCAGAGAAACGCCTCGCGTCGCCTATAGACGCGGCTAAACGCTCGGCTGCAAAGATTCCTTTCTCGCACAGGCTGCTGAATTTCGCTTTGGCGTACTTCTGGGTCGGCCCTCTGGTTACGGTGTACTGGTGCAACACCTGGCACATCCCGGAGCACTACCTCTTCCCTCCGGATCCGGTCACGTCCGCCTGGATCTCCGGGGGCATCGGCTACGGCGTGTACTTTCTGGCGACCTTCTTCCAGGGCCGCCTCGCGGCGTTTGCAGTCTGGCGGAACGCTTCCTTTGCCCGCCGCGTCCTGGTGGTACAGCTTCACAGCTACGTCATGTGCTGGGCCTGCGTCAGCCAGTGGCGCTGCGTCTGGTCGCTTCTGGACGAGTACACGGGCACTAGCCTGACCAATGCCACGATCACCTACGCGACGGCCACGGTCATCGTGATCCTATTGCGAGTTCACCGCACTACCGCCTCGGCGCCGTCCACGGTAAGGATGGACCTTCCGGTGAAGGATCATTTCCTCATCACAACATACTTTGAAATATCGGTAAGGGATTTTTGTTTCTTATGTTGTGTTAACATTGTCCTAAGTTGTATTATAAAATATATCAGCCACTTTAAGGTATCGGGGCATGATGGACGAGTGGCTGGCGTACCGAAGGTCCTGTGTTCGAATCCTGGTGTAGGCTAGAATTTTTTTTTACCGGGTCTGGAGGGTGTCCCTGAATCTACCCAGCTCTGATGGGTACCTGACCTTATGGTCGGCTGTGCATGGTGCTGGCCACACAATCACCTAGTATGCCGTGACCACAGAAACTAGTGAACGCTGCTTTACTTTTTTTACTTTAAAAGTATTGACACATTTATATATGTGTTATTAAAACATTTGATCTATCTATCTATCTATCTATCTATCTATCTATCTATCTATCTATCTATCTATCTATCTATCTATCTATCTATCTATCTATCTCTATCTATCTATCTATCTATCTATCTATCTATCTATCTATCTATCTATCTATCTATCTATCTATCTATCTATCTATCTAACTAACTATCTATCTATCTAACTAACTATCTAACTATCTAACTATCTAACTATCTAACTATCTAACTATCCAACTATCTAACTATCTAACTATCTAACTATCTATCTATCTATCTTTTTATCTAACTATCTAACTATCTAATTATCTGTCTATCTATCCCTCTATCCGTCTATCCGTCTATCATCTACCCATCTATCTATCCATCATGCTTATCTTCTATTCTTTACTTCTGTTTGTCTGGCTGTCGCGATGTATCTACCCCTCCCTTCTTCTTTAACCTTCTGTCAATGTGTCTATCTATTATCTGTGTTTCTTAATTTCTAGCAACGTGTCCGTCTGTATGTCTTCCTCTATTCAAATAATATAACCGTCTATCTCTCTATGTATCTCTATGTCTGTATATATGTCTGGTATAGGTCTTTCTGCCCTCCCCATGGGTTTCTCTATATCCCAATCCGGCTTTCTATCCATTTGATCCACCCGTCCATGTAACATAACCACCAGATTGCATTTATATCTAGTCAGGTATTGTGTACAAAGCTGCTGACACACTGTTTACCGTCGTTGTCGTGGACACTGCGGGCATAGCTTTGTGGAGAGGGTTGTGGGAAATCATGGACTTCGGACTGACCCCAGAGCAGAAGGATATGAGCGGATTGTGGAGCTTGGTCATCAGCTACAGCTTAGCCGTTTTTTTCTTCTTCACACAGGTAATCTGTTTAATTATATAGACTATCTCTATAACTGGGAGTGTGACACGGTGGTCTATGGGCTCCGAGCCCGGATCGCCATACCGAAGGTCTCGGGGTCGAATCCAGGTTAATTTAGGATTTGTTTCCCCCCGGGTCTACTTTGGTGATTACCTGACATTAGTTTTAGAACTATAAAAGTAAAGGTGGGCTATTCATTGTGTTAGGCATTGTGCTGGCCACACAATCCCACTGTAATATGTCGTGGCCACAAAAAAACTTGTGAACGTTGCTTCACTGGCAATATGGGCGCATAAGTTTTGGAAGAGATATTAATTCTTTTAAATTATATGATTATATAATGTGTGTATATGTATGTTTGAATGTGTATATGTAGGCTTATATGTCAGCTGAAAAAAGCAGCGGCATGCCCCCTCTGTAAACACAAAAATGAAACAGTTGCCCATCACCAGGACATAGAAAATGTCTACCAACCCAGAATAACAAACCTGACTAACACTCTATATTCAAACTACGAACAGCTACAAAAGTCTGCAAGTTCATCACCATTGCCTCAGGTCGAAGGGAAAGTGCACATATGGCTATTAGATCAGGATGATGATGATGTCAGAGTCAGCTGAATAACGTTTTTAAATGTTACAAATCTTTATTTTTTAAGTTCGAGAAAAACGCAAGTTCGCTATCCTGAAACAGCAGAACATATAGGAGACAAGCTGTGCAATTTTTTCAGTCAAATGTCCTTATGCCTGCTTATGATAATCAATTCAAATTACCAATACTCAAACCTTTGTAGTCAATCAAAGCAACATAAAAAACAACACTCAAATTTAGTAGTAATATGCGTCACATTATGTGTCCGAAAGCCGCTTGTAGATCTGTAAATATACTATATATATATATATATATATATATATATATATATATATATATATATATATATATATATATATATATATATATTAAATGTGTGTTTATTAAAAGGATTTTTAAACTTCTTTTGCCTATATATAATATAAGCAATTAGCTTTAAGTTTCAAGTATCACTTTATAACGACTATGTCCCACCGCCTGGTCTGATAATAGAGCTATTGGTATAGTAAGTGTGTTCTAACGTATCTGGCTACACAATCTTCCCTTCAAAACTGTCACTGAGCGGCCGGTGTGGACAAATGGCAGCGCTGATGGCAGTGGTTACCTAATTACTATTTTAAGAGTTGTCTACCCTAGAAATGACCTCCCTTGTTTTTTTTTTTAATAGTAAGTAAAGTATCCGGTCGGGCCAAATTGATCATGGGGCCGGTGAAGCAGCGTTCAACAGTTTCAGTGGTCACAGCACACTAGAGGCTTGTGTGGCCAGTACGATGCCCAGTCGTCTTCACTTAGCCCCAACTTATGGCAGGTACCCATCAGAGCTGGTAAGACTCGGGGACAGACTCGAGTCCAGGAAAAAAATCCTAGCCTTCACCAGGATTTGAACCCACAGGACCTTCGGTACGCCAGACGAACTCACTGCCGCTCGGCCATTTTAATGGGCTGTTATATTTCATCGTTGTTTTTTTTCGGTTTCTTTTTTTAGTATCCCATCTGCTCCTCAGCTCCCCCCCCCCCCCCCCCCAACCATGGATACAACTGAGCGACTCGTTTTTATTGTAAACATTACCCCCAGTATAAAACAATTGGCTTATTAGGTCTGTACAGAAAAATAAATTATGCAGGGAGAGGGATGACAAGAACTTCCCCTGCCCCCCCCCCCCACTCCATGTTGGCCCTCAAAGTGGTCACCCATGTTCTGGGGCCCACTGCCGCATGGGTGTTTCTCCACTTGGATTCAGTCATTGCAAAGAGGTCCAGGCATCGGTTGGTTGTGGTGTGTTTGTGTGTGTGTGTGTCTTTGGAAATACTGCAGAAGGAACAAAATAATAGGTTTTGGAAACATTGACTTTATCATTTAATTGTTGTTTTGTTCTAGTTTCTTAATTCTATTATAATAAACATCGGTGTTGTGCTCACCATATGTATCCCCAGAACCTGGTCAGAAAGATATCCGTCGGGCTAGAAAATAAATGCTGGATTGCGTCCTTGATTTTTGAAGACTTCATCACAATACTTCACACAGTTGTCACGGTTTGTCACTGGAGAGGTCTGTGGATCATAAATGCATGTCTTGTAGTTTTTTAAACCAACGGTCCTCAGATTGTTTTTTGTGGATACTTTTAACTCTCTATCTATCTATCTCTCTATCTATCTCGCTATCTATCTTCTATCTATTATCGATCTCTCTATCTCTCTATCTATCTATCTATCTATCTATCTATCCATCCATCTATCTATCTCGCTATCTATCTGTTTATCTATCTATCTCTATCTATCTATCTATCTATCTATCTATCTATCTATCTATCTATCTATCTATCTATCTATCTATCTATCTATCTATCCATCCATCTATCTATCTCGCTATCTATCTGTTTATCTATCTATCTCTATCTATCTATCTATCTATCTATCTATCCATCTATCTATCTATCTATCTATCTATCTATCTATCTATCTCTATCTATCAAACATCAATCTATCATCTATCAATTATATCTACCAATTATCTATCTACTGATCCTACCATCTATCCATCTGTCCGTCTGCTCTTCTGAATGTGTAACTATCTCATTCTATGCCCGCAGCTCTGATAAGTACACACCACTCCGGTGGTTATTGCATTTTTCTGGTCACATATTCCCATTGAATAAAGCAGGCAAAGAGACTTAGTAGGGGTCGAAAAAAAAAAAAGTCTGCATTCTATACTCTGTAAATGCACCTGAAACTTGACTCAACTTTTTTTTGTTAAATTTCCTTTCTGAAGGTTACTGGACATTGATGGATGTTTACTTGCCTTTCAAGCCGCTCAGCCATTGGGTGTGCCACATTGTCAGCTTTTTCTTATTGGCCGTTGGGGTCACGGCGACCTCTATTCCGGTATGTGAATCACTTATCACGAATATGAAATACTTTATTTTCTCCACGATAAAATATTCTAATCCATATTATGTTAAAACACCGCCCAGCGTAGGCTATGCTGGTTTTCCATAGGCTTTGACAATTTTCTGGATAACTGCTGATAGCATGTTATTATTTTAAACATAAAAATAGTATCTTGACCAGAATGACCAGTAGTAGCCTAGTTTTAATGGGGGGGGGGAGTGGCCCGGGGGGGGGAAGCGAGAATGGGGGGAGAGAATGGCCCGGGGGGGGGGAGAATGTGGGGAGAGAATGGCCCGGGGGGAAGGGAGAATGGGGGGGAGAGAATGGCCCGGGGGAGAGAATGGCCCGGGGGAAGGGAGAATGGGGGTAGAGAATGGCCCGGGGGGAATGGGAGGTAGAGAATGGCCCGTGGGGGAAGGGAGAATGGGGGGTAGAGAATGGCCGGGGGAAGGGAGAATGGGGGGGAGAGAGTGATCGGGGAAGGGAGAATAGGGGGGAGAATGGCCTGGGGGGGGAGGGAGAATGGGGGGAGAGAATGGTCGGGGGGGAGAATTGGGGGGCGAGAATGGCCTGGGGGGAAGGGAGAATGGGGGGAGAGAATGGTCGGGGGGGAAGGGAGAATGGGTGGAGATAATGGCCTGGGGGGAAGGAAGAATGGGGGGAGAGAATTGTCGGGGGGAAGGGAGATTGGGGGAAGAGAATGGTCCGGGGGGAGGGAGAATGGGGGGAGAGAATGGTCGGGGGGGGGGAGAATTGGGGGGCGAGAATGGCCTGGGGGGAAGGGAGAATGGGGGGAGAGAATGGTCGGGGGGGGGAAGGGAGAATGGGTGGAGATAATGGCCTGGGGGGAAGGAAGAATGGGGGGAGAGAATGGTCGGGGGGGAAGGGAGAATGGGTGGAGATAATGGCCTGGGGGGAAGGGAGAATGGGGGGAGAGAATGGTCGGGGGGGGAGGGAGAATGGGGGGAGAGAATGGTCGGGGGGGAAGGGAGAATGGGGGGAGAGAATGGTCGGGGGGGGGAGGGAGAATGGGGGGAGAGAATGGTCGGGGGGGGGGAAGGGAGAATGGGTGGAGATAATGGCCTGGGGGGAAGGGAGAATGGGGGGAGAGAATGGTCGGGGGGGAGGGAGAATGGGGGGAGATAATGGCCTGGGGGGGAGGGAGAATGGGGGGAGAGAATGGTCGGGGGGGGAGGGAGAATGGGGGGAGAGAATGTTCGGGGGGGGGGAAGGGAGAATGGGGGGAGAGAATGGTCGGGGGGGGGAAGGGAGAATGGGGGGAGAGAATGGTCGGGGGGGAAGGGAGAATGGGGGGAGAGAATGGTCGGGGGGGGGGAAGGGAGAATGGGGGGAGAGAATGGTCGGGGGGGGAAGGGAGAATGGGGGGAGAGAATGGTCGGGGGGGGAAGGGAGAATGGGGGGAGAGAATGGTCGGGGGGGGGCACGGTAGAAAATGGCGTTCCATATTTTTGGTCGATATGGCACGGTGGATGAGCGGCAGCGCGTTCGGCTGGCGTACTGAAGGACCTAAGTTCGTTTCCTGGTTTGTTCCCGGGTCTGTATGGTGTCCCTGAGTCTACCCAGCACTGACAGCAGATGGGTACCTATTGTTAGTTTGGGGGCAAAGTAAAGACAGCCGGGCATAGTGCTGGCCACAAAATCCCTATAGTATGCCTTTGACACGGAAACAGGATGAACGGTGCTTCACCAGCCCTAATGATAAATTTGGTCCGAATGGTTTAGGCTACTCATAATTGCTTACATAAATGAATGAGTAGGCCCTATGACTAATTGTCAGTAAATGGATTAAAAATTTAAAATACAATAGTATAACTGTAATTACATATTAGAAAATGCACGTGCATCTCAACCATCACTTCCACAGGTCCTAGGCTGTATACGAGACGGGAGATTAGACAAAGATGTTGGCATAGACTTCGACAATTATTACTTCACTCACTTACGTAATTTGTGGATGTTTAGAAAGTCGGTAAGTTTTTAAAGAAAAAACAGCAACTGTTATGAACGTAGCGTGCAACCAATAGAATTTAGGGAATGCGTCGCCTCGTTCTGAGCTGAACTCGGAAGTGCCCGTATTTATAACTAAGATCAATATGTCTGCTGAAAATGTATACCCACATTTTGTTTGGCATTACAGCGTATTACGGCACATGTAAAGCCACGGGGCGTTTTATATTATTTAGTTTTGACGAAACGATGCTTAGAATAATCTAGATCAGGGGTTGGCAACCTAAGGAACGCACACGCGTGACAAATTTGGCATGCAGAGCGATTTTCAATGGCACGCGACTCGCGAGAGACCTCTAAGCAGTGTTTGTATTGATTTAAAAAAGCAACATTTTCCTGTTCTGAATGAGGAAAAATGACTGTTGCAGCCGATGTTTCTGAATTACATAGCGACACATTTCAGTGAGTAAACTTGCATTTAAAAGGACCAATGGAAAGGATTTGCATTAAAACTGGACATATCTTTCAAAACATTTAACGACATGTACATCACAATATTATGGCAAATATTTTGATAGATAGTTAGGAATTTTTCAGAAGTAGGCTATATCGAAGCACTCAAAGCGGAGTCTTCTAATCAAAGGCAAGACATTCAAATTAAATGGCCTTATTTTTTCATACCACATCAAGCCTAACTGTTTTGATTTCACTACAACCATCTTAGATGAAGTTATTTTTTTTAAGTGGAGGAATATTAGCGATTTTAAAATCCAGCAAGTTGAATTTTAAACATTTAAAAAATGGGCATCCAAATGTGCCCATTTGCGGAAAAAAATCTGGAAGAGAAGCACAAAGAGGTCACCTACACTTGACCGTTTATTAATTGATACAGACTTATTACATTTAAAATAGTTTGTATGCTCATCCTCTTTAATTATACATAAATATAAGTAATTTTAAAACTAATTTTTTTCTATTATTAATTTAATAAATATAAGAGACTTATTTAATAGCACTATATTATATTATTTCTGTAATTATTCATGTTTAAAAGATAAACTCCTTAAATGGACAAACAATTAATGCAGGAAATGTTTATTTACAACTGTTTAACGTAAATTATTTTAATCCCTTAAAAATCAAATCTTGTAATGAATTCCGTACCGGGTAATGTCGTATTTATATAAAGAAAAAAAAATTTGTTAGTAATATTTGTTATATTACAAAACAAAACTTGTTTGGCATCACTATTGAATCAAATGTGGAAACCACTGATCTATTAAAAAAAAAAACGCTTTTGAATTAAAGGGAGATAATTAACCCGACTTTAGTTTAGCTAATATTTCTTATGCTTCTGTTGTTTTTTTCTTTTATAAAGGAATAAATGGCTTACGATTTATAACTTTGAAATGATCGAACTATAAATTGACTTAAATGTATATAAATATTCTGTGACTAAAGAATGTAAATGTATGTTTTCAAACATTACATTAACAACCCCGTAAGTTCGATGACTACATATCTATTCTGCTTAACAATGATGGTGAGATTTACATGACTGCGAAACACAAAAGTATATAATAAATATCAGTTAAACTGAGATCAAAATATAATTAATAGTAGCATGTTTTAAAACCGTATCTTGACTACCAAATGAAATGATAAAGTGTAAAAAATTATTATTATAAATGGGAAAATTTAATAATAAAATATTGTGTTTTATATTATATAAATGCAAATAAAAAGGATGATAATCACAAACACGTTAATTTTTTATTAAATATAAAAAGCTTTTCTCTATAAATAATTTCCTTTTCCTTGGTCTTGCTACGGAGTTAAATTAATTGTCCTATACAAATAAAAAGTATAATAGAACAGGTTGACCTTTAGGCTGTTGGCACGCTGAATGATTTAGAAATCCTAGTTTGGCACACTGTCAGCAAAAGGTTGCCGACCCCTGGTCTAGATCTAGTTATTATTAAGTAGACATGTAGTTTTTATAAAGCAGGCATATTGTGTTTATACGTGAACACAAAAAAAAATAATTGATGTTCATAGACATTGTTATGAAAATCAATAATGGATGAATGACTTATTTTAATTTTTTCTTTTCAGATAAAAATGGCTGAAGTGGATGGAGTCGCTGAGAATGGATCGGGTATTGCCCCGATGACGTCACGGAATGACGTCCACATTTGAAACACTCACTCACAGCGATACGCCTCGACTCGAGATGGAACAAATTCATCACGTGACCGTACCTCTTCACACTGGCACGCTGTGTAACTCTTCTGTACACATGACGCAATCACAACCTGTTTCGAACAAAAATGAACCAATCATATAATTTATCAGCGTCACGTGATCATTCTTGGAGGACCAATGCATAAGGTGCACGCTGTAAAATCACGAGTCTTCGGGATGTAAATAAGGTTTCATGCAAGTCATCATCATAGTTTATTTACGGCGCCTACACCAAATGCATTACGCCTTACCACCCATACGACTAACACTGGACTTTACTGAATACATCCAGCAGCGGGCGATTTACTCCGAAATGTAAACAAAAAAGCGCAGATACGGTGATATTGCTATATGATATATGCGCTAGTCTTAAAACTTGCAGGCCGCAGTGAAACAAGAGTGATTACCCGCTCTAAAACTTGCGGCTTGAACCAGCAAAGAGACGAAGAAAATGTTTAAATATTTAACACATTTAAGGTTGCTAAATTTCAAAGGAATGATTTCGGAATAGTGGTAACAAATTTTGATACCTGCCACTTGAGTATAATGGTCGAAGCTGCAATTGGCTTCTGTGGGAAGTTCCTGGAGTTCACAGAGTTGGAGATTTACTGGAAAATATATTTAGATTGATACCAAATGTATATGTTAGTCTATTATAATGTAGCAGTCATACTTTTTAGAAAATGACGCTGCGTTATTTGAAGCATATTATAGTATTTAGTATACATTGGCTACAATAGGCCTATAATTTAGATCGTGTTTAAAAAACATAGGTTTCATAAGAGATAACATGAACATTTAAACAGAAAGTACATTAATCGTTTATTAACTGGACCTGTGTGTCTGGGTGGTAGCGCAACGGAGTGTCATTCTGAAGGTCTCAAAGTTCAAATCCATAGATCACAGATGAAAACGCCCCGGTTCTGACACGGGTCTGGATGTTAGCTATAATTCCATCCCAATTGTTTGTTTGACATTAATTGGAGAAAGTAAAGGCCGCTGGCCATTTTGCTGGCCACACGATACCTATCCCAAATATGTTTGGGGAAAAAACTGCACAGTAAATAAGATAATAATATTTGTATAGCGCTGGCAACAAACATAATGTAAGCTCATAGCGCATTTAACATTGAGTAATAAACAAAACATACAACTTAGAGCACGAGAATAATCTCTAGGCTAAGAAATATAAAGCTAACTGATAATTTGAAACTTTACAAACATATAATATAGTCTAGCATGCTATAGGCCTACTTGCACAGACAACAGTTCTGGTGCATTATGGTAAACTAACATTATTTCATTAACACTGCCCGGGCCATCGAGAAACTCGAAACCAGCTAGAGATGTATTTAAGGCGACCTTATGGGGTTTCCCGGCAAATTTGTAACAAATTTGTATCATTATTTTTTTCAAGTTATGCTTGAACCTTTCCGAAAAATTTAAAAACAATGGAATAGTGCCAATCTTGCTGAATATAAGCTAAGCAGATCTGTCTTTCTTATTCAAACGTAACCCTAACTATAACCCTATTCGTAAAAGAAGCAACAGATAAACCTGTCCCCTGTCGTTCCTATACATTGCTAGCTGTAGTTTAAAAAAAAATAATCTAAATACATTTTAGCCATCTCCCACAACCCCACAAGCTTATTAACAGATTCTAATTATCTGGGCCGTTAGATATGCTCTTCACTTTGTATTCAAATAAAACATTATTTACCGTCTGCATAAAATAAAATAAATAAGCAATAATAATTATCAATTTTGAAAGCTGGAATGATTGAACTGGACAGATAATCCCTTCACAATACGATGTTACATAAATTTACTTTCAGGGCAAAACCAAGGGAGTGGCTGACATTTTGAAAAAGAATATTTTTGAAATATTCTTTAAACATGTACTATCTTCTGTAATCCTACTATATTAAAAAAAAAAATTGGTTCAGCCCCCCCCCCCCCCCCCCCCCACGTGGAAAAAATCCTGACTTCGCACCTATCTTTAAGGTCACGATGGCCGGGCGGCAGCGCGTTCGACGGGCGTGCCGAAGGTTCTGGGTTCGAATTCTGGTGAAGGCTAGGGTTTGTGCCCGGGACTGGAGGGTTTCCCTGAGTCTACCCAGCTCTGATGGGTACCTGGCAATAGTTAGGCCACACATCCCCTTGTAACGCTGCATGGATCAATTGACTGACCTTTTACAGACAATATTTTTGTTGTATCACAAATTCAATTGGTATTAATGAAATAAATAAAACAACGTATTCATGTCTTCATTTGTATCCATTGTATATTTAATCCACTGCATCTCTGCCATGCTTTTTAATGTCTATAATATATACTGAATACAATATAAAAAAAAACACAAATAAACAAATGTGCTTTATTTACTACAGCTATTGCATTATACAATACACATCACCATATCAGCTAATGAATCACTTTACAAACTATACTTGACACTTACTATTAAACGTAGGTACAGTAAAGTACAAGTTGTAAAGCGGGGGCACGGCGGAAGCGCGTTCGACTCGCGTTCGAATCCCGATGAAGGCTAGGACATTTTCTTCTTGGACTCGAGGATGTCCCTGAGTCTTCTCCAGCTCTGATGGGTACCTGACATTAGTTGCGGTAAATTAAAGTAAATGGCGGCTGGGCATTTGTGCTAACCACACATCCCCTTGTTTGTCGTGACCACTGAAACTGGTGAACGCTGCTTCAATGGCTATACGATCAATAGGTCCGACGTGTAGGGTTACTTTACTTATTGCAGTTGTAAATAATGTATTACAGCTATGTATAATTAATTATATTTATACATAATGATATTCATAAAAAAATATTTAATTCTCATAATTGCAAAGCAATAAACGTCTTGAGTTTATCACCGTAAGCTCTCTATGTTATTTGTTCACGTTTGTATTTGTTTAACCCCTTAACGATGTATGTAACGAAAATACACAATACCATCCCAAGCTAGAGGCAGTCAAGTAGGAGTATGCATTATAATATAACATTTATATATTATGTATAGGCCTATAACACCGTGTCAGGTGAATGCGTTTCTAAATAAATGACATGTATCTTATTGTGTGAACTGGCCACGTATTCTAGCGTTTGTAAATTTAAAGTACTATTTCTTTTATACATCTTATTTTGCTTAGAATTGGAAATTAACTGAGTTACTTTTAAGTTTTGCTTCATCTGATTGCGCACGTTTACTGGTGCTCTCAACCCCTTTCCATATAAATAGCCCACGTCGACATATTTCCGACTTCGTTTGGAACAGTGGAACACAGTTGCAGCGCATTCGGCTGGCATACCGAAGGTCATGGGCTTGAACCCTTGTAAAGGCCAGGGTATGTTCCCTGGTCTGAAAGGTGTCCCGGAGTCTACCCAACTCTGATGGGTAACTGACATTAGTTAGAGAAAAGGAAGAGCGGCTGTGCATTTTGCTGGTAAAATAATCTCCCAGAACGCTGCTTCTCAGTCCATATGGAAAAAAATTGGTCCGCCTGGAGTAAATTACTTTATTTAAGATACGTTTGGAACATCCCTACAGTTCCAGGCAAAGCATAGTGGGCGTATCTGCATCTTTTTTGAGCGGGGAATACGCCAAAATACAGTGGTAATCTCCCATTGAAAAAGAAGCTAAGTTAGCCTGGGCAATGTGTTAGCAGGCTCAACTGTCGCCCATGCAGATGGCCCTCTCTCTCCCTCTCTCTGCATAGCAGTGGTGATTCCAGAGGAACAGCTTAGCTGATACAACAATAGACCATCTGTATTGCTGGAGTAGCCAAAGAGAAAGCGCTATCGCTACAAGACTGCCTTATGGAATCTCTTGATTTATCTATTAGGGTCTACTTCCTAGGCCTCTCCCCTGACATGTGTAGCCACAAGGCAGCGGAAGTTTGAGATAGAAGTCTTCCTCTCCTAGATGAGCTACCTACCAAGGTTTACGAGCCCCATGGGAGGGCACGGAGGCCGAGCGACAGCGCGTTCGGCTACTGTACCGAAGGTCCTGGGTTCGAATCCTGGCGAAGGCTAGCATTTGTTCTCGGGTCTGGAGGGTGTCCCTGGGTCTACCCAGCGCTGATGATTACCTGACTTTAGTTGGGGTAAAGTAAGGCGTCTGTTCATTGTGCTGGCCACACAATCGTTTAGTATGTCGTGGCCACAGAAACTGGTGCTTCACCGGCCTCGTGGATCAATTTGGTCCGATACTATTTACCTAATCAGCCCGAAGTTACTGGTTTTAGATCTAGTAGTATGTAAAATGATCTACACCATTGGCGATGGCAAAATATCTACATGTAGTTAACGGCTCATGACTCAACAATATCTGCAAGTGTGATGATCTCAATGCTATACATCTGGACATCCTGGTTCAGGGCAGAAATATTTGGAGGAGTACCCAACACATAAGTCTAAATCATGAGTGTGCAACATTTTTCTGCTTTGGGCCGCATATGAAATTGTTAACAACTTGACGGGCCACACAGTCTGAAAATTTATTTGCATTATCAATGCAACGCTTTAAAAAAAATGCCGTTAGAAGCTCTTCGGGGGCCAAACTAAAAGGCTTGGTGGGCCGTTTTGTGGCCCGCGGGCCGCCTGTTGCACACCATTGGTCTAAATGAGGGACAAGAAAAGTAAAAATAAATGTGCCAAGTCTGCCCCTGCCCATCTCTGTATGACCTGCATTCATTTGTTAGGGATGCTATCGAGTCTGTCTCTCGCAAATAGAACTAGGCCTAGATCTTAGATATTTAGTAATTTAGTAGTCAAAGCGAACACTGCTCATGCAGAGCTAGTGTAAAAAAGACCTAGTGTAAAATGTAATACAGACCTAGTGTAGCCTAAAATGTAAAACTGACCAAATGTTATTTCACTATATTCGTCTTTCGTGATTAAGCAGCCAACGCTTATTAGCATTTTCTGTAAAGAAATAATAAATAAAAACTAAAGTAAGAAACATATAAATGAAAAAAAAATAAAAAAAATTTTACGAGCCTACCAGGATTCGAACCTGGAATCTTCTGATCCGTAGTCAGACGCGTTATCCGTTGCGCCACAGGCCCTTACACAACAAGGCACTTTCATATTGATATTATCGAAAAGGTAACCTATTCCGCAACCTCTTAATCCTGACTTTGTAATTGTAAACTTCATATTATAAAATTTAGCATGAGGTTTGCAGTTATATATCTAAGCAAATATTGCACATCGATCAGTAAATCATTAGAATAATCTTCTTTATAGAAGGAGCGTCTGTATAACTATAAGATAAGAATGCCGTTTGCATCCGTTTGTTTTGACGCGAATGCCCGAATGCAAACGTAGTCCTACAAACACTGGCTAGCTAGCCTAGTTAACAGGCGGTAGGCGTAAGAAAATAATTACGTAATTAGGCTATTACAGACATTAAATTATTGTGTTTAAAATAGTTTAAATCAACCAGTATAATGCCTAAGCGGTTGTTGTGTTTTTCTTTTAAGTAGGCAATAATCTACAAATGATGTCAAATGAAGGACGAAGTGCCAGTGCTCTACACTTCTACACACCACACGGCACACTGACCACAGTCTAAATTAGTCGAGTCCCCACCTCTCCCCTTCTGACTCCTGTCCGCAAAATGTAAAATCTCCTAAATCCACCCACCCACCTTTCTCTAAGGGCGTACATTTATGTGGATGGCCTTTACTACTAATCAGTAAGTAAGTAGGCTACAGGGTAGATATATTGTTTTGTTTCATAATTATATTAAGTCAACTTTTAAATTCCAATTCGTTTCATAGTAAAAAGTGAGGTATTGCTTTTTTACACAATCTGTGTCCTAGTAACACTAACAAGATGGCGAAAATAGTAATAGCAGGTAAAAAGATTAGGTTCATAACAATGGTGCCGTTTTATATATAAATTTACTCTCTCATATTTTTATCAAATAATGATTAAAATACACGGATTAGGATGTTTATGTCGAATATTGTTCTACGATTTGTAAGAAACGTTGACAGTTATTTAGGACTAATTTTATATGGCTGTACTTAGGCTGTAGGCCTACCTTTATATTTATAGTTATAGTCTTAGTACTTAGGCTTCAAAGTTCATGATCGTCAGTCTACAATCTAGGCCCCTACATATTACATACTAGTTAACTCAGTGACATAGTACATGCCCAACTCAACTCTCGTTTGTCAATGGCCTAATTTATAGATTATGATTATATTTTAAATATTTATAGAGAATTATATCTATAATCTATAGTTACAGTTACAGTATAAAGCTTTTTTTCTGCTATAAATTATAAAATTCCATGCTCTGTAAGCAGCTGCATAGACATAGGCCTACATAATATAATATAACTCAGCCATGGCCATAGTGTCGATAATAAGTAGGGCCTATACATTAGTTAGGCTTATTCAATTATGTGATTGTGCAAAACGTATTGAGGGAAAAATAGTTGCAATAATTATTTTCTTAGCTATCAACATAAAATAAAAGTTATTAGCTATAAATAAATATAGCCTACATATAATATAATTAAGAGCACATAAAGCATCAAATGAATTCACAATAAACGGACCCTACATTTCTTTTACAGTTCTTTAATATTTTCTACTTGTACTTGTTTCATTTTGCTTAGCAAATACTTTTGAATGTTAACAAGTATAAATGCCCATATTTTATTTGCTCAGGTCGTTCCGACTGTCCATACTTTGCCAGAGTTGAGCTCTTGGGTGATCGTCTGGCCAAAAATTTGAAAAAGTTCAAGCTGCATAAATTGATGATCCAGCCTGATAAATGGGAGGTAAACGACTTTATTTATATTCTTTTGTAATACTCATGCTGTGAAAATCTGGTATCTACATGACGAATCTGACAAGGGCCGAGGTGTGAGGCAGCATCTAATATGGCCTAATTGAACGGACTCAAGTTGAGGCTCAGCAGAAGGGAACTGTCCACCATTGCCCGATTCCGATCTGGGCCTTATCTGATAGGGGCCCAATTGAGTAAGTTTAGGCCCCACCTTGATTTGCGGTGTTAAAACTGCAGGGATTTAGGAGATATGGTCAAGCACCTGCTATTTGATTGCCCTGCCTCGCTGGATCTAAGAGTGGACAGAAACGGCCAACCATTTAGGTTCAAGTCTGGTATCTCCAAGATGTTTTATTCTTTTTTTTGTACACATTAAATGCCAAACACAATGTCTTAGTATAACATTACTACTACATAAATATCAACTGTTGTTGTTCTTGTTGTTGCAGGAGTGGCTTAAAAACACATGCGCTGAGAGGGGCTGGGAGTTTTCCTCTTCACCGATAATATGGAGGGAGCTGATAGACAGGGGCGGCAAGGGGGTCCTGATCGGCGGGGCCAACGAGTTCCAGGAGTACATCAAGGCCTACTATGACATAGAATCGGAGATGACCAGCTACGACATGAGAATGATAGCCGCTGAGAACAAGCACGCCAAAGACGAGCTAGACAAGGAAGAAGAGTACCATAAGTCTCTGAGCAATCCAGTGAATGTTTGTATCACAAACGCTGCCAGCCCGGTCTGCTACCACCTAATGCACCTCATCAGCACCGGCAAGGTGTTTGGCCGCAAGATCGAGCTGGTCGTCCACCTGCTGGCTTCCTCTGAGGATGACCTTGACATGGTGAATGGCCTGGCCATGGAAGGAGAGGACCTGGCCCTCAACTTGTTAAGGGACGTGAAAGTTTTCACGGAAGTCGAGGAAGCATTTGAAAATTGTCAGATTATAATATTTCTAGACGAGATACAGAGACAGGAAGATGAGTCATTAAGGAAATGGTACATTCAGAATCAAACTTTGTTTACATACTATGGATCAGTCATCGACAGAAAGGCTATGAGAAACTGTAGGGTAAGTACAATCTATTATTACAAACTAATTTTTTCAAATTACAAATTATTTTTTTTACAAATTATTAGAAATTAAATTACAATAAAATAAACATTCAGTAGCATCTCAATATTTAAAATTACATACTATGATCCTGAGGGAATGATAAATATAAATCATGAGAAATATTAATGAATATTTTTTTATAGGAATTAGGAAAAAACTAGGTAAATCCACTCTTAAAGATATATCTGTTACATATTTGTTCTTTATCCCAAAAGTTTTAATAACAAATCTCTTAGAAATCAGAGCAAAACATTTAAATCATAGATTAACCATTACTTATTAATGTTTTAACGTTTTGACAGAGATTGACTCATTTCAATGATACAAATATACCATAAACCTACTTAAATTCTAAAAATAACACCCCCACCCCAACATCTGCAATTGATTTGTGGAAAGTGAGTGCATAGAGCATGCAAAGTGTAATAGCATGGAGAGATGCACTATGTACCGTAAATGAAATGTATAATAATAATAATTATTATTTTAAATTATAATAATTAATAATATTTATTATTATATAATATTTTAAAAAATAAACATGCTCACTGTATGAATCACCTTGTAAGACTAACTGACTCTTAAGATCACAATCCGCCCGGTGATCAATTTAAATCAACAGATAATCAAGATGACCTTAGCCTGAATATAGATTATAATTTTTGTTCTTTCATAGCTGTAACGCATTGCATGTTTGGTTATTGGAAGGTTTCAGTGTAGACTTAATTTATTCCATCAAAGTCAAAACTTTCAATGTACCGGTATTTTTAATTGTTTATTGCTCTAAAAAAAATCTTGATAGGATTACTAAAATGAAAAAGCAAACACCGGTAATTAAATTTTTAAACATTGTTAATGCCAAATCTCTTAATAATTTAAATAGGACTAAATAGAGCAAGACTACACACATCTTATGATATAAGATTTTTATGTAACCTTTTTTTTTTAAAAAAATTCTCTCTCTGGAAGAATAATTCAAATGGAATATGATTTATCCGAAGAAATTATTATTATTTTTTGCAAGTTGCCTCATTTTAGTAAAAGTGCAACCCCTTTTGAAAATGTTTTTTTTTTACACACTAAAATGTGCTCATGATAGTGTATGTGTAGACAAGGTTTAGTTTCAGCCTCCACATGCCACAGAGGATCTGATTCTGGATATGAGTTTCACATATAGAAGGGAAATAATCCAATGTTGCCCCTAAATAGGACTATAGAGTTTTTTTTTTAAAAGGACAGATGATTCAGGGAAAAGAGATAATATTTTAATAATCCCCCCTGCCTATGGGGCATGGTAGCCAAGCGGCAGTGCGTTTGACTGCCCATAGGAAGGACCTGGGTTCAAATCCTGGTGGAGGCTAGGATGCTTGCCACACTTCCTCTAGTATGCTGTGGCCACAGAAACTGGAGAACCCTGCTTCACCAGCCCTATGATTAGTTTGATCCGAAGGGTACTTTAGTTTTAACTTTTAATCCCCCTGCCTAGTTCAAAATGTCGTAAAAGGTGGCTAAAAATGGCTTGTGCATATGGTATAGCCCAGGCACTTAAAAGATGTATCCCCTTTGTGGTGCTGTTTTACACAGGTCCAGATGTCATTACCCTGAATGGAGGTACTTCCGCTGGGGAAGTTCTGGCAATAATAGCAGAGAGAGGGGGGCGGGTGTAATGTCATGAAGGAACCTGGATCTAGAATATGATAATTCCATGGAGCATTCCAGGTTTATAAATAAATAAAAAGGCAAAACTTGAGTGTCATAACCATTTAGTGAGCTCTGCGGATGTCAGAGAATGGTCCATAGGCCAGCCCCACCTCAGCCCACAGAAACCCTGGCTAATTTAGCCCGGCCCCGGATTACCACTTTTTGAGTGCTAAGCACTAAACCAAAAACTCTCTCAAACCCAGAGGTCTGAAAAAAGCAAAACAAAATTACCCAGAATAACGTCCTATCTGTGAGAATAAATAAATGGAATACATATATATGAAATATATTATAATACCTTAAGATAAAAAAATCTATGTGAAAAAACAGTTTTGCACAGTTTTAAAACATCTTTTTCTTTTAGGCTAATTGCTCCACACACTTATTGCTTTGTTTTTTTCCCATCAGGCTTTGATCTGTGGTAATGGACCAATCAACTTCAACGCAGCAATGTTAGTGCACAGCTCAAAGAAGATAGCTCGCCAGAATGTGGTTGCCGTGGCGTCGGTCATCGAAAACCAGGCCAAATCTGTGATCGGGGAGAAGCTCCTAGTGAACCCAGCTGGTACTTCATATACTATCATTTTCAAAGTAATTCATTACAGCACTTTGTGGGGTGGCCTAGCAGGCAATTTGTTAGTTTCGCTATTCATTTAGTGGTAGGCATGGAATGCAGCGCATTAAATATTTGTATCATTGAATCATCCACCAGGTGTGGTGAACTTGTTGGTCTGGGGAAATATCAACGGCAAACGCTATCTGGATGTCAGCAAGTGCCAAGTCCATGGCTACGACGGAGCAATCACCGGGCCTTATTGGTTAGTTCCCCCTTGTTCTACCTTTTGACTGTGTTTATATTTAGAATTTAAAATATTTAGAGCGGCTACGCGTTTGACTGGCAATCTGAAGGTTCTGAGTTTGAATCCTGGTGCATGCTAGGATTTTTTCCCAGGACTTGAGGGTGCCCCAGCTCTGATGTGTACCTGACATTAGTTGTGGTAAAGTAAAGGCAGCTGGGCCCTGTGCTGGCCACACATCCCCTCATATGTCGTGGCCACAGAAACTGGTGAACGGTGCTTCACCAACCCTATGATCAGTTTTATCTGAAAAGTACTTTACTTACCGTATATTTAGAAGTTAGTAAAGTAATTGCTATCTAATATAATATGACCCTGTTGTTAAAACTCTGCTGATATTTATTTCTCCTCTGCCTTATTCTGCAGGTATTCAGTCAACGCTTTAGAAATGATACATGATAAAAAATGGCTGACCACAGAATTCCCAGGTCTGGTCAGCGCAAGACATTTAAGGGTAAATTATCTCCCTTTTTCTCATTCAGGGATAAGTTTAAGTATTGTGTTAGTCTGGATGTTACTCAATAAGATCAATATGTATATACCGGTATATATATATATATTTTCAAATGGACATTTCTGTTTTTGTTTTTAAAGTACTGCACTAAACACTATGTATAAATAGGCCAAGGTCCTTAACTGAAATACTGAAAAATTTTAACTGAAAGTTTTTTCCTTGGACTTTTCATATATACACCAATGTATACGGTATAATAGCTAAATTACCATGTGTTTCTCAGTCTAAAAATTAAGCATGCATTGAAAAACAAATGGCACATATACTTTCTGCTTTATAAGTAGATATAGACAACATGTTGTCCTCCTCAATTTAAAGTTAAATAACTTGATGTTGTGGAAATAATAATTAATTTTGATAACATAGACTCAGATTAATTGGGGAATGTAAAAATCCTGAAAAGTTAACTTTAACAAATAGCTATTTAGGCCAGTTAATTAAAGAAGTTTTCCTACAAAAGCAAAATTGTAAATTAAAAGACAATGAGGTCATGTGACTATTAACCAATGTAATTGGAAACAACGCACACCCATTTCATATTTTTATTCATATATTTATTTGCTGTTGTTTATCATCATGTTGTCTGCAGGTTTCCCGTGTCATGGGTAGAAGTACCAGCCTCAGCACCGCCAACTCAATCTCCACTCTACTACAGCACTGGTATCGGGGGTCACCTCACGGCCAGATTTTTTCACTTGCAGTCTTCTCGGAAGGTATAATTGTTCACAAATCTGTTGCAGTCTCACACACTAAAAAAATAATAAGTGTCTATCAGGGTTTAGGAAGAGCCGTTTAATCAGGTAGATAATAATTGTAGGGCAAACCACAATGTTCCCCAATTCCAACAGTTGATATACCCCCCGACTTTGTTTGGATCTGCTCCCCTCTGGCAGGGAGTGTGTGACTTCACCTAAACCTTTTTGGCAGTTCCATCCAGCCATCCGCTGGGGTTTGCACCCAACCATTGGCTGGATTGCTGGGTAGAATAGGGTTCACCGGCGGGTAGGTGAGGTAGGCTTGAACAGGAGAGGCTAAGAGATATAATGAGTCTTGTTTTAGCATCACTGTCCTCATTTGTATTCCAGTGTATTGTAAAATATGGAGAAATTTAAAGCAGAGTGGGACAAACGTTTGAAAAAGAATGAACTATTAAAAGTAAAATGAAAGAAAACAAGATAGATATTTTAAGAAAAATGATAAAAAAAGATCATATCATCTCTTAAGCTTAATTTGATTTTATAATTTTTAAATTACCGTATATACTCGCGTATAAGTCGCACCGGTGTATAAGTCGCACCCCTAGTTTAAGATTTTTTGCCTTATACGTTGTCATTGACCCGGGCATAAGTCACACCCCGACTTCCAGGGTTACACTGCCTTTTAATATCTCAAAAATGCATACCTTTTAAACATAAAATTTATTAAATATTCACCCTAATTTGGAAACTTTCCTTAAAAAATTGTTTTAATCGTGCATAAAGCAAACATAATCAAATAAAGGCATATTCTAATAATTCTACATAACTCCAATCAACTATAGGGGTTATGTAGGAAACTTTATGACAGAGTAGTGATGTTTTTCGAACTTTTCAAAAACAGTATCGGGTGTATAAGTCGCACCCCTACTTTTTGTCGAAATTTTCTGTTAAAAAAGTGCGACTTATACGCGAGTATTTACGGTAAGTGAATGGTTTAAATGTTTACATATTTAGCTTGGACAACTTAAAATGTAAACAAAAGTAAAAGATTGTATATTGTTTTGAGTCTAATAAAGCAAAGATAAATGCTTACTTTCTAAAAAACTTAACATTATGGTCAGTTTTAAAAGATTATATTAAGTTTTAGAAATAAGACTGACATTTTGGCACTATTGCACTATAATTGTCTAAATTTGAATAAAACTAAATAAATATTGTTTCACAAATTTTATTTTCTGATTTTAAATCAGTTGCATTTAAAAAAAAACAAATTCACTATAAACTTACTGAAAGTTGATGTTTGTTTTTTGGGCAGGATGGTACGGAGTTCCAGAGGGTTTATTCTTTTCATTTCCCGTTACAATGGACCCTAAAGGCTATTGGCATGTAGTGCAAGATGTTTTACTGACCCCAGAAACCAAACAAAACATTAAAGCCAGTGTTGAGGTATGTGTGACGTTTGTTTGAAATCATTGCCTATACAGGACTTGTAGAAACTTCATATTTATGTTGACTTTATAAAGACCACAATGATGCCCTTTTTATTTTCTAATTCCAGATGAGGGAATTTTTCTTTGTCCTGTATTTGTTTTTATAGATAGATAAACATTTGTTTTTTATGAGGAACACATTTTTGATAAATTTAATACATGTATAAATTTAAAAGTCTGAGAAGAAATCAAGAAGAAATCAAATCTCTCTTCATACTTTGATTGAAGCTAAGGCTTTATGACCAAGAGTGGAGGTAGTACTCCTGTCTTAGGTGTGCATAATAAAAATCTTCCTCTGGAAACTGGAATTTTTCCATTTATAGCAGACAAAATCTCAAAACTGGGCCTGCCCTGTTTTCCTGCAGTTTTAACTCTAGGTCTTGAAAACACTAGTCTGAACAAAATGCTTTAGGGACTGGTTTGTGTTGTCCATCCCTCTGTCTCTGTTCTTTAGAACAAAAAACCAGAAACTCAGTTCAATCAATGAGCCACAAAGCTGAGATGGGAGCCATGTTCTCCCCTTGAATCATCCCCATACTTGAAGGATGTATTTCTATAAATAATTAAAAAATTAATTTTATTTAATTATTTAGATACTTTTATTAAAATATGTAGGCCTATGACTTTTATAAATAATGAACATTAATACAAATTTGACATTTATTTGTCTTTTTTTCATTTCAGGATCTTCAAACTGAGTTGTCAATTATCCATGATGAAGTTCCAGCATCTGCAGGCAAAATAAATTACTACTAAATTTTTTATTTGAACCCGTCAACGTATTAATTTTAGATATTTAATAAATGCATGTGAACTATATTTCACCTTTGGTAACAAGTAAAGGTATCTCGTGCATTTAATAGAACGCTATTAAGACTTGACAAATAATCAACTTTGGCATGCCATTCGAGTTTAGGTTTGCTCCCAATTTCAAGAATAGTTTGTACAAAATTAATTTCAATAAAAAGGGACTCGCCTCAAACTTCGTTTTAGCTTCTTCTCACTGGATTTATTAATTTTTCTTTGACACGTTTACTTTTCGCTACCAACTTTAAAATCTGACTTTTATTTTTCATTATTACCAGTATTGAATTGGTTTATCAGTTTTATTTGATCCTTTTCTTTTTTTTTTGGTAAATTTTAATGCAAACTTTATAGTTCTTCTTCAGTTAAAATTAGGGATGTTAAAACCTGTTTTTATTTTCTATAAAACCGGTTTAAAACTCTATTTTGGTTCATATTTTGTAATGCTACAGACTAGGGATGTTAAAACTGTGTATTTAATAGTGCCGTTAATAATAAAGCACAGACGCGGAAAGACAAGTTTGCGTCTCTCCATTGTATACATCAAAGAGGAGCGCATATCTAAAAGATGAGCCAAAAAGTAAAAAGATTCATGTTATTTGTAACTGTAACTTAACATTTGGTTTGATATTTTTATCGCAAGCCATAGTTGGTATTTGGAAAAAAAAGAAAATCAAAACCGGTTTTTTGTTTCAAAACTGGAATCCCGTATTCCGGGTTTTCCTTTACATTAACATCCCTAGTTAAATGTGTTAAGATCTGGACAATCCATGCAAAAACACCTGGAGTTTATTTAGATAGTTTCCTATTTGAGTTGGCGACGAAATAGCTGCTTCTTATTAAAAACCAATAACATCACTGTATACTTAAGAAAATTGTAAAGTAATTGTTATAAGAAGCAAAACATGAAATCACAAACATTTTATAAGGAAACAAAAATTGTGGAATGGGTCTTCAATAAATAAAATTGGGCTAGATAAATAGAACACTTTTATTTTTTTAATCAACATAGTTAAAATTAAATATTGTGTTAAGTGAATACCAGACAAGATCTTCTATTGTTCTCAGAGCTGTGACTTATAATACAATACATATAGTCATTCCTAGTGTTTGAAGGTCTCAGACAAGATTACTGGATAGGTTTCAGTGTATAAACAGTTGTTGAGACTATTTTATTGTAAATTTTAGGTTCTCATTTTTTTTAATTTTTAGCAGTATCTATATAACAATTAGATGAGAATAGTGCACTTGACTTAAAAAAAAACACTAGTTTTTATTATTATTACTGATACCTATTCATCAACACCATATTTG
Source organism: Anisus vortex (assembly GCA_949126835.1). Lineage (NCBI taxonomy): Eukaryota > Metazoa > Mollusca > Gastropoda > Planorbidae > Anisus > Anisus vortex. The sequence continues at coordinate 9,242,270 of OX421500.1, forward strand.
GAAACTCTCTATAAAACATTACATTTCAATAGGTGTTAAACATTGTTAGAATTACATATTCATTAGTGTGATGATTTAAAATATATATAGTTATTTTGGTGGGACATAATTTGTATAATCTCTAACCCGGTGTTAATGTACAGAATAAACGAGTGACGTTTTACGATAAAAACAATGACGTGGGAGTTAGATTGAACGTAGCGTACATTTGAAGATAAAGACAGACGACCTAAGAATTTGGTAGTGGAAAGACGTGTTTTAGACTAGGCTATATAAACTGTGATGTATTTGAATTCATCTTGTACATAAATTGCATTAAATATTGAGTTCTCATTTCTACTAAAAGCCGGCAGTTTGTTCATTGATTATTATTGTATAATGTGATCTCCCTGAGAGTTGTTAACATAATATCTACAAAATAACGGTCACATTATTTGGCGCCCAACTAAAATTCGGAAGCTCAAGGTGAATTCGGAAGCCCAATGTGGAATATTGAAAATCAACGGAGAATGTTGAAGGAGAATCAAGGTGAATATTATTGAAAATCAATTTGAAAGAAAGCCTACAATATATTGTGAAGCACAGCTTAAAGAATACCGCAAATGAACGTTTCTTACGAATAAAAGAAGACTAAAATTAAATGTGAAGAAATATCGACGAGAAAGAAAATTTGACGGTTTAACAGTATAGCCTAGCACGTCTTGGAAATAAGCGCTACCAGTACATAACGGTGTACATGAAGATAGAAACGGAAGTTTATGTATGTTACCAAGCAAGTCGGTTAAAAAGGACACTAGAAAATTGGAAGGCGTCTCGGATACATTTTAAAAGTATCGAAAGTGGTAACAATTATTGAAACAATAGTGAAGCTGTGGTTAATAGGACAAGCTAAGTTTGTCAAGTGAAGAGATTAAAAAAGAATCTCCGTAGAACTAGTAAATGGTTCGAGAAAAGAAGAATACTTCAGAATAGTCACAGAACTAGAAGTCAGTTCAGTACAGTAGCAGAAGTCAAGTGAAATTGGAAGTAAAAAGAAACTTCAACAAAGTGAAAGGATTGTAAAACTTATGAATTAACGAACACACGAAGACTTTGGGCTGAAATAACCTGTGTGGTGGAGGATCATTTCGAGTCTGGAACCTGGGATTCGGAGACGGAAGGAAAAGGAACGCGTTTTTTAAGATAAGTAAACTGGTGTATACGTTATGTTGTAGTATAGTATATGCCTAGATTTTTCTTGTGAAATCACTGGCATGTATTAGTTTCTTTTAGGAATTTTGTGTATACACTTATTGAAAAGTCCCTGTAAGTCAGGTTAGTTGAAAAAGACTTTTCATAAGTGTATATTACATAATATATGTTAGATTGTATAGTCTTGTATGCACAGTGTTATTATATTGTTTATATATTTGTCATAGTAAATTTTTTGTGAATCTCTGGTCTCATCTACTATCTGTGGTGTTCTTATTTTATATGTATTGATTATTATATTGATATTAATTTTATGCATATTGCAATATTGCTTCCATTTTAAATTATATTAGTTTGTTGTAGGTATATATTTATTAATTGAAAATGGAGGGGTCCTCAGTGGACATATTAGCAAATTATATAAGTTGTGGTAAGGAGTTGGGATATGCTGGTAAGGAATTGGATGAGTGGGCGGAGAGAAAATATAGAGAGCAGTTAGAAAGAGTAGAAAGGGCTAAAGATAAAGCTAGAGCTGATGAGATTGAGCTAGAGAGATTAAAACAAATTGATAAAGATAAGGAAAGAGAAGAGAAGGCTAAAGAGAGGGAGGAAAAGGAGAAAGATAGAATTTTTCAGTTAAAAAAGTTAGAATTGGAGGCTAAGAATAATACTTCAAATGTAAACATTGGAGTCACTAGACCTGTTGTTGACCAGGAAATGGCTATTAGAAATAACATGTGTAGATTTACTTTCCAATTATTTAATGAAAAGGATGGTTCTATTGATACATTTCTAAAAAAATTTGAAATGGAAATGGAGAGACAAAATTTTTCTTCATGTTATTGGTCTGGACTACTTGGAAAATCCTTTACAGGAGATATTCCATCAAAAATTTGTATGGAACAATCAGATTATGCATCTGTCAAGGAACAATTGTTAAGACATTTTGGAAGTACAGAGGAGGCTTATAGAAAGAAATTTTTTGAAATGACTTTATCAAAGGAAGAAGATCCAAAAAGTTATTTTGACTCATTGACAAGTGCTATGGACAAATGGCTAAAATGTGCTAAAATAGAAAAATCATTTGAGGAACTGAAGAATTTTATTATTAGAGATAAGGCAATATATTCACTCGATAAAAATCTCAAAGCATTCATTCAGGAGAGATCTCCCAAGACTATAGAAGAAATAGTTGACCTGATTAGGAACTATAAATTAGCTCATCCCATGGCACCTACTTCTAAAGGAGAGGATTACCAGGATATAATATGCTTTGCTAAAGGCAATGATAATTTTCAAAGAGGAAGACAATTATCAAGGAGCAAGATGAAGTGTGGTAATTGCGGAAGAAATAACCATGTTACTAAGGATTGTAAAGATAAGAGAGATAACACATTGACATGTTTTATATGTAAAAAGAAAGGACATATAGCAAGAAATTGCTTCAGAAGGTCAAATTCTGCTGGAAACAATAATAATAATAATAGATCTCAGGGATATACACAACAGAGAGATCACAACTCCAGATTTAATCAGAACAGGAATCATTGTGGAGCTGTGTTATCAAGAAGCAAAGGAATAAAGTTTTTTCCAGGATATGTGGGATTAATACCAGTTTTTGCAGTTCGTGACACAGGAGCCTCTGTCATTGCAATAAACAGCAAATATGTTCAGTCAAATCAATACACTGGTGAGGTAGCAGATTGTACATCATTTGATGGAAGAGTGATTAAATTGAGGTTGGCCTACATTGATATTAGGACACCATATATTACAGGTAGAGTACTGGCTCATGTTATAAATGATGCACCAATTGATTTAATTATTGGAAATGTTGAATCAGTTAAAGAATGTACTAGAGAGGAAATAGAAGCATGGGAATTTAATAATAATCAAGCACAATGTAATGTGATTAATGAATGTAAAGCAAGCAATACTGAAGAAAGTCAGACAATGGTGAATAATGAAAAAGACACATCAGTTGATAGTGAATCATTACTGAATGAAAACTTTAATTTGGAAAAATTCAAAAAGGAACAAAGAGAGGATACTACATTGAATAGACCATTCAAATCTACAGAGAAAGGAAATACTAATAAAAATAGTGTATGCAAAGTGAAAAATGATACACAACTATTAGTCAGAGAGATACTCATAAATGGCAGACAAGTGGAACAGATAGTTGTACCATATAAATATAGAACAGAAATAATGACTAATGCTCATTCTATACCATTGGCTGGTCATATGGGAGTTGGCAAAACCAAAAACAGAATAATACAACATTACTTTTGGCCTAAAATGTCAAAAGATGTGAAAAGATTTGTTAAACAATGCAAAGTGTGTCAGATGAAAGGATCTGGAAGTAATTTTACCAAAGCACCAATACAAACAGGAGTGACTGCAACTAGACCATTTCAGAAGGTAGCCATAGATATCATTGGTTTGATGCCTATTATGTCTAACAGAGGACATAGATATATCCTTACATTGATTGATATATGTTCAAGGTATGCAGAGGCAGTACCATTAAAGAAAATTGAATCTACAGATATAGTGCAAGCATTATATTTAATATTTACTAGAATTGGATTTCCTGAAGAGATAATATCAGATAGAGGAACTCAATTTACATCAAAATTGACTAAGGAATTTATGGAAACATTTGGAATAAAGCAGAAGTTTACAACACCCTATCATCCTCAATGTAATGGAATGTGTGAGAGATTTAACAAAACTCTTAAGGAAATGTTGTCAAAAGTCAGTAATGAGGATCCAAAGAATTGGGATTTAGCAATTCCATCAATTTTATTTGCATATAGAGAAACTACTCATGATAGTACAGGTTTTTCACCCTTTGAACTAATATATAGAGGTAATTCAAGAGGTCAGCTTGAGAGAATTGATGCAAAAATAAAATGTCATAGGCATAAGAATGAGACAGAAAAAGAATTTTGGAGGGGTTATTTTTCTAATGATAAATCTGTGGTAGATTGGAAATTGGACAAAATTAATCTTGAGAAAAAAGAAGAGGAAAGAGAAAAAAAGGTTCAATTAAATAAAATGAATCTAGGGATGAAAATCATGGAGTTAAATAATGAAGATAGCTTATGTGATAATGTTGTTGATGTAGTTAAGAAAGATGATATAGAAAATGAAAAATCAAAAATCTTAAGTGGAGAACCTAAAGTTTTATTGGAAGAATCTAAGAATTTAAATGAGGATTCTATTTGTAGGAGTATATTGGATGAATCAAGGATTGTTATTGAAGAGCTAAAGGAGATAGTTGAAGAACAAAAGGTCATATTTGAAACATTAGACTTAAAGGTCGTAAGAGAAGTTAGGATACAAATAGAAGAGGCACATATTAGAAAAGAGTCAGAGATCATTAGTAAAGAGTCAGTGGTTACTATGAAAGAGTCATTGGAAGTGATAGATAAGAATATAGTTCATGCAATGATTGAGAAAGAGAAACACTTAGAAATGAGTGATGTGCATAATGAATTTAATGATAAGTGGTTATTGGATAAGGTTGATACAAGAGTATTAAATGGTAAGTCAGTACAAGACAGTGTACTAAAGGATTGTCAGAAGGACAATATGGGAATTGATGATTGTCAGATGGGAGAAATGGCAATTATAGATAATCAGGATATGTTATGTGAAGATTGTGAAGAGGAGAAGATAAAGGGGTTTGATATGTTGATTGAAGATGGTCATAAGGAGAAAGATGATTTTAAGTTGTGTAGAGAGTGTTTTGAGAAAAATGAAGTGAAGTTTGTGGTGATGGAGACAAATGAAAAAGAGAAAGTGATGGAAATAGATAAAGGTGAAGAAAACATATGCTGTGAATTAGTGTTATTGAAAAGAGAAAAAGATGTAAGTGGTATGTTGGAAAGTAATTGTGGGAGTTTGATTAAGAGTATGTCAGAAAAGGGTTGTAGAAGAATGAAGGTGAGTCAGGAATTGGTTAGGTTTAAATCTTGTAGTATCAGTAAAAATACTAAAAGAGTTGGTGAAAGGTATTTGTTTAAATCTGATAGACCCAAGGTTTTTGTAAAGAAAAAAATGGTAATTTATGAATTATTATTGCAGAGGATTGACTTAGTTTTGACTATGCATTGGACTGGTTTATGGTGAATGGATTTGTGGTATAATTATGGCGTGGAAAAATATATATATTCTGGTTTTGTAGTGGTGAGGAACAAGAATTGAGAATATCTATGATACAATACTATAGATTTGGTATAAAAGTATGTAAATAGTAAATGGAAAACACTCATGGTTATTAAAGTGGTTGAAAAAAAAGGTGACTAATTTGTTGTTTAGATGTGGTGTTTAAGGTGTGTTGTTTGATACGTAATCACCAGTTTGAAACGCGGTTAAAAATTATTTTTCATGTAAATATAAAGTATAGATACGGTGTTAATGAAATATTGATTTTTTCCAAAGGTTCTGGATGAGAAATGGTTCTACAACTGAAGCACGGTGATTCAAACACAACGTACCATTTGTAAGTGAGAGATGTTCTATCACGTCCTCACATTATCGTGAACGGTTTTTATGGACACCATATCAAACGCAACCATGAAGACATCATATGAAGAGTACATTTATGGTGCTGACATGGAATCGAGGTCTTGTCATCGCTATATCAAGGTATATTGACATTATCAACATGGAATCGAGGTCTTGTCATCGCTATATCAAGGTATATTGACATTATCAACATGGAATCGAGGTCATGTCATCGCTATATCAAGGTATATTGACATAATCAACATAGAATCAAGGTCATGTCGTTGCATGATTAAGGTACATTTACATTGTCAACGCAGAATGAAGGTCATGTCATCAACATATGGAGGAATCAACAGATCAACACATTATTGATAACATTATAAATTTTTTTTTGGGTTTATGAACAATTCAACACTATATTGATTACAGACAGATAGCTCGTGGTTAAGTATTAAATGGTAAATGCATTGTAATTATTGTTGTGACATTATTGGAACTATTTTATCAAGGTGTTGAAACTCTACAGGATGGATAATCTACAAAGGACCTATGAAATATTCAATGAATGTATTGTTGGACGTTCAGAAGAGGAAGGTTGCAATGATATTACATGGACCAGTATGAACTGTTATGTTTTCGGATTTGATGATATTTATACTATTGGTTTGTGTATTCTATCAATACAGGACAGGATATACTGTGGAACCTTATGGACCTATATGTATTATATGTATTATGGACCTATTAGTGAAAGTTATTGGTTAACATATATTGGTGAATACGTTGGTTTTGTTATATGTTATTTGTGTTGCATAACATGTTTTGATATAAATTGGGATAATTGTAATTTTTCATATAGTTCTAGTTATTGAAGAGATATATATTTTATCAGACTATTTGACGGAGATAAGAATTTTTTTTTATATAGAAATTTGTATGACAAATTTAAAGGGTCGATGGGGGAATGTGATGATTTAAAATATATATAGTTATTTTGGTGGGACATAATTTGTATAATCTCTAACCCGGTGTTAATGTACAGAATAAACGAGTGACGTTTTACGATAAAAACAATGACGTGGGAGTTAGATTGAACGTAGCGTACATTTGAAGATAAAGACAGACGACCTAAGAATTTGGTAGTGGAAAGACGTGTTTTAGACTAGGCTATATAAACTGTGATGTATTTGAATTCATCTTGTACATAAATTGCATTAAATATTGAGTTCTCATTTCTACTAAAAGCCGGCAGTTTGTTCATTGATTATTATTGTATAATGTGATCTCCCTGAGAGTTGTTAACATAATATCTACAAAATAACGGTCACAATTAGGGTAATTAACATAATTAATTAGCCCTAAATACAATAAAGATGGATTACATTAAAATTTAGTTACAATTATAAATTCACAAATTCAGCCTTTGATAGGCCAGTGTAAGAAAATAAAGTACTCCATTTAGTTATAATTATAAATTCACTAATTAGGCTTTTGATTAGTCCGATCTAGGAAAAAACAAAATGCTACATTTTGTTAGCGTCTGATTTTTTGAAATTTTTTTTTACACAATTCTTAACCGTTTCATTTTACTATCACAGATACAAGTGACTCATCCACCAATACACAGCTTAAGTCAGAAGCAAGTGGTCAAGAAGAAGATGAACAAGTTGGCTCGAGCGAAGCTGTAACAACTGAACTGCCTGAAGGGGAAACCCAACCTCTAGATGAACCTCGACCCCAGACAACAGAAGAAGGTCAACCTTCAGACGAGGCAGACTTAAACACAACGGCGGATGCCCGACCTTCTGAGGAGGGAGATTTAGACAAAACGGCAGAAACAAAGCCTTCCGAGGAAACTAACGCAGAGGAAATATTAGAAGATGAGGAAGAACCATTAGAAAGTTAAAACTGTCTTTGAAATGAAGACTGCAATAGAAACCAGCCAATCATTGTGTCTCGGTGCTAAGGTCACCTTCATCACAAAAAAATTAAATTCTTAACATTGTATTAGTCTTCAATATAAGGTAGGATTGAACAAAGGATCCTTTTTCTCATGGTCTAGTTTCATCAAAAAATGTTTGGAATTGTGAAACTCATTAAAAAAACATTTGCAGAAAAGTGAGAATAAATTAATTAATTGTTTTCATGCCAGAAAAATTATATTCTATTCTTCATATCTTGTGATATATATATGAACAAATATTGTATTTATGTTTTAAATACTGTGATAAATCTTTAATTGATTACTAAGTTCTACTAATGATAAGTTTTGATGTTCCAAAATTTATGTAAATAGCTTTATGTAAATAGTTTTGTGTAATAATTTTGTGTTTTTATGTTACTCTTATATGCTTGATATTTTGATCAATATACACTTATTTTTACTTTTCACAAGGATAATAAATATTTGCAAACTTATACTGTCATAGAAATAAACAAACAAAAAATGACAGACATACAAAGTTCAAATTATACTTCCAAGCAACTGCTAAAGAGCTCTTGGGCTAAGATGCTTCCCCCTATATGGTCAGCCATGGCATAATGGCACAAATGTTTTTTTCTTCAAAATACAAATACTCATTTTTTATATTTGAAGAAAATGCCTATTTCCATTGGTTGTGAGATCAAACTGTTTGTAGCCATTTTTTCTTTATTACAGAATACATACCAATATTTAAAAAAAATAATTTTTTTTACACATCATGAGCTTTTATATTATAAGCTTTCTCTGTACAACAGTCATTGACATGTTTTTGAAACTTTTATAAAATTGTGAAGAATTAAACTTAGAATGAAATACAATGTATGTTTTCCATTTTATGTAAAAATCTGTACAGATTAAGGTAATTCATATACCGGTAGTTAACAAAATTAAATGAAGAGATTTGACTTTTAAGTTTACAGAAGTTCCCTCTAGATAAAAGGCCTAAAACTCCTGCAGGGCTAGAACCCAAGCCGTTTTGTTGCCAGGGACCATATATAATAATAATAGTAATGTGATAACTTATAAAAAGTTAAAAACTTTAGATTTAGAAGAATTTTTTCATTACTTTAAATTTAAAACAAAAGACCCTTTTTATAATAAAAAATATTATAATTTATACTTGCTGAGATTATGATGAAGGATGGTGCCAACTAAAACACTTCATTGAACTTTTACAAAAAAATCAGTATAAATAAAAGACACACACACACAAACAGCACAGAAAACAAATCTATGATAAAAATCTATTTAATGCACATGTTATTATGAGTATTCAACAATAATCAGTCAATACAAACAAATAGAGACTTGTTTTAAAGGTACATTGCACATTGCATTGGTAATATATGTTTGTTTCATAAACACACACAAAACATTTTTGACTGGCTATAAAAAATATTGTATATTTGATCATTTAATTATCACAATTAAAATAACATAAAATAAAATAACAGTAACAGGGCTTGTTGATTTGTATTTTCACATTTCACAATTGCCTAAGTTATTTTTTGGAGGTTATGAGTTGAAACGTATAGTCTACACAGTCTTCTATTATATTGCAAATGGCCTATATCTTAAACCAATCAGAAAACAGTTTTTGTTTAATACAAAATGTACAAAAGTAACAACAAAAGTAATACATTGGTTATTCAGTTTTTTTTTTCTCAAAACATGAAAAAATGCCTTAGGCAATTGTGAAATGAATGTGACGATATTGTAAATATTTACACCAACAGTGAACAGTAAAATCAGAAATGTACTTTTAATTAGCTTCATGTATTCATTCATTGACTTGACTGACCTGCACTATTTGCTTAGTGAAGTATACCCCGTCACACCAATCTATATATAGCGCCTGTTTAGCAGCGTTCACAAGTTTCCGTGGCCACTGCATTCTAGGGGGGTTGTGTGGCCAGCACAATGCCTGGCTGCCTTTACTTTACCTCAACTAAATATCAGGTACATATCAGAGCAGGGTAGGCGACACCCTCTCCAGACCAGAGATCAAAACCTAGCTTTCACCATGATTCAAACTCTGATACTTCTTGTACCCCACTTTCCTTATATTTCAGCAGTGTAAGGCTTTTAAGTGGAAGCTGTAGTGCCCAAGCAGATTCTACACTAAAACATTAGTTGGAGTAACTGTACCTACCACAATGTGATAACATAACTGCCATATTTCAAAACAAATTTTTTTGCAGTCAACATTTTTCAAGGAATTCCCACATTTATTGCAGATTTTTCAAAATGTCTAATTTTTTTTTAGACCAAAAGACAAAATGGAGAATTAAAAAGCAGTTTGACATTTTAAAATTATAAATACTAATAAATAAATAGTAATACCTAATACTGGCCAAACAAGTATTTCTAGTTAGCACATTTAAATAAATATGTTTTTATAACAGCACTTGGGTGAGAGAAGATAAGTGACTAGATGGGAGCAACCATACAAAAGTGACTATTACTTTTATGCATTACAGACACTCCTTCTATAAAGATTATTGCATCCTATGCAGATCCGTGGTCGGAGTCTAGTCCTGCATTTCTATTAGTGTTTTAAATGATTTCTGTAATGATGTAGATATTTTACTCATTAGTTAAGGGATATGATTATGCACATAACAGTTTTGACATTTACATTTTTATAAATCTATGATCTCTTTATATAAACAGATTCTATAGATGTATTTGATTTTTTTAAAAAGTTTTCTGTAAGTTATTGCAGACAGTCTACTCATACTTAACCCGACCTTATTATTTTACACTACAGAGAGTCTTTAAAAACAAATTGAAAAGTATAAACAGTGTATAAACAATATACAAATAAAGTTCATGGCTTAAAGTACATCAACAAATATATAAATTAAGTATAAAAACAATATAAAAATACATGTAAGGAACATTTCAGTACTGCCAGCAGTTCATAAAGGTCATACACTTTGACCTCCCTCTCACTGATTCACTGACTGGTCATCCTCCTCCACGGAGACCTCAAGGTCATCAACGTCTGCCCTGCCGTAGTTGGCCTTGACGAAAAACAACAGAGGTATGGCCATGGTGATGGTACCGAAGAAGCACCAGTTCATCCACTGTTTATCTGTGGAGGCACAAAAGAAAAGGAAGATGTTGAAGAAAAACACATCTGTGACTACATAGACATCCTGACAACCGCAGAAACATATTGGAGTTTTGCAGAGTAAAATTACTCATACTTAGTGCAACTAGCTTGGATAAAAATCACTTCTTGTTATCATTATACAAAGCTTATCGTCGTGCAGCGGGTGGCTAGTCTTAGGCCAGGATCTTGGTGTGCATCCCTTCAATCCACCCCTTAACACCATTACGCGCTAGACGTAAGAGCTGGAACGCTCATCCGATTGTTTATTTAGACAATTAATTATACCAGTACATCTATGGAGTTATCAAGCTAAAAAACAACTGGATATTTTAACACCTACCGGTGGAATCAGCTTGCACAAGACTGAGGAACACAATGCCAGCCAAGGAACATATCATCTGCACACAGCCAGAAGTCACCCCCTCGCCAACTGGGTAGGACACTTCGATGACCAGCTCGAAAAACAAAGGCGCTCCACCGTCCAAGAAGACCCCGCCAAGTATGATGGCAGCGTACAGGCTGACTGTGGGGGGGACAATGTCAGAACATGCAGTCACAATAAAGATAGCAAAACTTTAATATAAATAAACTAAAAGTGAAAGTATATATTTCCCTACATTATTTTGGTGATACATTTTAACAATTTCAATCATAGTAAAGTTTTATCTCAAAAAAGTTGGGGGCCAAAACTTTCTAGCAAAACATGCAGTTTGCTAATTTGGACAACTATTCTGTGTAGCGCATAATTCCATAAGATGTAGTCTAATTGTATTTTTAAGAAATACAAAAAAAAAAAAATTTACTTTTAAACTAAAACTACACATTAATTAGACTTTAAAAGTTTAGTGACTAAATTATAATATTTATAAACGTAATGCTCAAAGTCACTACTGGGAACTAATACTTCTTTAGGTCAGATGCAAAAGCTAAAAATTAGGATTACAGACTTACAGGTCAGGTTTGCTTTCTTTAGAGAAAATAAGAAAAGGATTAGCTTCTTTTTATAGACAAAAATGGGCCACATAGGAAAAGCCAGTCCTCGCTGATATATTTGTAATGCTGAAATTTGTGGTAAACCCACTCTACCTGTGTCAAAAGGTAAGATGTCTGTGACTATAAATGTACATTCTACCTGTGTCAAAAGGTAAGATGTCAGTGACTATAAATGTACATTCTACCTGTGTCAAAAGGTAAGATGTCAGTGACTATAAATGTACACTCTACCTGTGTCAAAAGGTAAGATGTCAGTGACTATAAATGTACACTCTACCTGTGTCAAAAGGTAAGATGTCAGTGACTATAAATGTACATTCTACCTGTGTCAAAAGGTAAGATGTCTGTGACTATAAATGTACACTCTACCTGTGTCAAAAGGTAAGATGTCTGTGACTATAAATGTACACTCTACCTGTGTCAAAAGGTAAGATGTCTGTGACTATAAATGTACACTCTACCTGTGTCAAAAGGTAAGATGTCAGTGACTATAAATGTACATTCTACCTGTGTCAAAAGGTAAGATGTCAGTGACTATAAATGTACACTCTACCTGTGTCAAAAGGTAAGATGTCTGTGACTATAAATGTACACTCTACCTGTGTCAAAAGGTAAGATGTCTGTGACTATAAATGTACACTCTACCTGTGTCAAAAGGTAAGATGTCTGTGACTATAAATGTACACTCTACCTGTGTCAAAAGGTAAGATGTCTGTGACTATAAATGTACACTCTACCTGTGTCAAAAGGTAAGATGTCAGTGACTATAAATGTACACTCTACCTGTGTCAAAAGGTAAGATGTCAGTGACTATAAATGTACACTCTACCTGTGTCAAAAGGTAAGATGTCTGTGACTATAAATGTACACTCTACCTGTGTCAAAAGGTAAGATGTCAGTGACTATAAATGTACACCAAAGGAATGCAATGGCTGCCAAGAAGTAGAAGATCAAAAGGAACAACTTCATCTGCCGTGTGAAGTAATCTGCAAACCTGAGGGATTAGAAATAGTCAAATGTCAAGTAAAAGTATCCCATTGGACAAAACTGATCTCTAGGGCCAGTGAAGCAGCATTCACACCAGTTTCTGTGGACAGTGCAAACAAAGAGATTTTCGGCCAGCACAATGCCCAGCCGCCTTTACTTCACCCCAACTAATGTCAGGTACCAATCAGAGTTGGGTAGACTCAGGGACACCCTCGAGTCAAGGGGAAAAATCCTAGCCTTCCTCAGGATTCAAACCCAGAACCTTCGGTACACCAGGCGAATGTGCTGGTGCTCGTCCACCGTGCCCCTTATTAAAAATAAGTATCATAAAAATTAATGTATAATTATTGTTAAGAAAATATTTCTAGCTGCCCCCCCCTCCCCTTACTCTTTTCCTCACCACCCCACATCTCATAAAAAAATAAAAATAAAGATAAAAGTATGAAATAGTTTTAAAGTAGTTTTCAAAAGCTGTATTTAATAAGTTAACAGAGTTGGAATAACAAAAACTAGGAGCTTCAAGAAGAAGAATTTAGCAACATGTCTAATGTTAAACTGTAAATGTTTAGAATCACTGACAAACATTTATTATATTTATTATATACACATTGTATGATTTGTTTTGAACTTGATTTCTAGATATTACTACACAAGGGGAAAGGTGCAGACCAAAAATCACTTCTCAATATTTCAAAAGGTTACTTTCATATAGTTAAAAAAATATTTATTGTTTTTGCCAACATATAATATACATATAATAACAAATCTATTCAGTAAACCTATATTATTTACAGGTTTTCAGCTTTAATTGAGGCATTGCTGTACCGTAAAAAAAAACAAGAACTAGGGGCCTAACTGAGCAAGCAATACTGATTTGAGTATTTGGAGGTATTATTTGGAGAATCCGAGTAAGAACTGAGTAGAAGTGGCAACACCGGAGCCCCCGCTATCAATATTCAAATCTTCTTCTCTTAATAATCTCATCTTTACCCCCCCCTTTATGTCCTGTTACAATACCAAGAATGGGCTAAACCCGAGGGATTCTCGGGTGGCCTCTCTAGCTGCAAACAGTACACAAGGCACACCTCTGTCCAAGTCTTTTTCATTTTTGTAGCAATATTTCTTCAGCATGGACTTCAAGGTTTGGTGGAATGTTTCTAGAGCGCCCAGGCTCTTGGAATAGGCAATTGATAGCCTATGGCTTATCCCCAACAATAGCAGTAGTTAGAACTTTGGCAAAACTACAAATTATGTTTTTGAAGTTTTATATTTATTGAAATAAATACATTGTATTTTTTCTTATTTGTAACTATTTGATAGTGTATTTTAAAAAAAAACAGGGATATTTGACCAAGGCGATTATTTGAGCTATTTGCATTTACATATTACACAGAAAGAAATATTTGAGGCCATTTCAAGTTACATATTACACACAAAGAAACTGACCTTGATACCAGCATTCCAGAAAAACAGCCACCTACAGTAGCATAGAAATCCATCCAGCCTGCAGTTGTCTGAGAATAGATCAACACAGTTAAACATAATTAAACCTCAAGCCTTTAAACAAAAAAACAACTATATATCAAAACAAACTGGGGCAAACATTACTACAACACAATACAAGTCCCGTTGAGCTGGCTATACAGAATCATTCAAAACAAAATACAATTTTGTGGGATTTTTTTCCAAAGGAAAATGAATACTATTCAGATGACATAGAATTAAACACCTGGTAAATGTATTGACAACAGAAATATCCTCACTGTCATTTCACAATCTCCTAAGTAATTTTTTTTGGGGGGGGGGATCAGGATGATGATGATTTGTTCTTGAACATTATAATGACGACAAAGCTTATCAAGCCCAAAAAAACAAAACAAAGTTAAGTCTCTGAGTGAGAAAGCCCTCCTCACCTGAGATACTTTTGGGTCCAAATTGACATCCAGGACGACCTGCCAGGCCTCATAGACACCTGCTGGGAAACTGAAGGCTATGGCCGTGATCCAAAACTGTTTATTTCTGGTGGCGACAAAAAAAATTAAACATTTTAAAATAAATTTTAAAAGTTGTATTTAAAAAAAATAACAACTGGGCTATATACATTTAGATGTTTTTAACCCCTTCAATACAGTGGACGCCACATCGATGTCATCATTTCCGTACACTTAAGTACCGAGGATGTCACATCGACGTCAGAAAATAGTGAAAATATGAAAAGTCAGCAAATATTTATATTAAAAACCTGTGGTAGTTAAAGGGTTAAGGTTCCTATTGTTAAGGGCTGTTTTAGCCACGAAAAAAATGAATTTTGATTATATTTATGTTGTCCTTTTACCTGACTAGCATTTTGAGGCCATCCAGATATTTCTCCCTGGGTATAGAAGCTGAGATACTTGGTGGAACCACAGGTTTGGAGGGGAAGTAGATCAACACAAGCACCAATAGAAGACCAGCTGCACCACATTCTGAAATGGTATCAGCAGTTTATGGTTTATGGCTTCATTATTACATGGGATTTGATAACGGCCTAAGAAAGTAATACGTGTTCCCATCGGACCATTTTGACCTATAGGGCCTGAGAAGCAGCGTTTGTGAGTTTCCATGGCCATGGCATATGAGGGGATTGTGTAACTACCACAATAGTCAGATGCCTTTTCTTGTCCACAATTAATGTCAGGTGCCAATAAAACTCAGGCCCCCTCCACACCTGGGAACAAATCCTAGCCTTTACCAAGATTTGAAAGGAACCCAGGACATTTGGTATGCCAGCCGATTGCGCCGTGCACTTGTTATTGTAATAATGATATATTCATGCAAAAATAAAATAGTTATGTTATAAGACTGTTATTGCAATATAAGAATATGGTTGTACAAGACTGTAAAAGTTATATAACTATGTTATAAATAGTAATATAAAAATGAGTGTAGCAATGTAATTATGTTAATATAAATGTAAGAATGTTACAGTTGTGTAAAGTAGTCAGTTGAATATCAGGGATGCCAGCAGGCCTAGACAAAAAAGCCTGAAAATTTTTTTCTCTCCAAAAACTAATATGCAAGCTTGAACGCGCGACAATACGAATAGTGAAAAAAAACATAAACATTATTTTTAATTTAGCCTAACTAATTATGTAATGCAAATAGTGGTGTACTTACAAACTTTACATAAGCAGCATGTGTAAAAGAAGGGGAGGAACAGCTAATAATATATAACCCTATAACTTTTTAAAACAAATAATAAAAGAACAATTAAACACATTTTTGTAAATATTGTTTAATGTGCCATTTTTTTTGTTGAGTTTTGTATGTTATCTATTATTTTTTTTACAAATGCACTGGATTGTGAAGTTTCACTAAATTTAAAATGTCGACTGAAAAAAAACATTTGAAAGCAAGCATTTCCACCTCAAGTAAAACCACCAGTGCAGAATCATTGAAGATCAGGGAATAAATGGCAGGAGTTGGTATTTTTTAATTGTAACAGGCGGATAGGTCAAAAAAAGGGAGGGTGTGTGTCTGAAACGCTCTTAAAATATTGAGCAAGCAGTTTAGAAAACTGACACCCCATGTGTATCTTATCTTATAGCAACAGCTCTCCAAGTATTTATTGTTTAAAAATGTTACTTACCACTGTACAGAATATACATGATATGAGACTTTTGTTCTGACAAGCCTGGATGAGAAATACAGAGAAAGAAACAACTAAACTTATGGATAAGATTCATAATTATAATTGAGAGAACAATTTCCAATGGTAAAAAGTTTTCAAATAGTGTTGCTGTAATAATGACAGGGATATATAAGGTTGGTGTAAATCTTGAAAATAAATTGTAGCAGAACATTTCAATAAAATACATTTCAGATTGCAGTGTTATACATAAAAATAATAAACAACTATTAGTTAATAAACTATCTTAACCTTTACAGCCCCAGGTGCATATATTTCCATTGACCTACTTTTTGCCCTCCATACCAAGCGCATATATTTTCATCAGCCAATGCAATTTCCTGTAGCCCACACCCGTATATTTCCCACAATGAAGGGTGTCTATTTAAAGAACAAAAATAAGGATCCGACCTTTCACCATAGTCTGGGGCAGAATGTTTATTTGATGGCTGAATATTAGAATTTTATTTGGTCTTTTAAATTATGAAAATCAACCAATCACTGAGTTTTTTTTGTGAAATTGAAAGTGTAGCATTAATGGACGCTACCAAGCTACCTTCCGGTATAATGGATTTAAGTTTTGATGAAACTTTTTCACATGAATTAATATTACGAATAAATCCACTTATTTTTAGAATTTGATTATTCTAATAAGATAAGTTATTATGTTTCAAGCAATTTACTCTCTACATGTTTTTATAACTTTTTTTAAAACAAAAAAGTAAACAAATAATTTTAAGAACCCCATGGATGTCTCAGCCACTCTAACATAAGGTCTGGGTCGTAGAATAGTAGTCGGTAATGACGGTATGCTTAGCAAAAAAGAAGGTCAGTAGGAAAAGGGTTAATAACTATTAGTTAACAAGCTATCCTTACAACTATTATTTCATAAGTCGTCATCATAGTTATTAGATAATAAACTATCACAACAACTATTCCATGGCCTATCTGTCTGTCCTCGTGGAATGATGGCCTAATCTCTTCGGTCTCTGCTTTTGCCTTTCTCCTGGCTAACTTCTCAGCATTCTTCTGACACTAACTGTGTGCCCTCTGCCACTAATGTCTTCCAGTTACAAAATTATTACACTTCTTGTGTATCTTTACCATTTAACAATTGTTATTTTGGGGAGATTTCTTACTAGACTTTCTGTAAAAAAGTCTGGTGCAGACATAGAAAAAATATGTAAAGGGGACCAACCTGAATCTGAGCCGTTTGATGCGAAAAATTGCACAGTACTGAAAAACAAAACAATGAAATAGTGCTAAGTGCTTAATTTTATGTAAACACTGCATGATTCAACTATTAATAAAGGTAATACTGTTAAATTGAATAAATATAAAATTAGCATATCTGGGGTTTTTGTAACTGCATGATATATTGAAGGAAGTTAGCATCCAGAATATTTTCCAGTGCATATTAAACTAAAAATCATTAGTAAAAAATTACCACAAAAAAAGAAATGACACAAAATATAATAACTTTTTTGGCAGAGTCAATAATTGTCAAGCTATGAAAGAAATTAGTAATCGTTTCATTCTGTACAAATAGACTGGTGTGTTGCAATTGTTAAAAAAATGTAAGGTTTCATTATGTTTCTGGTGTTAGTGAAGCAGCCTTCACAGGGTTGTGTGACCATGGCATTCAAGGAGATTCTGTAGCCAGCACAATGCCCAGCCACCTCTACTTCGCCTTACTAATGTCAGGTACCCATGAGAACTTGAGGGACTTGAGAGAAATATTCCAATGCTTTTAACCCTAGCCTAACGATGCCTTATGCAGAAGTGCTTATGTCTGAGTAAAAAGTCTTATATTATTATTAAGAAATAAGTTTTTGGACTTTTCAGTGATCATTGGCCCAGTTATAGTCAAATCAATGCCAGGGGTATGTACAATATCTACTAATTGACAAAACATCATTGCTTACTCATTCCCTGTTGGATCATCATCTTCAGGAACAAATAAAGGACCTAGGACATACAAGAATCACAAAATTGTTATTAAAATACAGGACAATATTAGTTTTGGCTAATGAAAACATGTTCTTTTAAATATTATCCATTTATGCAAAGCTTTAAGAAACACAAAAAAAAAACAGAAAAATTCTGGGTATCTTTACCTCTCACTTCTAAAATAAACAGAAACTTTTATTGTATGTTTGTAAAATTAGGTTCCACAATCCCCTTTTACCCTTGTACACAATTTCCTTTTTAAAGAATAAGTTACCTCCCATAGATATCAATGACAATACATTGTTTTAAATGCCAACCAAAAAAAACTTTAAAAAAAATTACAGATCCAACATGTGTGAAAATGTAGAATTCTGGTAAAATCAAGTATAAACACTTTCTCAGAAGATAAACGACTTAGAATTTTGAGATTGGAAAGTTATTTAACCCCTTAAAAACCGTGGACGTCACATCGACGTCATAAATAAACAAATAAATGGTTAAAATATGCAAAGTTAGCAAATATTTATATAAAGACCTGCGGTAGTTAAAGGGTTAATATTCAATGTCAAGCTCCTCCGCTATTTTTTTTTACCTACCAAAAACAAAAGAGATACTAGCTCCAAGATACCCGGCTATCGTAGAGATGGCTGTTGCAGTGGCTCGTTGATTTGAAGGGAACCAAAGTCCTGACAGCAGGGCTGACCCGCTCATGGGGACTGTCCCTGCCACACCGTTCAGCAGCTGACCCCCATAAATTAACCTGGCGACAATGTTTGGAAATTAGCTTTTAGTGCGGAAGCGTCTAAATGAACTAATGTAAGTTTTAAAACTAGCAAACATACCACTTGGTTGTTAAGTCATCGGCTGGTATACATCTCAATCCAGTCCCTAGGAATATCAGTCCGCAACACAAGATCATGGATGTACGCATGCCTGGGGGGGGACGAATAAGAATAAATTAAATCCAGGAAAGATAGAAGTTTAAATCAACAGGGCAAGTAGAAAAACTTATATTGATATTTACAATAAAGTAGTTGTATTCCCATTGGGACCAAATTGATCCATGTCGCAGAGGAAGCAGCCTTCACCAGATCCTAATGGTAGCGCAAGAGTGCCTTTGTACTTTCAATTACCATTGCAAAATAAAAGTATTTAGCATAAGATTAAAAATGAATCCAGGTGTATAATAATCGTCTTCTACAAGATGCACCGGTTTATGCAATGGCCACACAAAGGGACCTCTGGATGCTGAGCAAAAAGGAGATTTATTCTGATGAAACACTGAATTCTCACCCCAATAGATCGAAAGCAATATACTGTAGAGGAGAGAGTAAAGATCGTGGAAGCATATTTGGAATTAAAATTGTTAACCCACACTCAACGACGATTCACAATAGACTTTCTGGGAAGAAATCAGACGTCTTCTGCAGAAGTTCAGGGAAACAGGACGTGTAACCACCTTTAGACGCATACTGAACACAGACCATCATCTTTTTCCCTACAGAATTCAGATTTTGCAAGCTCAGACAGCAGCAAATAGAGAAGAGAGACTAACCTGTTGTAGAAACATCAGTCAACGCATTGAAGATCACCCGGTATTGTTGGATCTGATTTTTGTCAGCGATGAAGCACATTTCCACCTCAATGGACATGTTAATAGGCAGAATATAAGATTCTGGGCCCAAACCAAGCCTCATCTTTAAGTTATTCGCCCCTTGAGTTTTGAAAACGTGTGTATGATTAAAAAGTAGTAACATTATATTGGCCCACCCTGTATTCAGGGTTGAATTATATTTGAAAACACCTCTACGAAGAGCTGACTTCTCAGGGAAATATGAATCACTGTTCTTACTATAACATCATTTTAAAATTCCCAAACCAATTTTCCCCGCCAGGTGTCAAATTTCTTAATGTTAACTGGCAGCACATATAATAATTTAAATTGAAAACAACATGATGGGAATTTTTTTTAACAACTTTGAACTCACTTAAAAATTTTTTTTTTTTTTTAAACGTTATCCTTATAAATTTGTCCACTTTTAGTGAATTCCACTAACTTTTCCAAATCTTGGTTGATTTTTACCAAACCATAGTCAATTTTCCAAAACCTAGATAACTTTTCCCAAACTTGAATAATCATGACAAAACTGTATGAAGCCTGATGAAAATTAAAAGGCTAAAAGACATCCCATTGTGTTACAGAGTGTGAGTACAACAACATTACCGGTAAATAGCATTTTCAGCTTCTTTCCCTAAAATCATCCACCAAATAAAAAGGTTTTTCCCATTTCTCCTGTTTTATCATTGACTTTAAATAGTAATAATGTACTTAAAATTTCTTAAGCAGATTTCAATTAAATCTATTGTTATTGCGAGAGTTTTTCTCGGGTACAAATTGTGAGAGAATTCTGAACACTCAGAATGATAGACTCACCTTTGACATCCATCAGGTAAGCTATAGGAAACATGGTGACTAGGAAGGGGATGTTTCCGAGCCAGGTGAACATGGCGATGACGGCATCATCCCAGCCATACACACTTTTAGCAGATTGGGCGATGGGCCCCCACGTAGACCACACAGCACTCCACAGCATGGACGTCAAGGAAAACAGAAAGAGAAGATACCAACGCCTCTTGTAAACAAATGTTCTCGATTCCGATTTGGGCCTTTCCACCAGCCGCTTTTTTTCTGAGATCTCCTGGGAGCTGACCTCGATTAAACTGTCTTCTGGGTTCTTACCATCAGACAGTGTTGAATCAGATGAAGTCCCTAAGGTTCCCAAGTGGTTGGTCGAGGCTTTACTGCCTTGGAAATCCCTACTTGAGACCACTCTGGTCACGTTATCTCTTGACTCCCTCAGGCTTTCGTTTATATTTGAGCTATTTTGGTACAGTGTGTTTTCACTGCATGAGCTGTCTAGACTCTGTCTTCCGATTTGGTTGGTGCCGCCATAGGCTTTGGAGGGGCCCAGCAAAGGCTGTGTCACTGAGTGTGGTCTTTCTGATCTTTTCTGGAAAAACTTATTGATGGCCTCTCTTCCCACAATTCTTTTCAGGACGTGCTTTGGCTTTGTTGAGTTAGACTTTTCTGTCCCAGAGTGAGGCTGCCATGTGCTGGGTTGAGGACCGCCATTTGATTCTGGCATGAGGTAGCTCTTGTGATTGAATATCGGCACAGACTGGCGTCCGGTCCTGTATGTGACATCTGATCCGTTTGACAAGAGGTCATTTGTAGCGAAACTGACAGGACTTCTTAACTCTCTATCACCAAGATTGTTTAGTATCCTACCCTGTCTAACTTTTGGGTCTGCTATTTTCCCCACATTTAAAAGCTGTGTTTTTGAACGTATGTCTGAAGTAGAAGGACTTCCTGTAGAAGTTTTATGACTCTCTCTTTGAAATTCTTTTTGTTTCTTGCTAGCACTGTCATGATGATTGCTATACTGACCAGCTCCAAAACTAAGATCATTATTACTCCAATGAAAGGCGCCAACATGAAGATCAGGGTTTAATTCCGAGTCTCCAAAGGTCCAAATGTCAAGGCTGTTTTTGGAATCGGTAGATTTGAAGGTGAAATCATCAATATTTGTACAAGCAGCCTGCCTGTCACTTAGATCTTCTTCAGATCTGCCGTAGCCCAGGTTCTCCATGTTTCAGCTAATCAAACAAACACACAATGCCATAACAACTATTCTATTCCTCACTTGAGCCTTAGCCGCTGGTACTTCTGTATTTTATATAGCATGCCCTTCGTGAGGCTGACAAAAGGTGTGACAATTGTATGCAGGGAGCGACTGCGGCCAAGTGATATGTTATTGTGTGACATCAGTCCTACAGCAGTACTTTGGGTAACCAGCTTTGTCAGGTTTACCATGACCAAATTTATTTGTTTTGACTCCAAGCTCTGGCAACAGCGTCTCTGTAAATCATATATATACAGTGTTAAAAGGGCATCATACAAAAATGAAATCACATTACATAAAATACTAACACCTATATTAATGCATTATGGGACACTGTAGCAGAGTGGCATGATCGGCTGATGTACTGAAGGTCCTGGGCTCAAATCCTGGTGAAGGCTAGGATTTTCTTGGTCTGGAGGGTGTCCCTAAGTCTACCCAGCTCTGATGGGTACCCAATTTAGTGTGGGTAAAATAAAGGCGAGTTGGCATTGTGCTGGCCACACAATCCCCTACTATCCCAGAAAAATTGGTAAATGTTGCTTTGTCGGCCCTATGTATCAATTTGATTCGACTGGATACCTTTTTATCGATGTATCGTTAGCCAATTTTATTTTATTCAAAATTATCCCTTTCGGGCCGTTGAGTTTTATAGGCCAGTGGCGGCTGGATAGCAAAGTCGACAGCGATCTCGTCTCACAAGCTCGACATCCTGGGTTCAACCCATGGTGCAGACAGTAAGAAATTTTAAAAAACCACCGCCGACTTGGAGAGGAGATGGGCGCCACCAAGTCTACCGAGCCAACAGAAAGGACTAATGGATACACAGTGTCTATTAGATCCCCCCCTCCCCCCCCACGCACAAAGACCATAACGGTTAAGGGCAATAAAAAAAAATAGGGCAGTGAAACAGATTTTATCAGTTTCTGAATCCATGCTACTCTAAGGGGATTGTGTGGCTAGAGTCCTTTACTTTTACACAACCAATGTCACACATCAAGCTGGGTAGACTCGGGATGTGTGTGTGTGGGGGGGGAGAGAAACTCAAGTCCGAGGGAAAAAAAAACACCTGACCAATGACCTAGATTGGAACCCAAATTTCAATTACAATCTAGAAGATCCTTTACTGGATATATTGCCCTTCTAAACAAATTTTGTTTTCAGTAAATCATGAAATGAACCACAAATCAAATACAATTTTTTAAAATATTTTTATTAAATCAGTTTGGTAGATTAAGTGACAAGTTTAGAATAGCTCAAACATTTTTCAAAAGGTAATAATTTAAAATAAGCTAAATGGCAAATTAAGCAAAAAATAAATTAAAAACAAACAGGCAATTAAACATAGAAAGAAAAAGTAAAAAAAATTATTAAACATGAATGAGAATGTGACAAGATCAAAATATTTTGGGACTAGAATATTAATAAAAAAATGAAAGATTACAATTAGGAACTTAAATAATACATTTAAAAAATAACAACTTTATATTATTCTTAAACTTTTTAAAGAAAATAATTATAATACTTACAATAATTATAAGTAAGCTTACTCAAACCACTAATAACAGAACAGAAAAAAATATTCTAGTAATCCTTCAAAAAAATGTCAAGCACATTTAAAGATATATGTTGGAATTTACACAGGATCACACAGCTATGACAAACAAATGGAGATAACATGATACAAAAGGAACAATAACTGGGTCAGTTTGAGATAGTTATTTGCTGAACAGTGATGATAAATTTTAACCACTGCTGATAAAAACTAACACACGGGTGAAAAAAAATGACCAAACTGAAAAGATAATATTTAAAGCGCATGACCACATATAGACAGCTATTACATATTGTTTTTAGCTAGTTGGAGGCCTTAGAGTTGACTATTGCTATTTGTTGGTAGTTATAGCTGGCCAAGCTTTAATACATTCATTTTTTTAAGTTTTGTATTCTATTACAAAATGTTTACATTGCAAACTTTAATGGATGGGCTACACGGTGGCCGAGTGGCAGCGCGTTTGGCTGGCGTACTGAAAGTTCTGGTTTCGAATCCTGGTGAAGGCTAGGATTTTTCCCAGGGCCTGGAGGGTGTCCCTGAGTCTACCCAGCTCTGATGGGCACCTGACCTTAGTTGGGGTAAAGTAAAGGCGGCTGTGTATTGTGCTAGCAACACAATCACCTAGTATGTCGTGGCCACAGAAACTGGTGAACGCTGCTTCACCGGCTCTATGATCAATTGAGTCTGAAAGGTACTTTACTTTTACATATATAGCTTTTTGGAAGATGAAGTCAGAGTTTCCCTTGTGGTGCTGGGTTCAGATCCTTGCCAGTCTGGAGGAAATAGCTTCCATCTCTTTGCCAAATCACACAACTCATTAACCCTTTCTCTCCTCTTTACAACAAAGCCGCAGACTTTGGTAAACTCAATGTCACATGCACTTTAGAAAAAAAAAAAAGAAACTAGCTAGCTGAATAGTAATAGTTAATTGAAGTTTATTGTGCAAGTAATAAGATAGATCTATATTCGAGATATAAGAAAACTAAGTGCATGATAGGTACGGTATAATCTTATCAGTTCTTTTTTTTTTACATGTGATTGACATGTGACCTTAACACATTCCACAAAATGTTTATTATGTGTTGACTATCATTTTGTTTTTCTTTTTATACTTAAAGTCTACTGCATTTTTTTAATGAGTTCTAGTTGTTACTTTCAGACTTAAAATTTAAATCATTGATCTTTTAAAATTAACCAATTTAGTGCTCTAGATCCTTAAGATTTCACATATCATGGGTTTTCCATCATAAATATCAATGTTCAATAAAACATGAAATGCCTTTTTTTAATCTTATATTTTACAGTAGCTCCTTCAGTACATACATTTATTGCTTCTTGGCTTACCCGGGGTTTCTCTAGTCGCAGTTAGGTAAAGGTTTTAAATGTCATTTAGACATGGTTGAATTGACTAGCTCAGGTACCCATTGTCAAGTCAATTATTCCATCATTTTGTTGAATGCTGCCTCACTGGCTCTATATAGATCAAATTGGTCTAAGAGGAATACTTTACTTTAGCCTGTTGAATGCTGCCTCACTGGGTCTATAGATCAAATTGTTCTAACAGAGCAACTTTACTTTTAGCCTGTTGAATGCTGCCTCACTGGGTCTATAGATCAAATTGGTCTAACAGGAATACTTTACTTCTAGCCTGTTGAATGCTGCCTCACTGGGTCTATAGATCAAATTGGTCTAACAGGAATACTTTACTTCTAGCCTGTTGAATGCTGCCTCACTGGCTCTATAGATCAAATTGTTCTAACAGAGCTACTTTACTTTCAGCCTGATGAATGCTGCCTCACTGGCTCTATAGATCAAATTGTTCTAACAGAGCTACTTTACTTTCAGCCTGATGAATGCTGCCTCACTGGGTCTATATAGATCAAATTGGGTCAACACTAACAGGGATACTTCACTTCTAGCCTTCTCTCCTTCAGCCTATTGTATTTTTCCACTTTAAATGAGTTGACAGAACATGTATCAAACAGTACATTTAAATAATAGCAAATTTATTGGTAGAAAAGTTTATAGCCTTTAATCAGCAACTTAATTAATTTGATTCTCTGAGTCATTAACACATTGTCTGTGCTATTGTGTTGGTAACTAAAATTTGTGAGTTATTATTTATTTATATTAATAAATATATTAATAAATATAACAAATATATAAATAAAAATATTAATAAACTGTCATATTATACGTCAAGAATTTTACTATTGTTTAATCTAAGCTGCATGCTTTGCTGAGGTGCTATCTATTTGTCAAAAGAGCTTATATATTGAACAGTATGGTAGGCCTATTCTATTATTATCATTATTCGATCAGCATTGTAACTTTACATTAATGTAACACTGTGGCTTGTTGTCTAAAATGATTATAGCTTTCTTTTCAGCACTATGTGCATTGGAATTATCAAGTCTCAAACAATCACATCAACTTGATGATCAAGGATATGATTTTTTATTTTAGCTTTTATCTCTTTGATTATTATGCTAACTATCAGTGCAGCTGTTAATAAGGACAGGGGTCTCAAACATAAGGCTCTGGTCACATGTGGCCTTTTGTGTGGGTCACAGTGCTTTTTTTTAAAAAGTGGACAAGTCATTATTTTCTTGTCTTCATTTGAACTTAACATTTAAGCATAATTTTCACTACAAAAAGCATTTATTTAACTAATTTTTTCAAATGTTATCAATCAATTTTTTTTTAAAGGCAGATAAGCGGAATATGAGATTCACATAATACACAGTACTGTAGGTTACTTAATTAGGACTACACAGTAAAAAGAAAAAAGTCAAATAGTAAAACTGATCGAGCTTCATTCAAAAAAGTAAAATAAAGTATCCAGTCTGACCAATTTGATCCACAGAGCCTGAGAAGCAGCAATCACAAGTTTCTGTGGCCACAGCTAGAGGGAATTGTGTGGCCAGCACAATGCCCAGCCGGCTTTACTTTTCCTTAACTAATTTTAGGTACCCATCAGAGATAATAGCCTTCACCAGGAATTGAACCCAGGACCTTTCATACGCCAGTGGAATGTGCTGCTGCTCGGCTGTGTCGAATGTTTACTATAGTACAGATGATGACAGAATTTTTAAATCATGAATGTATTTATATTTAACCTTGCTTTATACTTATGACTCAACTTATGTGATGTGTGCAGTTTTTCATTTTCAAATGTGTGTTGTATAGGATTATAGGCCTACTTCTGTTTTTATACAGGTGCAGGCTAATTTTCTATCTAGAAGGAACATCTGTAACTGTAAAACTTATAAGAGATATAATATAGACAACATCACAAGTCAAAGACCAAAGCCAATGACAAACCAAAATAAAAAACTAAACTAAAAACGGTGTCGAGGCCGACATTACTCTATTACTCTAGCCACTTTATTGTCTTTAGCCATTAGTCACCAGTTAGCTATAGTGAAACCATACATCTCCGGTGAAACTAAGTGACATGTGAGCCTAGTGGATATAATATAAATATAGACACTATAGTTATAGTACTAGTCACCAGACTATGGAGACCCAGGGCCCCTAGGCACTTGCCTCTCCCCCCCCCACCCCTCCCTTCACCATCTCAAAGTCAAAGCTATATTGAAAATTTAGCAAATTAAATGCACTAGTAGGCCTACAGAACATATAATTTTTTATCGACTTTAATAAAGATAAGAATAATACAGTCTATGTTACTATAGTTACGTTATTCTATACAATTTATAGAATCATACAAATCATACATCTCGAACTGTCTTCATTGAAAAAGAACAATTGATGTCATCAAAGTCAAAGTCAATTGACTGCATTATTTCTGAATCTATAGCCTACTCTATGTACATTACAGAGAGTGAATTGAGCCTGTTCTCTCCTATTTTAGATCTTCTTTACACTCTTTAATCTTTAGCGCTGAACACGACCGTTCTGCTGAGCCATGCTTTTGACTTTTGAGCTTATGTAAAGTAAGATTCCGCCACCGGGGCCCTTAGGCTGGCTGATCCCCTAGGCTAGGCCGGGGCCTTATATATAGGAATATAGTATATAGGCCTAGGCAAAAATCCGGCACTGCTATATAGTCACTATACTCTATACTATATTATGACTATACTATATAGTTAAGCCTATACCTATAGTGATAAATAGTGGCGTTAGTGTTAGAAAAGCGGTTTAGCCGCTACTTATTAGTTAACTTATAGTCTAGGCCTAGGGCCTAGGGAGTCTACTTTTAGTCTAGACTTAGTTTAGTGATTTAGCTAGTAAGTACTAAAGTTATAAAGTACTAAAGTAAGTAGGCTAAAGTGGCTAAAGTGCCGCTAAAGTGCCTTAGGCAGGCTTAGGCTAAGTCATTTAAAAATATAAAAAAATATCAGAATCAAACCTCCTAGTATAATAACGTCGTGTTGCTTTTACATAAATTTTAATTCGGCACATGACTCTCAATTAACAAGGACTTGGACAACTTTAACCATTATGATTAAAACCAAAAACAAAAATTATGGCACGTGATCAGTGTTTACAATCAAACGTAGAATTTTTAGTTTGGCCAATTCTAAATATATATTCGCATTTTATAGTCTTAACTTTAGATCTAGAATATTATAAGGAACATTATTAAGTTAAGTGTACCATCTCTACCATAGATCCATGTCTCTACCATTTAAAAAATAAATAAAAAAAATTGCACAGATTTAGTAAGGCAGCGATCACTACAGGGATGAATTAATATCTGTTCTAGAAATCAGATTTTATTATGTTTTTTTTTGGTTATTAGGCTTACAATGTAATTTGCATTTTATCCAGGGCCGGCTCTAGGGTTTTTAGCGCCCTAGGCGAAAACAAATTCTGCGCCCTCATCAAAGTGCCTTCGGCGAGGTCTGCCGGGTATGGAACTTCGAAAATATGTTTTCGTTAAAAATTGTTATAGGGGAATTAGGAGGGGAAGGGTTCACGCATTTGTGATGATGTGTGACGAGGGGGGAGGGGGGGGGTCTAAGATATCTGACGTCACATGAACATGAAAATACATATTTATATATGTTTGTGCGCTATGCCATTTGATCGACCGGGATAACCAAAAATAGACATTTACTCGCAACTTTCCGGAATAGAAAAATTTAATTTATCACGAATGCTACTGACTTAGTTGATTATATAGGCCATAGGTTCTTAACGGGGGCGATGTCGCCCCCCGGAGGGGGGTGAAAAGCTATAGGGGGGCGCTGACATTCCCGGGGGCGATTGGGGGGCGGTGAAGGGCAAGTGGGCGTTACAAACGTACCTGATATATTTGAACACCTCAGCTATTTGAATCGATTAGTTTTTGGAGGATGAAATGTGATGTAAACGCAAGTGCTGCTTAATATCTGATATCCTCCAACAATATGCGTACATATTATTATATATTAAAAAGAAATAGGAATCGCAGTGACTTTTAGATGAAGTAGGGGTCAGTATTTGGCGAATATAGTGTGCGACCGGCTGGTCCTGTGGTTGGTTCGCCGGACTGTCAACCCTGCTGACCGATCACAGTCGCCTAGCATATGCTAATATTAATATTTTTATCTCAGTTTAACCGAGATATCCTTAATGTATTTTAACCTATGCAAAACATGCGGAAACTATAGTTAAGCGGAATAGATATTAAAGTAGTAATCATACAAACTGGGTAGTTATTGTAATGCTTAAAAGTATACATATAAATTCTTTAGTCATATAATATTTATATAATTTTCAAATACTTTTTACAGTTCGATCATTTCAAAGTTATAAATTGTAAGCTATTTATTTTGAAAAATAGAAAGAAAAAAAAAACAGAAATAGACATCTATTAGCTTAAAAAAACGGGTTAATTATCTCCCTTTAACTAAAAAAATGTTTCCACATTTGATTCAATAGTGATGCCGAACAAGTTCTGTTTTGTAATATAACAAATAGTACTGATTATTAGACCTAAGGCTTTTGCAACCAAAATTGAAACGAAAATAGTCAAATTGCTAGCAACACACCAGGCAAACGATTCGAATTAATATTGATTTATTTAAAGCTTTTGTTAAGGCATTTTTTTTATCTATTAATTCTTACAATATGTTTCCTTTTCAGTTTTTTTTTTAAAGATAATTAATCACTCAAAAAGTCTAGTCGGCTAAAAAAATTGCGGAAACTATAGTTCAGATGGGCGGAAAGGGGGGGGGGGGCAAAAAAAAAGTTGCGGGGGGGGGATGGTGAGCGGAAAAAATGTTAAAAAGGGGCGATGAGCCGAAAAAGGTTGAGAACCTATGAATATAGGCCTACTTTTAAAAAAGTATGCCATTTGTGCACACATGAAAACTGTAATAAAAAAAAAAAGAAATAGCTCCTAGATGTAAAAGAGAGTAGCTTCCCATGCATTCTGCTTTCACTGAGAGTGTTTCGGTTTTCCCTTTTTTATTGTATTGCTGCGCACTCTGTGTTTTTGTTTCCATTGTTGGTTTATACTGTACTTTTTTTTCTCTCTATTGTTGATCTCGCAATTATTCTTTTAATTTCTATATGTTTTGTATGGACACAATGTGTCCACGGGTCAACTAGTTACTATTAATAAGCATTGTAAATTAAAATTACGATTGCATTGTTTCTTAGCTATTTTCAAAGGATGATCGCATTACCGTCTGAATCCTAAAAATAGTGGGAAAGATGCCCTAGTCCGACAATCACCTTCGTGCATCCAGGGACACAAGCTAATTCCGTCGGTGTATGCTGGAATCCAAATTCAGTTCAATGGTTTAGGAAACCGAGAAGCTGTTGGTTATTCAGGACCGACTTACATTGCAATCAGATCTGGAAAACATTCTTCATCAACAGCATTCAGTCATGGACTCGATTTCAAGAAATTGCTTAGTCTCAAGGAATTAGATGTCATTACACGGAGTGGTATTGATCCCATGGTGAAACCATTTTTTGTGTCGACAGTTGATGGTGGCCCAGACGAAAACACAAGATAGGGAAAAGTTATTAAGGTTGCAGACCACTTTCTTCAGTACGATTTTGATGCTGTATTTATCACTACCAATGCTCCAGGGAGAAGTGCGTTTAATATGGTCGAAAGGAAAATGGCGCCACTCACTTAGGAACTTACTGGGTTGTACCACATGACCACTATGGTAGTCATTTGAACGATAGAGGTAGGCCTATTACCATAGATGCTGATTTAGAAAAGAAGAATTTTCAGTTTGCAGGCAACACTCTAGGTAAAATTTGGTCACAGTTGGTAGTCTATCATTTTCCAACAGTGGCAGAATTCATCGATCCAGCAGTCTCAGAGATAGACGAAGAACACCTGTTGTCTAAATATCAAAAATGGTTTGGCATTCATGTATGAACAAGCCAATACTTAACTCAAATTGTAAAATGCACCGACAAAATGTGCTGTTCAAAACCAAGAAGCTCATATTTCAGTGTAATAACAGAGAGATTTATTCCACCTCTTTACCAGATAGTTCAATCGGGCGAAGGTCTGAAAATTCTAGATCGGACAACAGATGGAGCGTCGCATAAGTTTCCATCTCTGTTTGCAGTTCAAAATCTGAAAGTGTATGTTATCCTTCCTCGGTCATCACATCCTTACAGTTCGATTCCATACGATTTGTACTGTTCCTCAATACAAGCCGTGCTTAGCGATATGATTTGCCAAAAATGTCATATGTACTTCGCTTCGTTAGTCATGCTGCGCAGCCATTCCTCAACACACAAGCAGGAATCAATTATTCCTCCCAAACCTATTAGGCCACAAAGAGTAGGCAACGTGAACTAATGGTTATTTTCGCAAATGAAGAAAATGGAGAGAGTGCTGAACTGATAGATGAAGAATAGCTTGATTCGAATGGAATATCCATTCCACCTGATGAAGAGACCAATACTTTCCCTATTTATTCCATGAAGGAGCATTCTACTAAAGCATTTATTTTTTGCACATGATATTAAATTATTATTATCATTACACTTTCGACTTTTCTTTTGTGTAATACAAAATTAATTAATTACAAAACGATGACAAATAAAAGTAATTTGGAACCTGTACATTTGCATTTTTAGAAATATATCTTTTAGGGGGTGGGGTGTTCCCAAATTTATGTGGGGGCCCCTCTACTGTTCTTTCCCCTGCCTTCCACATAGGCATAGGCCTACCTTAGGAAAATGACGTTAATTAATGTTACATTCTGTAAAATCATAATAAATACATTTTATGTTGCGCTTAGCTTGGTTGGACTGGGGCGCTTAAAATTGTAGGGGAATAACTGAATTTTATTTTACATTTTAAACGAAAAAATGGGGATGTCACTAAACAAAATATTTTTGGGATGTGTGGGGGCCCCTATTGTGTGGGGGCCCCTGTTCCGATGGAACATGTGGAACATGCCTAAATACGCCACTGCACACAGACACACTCACGAACAAAAGTGCGCGCAAAAACACTCACAAATCTTTACTTTACTTTACTTTTGCAACGAAAGAATGGGGACGTCACAAAAAAAAGTTATTTTGGGATGTTTGGGGGCCCCTTTTGTGTGGAGGCCCCTTTTGTGTGTGGGCCCTTGTTCCAACGGAACGTGTGGAACATGCCTAAATACGCCACTGCGCCTATATAAATAAAAGAAGTTTAAAACAGTGGTACACGAGCGTGGGGAAAGAGTAGGGGCGTGTAGCCAAGACCACCCTAAGGGAAGTTATTTAGTTATAAACTTATCGAACACTCTTGTGTATTAGATCTTCTCAAGATTTTTATTGTATGATGTTGTATGATGTTGTATGATGTTGTATGATGTTGCATGATGTTGTATGATGTTGTATGATGTTGTATGATGTTGTATGATGTTGTTGTGCTTAGTTGTAGGCCCTTTAATTACAGCACTAGCTAAGCGCTTTATTGTCTACTAAATTAATACAATGCGTCAATTTAAATAGCGAGTCTGTCATTAGTACAGCTTAGTGTCCACAACAATTCTGTCATTTAAACAGCTTATACTGTTGTCCAGATCCATTATATCCTCAGGCCCAGTAAGCTCTAGTACATGTGTATAGATTCTATGTGTTTGTGTGTGTGCTGTGGATCGATCTACTGAGACACAACCTGAGATAGCTGTAAGTTGAAAACTACCCAAAATATACAACCCAATAACAACCAGTTGCAAAGCTCAGATAAACATAAAGACAAAAACACTTTCCTTATCCTTTATGCGAGAAAAAATGCATATCAGTACTCTTTCTTCCCGACTGGCGTTCGGGCATGGAATGGGTTGCCTGAACAAACCAGAAAAACCAGTATCTTAACATCATTGAAAACATTAATAACAAGAAAACCATAAAAACACAGTTTCACTATAAAACTAAAATTTTGAATCGGTAATGTCGGCAAATGCATATCTAATTATAACGATTGCGCATTTTTTTTTTTAAATGCATGAAGCCACGATCGTGTCTTTGCTTTTGCGCATCCGTTTTTTTTTATAGCTTTGGCTCGCAAAAACCATAAAAAGAGAACTCGCTTTGTTTCGGCTACAATGTGTTTAAAACACATTTATGTCACAAACACATTGTGTCGTTTTCATTCATATTTTTTCGTAAAAAAAAACATATCCGAAAACTTTAGTTACTTCCGTCAAAGGTAGCCATGTTTTTTCGTATAATATGTTCCTCGATTCGCAAATGGGTGGAAGGTATTCATGACTATTCCAAAGGCTACGATGCCGAAAATTTGATAGAATGTATAAGTTTCGGCTCGATTGGACGACGGGAAGTGGTCGAAACATCGATCCAAAGTTTTGCTGTCAAGCAATCAAGCAAGCAGACTGACAGACAGAAAATACAAGTTAATAGAAAGGAAGTAAAAATGCAAGACTAGACTAGGACCACTGATGAGCGTAGGACGCAATAATCTTCTTTATAGAAGGAGATAAGAAGACATTGGTTCTAATGGTAATGTCAGTCGAATCTTCATTCAGTTAATGCAACAGTTCTCGCGGCGCCCTTAGTTTGTACAGGGTCGAGTACGTGGAGTATGTAAACATTACTTTGTTCACTTTCAATCTAATGGTGTCTATTGCGAGATTTAGAAAACAAAAAATGGTGCCATGAAAGAGAAATGTTAAGAAACCACGGAGCAAAAGTTAGTTAATTGGCTATATAGGGTGGGCCAATAAAATGTTGCCACTTTTTAATCATACACAAGTTTTCAAAACTAAACGGGCGAATGACATAATGATGAGGTTGGTCTTGGGCGCAGAATCTCATATTCTGCCTATTAACATGTCCATTGAGGTGGACCTGTGCTTGCAAAATCTGAATTCTGTATGGAAAAAGATGAAGGTATGTGTTCAGTATGCTCCTAACGGTGGTCACACGTCCTGTTTCCCTGAACTTCTGCAGAAGACGTCTGATTTCTTCCCGGAAAGTCAATTGTGAATCGTCGCTGAGTGTAAGTTACCGATTTTAATTCCAAATATGCTTCCACAATCTTCACTCTCTCCTCCACAGTAGACTATATTGCTTTCGAGGTAGGGTGAGAATTCAGTGTTTCGTTGTTATTTTGAAAATGAAACAAAAATCTTTGTAATTTTGAAAATTGTAAGAATGTAAAAAATGGTAACATTATATTAAACTTTAGGCCTAGGCTACTTTACGTTTTAAAAGCTCATGTTCCTATTTTACACTGCTTTCGGTTCCTGTTTTGTTGGTAATAGGCCTAATAGTCTGTCAGGTTATTTTTCTTTTGTATAGCTTTGTCAACAATAACTTTCATTGTTATTAACTAGTGCAGGGGTACCAGAGATGACACAGGACTCACCTTAAAACACACACACACACACACACAAACTAGTGTTAAATGAATTATAAATCCTACTTTGGGACACTATTATTGCCAACCCCTGGACTAGTGGGAGCACGGTGGAGCAATGCGTTCGACTGGCGTAGGTCTTGGGTTCGAATCCTGGTGCAGGCTAGGATTTGTTCCCGGGTCTGGAGGGTGTCCCTGAGTCTACCCAGCTCTGATGGGTACCTGACCTTAGTTGGGGTAAAGTAAAGGCGGCTGTGCACAGTGCTGGCCATACAATCACCTAGTATGCCGTGAACGCTACCTCACCGGACATATGGATCAATTTGATCCGACGGGTACTTTACTTACCTATACTAGTGTATTATAAAGCCTCGTTTGAAGTTGCTTCCTGCCATTCAATTTTAAGTCCTTTCGCCAAACCTCTGGCCATATATATATATATTATATTTTTATATTACAGTGCTTTTTTTGTAAAAAAATAGGTGCCGGTACTCAGGGATGGATTGCCTAACTTTTAAAGCAGTTTCACATTTTATATTTTAATTCTTATTGCGCGCAATTTTAAAATAATTCGATTTTAACAAATTAATAATATAATAAATTAATAATAAACGTTAAATTACAAGAAAAGTAATACTTTTTTCCCCACATTGAATCAGGTGCCGGTACGTCACACCGGTACATGTAATTTCTATGTATATAATACATATATATATATTATTACGACAGCCCTTTTCTTCATAAGAAATCCTCAAGTTGAGCTATCAATTCTGATTACAAAGGCGATATATCAGTGGTCATCTATGCACTGTCATATATGCCGCAATAGATAAGTTTATTATCTCACTGGTCAAGTCGCTTGATTTATTTTTCAAGTATTAATTCGATAACAATGTTAAATGACAAGCCAGCTTTTATTACCTTTTGTAGATAATTATTAAGTAGTAGATGACTGTAGAATAATGAGTACCGAATTGTAGACTGTATTATTTATTTGGCTAGAGCCCCCATTCAATTGATGAAATATTTATTTATTATGTTGTCTTGTAGTTATTATAATTACTGTTTCAATTGGTAGCATCATTATTAGTTCATTTTGATATTAGTTTAGTGTAGTCTAGGTTGGTCCTGATTCAAAATATCCCCTGGCAATCTTTATAACATTGATTAGAGTTTTATTTGATTTCTTCAGGTGTATATTTATGTTGGCTCAAATACACAGCAAGCATCGTGTTGTTATTGTGTAGTGTTGGCAATGATTATTACAGTATAAATAACACACACAATACTGGAACGTGAAGAAACTGATATAAATCGAGTTTTGTAAAATAAAAACGAATTATTGGTTTAATCACAGAATCACTCATTAACAGTCCGAATGGTATTTACACAAGTGGTTAAGAATAGCACAGGTCCAAGGAATCAATAAGAAATATATTCAATAGGTTATGAATAGCATTTAAACTACTGGTAAGGGATTTTATCTCAGAGCACAAGCCACATGTTTACTCGACGAGAGATGCCAAAGAACTTACGGAACTTTTCTACTGATTCTCGTGGGTCTATGATATGGGTCGATACGATACCCTAACCGAATACAAGGAAATACATTGCATTATGGCTGTTGTAAACAGAGAATATATAATTAAATATTAGTGTGCGAGGGATAATCTGAATACTACCACTAGCATTGAAGTCGACCATGTCGTCCGGGCGTGTAACTTGGAGAAACCGTCGACCTTTTTAGCTGGGAAAAACCAACGACCTTGGCCTATGAAATAATACGTCAATATTGTCCGGTTATTTAACTGGGAAAACCAACGACATGATAAGCTGGGAAAAACCAACGACCTTGGCCTATGAAATATTTTCTATCATTACTACTACGATTCTTATGAACGATTAGTATCAATTTAATTATTGTACAATGTATAAATTTACGTTTCGTAACAATATATATAGGCCTATGATAGCCTGTATATATTGCAGGCGCTCCTTTTACATAGACGACTATTATTGTGTCTGAAGTTTAATTTTAGTTCTCTGCACCCACACAAAATATTACATGTATTACTTCTGGAATGGTCAATGCACTCTTTTTACTTCCAGCAACAGCTGATATTCCTTCTTTTTGTTTTTTTTGTTATCCATCCCTTTGTAATCGCTAAATCTAATAATAACAACTCATGGATAAATATGACACTTGCGCAATGTATTTGTAAGTGAATACATTTGGATCAACGATCGTTGGAGATTGTTAGCATTCTGACGCATGCAGACTAGATCAACTGAGACACAGAATGTGAAATGAAGAAAATAAGAGAAAGGTCAAGCTTAGCCTACGCATGCGCGATATGTTTTGTGTGATTGTTTGATTTTGTAATTTCTATTTAGACTTTCATGTTTATAATGGTTTTAAGTTGTTTGATCCTCTTGTCTGGTTACTGGGATGGGGGAGGAGCAAGAACTTTCTTGCTTATAATATATATGTTTCTACAAGACGTCTTAAAAAAAATGTAAGGCTTGGTACTGCAGTGAATGTAAGGCTTGGTACTGCAGTGAATGTAAGGCTTGGTACTGCAGTGAAATGTAAGGCTTGGTACTGCAGTGAAATGTAAGGCTTGGTACTGCAGTGAAATGTAAGGCTTGGTACTGCAGTGAAATGTAAGGCTTGGTACTGCAGTGAAATGTAAGGCTTGGTACTGCAGTGAAATGTAAGGCTTGGTACTGCAGTGAAATGTAAGGCTTGGTACTGCAGTGAATGTAAGGCTTGGTACTGCAGTGAAATGTAAGGCTTGGTACTGCAGTGAATGTAAGGCTTGGTACTGCAGTGAAATGTAAGGCTTGGTACTGCAGTGAATGTAAGGCTTGGTACTGCAGTGAAATGTAAGGCTTGGTACTGCAGTGAAATGTAAGGCTTGGTACTGCAGTGAATGTAAGGCTTGGTACTGCAGTGAAATGTAAGGCTTGGTACTGCAGTGAATGTAAGGCTTGGTACTGCAGTGAAATGTAAGGCTTGGTACTGCAGTGAATGTAAGGCTTGGTACTGCAGTGAAATGTAAGGCTTGGTACTGCAGTGAATGTAAGGCTTGGTACTGCAGTGAAATGTAAGGCTTGGTACTGCAGTGAATGTAAGGCTTGGTACTGCAGTGAAATGTAAGGCTTGGTACTGCAGTGAAT
This sequence comes from Anisus vortex, assembly GCA_949126835.1. Classification (NCBI taxonomy): domain Eukaryota; kingdom Metazoa; phylum Mollusca; class Gastropoda; family Planorbidae; genus Anisus; species Anisus vortex. The sequence continues at coordinate 9,279,903 of OX421500.1, forward strand.
GTAAGGCTTGGTACTGCAGTGAAATGTAAGGCTTGGTACTGCAGTGAATGTAAGGCTTGGTACTGCAGTGAAATGTAAGGCTTGGTACTGCAGTGAATGTAAGGCTTGGTACTGCAGTGAAATGTAAGGCTTGGTACTGCAGTGAAATGTAAGGCTTGGTACTGCAGTGAATGTAAGGCTTGGTACTGCAGTGAATGTAAGGCTTGGTACTGCAGTGAAATGTAAGGCTTGGTACTGCAGTGAATGTAAGGCTTGGTACTGCAGTGAAATGTAAGGCTTGGTACTGCAGTGAAATGTAAGGCTTGGTACTGCAGTGAATGTAAGGCTTGGTACTGCAGGGAATGTAAGGCTTGGTACTGCAGTGAAATGTAAGGCTTGGTACTGCAGTGAATGTAAGGCTTGGTACTGCAGTGAATGTAAGGCTTGGTACTGCAGTGAAATGTAAGGCTTGGTACTGCAGTGAATGTAAGGCTTGGTACTGCAGTGAATGTAAGGCTTGGTACTGCAGTGAAATGTAAGGCTTGGTACTGCAGTGAATGTAAGGCTTGGTACTGCAGTGAAATGTAAGGCTTGGTACTGCAGTGAAATGTAAGGCTTGGTACTGCAGTGAAATGTAAGGCTTGGTACTGCAGTGAATGTAAGGCTTGGTACTGCAGTGAAATGTAAGGCTTGGTACTGCAGTGAATGTAAGGCTTGGTACTGCAGTGAAATGTAAGGCTTGGTACTGCAGTGAATGTAAGGCTTGGTACTGCAGTGAAATGTAAGGCTTGGTACTGCAGTGAATGTAAGGCTTGGTACTGCAGTGAATGTAAGGCTTGGTACTGCAGTGAAATGTAAGGCTTGGTACTGCAGTGAAATGTAAGGCTTGGTACTGCAGTGAATGTAAGGCTTGGTACTGCAGTGAAATGTAAGGCTTGGTACTGCAGTGAAATGTAAGGCTTGGTACTGCAGTGAAATGTAAGGCTTGGTACTGCAGTGAAATGTAAGGCTTGGTACTGCAGTGAATGTAAGGCTTGGTACTGCAGTGAAATTTAAGGCTTGGTACTGCAGTGAATGTAAGGCTTGGTACTGCAGTGAATGTAAGGCTTGGTACTGCAGTGAATGTAAGGCTTGGTACTGCAGTGAATGTAAGGCTTGGTACTGCAGTGAATGTAAGGCTTGGTACTGCAGTGAATGTAAGGCTTGGTACTGCAGTGAAATGTAAGGCTTGGTACTGCAGTGAATGTAAGGCTTGGTACTGCAGTGAATGTAAGGCTTGGTACTGCAGTGAATGTAAGGCTTGGTACTGCAGTGAAATGTAAGGCTTGGTACTGCAGTGAAATGTAAGGCTTGGTACTGCAGTGAAATGTAAGGCTTGGTACTGCAGTGAAATGTAAGGCTTGGTACTGCAGTGAATGTAAGGCTTGGTACTGCAGTGAATGTAAGGCTTGGTACTGCAGTGAAATGTAAGGCTTGGTACTGCAGTGAAATGTAAGGCTTGGTACTGCAGTGAATGTAAGCCTTGTTACTGCAGTGAAATGTAGGCTTGGTACTGCAGTGAAATGTAAGGCTTGGTACTGCAGTGAAATGTAGGCTTGGTACTGCAGTGTACTGTTGGTACTGCAGTGAAATGTAGGCTTGGTACTGCAGTGTACTGTTGGTACTGCAGTGAAATGTAGGCTTGGTACTGCAGTGTACTGTTGGTACTGCAGTGAAATGTAAGGCTTGGTACTGCAGTGAATGTAAGGCTTGGTACTGCAGTGAATGTAAGGCTTGGTACTGCAGTGTACTGTTGGTACTGCAGTGAAATGTAAGGCTTGGTACTGCAGTGAAATTTAGGCTTGGTACTGCAGTGAAATTTAGGCTTGGTACTGCAGTGAATGTAAGGCTTGGTACTGCAGTGAATGTAAGGCTTGGTACTGCAGTGAATGTAAGGCTTGGTACTGCAGTGAAATGTAAGGCTTGGTACTGCAGTGAATGTAAGGCTTGGTACTGCAGTGAATGTAAGGCTTGGTACTGCAGTGAATGTAAGGCTTGGTACTGCAGTGAAATGTAAGGTTTGGTACTGCAGTGAAATGTAAGGCTTGGTACTGCAGTGAATGTAAGGCTTGGTACTGCAGTGAATGTAAGGCTTGGTACTGCAGTGAATGTAAGGCTTGGTACTGCAGTGAATGTAAGGCTTGGTACTGCAGTGAAATTTAGGGGGAAAAGCCTCAGGTATTGATTTTCAGTTTTTACCTAGTTAAATAAATTCAAACATTTCCTTACACAAAAATGCAGAAAAACTATGACAACAACTTGCTGCAGCCAGATTTTGGTATTAGTCTAGTTGTTTAATTTGATTTTGTATGCACAAAAGTCAAGACTTTTAATATTTAAAAAAGTACTTTACGAAAAATATAACATAAATTAATAATCTTAGAATTACATTAAAAAAATGCAACACAATAAACATTTATTGAAATAATCAGAAAAACATTAAGACAATAACACTTTTCTTATGCTAATGTATATAGGTTATATTTCTTTCCGAGTGACAATTTGATTCTTAAACTAACCATAAAAAGCCCATAACTTAATAGCATTGAATCTAAATGAAAGACCCAATAACAACCTGTTGCAATGCTCAGATAAACATAAAGACGAAAACACTTTCCTTGTCACTTATGCGAGAACAAATGCATAAGCTTATAAGTCCTTAGTACTCTTTCTTCCCGAGTGGCATTCGGGCATGGAATGGGTTGCCTGAACAAACCAGGAAAACCAGTAACTTAACATTATTTACAACATTAATAAAAATGCAAGACTAGACTCAGACCACGGACGACGGTAGGACGCAATAAGCTTCTTTATAGAAGGAGCGTCTGTAATGTTAAGATAAGAATAAACTCACACCACTGTCAAGCGTCTGAGCATTGCAATATGTTGTTATGGTTATGGTACCATTTTTTTTTTTAAATCTAACTATTTCTAAAAAAAAAAAAAAAAAAAAAAAAAAATTCACAAACTAACTATCATTTGTGTTTTACACTATAATTTTCTATAACATATGTAAAACTCCAAGGGAAAAAAAGGACCTCAGCAAAATATGGTTTTAAAGAATAAAAGAAATAAAGATATATAAATATTTTCTTCAAAATTCTCAGTATTGTAATATAAAAAGCGGGCGGGGGGGGGGGGGGGGATCTAAATGAGGTTGTTGGTGTGGGACTTTCCCTTTCTTCGTCTAATCAATATTTGATCTTTTTTTATATGTTCTTCTATCCTTATCTGTCGTTTCAGTTCTCCTGCTGTCGCTTGTTTGTCAAGTAAGCTCGGAATGCTGGTGCTCCATTTGCAATCAAAAGGACACTGAGCTTAGATGCCAGTGTTGTCGTAATCGCGGTAAGAGGTCCACCAAATTGAGAGAACTAAGCATAGCACAGCAAGAAAAGGTAGACAATGGTTTTGACATCAAATCACAGCCCAAACTGATCCTGGGGAAGCAATTCTAGAAGAGAGTGATTAGGGCAACGGCAGACATCGTCGTTTCTTCCTGTAATAGTGATTTGGAATTAAGTAGAGATAATTTGACCAACAAAGACACTAATTGGATAAATTATCTAAATCCAAACAATACATCAAACAAAAATTGAAACGTAGAAAGGAAAACATGAATCTTAATACTGCAAAGAAAATTACATTAGTAAATAAAAAGAAAGAGTGCTAAGTTAAAATTCTCATTTTTTTTCTCATTTATTTGTTCAATTATATTATTTTTTATGTTGTTGTTTTGCCGTAATTTAAGCTACTTAGAAAATTTGATTAACTGTCATTATAGACAATTTCTGATAATACTTCGCAGCCACGTACCCAAGTTACATGGTTTAAATGCTGATTAAGGCTAGGATTGATTCCATGGTCTAGATGACTCTATATTCTAGATATTTCTATTTATATATATTTTTGAATGTTGGGTCGACTTTAGTTTCGTACGCTCAAACAAAATTAATTAAGTCTATTTTACTATTTTTGTAAATGTTTGCAACATAGTATAACTATATCATTAGTTATATTTCTTTTCATTAATAATCTATTTAAAAGTATAAAATGTATAAAAATTATTTTACGCAAAGGCCGAAAATAATTTTAAAATAATTATTTTTCAAAGTCAGTTTTTTTTGGTGCTTAAACGATTTTATATATTATATTGGTATTCATGAAAATAAATTTAAGTATAGGCTACTATCATATTATTTGTAAATATTATGCCGATTCCAGACGATTATTATAATTAATATTTTACAATGAAATTGTATAGTGTATGGGTAGATCTAGTATGGAACTTCGTGGCTAAACAGTTGAACAGGTCAAAGCCACAGATTGACGGTGATTGTTAAATAATCCAACATTCATTATTATAAGTAATTATTATACTGAATAATACTATACACCTAAAACATTAGCTAGAAACTTCAGTTGGACTAGCAGCCGATTTCTTTAGAGAAAAAAAAACAACGATATGCCTATGATGGGCTATGGCTATAGGCTTTATTATACTTTAGAGTAGATCTACTCGTAACATCTAAAACTAGCGATGACTTCTATCTTTTACATTACAGACGCTCCTTCTATAAAGAAGATTACTGCGCCCTATGCTCATCCATGGTTTGTGTCTAGTCTTGCATTTTTATTAGTGTTTTGAATGATGTTAAATCACTGGTTTTCCGGGTTTGTTCAGGCAACCCATTCCTTGCCCGAAAGCCACTCGAGAATAAGGAGTACTTGTAGGCATTTGTTCTCGCATAAGTAAAGTGCTTTTGGCTTTATGTTTATCTGAACACTGCAACAGGTTGTAACCGTGTTGTATTTCTAAATCAAAATTTAATGCCTTATGTAGGCCTATAATTACTACTTTACTCTTCGTTGTTCTGTTTTCTAGTGTTTCTAAGTTTAGTGATTTGACTTTTGGTGTTATTCTTGTTACTTGTTAATATTCGTTAGTAATGAACCTTGCGGCTCTTTTCTGAATATTTTTTTTATTTTTTTTTAATGTTTTCTTTAATTGATGGGTCCCATACAAATGCTGCATATTCAAGTATAGGCCTAATAAAAGTTTTTAATTACCCTTTGTTGATCGCAAACTTTCTGAGTCATACAACTGGACAGACTTTGCGCTAGAGTAAAAATATACTTTTTTTGAAAGAACAAAGTAGTAATAATATTAATTCATAAAGCTTTACATTCAAACTTAGAAACACAACACAATTACAATTTATGCAATAATCATATATAAATAGGGCCTATATATAAAGATAACTTCTCTTTCTTTCCAAGTGAAAATCTGATTCCTAAAAACAAAAAAAGAAAACAAAAAAACACATGAAAAATCAATAACTCAACAGCATTGTAAACTCTAATCGAATTGCAAGACTAAACTCACACCACGGATAAGCGTAGGCCGCAGTAGTTCTGTGCATAGAAGGGGCGTCTGTAACGTATTAGAAGATGGCTGCTACATATAAACAATCAGTTTACCTTCGCAAAATCGATAGGTTGTCACCCATTGACAGCCCACGTGTCATTCTCGACACATTTCTTTACAGCTTAACCACGTTGAAAACACCTGTCAGTATAAATAGTGCCTGCTGTGGTCAACAGCTCTTTGCTTCTCAAGTCTACAGATCAGCACGGTATCATAAAGCAAACTAAACAGCTGCTCCGATGCGCGCACTATTTCTGAGTGAGTAGTACCGGTAATGTTATATTTTTAGTATAAACCTACTCGTCATGACATGTATCTGTACACTATGAGGCGGTCACTTAAAAAAATGTAAGAGTAAATGAATGTGTGTGTGTGTGTGTGTGTGTTGTGAATGCAACTATCACTTTTTAGGCGCTTTGCATGTCTAAATGTGATGCTATTTGCTACATATACACAGAGCCTTTACAACCTTGTGTAGCACCCCAGGGCAAAAGTTTCAGCGCCGCCCCTTTGCATTCTGTAACTGCTTGTTTAGTGCTATATTTGCATTACTTAGACTACGTTTGCGACCCCCCCCCCCACCCTGGAAGTGTCGCCCCCGGGCATATGCCTTCCTCTGCCCTCCCCTATGTGAGGGCACTGCATATACATTATTTTTACATTATGCTTTCATTTATTGTTATGCTTATTCCATGCTTTGGGTTCGGTTACAGCGCAGGCTCTGGCCCACGCTTATGCCCATGTGTTATGATATTCGCTTTTCTTGTATTTAGATGTATTTCTCTTGATTGAATTATTTGTATTCGCCATCAGTCTCATGATATACACTGGAGTTTCCCGTTTTTAAAAAGGTTAATGTCCGCTTGTTTTTAAATTGTGTTTGGGAGTTCGTCCCACAGAGGTGCTACGACGCTATAGAAGCGTGATGCAAAAGTATTTTCTATCAAAGATATTGAAGAAAACAATTATCAGTTTCGTAATTAGGGAGAACCTTGCTCAGCACAGAAATAGGTAGTTGGAGAGGCACCTTACACACCGGTATAAATGCGGCAGAGGGCAAACTTCGCCTTATGGCGGAGGCTAAAAGAGCAGCGAAGAAAAGAAGGCTGCCCCTAACAATCTCCAGCGGTCCAGCTTTCAAGTGCCAGAGATACGACAGAGCCTGTCTCTCAAGGATAGGTCTCCACTTATTTTGCAGGGCTGGCCAAATCACAGGAGCGCAAATCTAATCGTCTTTCGAGACTATGGAGCCAATGATGATGAATTAAGGAGCAGGGGGGGGGGGTATAGACAATGGTTAAGGGTTTGACACGTGCCCCATCTTCGTTCCCCTTTCTTGTCTCTAATGTCTCGTATCTACGTTAATGCTAATAAATAAGATACGATTTCTTTATTGATCCAAGCAAATAGAAATTCGTCTTGATTACAGGTGTTTTGTCTTTTAGCATATTTTAAAGAATACAAAATAATTATTTTTACTCAAGCACAGAAATATACTTACAAAAATAGGCATGCACGCACACAATCACACAATGTATCATACAAGAAAATGTTCATTAGTTGTCAGCTATTGTATTTCTGGCTGACTGAAGTCTTGACGTTATATTTCTAGTTACGTCTATTTTTGTGAATTCTCATGATAGATAGTATGGCCTGAGGCTGACGCACACTAATTCTATGCATGGTGTGCATATCCTTCTTTCTTTGTTGTAATGCAGTTGATATTGCAATATAATATTTTTTTTAATAAATAGCTACTCCTCCACCTTAAATTTAACTATTTAATGCTTTTGTTTTATAATTCTCCCCTACAGTTTTAGTTCTCCTGCTGTCGCTGTTTTGTCTGGCCAGCTCCTGCACATGCCCGACTTGCAAGCAGATCGACAACGTTGAAAGGTGCAAGTGTTGTGCGGAGCGTAAAAGGAAAAAGCCAAAAAGACCAATTAACATAGCGGAGCCAGAGAAGGTGGAAGTAGTAGCCTTTGACCTAGACCAGCCAATGAAAAAACCCATGGGCTTGCTAGAAAAGGGCAATGGCAGCAGACACCGTTCTTTCGTCTCCAAATAGCGATTCTGGAATTAAGAAGATCCAATTTGACCAACAGAGTATTCCTATTGGATAAATTATCTTAATTCAAACGAAATTCTGAATTTGTGAAACCTAACAAGCAAAATATGAATCTTAACACTCCAAAGATAATAATATTTGTTAATAAAAAAAGATTGTTCATATAATTTTTTTGGTTTGATTTATTTCTTCAATTATATTGTTGTTTTTTATATTGTTGTTTTTTATATTGTTGTTTTTTATATTGTTTTTTTATGTTGTTATTTTGCTGTAATTTACTTTTTAAAATGTGATAAAATGTAAGTATAGACAAGTTCTGATAATATATTTACTCTGTGGCCAGCGTACATAAAGTCCATGGAACGAATCCTAGTGAAGGAACAGCTGCAGAAAATATAATACAGCAATTACTTTTGACCTGCCACCGGTGTACAACTCTACGCAATCAAACATATTATGGCACCAAGAAACTGCCCTAAATGACAAGCTATATGGTGAACTGGGGCCCATCAAAGATGCCGATTAGGGTATTTCATCACATATATTGGACTAATCATCTTACTTCCAAAACTAATAGCATTACATTCTTAGAAACACAATGCAGTAATATATTACTATATTCAGAAATACACGGAAGCAAACGCAGTTTCCTTAGTCTACATGCAAAAATCAACACATTTTTGTTCTATTTCTTCTAGAGTGGCATCCAGGCGAGAAAAGGGTTAGCTGAACAACAAACCGGGAAAACCAACAGTTATACAACATTTAAATCAATATTCAAAATATAAGACTAGTCTCAAACTATGGATGATCATTAAATCGAAATTATCTTTACAATAGAAAGTACGTCTGTATCATTAAAGATAAGATGTCATTCAATTCAAACATAGCTCACCCCGATTTGTTCTTTTGTGATCAATCTAAAGCCTAGAGTCTAGCTAGCTTAAAATTATACACTAAATTTTGGTAAATATAAGAATAGTTTTTATGTCTGAGTATAAACTGAGATAATTATTATTAGTGTTATTAATTTGTTTGTAGCCGTATAATTACAACCTTAACCGGTTCTTGGTTTAATTTTGGAATGGCATATCATAAATATAATATATGCATTTACACTCATAGTGCTATAGAGCGTTTATCTCAACAATGCCTAGATAAAGAGAGTCCAGTTTCCAAATATTAACCTAGCCATTATATAATCAGGAAAGATAGCAACAAGAGAGCTAGACAGTCCTTAGAGTGGAACCCCCAGGGCAAACGACACAGCGGAAAACCCAAGCTAACATGGAGAAGAAGCATGTTGGATGAGGCTGGAATTAATCGAAAGAGCTGGGAAGAATTGAAGCGACCGACAAGAGACCCTGGAAAGTGGCGTGCTTTGATAGAGGCCCTATGTTCCACAAGGAACCCAAAAGACAGATGGTGATGATATATATACAGTTTAGTGCTTATGTCTTGACAAAACCCTTAACGTATTGTCCTAAACCATGAGCTTATCACAACTTTGTTTATACAATTGTCATTTCTGTCAACTTTACAGCTTAGTGTCCCCGATTGACTCTCCGTTTCTTTATTTATAACCTACCACTTTCTTGCATTTACTAAAATACCAGGTGTGTCTGTAGTGTTTGGGACCGACACACAAACTGAGACAAGCAAAATGAGTGACACTAGAAAGATTAAACTGTTCGTACACTGACATTGATTCTAATTGAAACGTCATAAGTTTATGTGTAACATACATTCATTCAAAACGGTGATTCCCAACATGTGGACCACGGCGCCTTGTATCTAAACAGTGGGGATGGAACGAGGCAGCGGAATTTAAAAAAAATATTTTGTTATGCTTTCAATTTATTACGATTATCTGGTCCATACATCAGGGAAGACTGCCTTGGAAACGCCTTGCTTCAGAAAGGGATCCATTAGTATACACAAAATTGTGAACTATTGAGTTATAGAAGGCACATTGGCTATAACTTTATCTTGTATTAATTTTTAAAGGCTTATGTTCTTTATTACGCTGTTATCGATCCATGTTTTGTTGGCTGTCAGACTATTTGTTTGATGGTTTTATCGTCACTAACCTAGACTATATAGTTATCGACTAGTATGCTAATAATATAGAGCCTCACGTGAAAAAATAATTGCTTTCTGTTATTCGTACAAAGTTTAGTGTCGAAAAGGGATCCAATTGACCTTTCAAAAGTGCGCGTTCGGTTCGTTTGGTTCAGTTTGTACTCAGTAATGTTGAAGTTTATGTTTTCGGTTCCGTCGCCCGCAGGGATCAAAGTCGACAATGTTCGTTTCGCTTCCATGTCCATGTCTTCTACAGACCTCGTGATGATGCTGCGCTTATGGCATACTATACATTTTACAGACGATTTTATCTTACCTTATCTTGTATTATATATTACAGACGCTCCTTCTATAACATAATATTATTCTTGCATCTTAAGTTAATCCGTGATTAAGTTTAGTTGTCAACACATATACATACACCCATACTTATATGTATTTCTTCCGGGAACTAGGAATGCACTAATATTTCTTCTACCGATATTCCTTTTATTCATTTAAGATCCGATACCTTTTATTGGTTAAATATGAGAGCACAGCATGGATAGATATGAAAAGTGCGGATCGCATTCGCAATAATATAATAAATTTTGAACAATGCTCGTTTGAGTGTATTGACCAGTCTTATTGAGGCCTGACCTTTTCAAATGTAAGAGATCATGAACTTCCGGTGCTATTTTAAATTTTTTAAATTATTTTAGGCATTTCCGTAAACAAAAAAGCATGCTTTTGCTGGTGTTTGACAATAGGGCATTTGCAATCACGTGACAAAAAGCACGTGATTTTGTTTACTTTGTGAAGTGGTGTACAAGTACAATGGCCGCTGTATTAATAAAGTTTCATATAACTTATGCTCGAGCTTTTTTTAAATGATGTGTTGTGTTTTAAGTCTTATTAAGATTTAAGCTGTATTATGTCTGTTAAAAAAATTGGTTATTTTATTATTATCATTGACATAGATCATAGACGATGTGAGCCTATTAGTGACTTGACTAGATAGCCTATTCACCAACAATATCACTTGGCATTGTAGCTGCCCGACTTAGCCATTAGCCTATTAGCCTAGCCTACGAAACATTAAAAGTGTAGGCCTATAAAATGAAATTGAAAGTGTAAATAGGTCTAGCCAGCCCTTGCCTAATCACATTAATCAATTAATCTACAGTACTACTATTTACCTCCTTATTTTTGAGTAGGATAGCCAATATTCATAAGTGAATTTGGCATGATAAGAAACTTCACCATATGCCATATTTGTTCCTCAATAGTGGCTTCTATTTACAAATGACGTCACTAAAAAATTTAAGCTCCGCCCATTGCAAACGTTCTATTGATTTCAACCTCGACGGCCAGTTCTAGTCGTTTAGGATATTGTATTTAATACTAGGCTACTTATAAAAAATTATAATATTCTTTTGTTAAGACAAGTTTTGAAAATTAGTTCCTCTATACCTTTTTCAGTTTTTAGAAGTAAAAATAACATTAAGCTTAATTATGAATCATAAGGCATTAAACTATAATTTTATAAATACAACCCAATAACAACCTGTTGTAATGCTCAGATAAACATAAGGACAAAAAAAACTTTCCTTATCCCTTATGCGAGAACCAAATACATATAAGTACTCTTTCGTCCCGAGTAGCATTCGGGCATGGAATGGGTTGCCTGAACAAACCAGGAAAACCAGTAACTTAACATCATTGAAAACATTAATAAAGATGCAAGACTAGATTCGGACCACGGATGAGCGTAAGACGAAATAATCTTCTTTATAGAAGGAGCGTCTGTAATATAAAAGATAAGACATCCCTCATACAGCCCTCGCCCCCCCTCCTCCCACCCCGGCCTCTTCCTTTTTCCATTTTAAAGTGTTCCCTTCAGCGATGATAGGAGTTCCATCCGCTGATCTATAAATAGAATGGATTGCGCCTCCTTCATAAATATTTATTTGTTTGTGAGGCCAGCGAAATACTAGAATTTGGCACTAGCACTGATCAATATAAAAATAATTGTTTGTACAAACTTATTGCGTCCTACTCATCTGTAAACTATATCAGTGATATATCAGTCCATAATGTGGAACGGAATCTACGTATCTGCAATTTTACACTATCTTCAATGATCATATTACTGAAAGGCATCTTGAACATTTCAAAATCTCTATGAATATTAAATGCCGAAATGTTCTGTTTTGGGGTGCAAAAGAATAAATTGTGCAAAAGAAAGAAAAATGGGGATATACATTTCATGAGTAAGTATTAAAAATTAATCGTTTTATACAAATATTTATGATTTTATTACGTACATAGACTATACCAGGGGTCGTCAACCTTTTGATAATAGTGTGCCAAAGTGGGGATTTCTAATTCATTCAGCGTGCCAATAGCCTACAACTCATCCTGCTTTTAACACTCAATCTCTTGTAGAAAAGACCTCAATTGCTTTTTTTTAGTCTCTCGAGTGCCATTGGAAAAAGCTATGCGTGCTAAGTCTGGCACGCGCGCCGAAGGTTGTAGACCCCTGAACTATACAATAGTTAGCATATACAAAAATCTTTAGCACTGAAATATAAGATAAAAGGTAAATTTCATAGTAGGACCTGCACTTTCACACGGCACTGCACATACCATACTATAGGCCTAGTCGCCCAGGTTGGCGAAACGGGTACTGTTATTAATATTGCTTCCTCTCAATCTTGTTTGGGTGGGCTCTCGACCAAGTAATGATCCTTGAATGCGCAACGAGGGACACTTCCGTGCGTTAGTCCCCCCGGTGCACTCTTAAGGGGGGCGTATCGGTGATTCTGGAGCTTTGAGGCCCTTGGGTACAGAAGTGGTTAATCGCACCAGTTCATTGTAGCAGATTATTATTCTTTATAATGAAGATAATATGAAAATGGGTGGGCCAAGTTCTCAACATGGACAAGAAAATACATACATTCACAGCTTTGAGATGAGCATTTACTGGATGTTGGCATTGAGGAAGACCACTCACTTCATATAGTGGACTTGACGCGTGCCGATGTGAAAAGCATGTTCTTAATATCAAAGACTATATTACGATGGACCGCTTGCTTTAATATTTCTGCTATTTGATGACTCGAATGACTTCTTTTCGAAATTCCCAATTCCCTTTTGTATTGTACATTTCCGTTCTTTGTAATCGCTATAATTTTCTCAATAAAAAAATTAAAATCGAAAGTTGTATAAAACGGAAACATTTAGGCAAACGTAGGAGCGTAGACGTCATTTAAGACAGCGTTATTGGACGCGCACGGAAAAAAAGAACATATAAGCTCTAAAAATAGAGCAAGCGGTACATCTTATTATAGTCTTTGTTAATATTTAGCAAAAGATGTCTTGGTTATCTAAAAGAAATCGGTCCGGGTCGCATTCCTAACGAAGAATTGGCCGTTGGAAAGAGGGAAACTGGTCACGCCTTCTTTACGGCTTACTTTAGACACTGAGAGAATCTGAGACAAAAATGTCTTTTAAAATGAGCCAAAAGACTTTCGCTTTGGCTAGTGGCTGGATGCCTTACATACTAATACAACTGCCACTACAATTCACACCAAGAGCGCACCGAGCGTGCTTAATTTAATAGCATGGATAGAAGCGCTATAAAAATGATCATTATTATTATTAGGCCTATTTATTTTATAATAAACTATAATAAGATGGACCGCTTGCTCTATTTTTAGAGCTTATATCAACTTTTTTTCCGTGCGCAACCAATAAAGCTGTCTCAAATTACTTCTACGCTCCTCATTGTTTCTTAAATGTTTCCGCTTCATACAACTTTCGATTTGAATTTGAATTTTTTTTCATTGAGAAAATCGAGCGATTCAATAAAACGGAAGTGCAAAGGAAACAACGAATCGGAAATTCCGAAAATCAGTGTTTCGAGTCATCATATAGCAGAAATACTAAAGCAAGCGGTCCATATATATAGTCTATGATTTTATATTCTTTTCGCTGAAAGTCTAAATTTTAATGTTAGCTTATTTCAATTTTTTAGTTATTTTTTTTTTAAATTTAATGTTCATTAAAAAGGAAAACATTCCTCTTAATCCTCTTTTTCCAAACAAGTATGGATGTACTATTAACCCTTCCCGTACAGACCTACTTCTATCTATGCTGCCTTCAGTTCCGCTATATAGCCTACGCGCCCGGGACTGTAAGGGTTAACCTATCCTTAACCTTACCTCATAAGTAGTTATGATCTGTATATTGTTTTACTTTATAATGTAAATAAATTGTTTCATTTGAAAATGTTTGCTTAATAATAATCGGTCTCAAAGTCTCTTTACCAAATGTTTCATTTAACCCTTACAGTCCCGGGCGCGTATATAGCGGAACTGAAAGCAGCATAGATAGAAGTACGTCGGTACGGGAAGGGTTAATAAATAATGTTTAACAAAAAAAATGTCAGTTGTTTTATTTATTTTAAGTCTATGAATTCTTTTTTATTTTAAAATTTATTTCACATTAAGTGCTTGTCCAGCTTTCAGAAGGGAGATGTTGACTCGTCGTCGGCATTTTACGTCTCGTGAGACGATCCATTTCCCTTGCAGGCCCTCATGTGGCTAAAGAGGCCAATGCTGGACGTACAGGCACGGTCACACTGGCTGCAGTTGAATGTAGCGGAGTGGATCACATTTTTCTCCACCGTTGTGTTCCTGGCGCGCTCCTCTCCCGCAAGCCTGGAACCTTCTTTGATTCCTGCCCTCCAGGTGGTCCTTTCCTGCGCCATGATCTCCCAACTGTTTGGGTACTTAGATGTTGACTACATCGGTTCGAATGATTATAAACAGTTTTTTTTAAATGTTCAATTGCCTCTGAATGCAAGAATGTTAAAAATAAACAATCATCTTGACAAACGATAATTCGAAATGTAATAATTAGGCTCATCAATACAATTAAAAGCTATTTTAAGATGTAAATATAAATTAAACAACATGTCGTGGAATTTTACTGAAATATATAGTTGTATGGAAATAAATAATATATATATATATATATATATATGTCAGTATTTAATAATTTTTTTTTTAATGATTATGACAATGGGGGTTATTTATGTATATATATATATATATATATCAGAGAAAGTTAACAAATAGGCGGAACCATGCATCAAGATTATTACTTCCTAGCCCAAATATCAAATACATTCGTTTTATAGATCTGTTGTTCCAGCGCCTTAAACGCAACACTATGTATAATTGTAACATCTATAGGTCAGTGATTCTGGTCACGTGATACACCTATAGTATTACGAAAGCTCTCGTCAAGACATGTTCTAAATATGTTTTCTTTTGACCTTTTGGTATTTAAAAAAAATAAAAGTTTTTATATGAAATAAAAATCGACTTTTTAATAAATTATTTTAGAAACTCACAGAGAAACTACTCAATTACAATGTCTTCTGTTTCATATTCAGACGTATGAATATTTATATTACCGGAAAATATAAACGCGTAATTCGATATGTTTTTTCCTCTCTATTTTTATTAAACGTCTGCTTCTTTGTGTTTTAATAGTAAAAAAAAAATATATATTATTTACAACTTCAGAAAAAAAAAAGAATTGTTATAAAGCTGTTGGTCTTTGGATTGTTGTCACAGTCAGGCGTGAAGTTCAGTAAAGGTAGAATATACAAATGTCCTGACATAGATACCCTATCTTAATAGAATACAAGTAATTAATTTCATATAAAAACACAGCAGTTTAACGCTTAAAACTAGTAAGGCAAAAAAATAGTGTGTTAAAAAACAAACAAAAAAAAACAACAACTAGATTTTCTTGAAATATTTTTTTAAATACGAAACAAGTCTTTAGTTATTAGAATGTATACCAGGAATTTCTTCAGATCAATTTGGGGTAAGTTGCTATTGAAAAATAAATTATTGATTGTATTTGAGATTATAAACAGTCTATGTGACGAAGGAATGTGCAAATAACTAGCACATGTATAATTATTATTTTAAAATGCTAGAATTTATGATGCCATTTATCCCTCTATCTCTCTGTCTCTATCTCACTCAATCTATATTTTACTCTATCTATCTATTTATCTATCCATCTCTTTCTATTTAACTTTTTATCTATCTCTGTCTCGCTTTACATGGTTATAAAGTTTCTTTCGGTATTTAGTTTTTGTTCTTTTTTTCTTTTATTGTTTCTGGTCGCCCAGACCCAGGCACACGTATAATAATTGCTGCTATAGAGCTTCTGGTGTTCACTTGACTTGTTATTAAAAATATTAAATTAACAATAATACTATTAAAAAGAAAAAAAACAAACAAACACAAATACCAAACAATAAAAAAGTAATTAACTTTAAAAAGTAGATAATAATATTTCAATACAATATAAACTGAAGTGAGAACGTTTCTTTCGGTCTTTAGTTTTTGTTCTTTTTTATTTTGTCTGGACGCCCCGGAACATGCATTAAAATTGTTGCTGTCAAGCTTCTGGTATTAAAAACTAATCATTTATAGATTGTCCTTTAGAATTCGTATCATTTAATTTATATATTGTAAAAAGTCGTTTATTAACGGATATTCTCAAAAGCGAATAGCGACGTGAATCGATTAAATAATTAAAACATTTGAATACTATTACTTAAACTTAAAAGGGTAAATCAAACATCTATAATGAAAACAACTTAATTTGATAGACATTACATCATACGCTAGTATTCTTTTAAAGTACAACATTCAAACTTTCCAAGCCTAATTGCTGGTGCGTACCTTTTAAAACAGGGGGCTCCAAACTACGGCCAGTGGGCAAGATGCGGCCTGCGAGGCCCTCTCATCCGGCCCGTGGAGACCTTTTTATCTACGAAAACAATTACGGAAACTTCCTGTATCCTGCCAAGATCAGACGCCGCTTACGTTGACGTTTTGGTTTCACTATTCCAACTAATACAGATGTTCATGTGTAGAGTATCGATGTGTTAGTAAATAATAACTGAATACATTATATTAGGCCTACATTAATAACTAAAAACAACATCCACGGTTTGATTCTTTTTTATTTCTTAGACCTCAAGTGTATCGTTGACACCCAAACTGCCGTTTGACAGTTAATGCGGCCCACGGGCTGAAAAGTTTGGAGGCCCCAGTTTTAAAAATGTGGAGATTACGCCGCGTTAATAAACAACTGACTGCAAAGGGAATTATTAGGAAAACCAGATAAGACCACGCGTTCAACATAGTAAACGAACGGAAATGGCCATTTATTTCGTACGGTTATATGTGTTTGCATGGCTGGATATATATTTGTATTTATTTATAAAATCAACACATTCATAATTATAAGTGTTAAAATAAAATTTTCTTTTGGAAGGCGTTATCAATTTAGATATTTAATTTTTGTGCCGATTGGTCAAACGGTCTTGGTGCCTAGAGAGGACAAACATATATACAAATATATATATACATATATATATATAAACAAACATATACACAAACTCACGGTAATTATAAATATTGATACGTTTATTATTATAATAAAAGCCCGAAGAATTAATTCATTCCGGAACTATTAGCGACTTAGTTTTGAGAGTATAGACATATGACGCAATATCAAAGACTATAATAAGATGGGCCGATTGCACTATTTTTAGAGCTTTATCGGTGCGCAGCCAATAGCGCGTGGTCTAAAAGACTTCTGCTGTATACAACGTTCGAGTTCAACCTTAATTTGAGTTCTAATCTTATAATATATTAAGGAGATGCTGTAGCGTGGCGGACACTCTACGTAGTTATTTGGCTCGTGTAGAGGCTGATTATTGCGATGTCATAGTGACGTTGGGCCTTAGAATTATTTATATTTTTCCGTTTCCTTCGTGGCTGGCGCGGGTGCTTTTATTTTAGTAATTCTACTACAATACAGGAATACTACACATAAGCAGGTAGAAGAACAAAGAAGTAATCTACAATACAAATTTACAGCGTATCAATATAATTGGACCAGCCGTAAACACGTCTGCTCAGACCCGTATTACGGCTCCAATGTCCGTTTTTCATTATATCCTAAGCTAAGAAGTGCCCTCTGTAGGGGTGGGGGCATTGGGGAGGGGGAGAGAAGAGGGCGATCCGGGAAATACAGAGGTTCTTTGATACCCTACCTCCCGGACGAGCAGTAGCGTAGCCGGGGGGGGGGGAGCAGGGGGAGCGGCCGCTTCCCCTACGATCATTTTCGAAAAAAAGGGCCTATTCGGGCAAAAAAATTTCAATTAATAATTTTAAATTTTAACAAGCCAGGAAGCACAATTTATGCCGTTTCGAATTTTTTTCTTTAAATTGCATTTTAACAATTTAATTTATTACAATCATTTTGAATCATTCAGCGTGTCAACAACGTGAAAGTGAAACAGATTAACTATATTATTTTTATACGACAAAAAAACAGTGACGTAGCAAGACCACTACCAAAACAGAAGGAGCATAATAGATAAATCCTTAAAGCATTTTATATTTAATAAAAAAATTCACCTGTTTGTTATTATCAACTTTTTAAAAACAATTCATTCATAGCAAATACACAATTTCATTACTCAACTTACACATTATCTAATAGTTACCAACATTTGAATTTAGTTGTCAAGAAATTATCTAGTAATAGATATAAAGTGTTTACTATTTGATCTCAGAATAACTGAGATTTACTCGATCATATTATTTCTGACCTGACATTGCAATTGAAGGAAGAGATATATTATAAACAAACAAACTGTGTAGTTATTTTAATGTTTAAAAATGTACATGTACATTCTTTAGTCATAAAATATTTATATAATTTCAATTATATTGTGTAATTTGATCATTTTAGAGTTATAAATTGAGAGCCATTTTAAGGAAACAAAAAAGAAACATATTAGAAATATTACTGTAAAGAAAATGGGTTAATTATCTCCCTTCAATTAAATTCTCCAAATTTGATGCTAGTGATACCAAACGAATAATTGTTTTAATATAACTAGTTTACTTTTGAAAATGCTCATCCATCTTAATTTGCCATAAATAAGGCAACGAGTTAAATGTTTTGAAATTGATTTCACGGAAAGATATGCCCAGTTTCAACGCAAATCCATTCCAGTTGCCCAACACTAAGTGCTTTTGTCTTGTAAATGGAAGTTTAACTCACTGGAACGTGTCACCAAGTCATTCAGAAACATTGGCTACAACTTGAACAACTTCAACAGTCAGTTCTCCGCAGTCAATACCGGAAATGTTTGGTTTTCATCAAGATACACCTTAATTGCTTTCAGTCAAGAAACGAATCTATCCAAGATTTTACTTATGCTCCGTATGACTTTCTTCTAGAAGAGACTTGAGAAACTATACAATTGACTATCTTAACAATAGATTCAATCACAGATTGCAAGTCCAATGATGGGAACTTTGCATACAAAGATTCCTTAATTAAAACAGTCGACGTCCAGTGTGATTCCCATGAAGTTCGCCACGCAGCACCCATTAATTATGCTACTCATACGTTGTTTCCACTTACATTAAACAATATTCTTGGATGTCTTTAGCGTGCCACTGAAAATCTTTCTGCGTGCCAAGTCTGGCACACTTGCCTTTGTCAGGATGTGTTTAGGATTAGGGCATCAACCTGGCAGAAGTTGGACGATGAGAGGGGTGCGGAGTCGTAGGTGAGTGGGGTGGTAGTGGCAGGTCGTCGTGGGGTATGAATTACCGTGACTGGAATCGCCCTGGAATAATTATTATTTCTCTCTTGGCTCGTTAGATATTATGACGGACACACAGATAGTACTAAGTAGGCAAATAAATCGTTGGTTAAGTTCAGGTGTTTATTATCATTTCAATTCTTCACTCAATGGCAAGATACATATATGAATTTGCACAGGCTTCAGTTAACACTCAACACATGGTACTGCTAGGTTATCCAAAACATTAGGCAACGTAGCTGTGTTCATGAAAATACTTTTACTGGCACAATATCTATCTATACACATGCAGGCGGTATATCCTATGGAACGAACTGAATAAGTGGAGGCTAGAATCGAACAACCTTCTCCGCCTCACGCTTGAGCCGAAGTGCGCTGAAACTAGTTAAGCGCGCTTTCCTGGATTTTAGTCACGTGATCAGTGGTCAAATTGATTGGATAGCTACATTAGTTTAGAATTACATATGTTCTGGTTGGCTGGTTTGAAATATACTTGCATAGAAGATTGACTATTGGGGGATAAATTAGGGGTGGGTGTAGGTGAACAATTGATACCGCCGACTTTGCGGGGTGGGCCCCAGGGGAAAAGGGGAGGGATGGGTAGACGTATACGGAGATACAAAGGATAAGATAATGACTTATCTCCCTTGATGTATTGTGTCTATTAGTTCTGGTCTAGCGCAGCCCGGGGCGCTTACGTATGTGCGAGACGCTTCGCTCCAGATGTCACTATGACGAGTGGATCAAGGGCTATGCCCACGGGCGCTGAGTAGGGAACGAAGAGGGGAGATAATGAAAAAGGTGTAGCAGTGGGTGGGGGTGTCTACAGGTGGGTGGGGGTTTCTACAGGTGGGTGGGGGTTTTACGTGTATGCTGAGTTTAGCAAAATAAATGAGTAGTTACTATCCAAATACAACATGAATAATTGACAGCATAATAGAATATATATATACATGTAATGTAATGTAATGGCAATTTATATAGCGCTCCTATCCATGCTATTTTAGCATGCTCAGTGCGCTCTAGAAGACTATTAATCTGTGAGAGGTTTCACTGCTGCCGGTTAAGCGCATGTGATAACAACTCAATATTAACGTCATCTAGTCCCAAAACTCCTGTAGGGCGACAGGGATCTGCCGGTGGCGGGGCTCGAACTCGCGACGTGTCAAGTGTTTTTTGGTTGACAGTCTGGTGAGCTAACCGCTAGGCCAGCCGGCTTCACATACATACATTAAAGAATACACACACATACAATCACACATACAAATAGTGTAATACCAATTGGCTGAATCAAGTAGCAACTCTGAATTCGGGAATGACAGAGTGTAGAGAGGGTTAAAGAACAGGTGAAGAAGGAGTGGTTGGGGTGTTCCTATTGCGTGAGAAGAGGGAAAGAGGTAATGGCGTCAGGCTACTTTCTACTCCCTAATCTAACTCTACGCTAACCTATGTTTCTAGTTCTACACTACTTCTGCGCTATGATCTATCCATGAGTACTAATTAGGTTACGGTTCAGTCCAGAATCGTGACAGCCTTAAGTTGCCGACCTCTGCTATAGAGCATTCGCGTTGATTCTATAAATACTTTTCGATACTACATGTTCATCCCGAAAATGATCAGTAGATTTTGCAGAAATTCCCATCACTATTAGCTGATAGAAAAAAAATTCGTGAATGGTTAAATAAAAACTGCCATATTATACAGTGTGTGTATCCTGAGACACGTGATACGTTTGAATTCTTAATTATTCTATTAATCTGGAAAAATTGCTAAAAATGGGGCCTTTTTCCTAAAAATTCTCTCCCCCTAGCGTCAAAACCTGGCTACGCCACTGCGAACGAGGGCTGTTGCGTATGTGTTAGTTTACGGGAGGGAGAGTTTTGGGGGAGGGGGGGTTTTCACTGCCCATCTGCGCCGACTGTAAGAATTTTGCGCGTAAACGCAATTGGCTTATCTTGACTAGTGGTCGGTAGCCGAAGAGGGGGGGGGGGGTCAAAGAAGAGCTAGTCTTGGCGAGGGTGGGGCTGGGGGGGGGGGGTAACACTGTTTACGGTGGAGACATGAAAATGGGGGGGGGGGGAGGGTAAATGGAAGCGTGTTGAATTATACAAGGACAGATAACTATGTATTGTGTAATAATGTATATAAAAATATGACAAACAGTTATAATAGAGAAAGTAAATACATTCATATATAAACATTAATGAAAAAGTACGAATTCAATCATACATCCTTCATTCATTCGTGAGCACCGCAATGAGCCAGGATTAATTGTAGTCTATAGGTTGAAGCCATTGTGAGTAATTGCCATGGCACTAGACTGAGCGGTTGCGCCTCTAGTGAGTTTACCACAGATGCTCCTTTCTATAATTCCTTCTTCTACAATTTCACATGAAAAGTAATGAAACGACGAAATTTAAAAATGAAAACATTTACTTTCACAAATACATTATTTAAAATTGTTAATTTACCTCTAATATTCCTTTAAATTCTCCAACAACAACTGGGATAGCCACAGTTTATAGTTTTCCATTGATAAAATCATAACGAATTACAAAGCCAGGAGTTTGCTTGTCATCAAATATCAGAAATATGAAAGCAAGCGTTCCATCTTTGGTTTTATCTACTCCAACCGTCGGCAACCTTTTGCTAATCGTGTGCCAAAGTAGGATTTCTAATTCATTCTGCTTGCCAACCGCGTGAAAGTCAACCTGCGCAACTAATTATTATTTTTTTTTTTTAAAAGACTTAAATTGCCTTAAATCGCAATGCAAGTCAAGTCTGGCACTCGTTTCGTAGGTTGCCTACCCCGGATTTACAAACTATTAATATGCCCTTAGATGTTTAAGTTTAAACAATTTTGAAAAAGGACACTAAATGTGAATATTTCTGCTATTTTTATTTCTAAAGTTCAAAGCGATTAGGTTTTGAGAGTATTTAAATTCTGCTTTGAATATTGCATTACAGATGACGTTCAATCTTAGCATTTGAAAATGTCTCTATTTAAACGTGTGTGGGCTAGATTATAGACCCTCTCCCTTTCTGTCTGTCTGTCTGTCACACACACACACAACACACGCAAACATGTCACACACAACACACGCAAGCATATAACACACGCATAACACACGCAAACATTTCACACACACAAACACACGCAAACATGTCACACACACACACGCAAACATACACACACAAACACACGCAAACATACACACACACGCAAACACACGCAAACACACACACACAAACACACGCAAACATGTCACACACAAACAACACACGCAAACATGTCACACACAACACACGCAAGCATATCACACACACATAACACACGCAAACATGTCACACACACACACACAAACACACGCAAACATGTCACACATACACACAAACACACGCAAACATACACACACAAACACACGCAAACATACACACACAAACACACGCAAAAATGTTACACACACACAAACACGCGCAAACATGTCACACACACACAACACACGCAAACATGTCACACACACACACAAACATACGCAAACATATATACACACACAAACACATGCAAACATACACACACGCACACCCACACACGCACACACAAACACACGCAAAGATACACACACATCTATGCAAGATTAAATCAAAACAATTTTTTTTTAGAAATTTTAAAAAGTCTGATTGCTATCCATTTGTAAAATCTCTAACGCTCGTTCCCTCACTATGGGTAGGCTTAAAACCTAAGACGTAGGCCTACTTTACGTCTGGCTACTGTTTCCCGACTTGCCTATTTTTCTAGCACTACTAAAATATTTATTTTAAATTACTTTCTTAAATGTTTTCAGTAAATAAATAATAGTAATTGTAAAATTATTACAGGTTTCTGTTCAATGTAGTTTACATTTTTATCTGTAGCTACGGTCTAAGCTTATAAGCTATGTCTTATGTTGTTTTTTTTTTCACGGGCAACGCCGGGCAATTAACCCATATCCTGCTGAGGTCTTATTTTTTCTTTATTTTTACATATTATGTTATAGAAAGTCATAGTGTAATAAACGAATGAACGTTTGTTTTTGAACATTTTTGAATTAAAGTTAATTACTTTTTTATTGTTTGGTATTTGTGTTTGTTTGTTTTTTTTCTTTTTAATAGTATTATTGTTAATTTAATATATTTATTTTTGTTAAAGTATGCTTTATATAATAATATATATGTGTTTTGTGCATAATATGTTGTAGATATTGAGATACTTGTCGTGATCACCTAGATAGAGATACATAATTATGTATATAGGGCCTATAGGCAGCTTAGCCAACAGAAGTTGATATCACTCATGGCTTATAACGAAATCTAATATTCTTTCCTTTAATAGGCCTACATTATATAGGTCCAAAGAAATATATTCTATGATGGTATCTCCTCGTATTGTTTTCATCATACTGCATGGTACATATATTATTCCGTAATGGTATTCTGGGCATCGGCTAGGTCTTCAGGTCATCGTATAGGTCTTCAAGCCAAGAGATCGGTTTTCTGGGCAACAATTTGGTCTTATGGGCGCCAGATTAGTCTTCTGTGTAGCAGATAGGTCTTCTGGGCAGCAGATTCATTGTTTGGGGAGATAATTCGTCTTCTGGGCAACATATTGATCTTATGGGCATCAGATAGGTCTTATGGGCAATAGATTGGTCTTATGTGTAACGGATAGGCTTTATGGACAGCGCATTCGTCTTTAGGGCATCAGATTTGTATTTTGTGCAGTTGATGTGTCTTCTGGGCAGTGGATTGGTCTTCAGGGCATCGAACAGATTTTGTTGGCAACAAATTGTTCTTTTGGGCATGATATTGGTCATCTGGGTAGCGGATAGTCTTATAGGCATCGGGTTTGTCTTTTGGGCAATGTATCGAAGCCAGCAAAAGACAAAGATAGCTAGAAAGGTTTGCGTCGATCCTATTGTAATAGAAAAAGAGTAGTCAGCTTTAGAAAGGAGAACTCTGTCTTTGTCGGCTGTATGATGTATTCTAGGATTTAGTCAACACAAATGTGCTCAAACAATCTGTAAAGCTGAATAGTCTCATCTCAAATTCAACATCATTTGTATTTGATTGTTGATAATTAGGAGACCTTGAATCTAGAAATTCACTAGAATATCTTTAGTTACATCCTCTTCATTACATTACCTGGCGGCTGAATAAATATATTGAGTGCATAATATAATATAATTGGTCTATTTAAGTAATAGCATGTTAAATTGAGTGTGGAATGTGGTTTTAAAACTAGTTAATATGAACAAACAACATATCATTCCTACTCAACTATATTCAGTTGTTAAAGACTCCATAATATATTCCAAAAAAAAATAATAAAAAAATAACGTTTTTCTATGTTTTAGCAAAAAAAACACACAAAAACTTAATTTTAGGTCACGGTATCATTTGTTGCTGGCGTCCTTAAAAAGGACAGTTGGTTTTAACACCTCTGTGTAATTATTATTATCGTTTTAAACTAAATATCTATGTTTATGCCTTCTACTGACATTAATTAACAAAGTTATGTTAAATCTTAAGTCAATTTTTATCATTTTCATAAAAAAAATTTATCACTTTTTCAGACTTGACTTTTCTTCCGCATTTTTTTCAAACTCACGACGTAAATTTGTTTCGAGCGCAAAAAAATCTAAAAGCAGACAAGTAAAGATAATAATTAGATAGATCAGTATATATTCTTTACATTCAATGAACAAATTGCAAACTATTAACTTTATTTTATGTCTTAAATCGCATTTTACGAAGTGTCCTTAAATAAGGACGCCAGCAAGATATGGGTTAAGTTTTTGTTATTTGTTTAATAAAAAGACTTGCTATTTTAACTCGATTATAATATTTATTTAAAATTTCTTTCCTAAATGTTTTCATTAAATAATAATTATATTTATACAACTATTAGATCTATAGCTTCCTGTTCATTGTAGTTTATATTTATGACATTTTAATCTGTAGCTTATACAGGCCAATTTAATTCCCCCCCCCCCGGGCAACGCCGGGCAATTTAAACTTGTATATATATATATATATATATATATATTATTATATATTCACATGTATATTTTTCCACATAGATCTGTAAGTTTTGTTGTGTTGTTATTTTTATTGACGGCATTCTAGGTTTGAAAAAACCCAACTCGACCCAATGGTTTAAAAATAACACTTTTTTTTCTTCTTGTATTTTTTTTTAAATGTCAGTTTTCTTTGCAAAGAAATATTATCATGGCGATAAAACAAGATTTAGAGTCTAATGCCAATCCATGGTTTCACTGAGACTTTTTAATTCATCATTTTTATAAACCACGGCTTGGAACTTTGTTATATGAAAATGTATTTGTATACATATAATTCATTATGTGTTTAATCACTTATGTTTATTTTATAGAACAGTTATTTACAGGCTTAGGCTTACACCAAACTTACATTTTTATACTTTCTATGGTTTTTTAATGCTTAGGCGTAATTGGTGTAGTTTTAAGCGACTATGCAAGGCGAGCCTGAGATAAACTGGCGACCGAACAATTACAACACACTTCCCCCCCCCCCTCTCACTTTCCATCACCGCCTCCACCAAAAATGTTTTTTATCACAATTTCTGCATATCTCCAAATACTATAATAAGATGGTCCGCTTGCTCTATATTTAGAACTTATATGTTCTTTTTTTTTCTGTGTGCAACCAATAAGGCTGTCTTAAATGACTTCTACGCTCCTACGTTTGCCTAAATGTTTCCTCTGTAGATCTATACAACTTTCGATTTTACTTTTTAATTTTTCATTGAGAAAATCATAGCCATTAAATTAAACGGACGAGTATAGTACAAAAAGAAATCGGGAATTTCCGAAAAGAAGTTATTCGAGTCATCAAATAGCAGAGTTATTAAAGCAAGCGGTCTATCTTATTATAGTCTTTGATATCTATGTCCACATATTTTAGACCTAGTTATGAAGGTTCAACATTTTCAAAGATTGTTTCTGATATGTTATTGTCTCCTGTATCTAGATAACTTATAGTCTATAGTTAATAGTTATAATATAATATATAATTAATATAGATCTAGTTGATATTTATATCAACTTGAGTGAGCGTGCCCTTTATTATGTCATAAAGCGATTGCAAGACTGTGTTGTAGGGAATCAGTATTATGCATAATTAAGCTATTGGTACGGAATTATATTATAAACTCATAACTGAAGAGCTATTCAGTCTTCATAACGTCGTAAAACTCGAATATTTCCAACTAGTCCAAAATTCGTTCCGTGCTAAAGATTTTTTTTATAAAGTTAAAATGTGCACTAATTCGCATCTGTTTCCCATTTTTTAAAAAAAACGTAAAAAAAAGACACACACCACGTGAGCATAACTATCTAACTCCAACCAAGTTAAAAGTAGATCAACTTCCGCCAACGCAAAAATAGACAGATATTGCAATCAAAAGAGTACAGGCGCACTTCAGTTACAATATTTAGATTTAGTGGTTAAGTTGTCATATGCCTACTTGTGTGGGTTTACGTCTTGTAGGCATTATTTCCCCTTTTAACCTTTGAAATTAGATTTCTTCACTTGCGTTATGTCAGAAAGCTGTAGTAAGGAAAATTAAAATCGCTTATTAGATCTGTGGATCTTGTGAAATATTATCCCATTTCGAAATGATGATTTTAATATAAAAAAAATATTTTTATTAGTAGTTTTGAAAAGAAATATACCGGTATATTGTTACTATTGTTACTAAAGTCGTCGCCACTATTGGAAATTTTAAAAAGCAATTATAGTTGGACTATTATCTTTCCCAGTGTAGGCCTAACCTTTAATATTAAAAGTGTTGCTACGCCTTGAAGGCGTACAACGTAGGCGTGGAAAATAGACTTAACACCAATCAACAAAAAAAAGTCTCATTAGTACTTTTTTTTCATCCCTTTTTTTAAATGGTGTAAGTGGAGGGGTCATCAAGGCAGAATGTCAAAGAAAGAGTTCGCCATTTTGATTGATTTTGTGTATACTTAATTAAATTTTATATAAAATACAATCATACACAGGGGATAAATTTTGTTTTTACTGTAAAATCTCGTGTATAAGCCGCACTTTTGTAAACCAATTTTTTAGCTCTTTTCCTAGGTTCGGAGTTCGGATATCATCTGAAATTAACTTTATAACTTTCTCATTTATTAGATACTGAGTTTTCAGGCTTTAAAATAACATATAATATAGACTCTATATATAGGCTATGTGTATATATATTATTTTTATATTATATATATATAGGGAGCTGATATTTGATTTTCTAGTTTTGGCCCTCGAAAACCATAAAAAGATAACTCGCTTTGTTTCGGCTATATTGTGTCGTTTTCATTCTATTTATTTCACAAAAACGAACATATCCGAAAAGTATATTTTCTCCCGTTTCTTCCGGAAGAGGCAGACAGGTTTTTTTTTCTTCCATTCGCAAATCGTTCGAAGGTATTAGTAACTATTCTAAAGGCTTTGATGCTGAAAATTTGATAGAATGTATTGTTAGTCTGGACAAGTCTGCTGCCCAAGTTTCAGCTCGATTGAACGACGGGAAGTGGTCGAAAAATCGATGCAAAGTTTTTCAAGCAAGCAAGCAAGCAACCAACCATGCAGACAGTACGAGTTAAAAGAAAGGGAGTAAAAATATGACTGAAGAAATTAAACAAATACATCAAATAGATTTTTAGTGCGGCTTATACACGGGAACTACAATTTTACTTGCATTTCACCTTCCAATGTATACATGCGGCTTACACACAGGTGCGGCGTATACTTGAGATTTTACGGTAATGTCATTAGATCTTTATTAATATATTTTGTTTGCTTTTTTCAAAAGTCGAAAAACAGGACTCGAAGTAAAGTAGATCTAAGTCAAGGTTTGACATTTCAGAGATGACGATTCTAATTAATTCATCATCATCATCAAGCCCATGACCGTTGAGGTCTTTGGGGGGAGCGAATGGACACTTCGGCAGTCAACTTTCTCCATTTTTGCTTATCTTGCGCGTTTTTCAATAGTTGAGTCAACTGCAGCCCTATCCAATCCTTGACATTGTCAAACCAGCATCTCCGCTGACGGCCTCTCCTACGCCCACCATCCACCCTGCCCTGGAGGATTGTTTTTGTCAGGCTATTGTGCCGCAACCCATGACCGAACCATGTAAGTTTGCACCGTTTGATTGTAGCCATAATGTTTTCTTGAGGGCCTGCAATTAGGATATTCTGTTCTACGTAGGAGACTCGAAATATTTTTCTCATGCATTTATTTTCGATCGCCTGCAACTTGTTTTGCAGTTGCTGATAGAAGCGTCCGTGTCTCACATCCATACAGAACAATACTTCTGACAAGGGCTCTGTAAAGTCTGAGCTTTGTTGGGAGACCAATGTTTTTACTGGTCCAGATTCTGTTTAGGCGAGCCATTGCCGCCTTCGCAGTCCCAATCCTTGTTCGAATTTCTGGCTCACAGCGTCCGTCTGCGGATATGATTGGTCCTAAATATTTGAAATTATTTACTTCTTCCAGTTGTTGTTGGTTTAATATGATGTGTACACTTCTAGCATCTGTGGTGTTGAACATTATTTTCTGAACTGATTTCCATTCCGTATGCCTTTGCTCTATTTGCAAGCTTGTCTGTGAGCTCTTGTAGTTCTTTGTTGCTCCTGGCCAACATGTCGATATCATCAGCAAATCTTAGATTGCATAGGGGTCTTCCCCCAATGGAGATTGCTGGATGGTAATCATCTAGTGTTTTTTGCATAATTTTTTCTAGGAAGATATTGAATAGAACTGGCGATAGGATGCAGCCTTATCGGACTCCAATCGACATCTTGAAGAAATCCCCCATACAACCATTTAGTTGAACTGCACTGCTTGCTTGATTGTAGAGTGCTTCTATTGCCTGTATCAGTCCTTCTTCAATGTTGTAGCTTCTCATCTAATTAATTAAAGATGTTTAAATGTTTATCAAATTACTGGGGATAAATAAAACATAAACATAGTTTGCTTTAACTGCCATTTTTTATTGTAATAAATTCAAAGCTAAAACATTT
This sequence comes from Anisus vortex, assembly GCA_949126835.1. Lineage (NCBI taxonomy): Eukaryota > Metazoa > Mollusca > Gastropoda > Planorbidae > Anisus > Anisus vortex. The sequence goes on from OX421500.1 coordinate 9,309,306, forward strand.
CCTTTATTTACCGCAGGTTTTTAATATAAATATTTGCTGATTTTGCTTATTGTTATCATTTCTTTTTTATTTATGACGTCTATGAAACGACCTCGGTATTTAAGGGGTTTAAAAATGTCATTTTTTGTTCACCATTGTTCACGACTTTTTTCTGTCTGATTCTAGTACTCAGCCTATCTTCAGTTCTCTGGTTCAGATTCTCTCAGGCTTGCGTAACTATAATCAATAACTTTACTCAGATTTTAATTCATTTAATTCTCAAACTTATTCACAGCATAGTATTTCAATATTAGGAATAGATCCAGACTATATCATAACAGCCTGAGGTTGATTGTGTAGCATCTGGCTGTTATGACATATATCGCCCCAATCACAGCACTGAGACAGCACTACTGCGGATCACCACCGACCTCCTGAACGCCACAGACAGAGGTCTCGTCTCCGCCCTTGTGTTATTGGACTTGTCCGCGGCCTTTGACACGATCGACCACCACCTACTCATCGATCGCCTCAGCTTCACGTTCGGCATTCATGATATAGCCCTCTCCTGGTTCAAGAGCTACCTCGACGGTCGCTCCCAGACCGTCACTACTGAATCTTTGTCCTCCCAGCAGCCCGTCACCGTCCGCTATGGTGTACCACAGGGGTCCGTCCTCGGCCCAGTCCTCTTCACTTTGTACACCCAACCCCTTTCCTTCGTCATCGAGCGACACAACCTTAATTTTCACTTTTTCGCTGATGACACCCAGCTCCTAAACAGCGCCAAGCCTGAGGACATCGACGAGCTCCTTGCTTCTATCTCCTGTTGTTTCCTGGACATCAAGAACTGGATGACAGAAAACAAGTTGAAGCTCAACAGCGATAAGACCGAAGCCCTACTCGTAGGAACGAGACAGAAGCTTGCTTCCCTCAGAGTGACTGACCTCCAGTTGGGTGACGTTACTGTGCCCTTCTCCTCAACGGTAAAGAGCCTCGGCATGTTTCTGGACTCCACTCTGTCCATGCAACCCCACATCTCCTTCCTGATCAAAACCTGCTTTTTTCACCTGCGACGTATTGCCACTATCCGTCGCTACCTCACTCCGGAAGCTTGTACCAAGCTCGTCATCACTCTCCTCTTCTCTCGTTTGGACTACTGTAACTCTCTTCTGGCCGGCCTTCCTGCCGCTTCCATTCAAGGACTCCAACGCGTCCAAAACTGCGCTGCCAGACTAGTCCTAAAGAAGAAGAAGTCCGACCACATTTCACCTCTGCTCTACTCTCTGCACTGGCTCCCTATTCAAAATAGGATTTTATATAAACTAGCATCTCTATGCTATAAATGCCTCAATGACTCTGCCCCGGATTATCTAATTTCCTGTCTGGAAATATATACAAAACCACGCCCACTTCGATCGGCTGCTCACAAACTCAATTTGACGATCCCGCGGACAAAACTCGTGACAGCTGGTCAGCGGGCCTTCACCTACTCCGGCCCCTCCGCATGGAACACCCTGCCACTCCAGCTGCGACAAAGCTCGAACTTTTACATTTTCAAGACCGGACTCAAGACTCACCTGTTTATTATTGACTCCTAGCCCACTTACATTTTTAAACATTTGTCTGTTATTGTTATCATCGTTAATTGTAATTGTAATTGTAATTGTAGATGTAATTGTTAAGCGCATAGAACTGATTGCGGGATATGCGCTATATAAGCTTCATTATTATTATTATTATTAATGGGGGGGGGGGGGCGATTCGGTTGCTTACACCTTTCGCCAACTTTGAGGGCCGTGGGTACAGGTTGTTTGTTACGCCACATTTAGTTTGAGTTGCAGTCAGGTCAAAATTGGATGAAGGGGCGGAACTGCACACATGACTGCCCAGACAATACCATCGTAAACGAAGGACTTTGCCCAAACCTACGATCGGACGACGAGTATTACATACTCCACTTAGCACTAATCCGTTATGTCTTCACTAGCCCTATCCCTTCTTCGAGTTTTAACTGTATTCGAATACAAGGTGGATCAAACCTTGTTTTATTAGAAAAAAAACACAATACTTATTTTATCTACTTGTGGGTCTAATTGACCCATAAAGCTTTTAATAACATTAGCCAATAGATTATTTAGAAAGAGCTTTTAAAATTAATTTGATAATTATGGTGGCACATTTTTTTTTACATATATATCGGTGTACTGATCGAAATTAAAATACGATTTTTAATACAAGTTCCAAAAAGATGAGTAAATATTAATACGTTTACAAATTTTAATAACCCGAAAATTCAGAACAATCAAATGTTTATGATTGTGCATAAGACTATGGTATGATTTTTTTTAGAGGGGGGGGCGGAGCACTTGGCACAAGTAGTAGATGCATATGTTTTATTTTCTAGCTTCCCCGAGCGTCCGTCACAGTTCCATTTAGAGCCAACATCACCATCCCATCTGCTGAGCTTGTATCTTGTGCAAACTTTTGCCTATCAAAGATTTAATTTATAGTGTCCTACTCAAGGTTGTTTATACAGAACCTTTAAATGTATTCTTCGTTCTATATGTGCTGGCAAAAGTCCTTTTGTTATCTAAATAGATACAGTGTTGATTCTACTTAAACGACCGCGTAGCACGTGTAGTTAACCTTTATTTAGTTGCAAAAAATCTGCAATTTCTGCGAACATTGGCAATGGCTCACCTGTCTTAACGATGATGAATCTCTATTGCCCTGCCCATAGATAGTATGCACGACTTCTACTGTGCGAAATGTCGGGATAAAGCATTGAACGTTTTTATTTTGTTTAATTAATGTTGTGTGTATATATAGATTTCAAGTTAAAAAACAAACCCCAAAAATAAAAACTCAATACAAATAAAAATAAATAAATTTAAAGAATAAATTAATAAAAAACAAAAAAGGATGAACTGGGAGTGAGGAAAACCAAGCATGCGCGTAGAGCACAGGTGTCTCCGTTGGCCTGTTGATGTTATGTAGGGCACAGGTGTCTCCGTTGGCCTGTTGATGTTATGTAGGGCACAGGTGTCCCCGTAGGCCTGTTGATGTCATGATGTATTTTTCTCCCCCTACCCCATGTAACATAATCTATATGATTTTCCTATTTTTTTAATGTTTTAATTTTTAAAAAGTGTTTTTCTGTCCGTGCGTTTATCTGTAGTGTGAAAAAGTGTCCGTATGTTTAAGTGTCGTGTGATTAAGTGTCCTTATCTTTATCTGTCGTGTGATTAAGTGTTCGTATTTTTAAGTGTCGTGTGATTAAGTGTCCGTGTGTTTAAGTGTCGTGTAATTAAGTGTCCGTTTAAGTGTCGTGTGAGTAAGTATCCGTATGTTAATCTGTCGTGTGATTAAGTGTCCGTATGTTTAAGTGTCGCGTGTTTATCTGTCGCTTATTTAAATGTCGTCCCACCCGTATCGTCCGTTTGATCTGAGAAGGCGGTCATAATATACTGTTATAAAGTATAAATTATCTATACACTTTGCGAGTTATCTGCAAGGTTCTCGACATGGTCGTCTGCTTGATCATGATAATGATTGTGTAGAGCAGCGGTCGGCAACCTTTTGATAAGTGTGTGCCAAAGTGCGATTTCTAATTCATTCAGCGTGCCGATGGTATATGTTACGTCTTGTCTTCTCTATTTAACTTGTAATATCATATAGAGGTATTCTTCTATCAAAACTCGGCAAGCTCTCTTTCTCTCAGGGTGCGTAACAGTAAATCAGATGAAAACACGCAATATGTAGTAAACAATAACTGGAGCTTTAATCAACAAATAATATACAAGGATGTATATAATATTACTACTAACGGCCACACCATTAAACTCTCAAGATCGTTCTCTGTCTAAGCACAACCTGCCTCAACAAGCTACCAGCCTCTTCTCTCTACCGTTGTTATCTCTCATAACCAAAACATGTGTTCCCACAAAACAACTGACGTCATCATTATTGCGTTCACAATGAGCAGTCTTTTGCGCACCAATTACTATATCCACATTTACGCTACATTATCCCCTTCACCCCCTAAAAAAAAATAAACAATTTTTTTCATATTTCTATTATATACAATTTCCTGTATTTCATACACAAAATACTACCCACTCTACCACATATATAATCAAATATATATATAATCAAAATTCATACTCAAAATCATTTAACATCAATATCAACCAATTATTATATTAAATAATAAGCTTAATTAATCCAATTAACAACAATGTTCATTATAGCGAGTCTGTTATGATGACGTTGTTTGAAAAATCACAACACTAATCAACATTGTAAATTTGGTTTATTTATTTCAAGCACAAGTGAATCCAGTCCTATTCAAGTTTATTAAGAAACGCCATTCAGTTCCAGTTCTTCTGCACCACTTAGTTATAATTGTCTTATAGTTCATAAACCTGTAGTTCCACTGTACCCATTAATTCATATTGTAATCTGAAGAACACACATCCATAAGCCATGTCATTTCACCTGAATGTATAGTTATATAGTTTCAATCCCTTAGTGAGAATCAGTCCTTTGACATCACGATTCAAATCCCAAACGAATAACGTACGGTGGTGACGTACCAGGATGGCTTGAAGATGCGCTTTCCAGTATTAAGCAGTTTTTTTTATAGGTGTGTGGTGGTGGTGTGTGGTTTAGGTGGTACTTTTGAAAGCACCAACAAAGTCTCACAGTACTTTCAATTAAGATGTTTTATTTTATAATCTACAAGACAGGTACCCAGGGTTGGCTTGCCACTGGCATGAACACCTGTTATTAAAATCAAAAGGAATATAATAAATGTAACTAAATAGACCATAACATAACACAATGACTAAAAATTAAATAGTCATTAGATGAACAGAATAGGCAAAACAATATGAAAATAATAGACATAACTATAAACTATAATAGGGTACAAAAAGGAAATAAATACTCAATAGTTACGAAAATACTGTAAACTGTAACATGACTTAGCCATCTTAGTCTTAGCATGAATAGCCTTAGCAAAACATGTTCAATGATTATAAGCCTACTCAATGAAACAAATTAATAATGAATTAATAATAATATAAAACTAAGAGCAAACAAATAGCCGAGACAAGTGAATAAACAAAAAGGATTATATGGCCTCCTTAAAATTCAACCATACCAATCAGGAATAAAGTTGGAAACAAAAGAAACACAAACGGCAAGGCATCAGTCACGACAGCTTAGGGGAATAGTCGGAGTGTAAAATCAAATGAGATGACTCCAAAATCCGCGGTTTTTATTTTTTTGTCTTGCCAACTTCGTGTTGACAAACTAACCCATTTAAGGATGGGCACTATACTACAGGTGTTTAAGTATGCATGTACTCTTTTTGTTCTAAGCAGATTTTCGAAGGAATTTCCGATGAGAAACGTCTCCCAACAACCCCGACCAATGGTCCTCCGGAAACCTATTTAACTCCATTTCCCTCTCAAATTTCCTTATATAGGTGTCTATCACACACTTTTTCATTGTATGTCTGCATCGTAAACCTGGCCATTGCATTCAACAACCCCCTATCTTCTCTCCTACCTCCCACTACTAGCGGCGCAGATACAATGCCAACATTCATGTTTATCTCGGCCTGTCTATTCAGTATTTCCAACTGCAATTTAAGTTCCCTTTCTTTAGATTCCCTTTCTTTCTCTTTAGCTGTTTCCTCAAATTCCCTTTCTTCATTTTTGTTGTGCACATAGTCCCTCCATTTTTTCTCGACCCAATCATCTAATTCTTTTCCTATATAACCACATTTCTCCCCTGCCTTTACCAATTCTAAATAGAACTCATTTGAAATGCATTCCATTTCAACCAAAAATTTTCCCTAATCCAAATGCACACAAATACAATATCCTATAATACAATAATATAATTAATAATATTAATAAGATACTCAATATAATACAATAAGTATGACACTACAGATAGAAGAATTCAACGATAGAGTACAGTATAAGTTACAATGACCGACACTCAAACACCGATATGACACAATACAAACTAAACAACACTACTAAACAAATATCTACATGTGCTTTATGTTAATGAAGGCTATTTTCTCACCTACAGTTATACGCTGTTAGGATCCTTCACTAACACAAACCACAGGCAAAGCTACAGGTTACTAATGTGTCAATGATTTAGAAAATAAATCTAGACACACTGAAATACAACATAAACATAAACACCAGACTTATCTTATCATACTCCTGTCCTCCTCTTTTCCCCAATATACAGCACGTCTGGAGTGAACAGGTCCAGTGGTGCTCCTTCGGTATAGTCTGGCCACAGTAACCGCAATAGTGCAAGCTCAGGCAATTCAGTTCTCTTCTGACTTCACTTCTGACTTCTCATCTGGCTTCTGGCTTCTTTTCTGACTTCACAAGGTCACCTTTACTTGTAAACAGAAACCGTTACGCTAGTCCTCTATGTACCCTTCAACTATCGATTTGTTCGGTACGGCTGATTGTGTGTATTCTTTTCTTTGCTATGTTCTTTTCTCGCTGGGCTGTCAGTATAAGTTAGACGACCTTCCTTTCACGCTGGGCTGTACTTTCACGTTGAGTTGACAATCTATGTTAGACCACCTTCTTTTCACATTGGGCTGACAATATATGTTAGACCACCTTCTTTTCACGTTGGCTGTATTTCACGTTGGGCTGTATTTCACGTTGGGCTGTATTTCACGTTGGGCTGTATTTCACGTTGGGCGCCAATATGTTACGTCTTGTCTTCTCTATTTAACTTGTAATATCATATAGAGGTATTCTTCTATCAAAACTCGGCAAGCTCTCTTTCTCTCAGGGTGCGTAACAGTAAATCAGATGAGAACACGCAATATGTAGTAAACAATAACTGGAGCTTTAATCAACAAATAATATACAAGGATGTATATAATATTACTACTAACGGCCACACCATTAAAGTCTTAAGATCGCTCTCTGTCTAAGCACAACCTGCCTCAACAAGCTACCAGCCTCTTCTCTCTTACCGTTGTTATCTCTCATAACCAAAACATGTGTTCCCACAAAACAACTGACGTCATCATTATTGCGTTCACAATGTGCAGTCTTTTGCGCACCAATTACTATATCCACATTTACGCTACAGTATACAAGTCAACCTATGCCACCTATACATATTTGTTTTTGTAGAAGAGACTTGAATTGCCCTATTTTGCGGCGGATCCTCCGTGTGCCATTGAAAATCGCTATGCATGCCAAGCCTGTCACGCGTTCCGCAGGTTGCTGACCCCTTGTGTAGAGGGCAAAACTAGCTGTTCCACGACTGAGATTCTCTTCCGGGCGTAAAGTCTGTACGGGTTCAGAGATGTTGCGAATGTATTGATTAGTCGGGCCAAGTCTGCTGCCCAAGTTTCAGCTCGATTGGACGACGGAAAGTGGTCGAAAAATCGATGCAAAGTTTTGCTAACAAGCAAGCAAGCAACTAACCAAGCAGACAGACAGTACGAGTTAAAAGAAAGGGAGTAAAAAACAACAACACTGAATTGTTTTTCACAAAAAACAGGCCGAGCAAATCAAGCCGAAGTAGAGGCCAGGAGCACAAAAGAGATTTGATGGTGTTTGCTTGTATCTTTTTATGTATGACCGATACCATATTATGAAACACAATTGCAGCGCATTTTTCAACCATGGGCATACTATTTATCTGTTGATTTCGTCAACTGTGTTGATTGCACAGCGAAATGGGAAAACCCCAATTAACTCCGAGTTCAACAAACGAATTGAAATAAAAAAAGCCATTTGTTGTTTACAGTTTTTATGTATTAGCATAATTGAGAAAACTTTTTTTTCCAGCTCAATCGGCACCTTAATAATAATAAAATTAATTTAAAAAACAACAACAATCAATTACAATGCTTTTCTAAACGAGAGGATACAAACAAAAGTATTTCTTATCCCATATGCAAGAACAAACGCAAATTTTAAAAAGTTCTCATGTTTTCCCGAGTGGGATACGTATATGTAATGGATTGCCTGAACAAATCACCTTCACCTATCCCATAACCCGAGGGAGGTCGTTGGGGAAACATTTTTTGATAGTTGGATGATTTTATGCCATTTGTCTCGGTCCTGCAACGCACATCTGGTAATCTGCAAGAGACAAGCCGGTCCACTACTTGATGTCATCATTTCATCGTCTCTTCTGCCTGCCTCTGTTTCTTCCACCCAGCACTGGGCCTTGCAGGTTGGTTTTCGCCAGGCCTTCGGATCTTGCTACATGCCCGTACCTACATGCCCGTTTTCCGAATTTAATGGTGCTGAGTAGATCCTCGTGAACAGGAAAAAACAATAATGTGACATCATTTAAAACCACCCATCAAAATCCACGATTAGTCTCAAACCCCGGCAATGATCTTCTGTAGGGGTCGGCAACCGAAGACTCGCGTGCCAAACTTGGCACCCAGAGCGATTTTCAATGGCACGCGAGAGACCTCCAAGAAGTGTTTGTAATTCTTGTTTGTGATGTTTTAAAATTGTATATGCAGTTAAATTGTGGACTCTTTCCTAACGGCTTCTCCAAAATAAAAATAAGAAGAAGAGGAAGTGTTTTTTATTGAGAAAGAAAAAAACAACATTTCCGATTCTGAATGAGGAATACTGACAGATGAAGCCGATGTTTCTGAATGGCATAGCGACACATTTAAGTGAGTTGAACGCATTTACAAGGACCTCAGAAATGGATTTGCATTGAAACTGGACTTATCTTCCCATGAAATCAATTTCAAACATTTAACTAAGCCTTACATGTACACCCGTATATTAAGGCATATATTAAGATGAATAGTTGGGCTTTTTCAGAAGTACATTGAAACACTCAAAGTGGAGTTTTCTAATCAAAGGCAAGTCTTTCAAATTGTGGGGCTCATCTTTTCATACCACATCCAGCCTAACTGGTTTGATATTACTACAACATTCTTAGATGTAAATCTTTTTTTAAGTGGAGGAATTTTGGCGATTTCAAAATGTAGAAAGTTGAATTTTAAACATTTAAATAATGATCACCCAATTGTGCCCATTTAGGAAAAAATATAGACGGAAGCTGCTAGGCATTCGCTCTTTTAATTTTACTATTGAATCAAATGTGGAAGCGTTTTTTAATTAAAGGGAGATAATAATTTGCGATAATGTTTCTAATATGTTTCTTTTTTTTTCTTTTATAAAAGAGTAAATTGTTTACAATTTATAACTTTGAAATTATTAAATTTTAAAAATTATTTGAAAAGCTTATAAATATTATACGACTAAGATATTTGTACGTATATTTTCAAATATAACATTAACTACCCAGTTTGTATGATTATTACGTATCTATTCCGATTAACGTTGATGATAAATTGCAGCATACTAAATTGAAGGCTAAAGCAGCAGCTTGTTTCAAAATACCGGCTTATGGTGGTTTAATAAAATAGTAAACTCCTAGTTAACCCCGATGTGCAACCAAAGCACAACAACAACAACAACGACAACAACAACATAAAAGACAAACATCAGTAGGCTAACAAATTCTTAACAGTAAGTGCAAATGGATAGGCCACACCACGGATATAGAAATAAAGACAGGCCCTAAATTGGAACCGCCAAGGCAAAGAGAACGTTGGACGCTGGTCCGGAGGTTAGTTCACCGGACGCTGGTCCGGAGGTTAGTTCACCGGACGCCGGACGCTGGTCCGGAGGTTAGTTCACCGGACGCCGGTCCGGAGGTTAGTTCACCGGACTGTTAACAAAACGGCCCAGGTTCTATCCCCACCGCCGACCGATCCCTTCCGCCCTGCTGAGAAGTTTTGGGCCTAGTGGACGTAATAATCTTATATCCAGAACGAACGTTTGTAAAATTAATAATTAAAAAACTCGACATGTCGACGCAGCTATAATAGATGAAGCTAAAGACACAAGAGAAAATTTGGAATGAATTCAAGAAGCTAGCAGGAGACCGAAAATGGTGGACAGAGGCCCTACGTTCTACAAGGAACCAGTAAATGAAAGATGATGATGTTGTAAAAAAAAAGAAAAGAAGCAAGAGTTCCAAATGTAGGCCACATTATTGACACGTACTAACAACCGACCTGTAACAATATAGTTCAGCCTGTTACATTTTGTGATAGTTCAAACATATTTTTGATACAGACGAACCCCCTCCCCTCCCAACCGAGAATAGATTACACTAGTCTGGACAATTCTGTGGTAATTCATACTTGCTTTATACTCCAGTTCTAGAAGGAGAAACAAGAAAACCGTAAAAACGAAGTTTTTATTATACTCCCTTTATTTGCAAACTAAGTTTACCATCATGTAATTAAATAATTAATTGACTACTGCAAATGAAACGTACAGAAAAAATATCTGTGTCGCAAATCTCAAAAATATCTCCTTACTCCGTATGAATTGTTCTAAAAATAATCGTAGCGCATTATTTTTTTATTTCTAGCTTTGCGCCGAAAAACTATAAAAAGTTGCACAGGCATTTTTAACGCGAAATTACAATATTTCTTATACTTTCCTTTTAAGAAATGAATATTGTCATAAGTGTAGTATTATTAAGTCGTTTTAACTGAAAATTTGATAGGATGTATTGTTAGGCACCACAAATCTGCTGTCCAAATTTCAGCTCGATTGGACCTCGGGAAGTGGTCGAAAAATCGAAGCCAATTTTTGCACGACGATTGCAGACAGACAGACAGACAGAAAATGCAACTTAAAGACCAAGTGAAGAGCTTTTTATCAAAATTTAGTTAACATTAGATTTTGATCGTAAATAGTGTATTCAGTATCTGAATGTGAATAAAAATCATTTAAACAGAATATCAAAGATTAATTTTAAGTAATTAGTTCAATATTTGCACGTAAATATGTGTGTTTTTTGGAGGACAAATCCAAATCTCGTAGCCATTTGAGATGATTTTATTTCCGGTAACATAGGAAAGTGACGTAAGAGAAAGAATTTAAACTAGGAAAAATGAATATTGTCACGTGTTTTGAATGTATTGCCACATGTTTTGAATCTTTTCTCGGTTCTTATTTTTAACAAAATGGTTAAATATAGATTTTTAGCGTCGAGTTTTGTTTATTTGTTTTCTTTCTCAAACGTCACTGCCGTATGAGGCTATTTCAAATCTCGTTCCTTTGAGAAAAACCTCTTCACTTGGTCTTTAAAATAAAGGAAGTAAACATAGAATGTGTCAAGATATATTATCTTATCTATTTAAGACGCACCTTCAATAACGATGATTGTTGCGATCTAAGTTCATCCTGTGTCGGAGTCTAGTCTTGTATTTTTATTATTAGTATTTTAAATTATGTTAAATTACTGATTTTCCTGTGTTGTTTTTCAAGCAACTCATTCCATGCTCGGATGCCACTCGGGAAGATAGAATTCTTAAATGCATTTGTTCTCACATAAGGGATAATGAAAGTGTTTTTGTGCTATATTTGTTATATTTAGACTAGATTTGCCGCCCCCCCCCCTTTCTGGAAGTGTTACCCCCGGGCATATGCCCTTCTGACCCCCTCCCCTATGTGAGGGCACTGGCCACAACAACGTTTACCCCTTGTTACAGTCTTGACCCCAGCTTCTCCTGGTATCTGGCCGGCTCTATTTCCCAACAAAGCTCAGACTTTACAGATCCCTTGTCAAAACCATTGTTCTGTATCGACGTGAGACCTGGGTGCTTCTATCAGCAAATGCAAAACAAGTTGCAGGCATTCAAACATAAATGCATGAGAAAAATACTTCGAATCTCCTACGTAGAACACAGGTCTAATACGTATGGGTGGGACAGAATATCCTTAAATGCAGGCCCTCAAGAAAACATGACCACAATCAAACGTGTTGCGGCACAATAGCCTGCCAAAAACAAATTTCAGGGCACGGTAGAAGGTGGACGTCGGAGAGGCCGTAAGCGGAGATGCTGGTTCGATAATGTAAAATATTAGACAGGGCTGCAGTTGACTCAACTATTGACAACCGCTCAAGATAGGCAAAAGTGGAGAAAGTTGAATGATGAAGTGTCCATTCGCTCCCACTAACGACGATAGCGGTCAAGGGATTGATGATGATGATTTCATTGTTTCCTATGTGTTCCAGTCTAGATCTTGGCCAGAGCTATGTTGCCTGGTCCTCTTCCGGGTGTGATAAATCTTTTTTAACTGTCTGTCTTTGTTAATATTGCGAAGTATATATCACGATATAGAATATAGATGTATGCTAATAATTGGGTCACGAACACGAAAAGTTCTCGAAACAAAAATCATCCTTAAAGTATAGATTTTGTGAGTGTCTACTATTATTACATTTCAACGCCTTGTGTATTACTGGTAACAAGATAGATTTGATATTAAAAGCTCAAACTTGAGATTTCCATGTTAGCCGGCATATGTATTACACTCAGTGGCGTGGGTTATAGGAGGGTGCTGGCGGGGCGGGTTGGGAGGTATTGGAAAACTTAACATGGGATACTGTTTCTAATGCCACATTTTACTCAAATTTCAAGGTAATTTTTCTTTAGAGGAAATAAATCCTGCACGAAGATGGTATTTAAAAAAAAATCTTGTCATAATGTATTTTTTTTTATTCGCTGTCACAAGCTGGAACTGATAGCCCGAATAATAATACCATCTGTTACATTGTACTTTCTTTTTTCGCTGTCACAAGCTGAAACTGATAGCCCGAAGGATTATACCGGCTGTTACATTGTACTTTCTTTATTCGCTGTCACAAGCTAGAACCGATAGCCCGAAATATTATACCGGAAGTTATATAGGCTTTGAAACCTGGGAATGGGGCGATCAGCTAGCACATAAGTAAAGTAAAAAAAAAAACAGCCACTTACCAAATGAAATAATTTAAATTATTTCATCCTATTATAATTATCCCTATTTATTGTTGTATTTTGTTTTTAAACAGGAACAATGATGAACTTTAAAAATTGTGCCAAAATGTCATGTCATCTACACTTATGTAAAAAAAAAATTATTAGCTATTATAAAACACCGTATGTTAAGGTTCTAAACTGAGCGCCATTTCAGAAGGATGCCCCTTCGAAATGTTTTCACATTATGGCGTTTTTCGGGGCGGGAAAACGTAAAAAATAGAAAAAAAAACGAAATATCGAAAGAAACGTTAGACTATCAATACAGTTTTTATTGTAATACTGTTTGTTATTTTTTTCTTTCTATTTTAACAAAACACATTTTAATAATTCATTTCTCCATCATTTTGACGGACATAACTCCAAAGTATATATATATATATAAATTACGATGTTTGTGTCTAATCCGACTCCAATTGATTTATTGAAAGACAAATGACTTTGATTATCTTTATATATCTTTTGAGTGTCCTCTCCTTAGTAGAGTGGCTAGAGTCACCGACTGGTACATGGTTGGGCCCGGCTCGCTCCCCCGCTAACTACACGTTTAAACATTTTAATTTTACCTTGCCAATATTTTTCTTGTCCTGAAACATGTATTATTATGTTTTATTGTATTTTTATTGTAAATTACGATGTTTGTGTCTAATCCGACTCCAATTGATTTATTGAAAGACAAATGACTTTGATTATCTTTATATATCTTTTGAGTGTCCTCTCCTTAGTGGAGTGGCTAGAGTCACCGACTGGTACATGGTTGGGCCCGGCTCGCTCCCCCGCTAACTACATGTTTAAACATTTTACCTTGCCAATATTTTTCTTGTCCTGAAACATGTATTGTTATGTTTTATTGTAAAGTAAAGTACCCTTCAAATCAGATTGATCCATAGGGCTGGTGTAGCAGCGTTCACCAGTTTATGTGGCCACGGCATACTGAGTGATTTTGGGGCCAGCACAATGCACGGTCCCCTTTACTTTACCCCCAACTAAGGTCAGGTACCCATCAGAGCTGGGTAGACTCAGGGACACCCTCTAGACCCGGGAAAAAATCCTAGTATTCACCAGGATTCGAACCCATGAGCTTCGGTACGCCAGTCGAACGCGCTGCCACTCGCCCACTGTGCCTCTTATTATGTTTTTTTAGTTTTCATATTAAATTTTTATTTTCTACCGACCACTGCGTGTAATTATTTTCTATGGACATCTCTAACGTCTACTGTGGTTTGATGATTAAACTGCTATAATTACTACAAGTGTTTTATGTGTTTATAATTTCACCACAGATATTGACTCCATTAAGCTGTTCACTAATAGTTAATTAACATTCAAACATCTTTTCACTCTGTGTCATCGTTTCAGTTCTTCTGTTGTCCGTGCTTTGTCTGGTCAGCTCCTGCACATGCCCTGCCTGCAACCAAAAGGACCAAGTCCAGAGATGCCAGTGCTGCGTGTACCGACAGCTGGGTAAGAGGTCGTCCACACAGACGTTCCCGAAAACTGTCTTGGACGGCAACGACCTTTCGTACGACCAATTCTCAGATCATCCGCTCCTGTTTGAAAATCTACTGTCTGGTGCGTACGACACACTTGAAGAGTCCCCCTCGGACACAGACAGACTTCAGAAACTTAGCTCTTTCGTCTATTAATTGCGATCTGGGATTTATTAGACAGAGGTAGAATCTATCCCTGATTTATGTCCAGTTTTATATACTCCAGAAATAAAATCTGAAATTTTTGAACCATGCAAACAATAATAAACTAGATTTGAATAAATTTCGGAAAAATTATCTTTGTAAATAAAAAAATAATAAAACATTTATAAATTCATATTGTTAGTTTTTTTTATTCTAATTTTTTTGTTTTAGTCGAATATAAGATTTCAAGCTTTCTTTTAATTGTAGTTTATAAAAATTGTACCTGCACCTTATCCAGTCCTGTTTTTTCACCCAGGCAACGCCGGGTAATGTAGCTAGTATGTAAATATATATATATATATATATATATATATATATATATATATATATATTATTATTATTATTATATATCACAGTGGTTGGAACGCAGAAAAAATATAGGTTGAGATGTGGTATGTAGCTGAAAATTTGATAGAATGAGTTTTCAAATAAAACATATCTATGTTCCAAGTTTCATCAAGATAGTATTAATTGGTTAATGGGTCAATTAAGCTTTCCAAAGAGAATCTAAGGTCGGTCGCTTGGCACAAACATAGAAAATTTAGCTAATCTTCTGTATAGAGGAGTGTCTGTGATGTGTAAAGTTAGCCCACAGAAAGAACTAATGGATAAATTATTTTCTTAAAAAGAGTCTATTGTGAATCGTGAGGTACAAAACGAAATATTGATTTTTAGTACCGGCAATGTACTAGACTCTATAGCTGAAGTACTATAGATCATTGCCAACTATGAAACAGTTTGACACCTACTGCTAAATAACATCAGCGTGACTGGGGAAAACATGAAACATTAAACAACATAGTCACGAAATAATTTTTGCCATGAAGAAAACGAAGTTTTAATCAAACGTAATGAAATATCGTTGTTGATGACGCTTTTGTTTCAATTTTGAAATTTAAAAAAATACTTATACAAATATATTTTGAGTTTATGGGTGACTCGATTAACAACAAAACAAGCGCGTGTTTTAAGGCGTCATTGTAAAGGGGGGCATTGCGAAATATTTTCATAAGCAGGATCTGTGACATCCAATGTGCCAAACTGAAAATGTTGCAGCTGAAACAAGATTCGAAAACAAACAAAAAGGATACCCACAGTCTCACATTAGAGTACACACACACACACACACACACACACACACACACACACACACACACACACACACACACACACACACACACACACACAAATATCATAGAATTCACAATGTCTAAAATAAGGAGAAAAGTGTAAAATTATAAAATTATATGGAAATATACATATTAAATAAGTTTGTTTAAATACAAATAAAAACATGTATTTTATGTTTTCATTTTTGAATATGTTTTGAATTACTTAAATAAGAAAGAAGGGAAGGCAACAAAAACTTTTTTTTTTTTGCTGGGGGCCCTAAGGGTTTTAAACCGGCCCTTAAATGTAGGCTTAGTTTTTTTCTAAAGACATTTTATAATCAGGATCGTTTTATAATTTGCTTAGCTTTTTATATATATATATCATTGTTATAGATGTAGTTAGTCGAAGTTTATACAAAATAGATGGATAATAAGGCCAATAGACAAGATATAAAATTTTGAAAAGACCAAAACAAAACAAAAAAAAACTTTTTTTTTTAAATTTATGAATACGTTTGTATTGCTTTCAATTCTTTGAGTCACAGTGTATAATTTCAAATTAGGTGAAAACCAAATACGATGCACTGTATGTCGTTCATGGTCAGGAGACTTGGTTGGATAACTTTTTT
Organism: Anisus vortex; assembly: GCA_949126835.1. Taxonomy (NCBI): domain Eukaryota; kingdom Metazoa; phylum Mollusca; class Gastropoda; family Planorbidae; genus Anisus; species Anisus vortex. Next base: position 9,325,648 of record OX421500.1, read on the forward strand.
TAGTTAGTCGTAACAAGGACATGAGTCACGTCGAGCGGTCGATATTTCTACAACAATGTATAAAGTTGTATACAACATCGCCGTTATAAGCTCAATTACTTGTTAGCCCCTACCCCCTCTCTAAATGTTTGTCCATGAAGTCAGTCTCAAAACATAAAGTCATTCTGGGTACATGAATCCAGTCTGATTACTTTAAGCTAGTCTGGGTATAAAAGTCAATCTGAATGCGTGAATGTCAGTCCGAGAACATGAATTCGGTCTGAGTAGTCTCAGTACATGAAGTCAGTCTGAATACACAAAGTAAGTCTGAGTACACGAAGTTAACCGTTCAGTAATTTAATGTTGACTATCAATTTCCTTTTTTTTTTCGCTCTTACATTTCTTCGTCATTATGCTAAACAATCCTTGAATGTCTTCTTGATAATAAGTATCATTTGAAAACCATTGATTAATTAGATGATTTCTATTTTTAGTTTCTCGCGCTGCTTTACGTGCGCATCGCTCAAGGAGCAATATGACTCTGAACACTATGCTGCATACTATATATACAAGCTAAATTGCCCGGCGTTGCAGGGGGGGGGGGGAATGAAACAGGCCTGTATAAGATATAGATAAAAAATTATAAACTACAATAAACAGAAAGCTATAAATCTAATAATTAAAAAAAATAATAATTGTTTAACAAAGACTTATAGAAGTAATTTAAAATAATTATTGTAATCGGTTAAAAAAAAAAGCTAGTCTTTTTATTTAACAAAAATCTCAATTGCCCGGAGTTGCTCGTAAATTTACAATCTTGTTTTAAACGTAGGCCTAATATTAATTGAAATATAAAACAATATTGAAAAAAGGTGTATACTATCCGGAGCATCGAACTCGGGTTTCCCGCATGGCAGTCCGATACGTTATCCTCTTAGCTAGCAAAGACACACGCCCGAATTGAAATCGCAAAAGTATAATATGAGACAATAAGGTCACGTGTCTTTAAATTAACTAATATGATTGGTTGAACACACATACAGTTCTTCTATATATATATATATATATATATATATATATATATATATATATAGTTTTAAGGTCTGTGATATATATATATAATATATATATTTATATATATATTATATATATATATATCACAAACCTTAAACCTATATAACATCCTTGATTTAGTTGATATATTAAATATTTGATATATATTTGTTTGTTCGCTGTGGGCTCATGTTCTAATTTGGTCGATGGGGGACAAAAGTAGAGGCCATTTAATGCTCTAACAAGTCATTCAAGATCTACTCATTATTTCAAGTCAGCTGCCGAACCTGTTGATTTATTATATGCAAACGAATGCACAGTTTATCATTACCATCATTCACCATACAGCCTTAGGATCTAAAGGTCGACTGTAATGAAGATGAAGTGGAAGATTTATAATTGTCTAAAAAAAAAACAAGCGAACAAGCCTTCCGGCTCTTAGGTCCAGGGTGTAACGATGTCTAGGGGCGGATCAGGGGGGGGGGGGGAAACCAGGGAAAGGCAGACCAAGATCCCGCGCGAGACTAGTCTCCCCGGCGTGCCGCGTAACAAATGGTATTGGTCTCCACAGTACATTCACTAACTTTTTTTTTCACCACCTGCGGAATTCCCCTGGATTATAAACGGGAAGGCTCGCTCGTATAGGTCTGAACATACAGGCACCAGGGACCCCATATTCCTCAAAATTTACTTAGTTATACACATGTTTCACAACACGAAACTTCTATATTCTTAATGAGCTGTGGAGGGGAGGAGCGTCAACGTTGTCTTTTAACATTCTTAATGAGCTGTGGAGGGGAGGAGCGTCAACGTTGTCTTTTAACATTCTTAATGAGCTGTGGAGGGGAGGAACGTCAACGTTGTTTTTTAACATTCTTAATGAGCTGTGGAGGGGAGGAGCGTCAACGTTGTCTTTTAACATTCTTAATGAGCTGTGGAGAGGAGGAGCGTCAACGTTGTTTTTTAACATTCTTAATGAGCTGTGGAGGGGAGGAGCGTCAACGTTGTCTTTTAACATTCTTAATGAGCTGTGGAGGAGAGGAGCGTCAACGTTGTCTTTTAACATTCTTAATGAGCTGTGGAGGGGAGGAGCGTCAACGTTGTCTTTTAACATTCTTAATGAGCTGTGGAGGGGAGGAGCGTCAACGTTGTCTTTTAACATTCTTAATGAGCTGTGGAGAGGAGGAGCGTCAACGTTGTCTTTTAACATTCTTAATGAGCTGTGGAGAGGAGGAGCGTCAACGTTGTCTTTTAACATTCTTAATGAGCTGTGGAGGGGAGGAGCGTCAACGTTGTCTTTTAACATTCTTAATGAGCTGTGGAGGGGAGGAGCGTCAACGTTGTCTTTTAACATTCTTAATGAGCTGTGGAGGGGAGGAGCGTCAACGTTGTCTTTTAACATTCTTAATGAGCTGTGGAGAGGAGGAGCGTCAACGTTGTCTTTTAACATTCTTAATGAGCTGTGGAGGGGAGGAGCGTCAACGTTGCTTTTTAACATTCTTTGCAAAAACACACAATTGAGCGATAATTATATTTATATCTATTTCAAATCCGTTTAGATTTTGTAGCGAAGGTCCTTGTTGCCACCCTGGTGAAGTCTATGTAGCGAAGGTCCTTGTTGTCACCCTGGTGAAGACTATGTAGCGAAGGTCCTTGTTGTCACCCTGGTGAAGACTATGTAGCGAAGGTCCTTGTTGTCACCCTGGTGAAGACTATGTAGCAAAGGTCCTTGTTTTCACCCTGGTGAAGACTATGTAGCGAAGGTCCTTGTTGTCACCCTGGTGAAGACTATGTAGCGAAGGTCCTTGTTGTCACCCTGGTGAAGACTATGTAGCGAAGGTCCTTGTTGTCACCCTGGTGAAGACTATGTAGCGAAGGTCCTTGTTGTCACCCTGGTGAAGACTATGTAGCGAAGGTCCTTGTTGTCACCCTGGTGAATACTATGTAGCGAAGGTCCTTGTTGTCACCCTGGTGAAGACTATGTAGCGAAGGTCCTTGTTGTCACCCTGGTGAAGACTATGTAGCGAAGGTCCTTGTTGTCACCCTGGTGAAGACTATGTAGCGAAGGTCCTTGTTGTCACCCTGGTGAGGACTATGTAGCGAAGGTCCTTTGTTGTCACCCTGGTGAAGACTATGTAGCGAAGGTCCTTGTTGTCACCCTGGTGAAGACTACGTAGCGAAGGTCCTTGTTGTCACCCTGGTGAAGACTATGTAGCGAAGGTCCTTGTTGTCACCCTGGTGTAGACTATGTAGCGAAGGTCCTTGTTGTCACCCTGGTGAAGACTATGGTTTGTTTCCTGATCTAGAGAGTGTCCCTGAGTCTACCCAGCAGCTCTGAATGGTACATGACAGTAGTTGGGGTAGAGTGAAGGCGGCTGGGCATTGTGCTGGCTACACAGCTCCTTGTAAGCCGTGGCCACAGGAACATGTGAATGGTGCTTTCCTATGAATCGAACATATCTGAAAGGGCACAATGCCCGGCAGCGCGTTCGGCTGGCGTACCGAAGGTCCTGGGTTCGAATCCTGGTGAAGGCTAGAATTTTTTCCCTGGACGCGATGGTGTCCCCGAGTTTAACCAGATCTGATGGGTACCTGACTTAAGTTAAAGTAAATTCGGTTGGGCATTGTGCTGGCCACACAATCCCCTAGTATGCCGTGGCCAAAGAAACTGGTGAACGCTGCTTCACCGGCCGTGTGGATCAATTTGGTCCGACTTTTACTTACTTAATAACCATTTATTTATTAAATATTTACAAAACATGTAGTCAAATAGAAAGTGTAATTTCTTGAATTACTTTTATTTCAATGTTATCATTGTTATAGTATATGATAGAATTCATATAGTTATCTCATACAAAGTCTGGATAGAAGGAACAGTTTAAAAAAGAACAACACACACACACATATAACGATTCGAAAATGAAAATAATTTCAAAATATTTTTTTTGTATATAGGTTTCTAGTTTTATAAGTTTTCCTTATGTGACATTACGAAAACTTAAAGAAACAATAAACTAGGGCTACAAAAACTTAAAAAAAGAAACAGCGACGAAAAATTAAACTATAAACAGCAACACTTATAATTACTATTGATTAGGGCAAACGAATAAAATAACTTTGAAGCCTCTTATTAAAGGCAACTTCGTGTGCATGTGTTTTTTGTGTGTGTATGTGTGTATATAGATACTACATTTATTTACAGCAAGGAAGATGGTCGTGTTGTGTAATAAAGTGTTTCCTTAGTTCAGAGGTCATGATGTTGTTCTGGCTGAGCACTGTTTTATGTTTAAGCTCAGCTCCACGTGTCTTGATAACCACAGCCTCTAGGTCCGTTTGCATTTTCTCTGAAGGGAAGAAATAAAGAGAGAAAAAAAAAGTTTAATATTTTGTGAAGTAATTACTTTTAAAGACGAAAGTAAAACAAAAAAATAGCCATACATTCAAAGGGAGATAACACATTTTAAATAAAACTAACTAGTAAAGGGAGATAAAATTATTATCTAAACCAACAGAAACTTAAAAATAAATTCACAAATCTTAGTAGTATAAAGTCTATTAAAGTGAATAAAAATATAAAGTAAAGACGGATTTTTTAAATAGTTTAAATAATTGGCTTTAAGAAAATCAATAAAAAGCAGTCACTTTTTAACAGTATCAATAAATTCAAAGGGAGATAGCACTTATAAGATAAACTACATAGTAAAGTAAAAATTAATATCTAAAACAATGATCCCCTAACTTTTCAGCCCGAGGGTCGCATTAAATATCGAACAGCAGTTCGGGGGGCCGACTACACACTACACACTCGAGGTTAAAAAAAAAAAAGAATCAACACATGGATGTTGGTTTAATTTTTTTAATTAAATTATTGTATTCAGTTATTATTAAATAACACATTTCCTAGATGAAAAGGCGTATGATGAGAGGGCGTCGAGGGACTCATCCGGCCCGCGGGCCGTAGTTTGGAGACCTCTGATCTAAAACAACATAAACTTAAAAGTAAATTCACAATTCTTGTTAGTTTAAGTGTATTAAAGTGGATAAAAACACATCAAGTGAAGACGGAATATTTTTTTTATAGTTTAAATAATTGACTATATGAAAATCCATAGAACGCAAATCACTTTCAACATGTTTGTATTTAGACTATAGTAGTCCTTTCATGTTATCTTATTTGGGCGTGAACTTTTGAAATGTTTGCAGGTAGACAGTACTTGTTATCTAGGAAGAGTTTGTGTTGAGGTAAATTGAAATTAATTAAAATTAAGAAGAAGTCACCATATGGAATTATAATACAAACTCTTTTGAAATCAATTATTATTACACTAGTTGCATTAGCTGTCGAAATTACGGATAACGATAAAAATATTATATAAAGCCTATAGGGCGTTTGCAATCACGTGACAAAAAGCACGTGATTTTTGTTTACTTTGAGTAATGGTGTACAAGTAACAATGGCCGCTGTATTAATAAAGTTTCATATAGGCTCGAGCATTTGTTTAAATGATGTGTTGTGTTTTAAGTCTTATTAAGACTTAAGCTGTATTATGTCTGTTAAATAAAATAGGCTATTTTATTATTATCATAGACATAGATCATAGACGATGTGAGCCTATTACTGAATTGACTAGATAGCCTATTCACCAACATTATCACTTGGCATCACTACGTAATACTTAGCCATTAGACTAGCCTACGAAACATTAAAAGTGTAGACCTATAAAGTGAAATTGAAAGTGTAAATAGGTCTAGCCGGCCCTAGCCTAATCACATTAATCAATTAGTCTACAGTACTACTATTTACCTCCTTATTTTTGAGTAGGATAGCCAATATTCAGATGTGAATTTTGCATGACAAAGAAGTACTTCACCATTTTTGTACACCAATATTGGCTTCTATTTACACAAATACGTCACTAAAAAAACCTAAGCCACGCCCACTGAGAACGCTCTATATGTAGCCTTTTATACAAGATAAATTCCCCGGCGTAGCCCAAAGAAAAACTCCCATAGGTCTATATAAGCTACAGATAAAAATGTATAAACAACAATTAACATAAAGCTATAATATTTTTTTAAAATATGTTTATTCACTGAAAACATTTAGGAAAGGAATTTAAAATAAATATTGTAATCAGGTTAAAAAAAAGGGTATTTCTTCATGTTTAACCAAACGTTTTGACTATTCCTGGCTGAGTATAGAACAACCATCTCCATATGCGTCTAAAATATAATTATTATTTTTTATTTACTGAAAACATTTTTGGAAACCTTTAAAGGAAATTCTTTAAAATCAGAAAAAGAAAACAAAAGTTATCAGTGGGGAATCGAACCCAGGTCGCACACATGGCAGTCGGATACGCTAACCACTCAGCTAGGGAAGACACATACCAAAAGCCAGATCGCAAATGAGAATTATGAGACGATAAGGTCACGTGTCTCTAAATTAACCAATGGGGATCAGAATCTACACACCATACATATATACACACACATATATAATATATATAGATATATGTGTGTGTGTGTCTGTGTGAGATATATATATATATGTGTGAGTTTGTGTGAGTGTGTGAGTGTCCTATTTGGCTGATTGTTAAATTTTCTCTCAGTTTAAACATTTATGAAAGAAGTTTCTCCATATAAATAATTGTTTGTTATATAATGCTAATAATAAACTTACTTTTTGTAAGTTTCGCAGTCAGGTAACGTAACTTGTTTCTTGGTACGGAGCGCTTCGTTAAGGGGCCCTTTCGACGTGGTTCCCGCAGGAAATGACGCCACAGATGTGAATAAGTCTGACACGAGCAGTAGCCACACCACGCCCAATAGTTTCATTCTTGGTAACATCAGGACCTTGCACTGTAATAAAGATAAGTCATGAATCAAGCAATGGTTAATTAGTGGCTTGAAAAGTTTTGTTTATAGGAAAATATAAAGTAAACGGGTCAATTGATATTTGTTCATATATCGAACGCTCGTTTCAAATCCGATAAAACTTACACATGGATACATAGATAGATAAATAGACAGTCAGATAGACAGATAGATAGATGATGATACATTAATGAAAAAATAGATAGCAAGGAATGTAGATAGATAGGAGTATAGATAGAGAGATAGAGAGAGAGAGAGATAGAGATAGAGAGATAATAATAATAACAATAATACTTGTATAGCGCATATCCCGTTTATCACAGTTCTATGCGCTGCCGCCATTTACCAAGTACAGACAACGAACAACAGACGAAAATGTATAAATGTACAGGTGAATACTGCTACTGGAATAGGTTTGTCTTCAGCTGGCTCCTGAAGGTGTCAAAGCAAGGGCTCTGGCGAAGATGTAGTGGGCGGTGATTTCAGGCGGACAGTCTTGCGTAGGAGAATGCACGTTGGCCAGCGGACACTAGCTTCGCACGAGGGATCCGAAGAGTCAGCGCGTCAGACGCCGAGTGAAGTGATGGATAGATAGATAGATAGATAGATAGATAGATAAATAAATAGATAGATAGATAGATAGATAGATAGATAAATAGATAGATAGATAGATAAATAAATAGATAGATAGATAGATAAATAGATAGATAGATAGATAGATAGATAGATAGATAGATAGATAGATAGATAGATAGATAGATAGATAGATAGATAGATAGATATAATAATATGTAAGGTGGACGAATGTAAGACTAGGTGGATGGGTGGGTGGGTAGGTTAGATAGATCAATAATTTGATTGATAGCTTGTCAGATTTATACATAGATACTCAATACAGGAATATTCTTTACTTGTATATCAAGTGGCTATTAATAATTAATTGTATGTGATTTACTAAGCTATTAGTAATGAAAAAAAAAACTAACAGCAAGCAGCAAGGAGAGACCGACTGTTAAAATATCATGTTTAGTATTAATATTTAATGAAAAGCATAGACTAATTCGAGGAATGGTGATTGCAAGGCAAAGCATATTGTATATGGAAAATATTAGATCTATATTTGTATATAGGCCTACATGATATAAAAAAAATACGCCTATCCCTCTCTGTAAAGTCTTAGTGCTTGCCGAGCTGTTTAAACAATTATTCTTAGTCTTAGACAGTTGTTTTTTTAAAAATCGAAATCGCGAGGTTCTATAGTCTACTGCAGGTGTCGGCAACCTTTTGATATTTAATATTGGTGTGCTAAAGTAAAATTTCTAGTTCACCCAGCGTGCCAACAGACTAACAGTCAGCCCACTCTTTTCATTGTCTTTTTTTTTTTTGAGTCTTGCACGTGCCATTGAAAAGGGCTCGGCGTGCCAAATCTGGCACGCATGCCGTATGTTGCCGATCCTTGGACTCTTCTGCGTCTATAGTAGAATTGGCCCAGCCTGGTAAAGTCTGAGTACGTGCCGAGCTGTTTAAACAGTTATTGTTTGTCATAAACCGGATTTTAATAGTTTAATTTTATCGAAATCGCCAAGACTACTGCGTCTATAGTAGCATTGGCCCAGCCTGTGAAACGTCATCTTTGCTTATTTAATTCCGTGATATGATTTGTTGTAAACACCAAACACCCTTAAATAGAACGCAGCCCTCAATTGTTGGGTGTGTGTGGCTGCAAAATAAGTGATCTTAAGTTTCAGGAATAAAAAACTAACCCATAAAAACCAAGTTTTTACTATGCTCCCTTTCTATGTAAACTAAGTTTGCCATCATGTAATTAAATAATTGATTGACTACTGGAAATTAATTATGTACAGAAAAATATCTGCGTCACAAATCTCAAAAATATGTCCTTACTCCGTATAAAACATTACCGCAAATTTTATAATACGACACGAATGTAAACTTGAATTATTTTTACTCCCTTTCTTTTAACTTATTTTAAGTTCTGCTGTCTGTCCGCTTGGATGGTTGGTTGGATGACAGCAAAACTTTGAACCAATTTTCCGACCACTTCCAGTGGTCCGATCGAGCTGAAATTTGGGCAGCAGACTTGCACAGACTAACAATACATTCTATCAAATTTTCAGCATCGTAGCATTTGGAATAGTCACGAATTCCTTCTACCAAGTTGCGAATCGAGGAATATATTTTACAAAAAAACATGGCTGCCTTTGACATAAGTACATAAACCTTTCAGATATGTTAATTTTTACGAAATAAATACGAATGAAAACGACACAATATAGCCGAAACAAAAGCGAGTTTTTTTTTAATGAGCAATCGTAATAATTAGATAATATAATATGTATTTGCCGACATTACCGATTCGAAATTTGTTAGTTTTGTAGTGAAGTGGAAATGGTAAACTTAGTTTGCAAAGAAAAGGAGTATAATAAAAACTTGGTTTTTATGGTTTTCTTGTTTCCCTTCATTCACAAAGTTAGAGCGCAAAGTTTGTGACGAAAAACCATAAAAAGTTGTACCGGCATTTTTAACGTGAAACCAAAACAAACTGTTTAATTTTTAAAAAAATCAAAATTATAGTATAAAAAGTTCTTTTAAAGAAAATTTGATAGAATGTATTGTTAGTCGCCACAAGTCTGCTGCCCAAGTTTCAGCTCGATTAGACGACGGGAAGTGGTCGAAACATCGATGCAAAGTTTTACAAGCAGATAGACAGTATGAGCTAAGAGAAAGGGAGTAATAAAAACTGTTTGCACTAATGCGTACCAGCCTGCTTTACTATTTACTGAATTATTTTTTTAAAGTACACTTAAAATGTAATCAAGCGCGTGGTGAACTTTGGATGCTTAATTAGAGTGTAAAGATTGTGATCTTGTGCGTTATAAAGAAATAGGCTATGTTTACACATGGAAATAAAGGACATATATTTAGAATATGTTATTAAAAATGTCCTTAGATGTAATCGTGTTGAACATTTTTTTCTTAAGTATTAGATTCATTAAATATGTGTGGTAATGTTGTGTGAAGATATTACGTAAATAATTGTGGTGTATTAGGTTTTTGGTTATAGTCTAGCAGCAATAAATGTATAGATAGATAGATTGATAGATTGGTAGACAGGTAGGTAAGTAGGTAGTTAGATAGACAGATTGATAAAGAATGACAGATAGGTAAATAGATAGGTAGATGAATAGATGAAGATATAGATAGATAGATGAAGATGTAGATAAATAGATAGATAGATAGGTGAATAGATGAAGATGTAGATAAATAGATAGATAGATAGATGAATAGATGAAGATGTAGATAAATAGATAGATAGATAGATGAATAGATGAAGATGTAGAAAATAGATAGATAGATAGATGAATAGATGAAGATGTAGATAAATAGATAGATAGATAGATGAATAGATGAAGATGTAGATAAATAGATAGATAGATAGATGAATAGATGAAGATGTAGATAAATAGATAGATAGATAGATGAATAGATGAAGATGTAGATAAATAGATAGATAGATGAATAGATGAAGATGTAGATAAATAGATAGATAGATAGATGAATAGATGAAGATGTAGATAAATAGATAGATAGATAGATGAATAGATGAAGATATAGATAGATAGGTAGACAGATTGATAGAGATAGACAGACATATAGATATATAGATCAATAGTAGAAGATTTAGATAGATAAATAGATGAATAGTAGAAGATATAGACAGATCGATAGATACAGTGCTTTTTTTTGTGACGGTACGCACCGGTAAGGCGTACCGGCACCTTTTTCAATGTGGGGAAAAAATTATTACTTTTTTTGTATTTTAGCGTTTGTTATTAATTTATTATATTATTAATTTGTTAAAATTGAATTTTTTTTTAAATTGCGCGCAATAAGAATTAAAATATAAAATGCGAAACTTTTTTAAAATGTAGGCAATCCATCACTGGTGACTGAGTACCGGCACCTATTTTGTTACAAAAAAGCACTGGATAGATAGATAGATAGGTAGGCAGGTAGGTAAGTAGGTCGGAATGGTAGGTAGGTAGGTAGGTAGGTAGACAGATTGATATAGTTAGACAGATATATAAATAATTGAATAGATAGATGAAGAAATGGATAGATAACAAACTGGATGAATAAATAGTTGGATGGATAGATGGAAAGGTGGATAGATAAATACATAGATAGTTGGATCGATAGGTGGATAGACAGATAGATATATTGATAGATAGTTAGATTGGTTGATTGATAACCTTCACTTGCATCATATGTGATGGGCGCATGTATAGACAGAAATGTTCTTACAATAATACGATATCTAATAAACCTTACATTTTCAAAGTATTAGCATTAGAGGCCGACCGAAAGTTTAAGTACACCTTCGACGCAACCGAAACCGAAAGAATAACTGAAATTGCCAAACAAAAATTTTAAATGACTGCACATTAATCCCACATTCTATTTTTCGACATTCTTTGTGGTGATTAAATAATCAGTTTATTACTAACTTCAATTTTTACACAACACATAGATTAATTCGAAACAGTTTAACTAAATGAAATTATCAATAAGCAGAGTAATAGATGCAGCGCTAGCGTTGCAGTCTGAATTTCGAAAGTTAAAATAGATATTCGGTTGATGACCGAAAGTCAATATCAGTTTCGGACGAAATCAAAAGCAAACTGAAAGCAAATGATCAGAATAATAGAGACTTATTCCCCTTAACTTACTTAAGCACTGCACTTACCTAAATAATAAACAGAACGGAATGAAACAAATCCAATGTAAAAAAACAACTTTCTCCGGTGAATGATCTTACTAATCAGTAGTAAACAGAACAAAAGCTAGATAGCCAAATAGAACAATGAATAGATGGGCAATTAGAACAATGAATAGATGGGCAATGTTAGCGTTTGTAGCACGATTACAGATGTTGTAGTACGGTTTGGTGTGATGGACGGTCGTAACATATGGCTCGTGGCTATGGCACAGGTAAATAAAGAACATAACATACCTTTTTTTTCCTTTTTTTTTTTTCAGTAAACTGTCCAATTAACTCGTACGCCAGATTTACAGGTGAAATATGACGTACTCCTGTGTTTAATATACAAACACACACGCACACACACCAACACCTACGTACATTCTCTAACCCATTTATTTATATATATATATGTGTGTGTGTAGGCTATTAAACTATCTAACCATACAAAATATATTCATCTCAATGTCTGATATTCTCCTATATATTATGACAAGACATTTTTTTAAAAGGCCCAATAGATTAATGTATAGATAAAACATATCATTAATATATACATAATAATATATATTATTAGATCGATATATAGATGTATAAATAGAGATATAGAGGAAAATGTTCTCTCATACAATATATAAATAAATTTACATATATATATATATATATATATGCATTCCTTTGTAAATGTACAATTAGCCTAATATAACGTATAAGTCCTTTCATATATAGAGGAGAGGCCTATATATTTATTCTAATACATAAATATTTTTAATATATAATATCTCCTATCTCTTTCTCTCTCTCTCTCTCTTTAGGTATATATATATATATATATATATATATATATATATATATATATATATATATATATATATATATATATATATATAATCCATCTAAAAGTTTGTATAGTTTAATAGTGATAATAAATGGCTCTAAGTCATCACCAATAAAAGTAAACTCAGGAATTCCACAAGGAACTGTTATAGGGCCCCTACTATTTCTAATTTACATTAATGATCTGCCAAATTGCATCCACACAGGAACAAAAGTAAGATTATTTGCTGATGATTGCATAATTTATAGAATAATAAAGACAGGAAAAGATAGTGAACTTCTACAAAAAGACCTAGATGAACTACAAAAATGGGAACCAAACTGGAGTATGTCTTTTCACCCAGAAAAATGCCAACTAATAAGGGTATCCAAGAAAAAGAAACAAATAATAGCAAACTACTTCATTCATGGTAAAGAACTAACTCAAACTAACAATGCTAAGTATTTAGGGGTAATAATAAATGACAAGTTATCTTGGAACCCTCATATTGGTGAAGTAATTAAGAAATCAAACGAAACATTAGGATTCATAAAAAGGAACTTTTACAAATGTAATAAGAATATAAAACTAAAATGCTATCTCACATTAGTTAGGCCTATACTAGAATATGCAGCATCTGTATGGGACCCATCAACTAAGGAAAACCTTAAAAAAATTAGAACAAATTTAAAAAAGAGCTTCTAGGTTCATAACTAGTGAATATTCCCAATTAACAAGAGTAACACCATTAGTCAAATCACTAAACCTAGAAACACTAGAGGACAGAAGGGCAAAGAGTAAAGTAATAATAATACATAAGGCATTAAACTCTAATTTAGAAATACAACACAATAACAACCTGTTGCAAAGCTCAGATAAACATAAAAACAAAAACACCTCCCTTGTCCCTTATGCGAGAACAAACGCATATAAGTACTCTTTCTTCCCGAGTGGCATTCGGGCATGGAATGGGTTGCCTGAACAAACCAGGAAAGCCAGTAACTTAACATCCTCTAGAACATAATTAAAAATGCAAGACTAGAATCAGACCACGTCTGAGCGTAGGAAGCAATAATCTTCTTTATAGAAGGAGCGTCTGAAATGTATGAGATAAGATAAGATGTAACAGGGAAAGATGTTTTCAAATAATTACCTTAATTATTTTCCTTCAGCTAAGTCTTTAGTCCTACTTGTTAGTTGGCAGTCAGAGAAATAAGTCTATACCTAAACCAAACACTGCTACACTAGGTAAACTTAATTTGTGCTAATCCCTGCCACCACCTGGTTTTTGAAGCTACATTTAAGGCCACACCTCAAATGTCAGTCGTTTGGGGGCTGAAGAACTTCTGAAATCACCTCTTTGGCTGTATATCTCTCTCATTCCATATCTCCCTCCACGTCTCTCTTGTCCTCTTACCCCTTATTGGGTAATTGAAGACTTAATCCCGACTTATTTCTCTCCCCCCTCTTTCTCATCAGCTGTGACAGACGCCGGTCTCGTATTCGGCTGTAAACACCTGAATCTCATTTCACAGTGACTCTCAATTTACGTCGGCATGTAACACTTGAAGGTATATTTTTTTGTATCAGTGTAACACTTTGTGGTGCGCTTATATATATATATATATATATATATATATATATATATATATATATTCAATATATATATATAGCCTACTTTAAATCATGTTAAAGTGGAATATGAAAGTCAAATCTATAATCTAAAATATATTTAATAATTTGTTTATTTATATAGAGCTGCCAACTAACAGATTGTAAACCCATGTCGCATATAACACTGATCAACAAAAACATACATAGAGATAATTTTTACGCAAGGACAGGACTAAAATAATTCTCTATAATAGTTCAGTCTACAACGTTTTTTTAGATTACATCATAGGTTATAGAGTTATTTGAAAATCTCAAAAATTTACCTAAAATATGAGACAGAGAAACAAAATGTAGTATTTACCAATTTAATATTATGAATATGAATTAATATAAATTTTAAAGTTGTTGTATTTTTAAGTAGTGATCCATCTTGATTGTCTGAGCTATATCGAGAGCGAATTACAGACTTTCAGACCAGATGTAGAGAAGACTATCATGCCAACGGTCGTCAAGTAAGCTATGTGTGTCCAATCCTATTTCCATTGGTTAATTTTTAAAACACGTGACCTTATTGTGTTACATATTATTGTTGAGCTCTCGCAACCTGCACCTTAGCTTCATCAACTGGAACGTTGATTACCTGGGTTCCTTTATCCGCTGAGAACTTTAAAAAAATGTGTAACAACAATTTCTGTGTAGGTCTATATTATTTTCATGATTACAACCATATTAAGAGTGTGAAGATTTTCAGGACTTTTAGCGTTCCTTTAAGTAAAAACTAATAATTATATTTTACACACGTGGGAAACAAGAGTACTTTTCTCAGCCCTAACGCTGTTTTTTTTCTTTATTTAAAGACATTGGTCTATTTTAACCCGATAGCAATATTAATTTTAAATTGTTTTCATTACTTTCAGCTATATTAAATGTTTTCAGTAAAGCAGGTAATTGTTTCCCCGGACAACGCCGGGTAATAAAACTAGTTATTAAAAATACAGAGTGCATGACATTAACAGAAAGGTTAGTTTGACAGCACATTTCACTGGACATTATTATTGAATTCAATAGACAAAAATCACGACACGGTGTGGGGTCACCTGACCTAGAGGGGCGGGGCCAAGAAACGATCATGTGTTTTTGGACAGTTGATGGGACTTTTTTTGTGTGCGCAGGTGAGCTGTAAGGGGAAGCAATAAAGATATGTTTGGAGATTGGATACTGCTGTGTTGTGTGCTCATAATCCGGAGAAGTTCTATTTTCATAATATACAGACTTGTTATATTGACATTTTTATATACTGACATTAAAAATGCATGGAAATGTTTTCGTGTTTGTATTTATTATAAGTAAAATAAACCATCGTTTGCTAATAAGAAAGATTGTTTGTGAATCTATGCTTGAAGAGTCCAAACCCAGTGTACCGTCATGTGATAGCCCATCATTAAACTACAGCTGTTAGGCTATCTTTGTATCATACTTTTGCATCACAATAGTTATAAAGAGAGATATAAATATGTGTCCTTTAAGTACAATTGCTATAGAACGTAAGCACAGCCCTTGTGAACTGGTTCGAGGAATACTAAGTAGGCTGTTATGATCCTCCCCACAACACATCTTCCTATTAACATTTCATTTTATTTACTATAAGATAAATGATGCCAAAATAGATTTCTATGCTTAAAAATAAATTATTTGTGTTTGCAGATATTCTCTTGTTTTCTTTTTACCGAAACACTTTCGTTTGAGATCCGTTAAAAATGTAAACTAATTAAGAATAATTATGATTAAATTCATAGTTTTCTCACATCTTATATTAAGGAGCAGACTTAATAAATAAAAAATTATTTACGTTTTCATCTTCCCATAGACTTTAATTTGTTGTATATGGTGGCTTGTGCATCCGCTTTTATATAGGTTTGTTTTGTAGGATAAAAAATATGTTAATGATTTCCAAAAAAAAAAATTGGGTGAAGTGTAATTATGTCTCAAGCATATAGTTTTTAATAGTTTACCGTATTGTAGCCAACATGGTGGTAAGGAAAGAGAGTTGCATAACTTTTAACAAACATAGCAGGCCTATTCGTCTAACGGTAGCACTTCTTTCACAGCACCAGTACTTTGATAGCACCTCACATCCCGTGTCTTAGTGGTAGTACGTCTCTCACATCTGATATTATAGTAGTAGCGTGTCTCTCACTGCAAAACATTTACACAGCACAGGTTGAAATGGTAGAACTCTATTCATTCAACAGACCCAATAGGAGCAGTTCTCTCTCATCACCAGTCCTGATGGTAGCGCTTTTATCACACCAACAATTCTGGTGGTAGCACTTTGCTTGCAGAGTGCCCCCATCTTACATGGTCTTAGAGTGTTCAGGGACGGCCAAACGTTTGCGGGAATGTAGGCCTATCAGCGAAATTCGTTCTCCGAGCCCTAAGAGAGTATTCTCGGGCTCGCATTTTCTTGCTCAGAAGTTGAGTTCTAATCTGCTGGTAGCACTTCTCCCGAATTACCAAGCGGTAGCTTTTCTTAAATTAAATACTAATCTTAACGGTAGCCTTTCTAATGCAGCTCCAGTAAAATAGTAGGTGAGATTACCCAGCTCCGCAGTAGCATAGTCAGGGGTGGAGCAGCGCTCGCTCCCCCTACGACCATTTTCAAAAAAAAAGGGCCTTTTCAAGAACATTTTTGATTAAGTCACGAAGCACAATTTATCCTGTTTCTAATTGTATTCTTTAAATTGCGTTTCAACAAATTATCTTGTTTATCATCATCATCGTCTGTCGTCTCGTTTGGGACATAGACCACGGACAAAGGCTCTCCAGGCATCTCAGCCTTGGGCCAGTCTCTCCAACTGTCCCCAGTTGCGACCACTCTTTTTGGTGTCTGCGTCCAGCTCCCTTCTCCAGGTCATTCTGGGTCGACCTCTCTTTCTCTTGCCCTGTGGGTTCCAAGTAAGGGATTGTCTCGTGGTGCAGGTTGCTGGCTTCCTAAGAGTGTGGCCAATCCATTTCCATCTGCGCTGTCGGATTAGTTCTTCCACCGGTTCCTGCTGAGTGCGTCGCCAGAGCTCTTCGTTGGTGATGACGATGGGCCAGAATATTCTCAGGATCTTTCGGAGAAAAGAGTTAATAAATGACTGTATCTTTCTAGAACCAGCTGCTGTTGTTCGCCATGTTTCTGCTCCGTACATCAAGACAGGCTTCACCGTGGTGTGAGCCCTTCTCCCCCAGCACCGGTCCCATTGAAGCATTTATCACACTGCACCATTTTCTGTATCTTTATCTTTTATCTATAGCACTATATATTCCTTTATAGAAACCAAATCATTCTAGCTAACTCCATCTTACTCACCATCTACCTTTTTTCTTTCCATCGTTACATCTCACCTTTCTCTCTTTCTCCTATTTCTCTTTCTCTCTCTTTCTCTCTTTCTCTCTCTTTCTCTCTAATCATATGTCTCTCCACCCCTCTATCTATCGATATTTTTCTTTCTTTCTTTTTCTCTCTCGTGTGTGTATCTCTCTCTCTCTTTCTCTATTACGTTAAGCCCTTACTCAGTCTTACCCCCTCTCCATAACTACCTAACTTTCTTTATTTCTCTTTTTAAATATAATATAACCCCTTATCTCTATAGCTATATACCAACTCTCTGTCAACCTATTTATCTCATTCCAACATGTGTAAAGGACACGACATACTGTCAAGAAGTGCATGACTCCAGGAAACCTGAGTTTTATTTATGTGGAAGTTTTCACATTCTGATGCTCCACAATGCTCTGTTACGGCTCAGGTATGTACAGGTTAGAACAGTTAATCCCTTGCAAATATTATATTGGCTGTTGCATAACAAGCTATATTATAGCCTGTGGCTGTGGACCTCGTGTGCAGATGTGTTCAGTCTCACCATTACCATGAGTCATACTATTGATGTTACAGTTTATGAAGATATATTATTGTTATTATTAATATTTTTTTTTATTATTGTTTTTTTTTTAATACGACGGGTGATGTAAAATGACAGTGCGTTAGGAGAAATCATACTGATTGCCTGGTTTGGTTGGACTATATTTGTTATTCAGCTATCTTATTTCATTTAGCTGTTATTTTACATAGCTGTTATGTCCTCACGAGTCTCTGTTGTCTGTCTAGGTTCGTGTTCACAATAATAATAAGGCCTATAATAACCCAAGCCACTTGATGTATGTTTGAAAGATGAATGTAATTCTTGAACTTTTGTACAGTATAAACAACTCCGCTGGTCGTTATGTGTAAATCAAACAACACAGAAAATCAATAACGACCAAAAGACCACATGAATCTACTTATATAGATTTTGGTACAGAAAGTACTAGAAATGGATTTTCCGAATGCAAACGAAATTGAGCGATAGAAAGTAGAAGAAACTACGAGAAACGCATAATTCAATTACGTCATCAATAAATCTCAATTTAAATAAACATACTCTCTACACCAAACTCAAATGTGCATTTATCTATTATATATCAACGTGTAAATCAATAAGTATAATTCGTTTATCTATCTATTAATTTATTTATTCATCCGTCTATTTTTCGATGTTTTGTATCTATTTAATTTATAAATGAATGTACATAAGCGAACTATTATCTCTTTCTAATAATGTATGTATTTATCAATTTCGCTTTATTGACAAGGCTTAAAAAAGCCTGACCTTTTTGGGGTCAATGCATACGTGAGCTTCCGGTTTATTTCCGGCAATAAACTTTAAAGAATGTTTTTGGCTTTTTTTTGTTCAAGTATAGCATTCAGAAATATACAAAGGCTACAAGATTAGTTATAAGGAATCAGTTTTTAACATCAAAAGTGAGTTTGCGATAATTAATAGTCGACGTGTTAGTCGCTTTAAGTTTAATTAAAATGTGTTAGTTTACAACTAGCATACACTAAACTATACTATATAGATCAGGTGGCAATGCATATACATGTACTTGCGGTTTACTTCCGGTTAAGTGAATTTTGAAATATCAAAAGAAGTGATTCTTCACGTCTGACGTTAAACAATCGTTTACTTACTCGCAGAACAATGAACGCAACACATTGGCATGTTTTGTTAGTAAATTAACGAATAGGACCGGAAGTGAGAGAATTTTTGCCTCTCTCTCTATTCCAAGTGTTGGAATGCATCGACCTTTTAGGTTCACCGTGCATGCGTTATCGTTAAGACTTGTCAATAGGCTATATATGTATCCTTTTACAAAGCCTATCTATATCCTTCTCATTACCTTTCATCTTATTATTTACTTCCCTTTTTTAACTAATGTTAATGATGAAGAGAAAAAGGTAGGTGAAGAAAAAGAAAGCAATGGTTTTCATGACGTGTAAAACAACAGCAAGGGAGAAACAGACAGAGAAAAAGAAGGAAGGAAAAGAAAGAAGGAGTAGGGAAATCGGTAAAAGAGAAGGAATGACAATAAAAGAAAAAATAAGACCGGCTGATTGTGGGCAGGGGCGAAGCAGGGGGGGCTGAACTTTCGCTTGGCAAACATTTACCTGAATTCCAAGGGGGGGCTGAACTTTCGCGTGATAAACATTTACTAAATTTTTTGCGAATTTAGTACATATTAAAAAAAAAAACTGTTGAAAAACAAATTTTTCAAAAATTCCAGCCCCCCCCCCCCCCCCCCTGTGGCTTTGCCCCTGAATTTGTGGGAAAAAAAAAGAGAGAGAAATACTCCAGTGCTAGAGCTTACGACTTCTCAACCAACTAGTTGAAGTTCAAATCGTTTTTTAAGTCAGCGTAATTTCTTTTTCAAATTAAAAAAAAACATCAACAAAAGAACAAGAACTGGACTTGCGGTTAGTTCACGGGATCGTCAACGAAACAGCCCGGGTTCTAGCCCTGCCGTCGACAAGTCCCTGCCGCACTGCAGGATATTTTGGGGCCTAGGGGACGTAATAATCTTCTATCTAAAGAAGGAACGTCTATAAAATTCATAATTCAACTCTCTATATAAAAATATTTTAATCAACCAAAAATCCAGTGTTGTTATAATTCATTGTTGTTGTGGTTTTAAATACTTTTTTTGATTTTTTTATTGTTTTTCTTGTAAGTTTGCGGTTGTTGTTGTTTCGTCATGTCACTCCCTGTCTTACTGCCTTCTAAGGCGACGTTAAAAGAAAAAAAAAAAAGAGTAGAGCTTTTAATGGAATATGACCTAACTAGAACAACACATTACCTTCCAGTGACAAGTCTTCATTTCTTTTAAATATTTTTTTTTATTGTGGGTTTGGGATAGGGGTGGAGAGCGGTTGGGTTTACTATATTTACGATGATAAATGTCCTAACAATGCAATGAAAACAAATTTCAGGGAAGGTAAGGCGGTTGCGTGATTATAAACAAAGGTAGAAAAGGACAACAGAACCCACTAAAAACAAAACTACGTGTTACCTTGTACTTGATGGCTGTAATAAACCTTTTGTTTTTTGTGATGGTCGAGATCTAGATTGTTTTCTTGTTGTCGTTTTGTTTGTTTTTTAAAATCAGATCAGAACTTTGTTCTACTTGAGCAGTACAGAAATAGAACAACCATTAGTTATCTTTTTAGTTAGTCGGTCGGTTAGTTAGATAGTTAGCTGATTCGTTAGTTATTATAGTTAACCCTTACAGTCCCGGGCGCGTATATAGCGGAACTGAAGGCAGCATAGATAGAAGTAGGTCGGTACGAGAAAGGTTAATTGGTTGATTGGGCCAATTAGAATAGCTTAGTTAAATTGTTTATGTGGCCACGATGGCCGGGTTGTAGGGCGTTCGACTGCCGTACCAAAAGTCCCGGGTTCGAATCCTGGTGAAGACTATTATTTTTCCCCGCGTCTGGAGGGTGTCCATGTGTTTACCCAGCTATGATGGGTACCTGACCTTAGTCGGGGTAAAGTAAAGGTGACTGTGCATTGTGCTCGTCCTACAATCACCTAGTATGCCGTTGCCAAAGAAACTGGTGAATGCTGCTTTACCAGCCCTATGCATACCTGCCAACCTCTCAAGAAAAAAAATCTGTATTGTCAATTAGAAGGATTATAACTATTTGATATTTGATATTGTATTTGATATTAATGCAATTAGTTAAGAGTTTTAATTAATAGCTGTGTATTTAACTTTAAAGAAAATCAATAGGCTCATTTATAAAGCTAAATACCGTGATAAAGTAATAAAGGCTCTAGGCCATGATCTCATGCCATGTTTTATTAGTGGTCTTTGCTTCATCATCCATCGTTCTCCTCCACATTCCCATTGGTCTTCCCCTTCGCCTTTTTTCTGATGATGTCCATTTCAAATCAATGCTTGTAAGCCTCTTTGTACCCATGCGAAGAACGTGACCCAACCATCTCCATCTATATTTCAAGCTCGTGATAAAATTAGCAGAGTAAATTAAAACAAGACATTATAAATACATAATCTTATTTAAAATGTACGTATATAACTTAATATAAGATAATTGTAAAAATAGGCAGACCTGGTTTCTTTTTTTTTTTAAGGAAAAACTCACAGTGTTATAAAATATTGACTGATTTTTGCCCCGATTGTGAAATTTTAAATATGACGAAAAAATAGTCTACGAATTATTGTCTCCAAAAAAAACTCAGATTTTTTTTTTCCTTTGTCGGCTATGTTTGATATTCAGGACCACAAAATGGACCATAATTTAAGATGTCTTCTGTGTGTAGTATATTTATATAGGCCTACTGCGCTTTGCAAAAAGAGATTTTTCTTCAAACAACACTTAACATAGTATAGTCTTATCATTTGATTATGTTAAAACCCAAGGGTGAAAGTTAAGCACACAGCTGCAGTAATTAGAAGTAAATTTTTGTTTTAAGTTATGACAAATGTTGGAAATCTTCAACATAGGAACCACATTCTCGATAATCCTATACTGTTTTATCTGTCCTTTAATCGTCTTCTCTGATCTGTCATCTCAGCTTCTGTTCTATTCATTAACACTCTATCTCTCTCTCTCTCTTTATATCTATCTATCGCTTTCTCAGTATCTCTCTTTGCCCCTTTCTCTTTGTTTCTCTTTCTCTGTCTATTTCTCTTAGTCTTTCTCTTTATTTGTCACTCTGTCTTTTTGCACTGCTCTTTTTTTTTCTCTCTATCTTTCTCTCTTTGTCTCTCTCTTTCTCTTTTTTTATATTTGTCTCTCTCTCTCTCTCTATTTTTGTCTCTCTGTTTCTCTCTCTCTTTGCCTCTCTATTTGCCTTTCTCTATCTCTCTCTATCTCTTTGTGTTTCTTTTTTTGTTTCTCTCTCTTTGTACTCTCTTTGCATGATTTTCTTACTCACTTTGAATTTATCTCTCTTTATCCCCCCTTCTCTGTCATTCGTTGACTCTTTTTTATTTGTCTCTCTCTCGCTGTCTCTCTCTCTCTCTGTTTGTCTCTCTCTCTCTCCCTGTATTTGTCTCTCATTGTATTCCATTCTCTCTCTTTGCCCCACTCTCTCCCTCTCTCTCCTTTTGCCTTTATATCTCTTTCTCACTCCCTAACTTAATCCTTACCCCCAGTTTTACGTTCAAATACACTAGGGTCATGTAAACACGATGAAAACTTTAGCTAAAAATTTTAAAAGCCTAAAACTTTGAAGAGCTTATTGTAATGGATATTATTTGCAGAGCACTTCTCAGTACGTTTAAGAATTATTTTTTTTTTCTATTCTTTTTTCTTCCCTAATTCATTTCAGTATTGGCGGAGATCGTTATATATGTTTGTATAGGCTGTAGACAATATCTGAATACGCATTTTATGGGTTATTTTTTTTATATTGGCCATTTGAGTATTGGAATATGAGAGGGCGTATTTTAAAACATTCCGATGTTATCGCAAGTTAAGGGGAGAGCATGGGAAATAAATGTTTTGCCCTATATGTTTTTATCATGGGTGCGGTGGTCCATCTGCAGAGTGCTGGATGGCATTTTAAAGGTTTTAGGTAGGCCTATACATCCTAGCCATTTTTTAATGCCGGTCTGAGGGGTTGCCATGAGTTCCTAGAGTTGTAAGAAGTAGCATGAACCCTCGTTTATCGCCGTAGATAGACTCTAGGTTCCGAGACCGGCCGCGATAGCTGAAATTCCGCGAAGTAGGGACACCATATTTACAGTATTTATTTAACGTGTATTCGGACTTTTAAAACCCTCCCTATACGTACTGTTAACAAACCACCCTTTACAGTAATGTACAGATATCTGCAATATATTTTCTCATATAATATAATGAAACAAAAATCCGCGAAGTTGTGAATCCGGGAATGTCGCACCGCGAAGTAGTGAGGGTTCACTGTTGTGTCTTATTGTTGGCTACATTTATCTATTTTATGGGGGCAATAGCAGGTGATTTCTGCCAACTTTGACCTCTGTGCCCTAGTTTTAACATTGATTGGCCTGGCGGAAGAAATCTCAACAAATCAAACACATTAAATAAATACCGTAGTAGTTCCATTGTCCGTTTAATAGACATTGTTTATTAAAACGCTTGTGTCTAGAATCTAGAGTTTACGAAACCTATAAATGATTTCATTTCGCAGACGTAGAGTTTCCTAACTTTTGTCTGGGTACAACTGGCATACCCATCTCAAAATGTTTACGTTTTAACAACGCATTAAAATCCAGTAAAGATTTAGTTTTACATTTTTCGTTCTTCGTCGTTGTTGTTTTGTTTATATTTATTATTAATCCTTTTTCTGTGATCTGTTTTTATTATATAGCAAAACTATTGAAGAAAATTGCTTATTGTTGTCTTTTTACTACTTAAAGGCGGCTATGCATTGGCCACACAATCATCTAGTTTATGATGATATGATGTAATTAGACATTTGATGCTGTGTCGTTTGTGTGTGTTAAAATTATACATAAACGAGACAAAATACTTTTGA
This sequence comes from Anisus vortex, assembly GCA_949126835.1. Classification (NCBI taxonomy): domain Eukaryota; kingdom Metazoa; phylum Mollusca; class Gastropoda; family Planorbidae; genus Anisus; species Anisus vortex. The sequence continues at coordinate 9,349,679 of OX421500.1, forward strand.
AATACGCTTTGAAACATAAAAAAAGAACCACTTGTTTATTTTATAAGCTTATATTATAGCCGTTCCTTCTATAAAAAAAAGATTATTAGTTTGCTAAACTATATTATTTTTAACTTATATATTATAGACGCTCTTTCTATAAAGAAGATTATTAGTTTGCTAAACTATTCATATCTTATATATTACAGACGCTCCTTCGATAAAGAAGATTATTAGTTTGCTAAACTATTATTATTTTATCTTATATATTACAGACGCTCCTTCTATAAAGAAGATTATTGCATCCTACGCTCATCTGTGGTCTGTCTAGTCCTTCATAATGTTTTTTTTTTCTCCTTATGTTTATATGAGCATCGGAACAGGTTGTTATTGGGTTGTATTTCTAAATTAGAGTTTAATGCTCTATGTATTATTACTACTTTACTCTTTGCCCGTCTTTCCTCCAGTATTTTTAGATTTGGTGATTTAATCATCGGTGTTACTCTTGTCAGTTGTGAATATTTGCTAGTAATGAACCTTGCATCTCTTTATATTGCAGATAAGCTAACTCTGTGCGTCGATGTCGTTTGGTATAATTTAAAAAATTCGCAACACAGGGGAATAAACAATCGTCGTTTAAAGAGCAACATAAATACAATAGTTATTGCCCTTTGAATAGCGAAACGCTCTATATTTTATTTGTTGTTGTTTTTTTCATGTATGTTCTTTCCTAAGAAAAGTTCAGAAACTAAAGCCATAGGCGTAGCCATGGGTAGACGGGAGGAGGATGGGGGAGAAAAAACTCCTTTATTTCTTCCAGAAACACTCTTTTTTGTTTCTGAAACTAAGAAATTTGTTACTAATTTTGGATAAATTCAAATTATTCTAAAGACGTAATTTTGTAGACCAAAGTTAAACAAATCTATAAATGTATAATATAATGCATTCACATTATTATACCTTTGAAAATATCTTTTTCTCCCCGAGTGTCATCCGGGCATGGAATGGGTTACCTAAAACAAACCAGGAAAACTAGTAACTTAACATAATTTAAAACACAAATAAAAATGCAGGACTAGACTCAAATCACGGATGTGCGTCGGATGCAATAATCGTTTTTAGAAAAAGGAGCGTTTGTAACATATAATGCATAAGATAGATCATCTTTCAAGATAAAATGACATGTTAGTAGTGTAGTGTGTAGTTTTCGAGGCGCATTTGAGGAGCCGCTCCTACGCTCCTCAGTTGACCTTTGACCCGGAAGTGACCTTTGACCCGGAAGTGACCTTTGACCCGGAAGTGACCTTTGACCCGGAAGTGACCCCAACCGGAAGTCGTTATACCGGAAGTGACGTCATCCAAGATGGCGTCTTATCGTGTTGTTATACGACAGGTCGTGACCCAGTGACCTTTTGACCTAGAGACCTTTTGACCCTGCTCCTCAGTTGACCCCACTCCTCAGTTGACCCCGCTCCTCAGTTGACCCCGCTCCTCAGTTGAACCAAGATGGCGTCTTGTCGTGTTGTTTCACGAGGGTTTTTTTTAATTAAGGGTAATACGGTCAGCGGTTCTAAAATTATTTTTTTCCCATTGTCTTACAATGATTGATTTTCCCATTGTCTTACAATGATTGACACATGTCATATTATTTTTCCCATTGTTTTATAATGGTCTTTATAAGGTTCAGCGGTTCTAAAATTTTATAATTATTTAATATTAATTAATTAATTGGTTACTTTTATAGTGTTCTTAATAATTTTCATTAGTAAAAGGCTTTTTTTCAATAAGTTTATTGTGTTTTTTGCCCTAATTAGCATCTTTAAATCGATAATTGTCTTGTAAGGAACACCTATTTACTTACATTGAAAGAGTAATTATCTTTATTTTATACTTAATGAATTAACTAATTATTATTTGAATATCCATAATTAGCATGTAAAGGGGTGTTTTTTAATTACAAAGGGGTGTAATTATCACATTTTAATCAATAATTCTCTAATAACGTGCCTTATTACTTACTTGGACACAGTAATTTTCTTAATTTATTCTTAACTAATTAACTAATTATATTTTTTTTAACCATAATTAGCTTGTAAAGAGGCGTTTATTAACCAAAATTAGCTTGTAAAGAGGCGTTTATTAATTACTAAGGGCCCTAATTATTACATTTGATTCAATAATTCTCTAATAAGGGTAATTTTTACTTACTTGGAGACAGTAATTGTATACTTAACTAATTAACTAATTTTAATTTTTATAAACATAATTAGCTTGTAAAAGGGCGTTTTTAATTACTAAGGGCCCTAATTATTACATTTTAATCAATAATTGTCTTGTAAGAGGCACATTTACTTATTGGGATAGAGTTATTTTCTTAATTGTATACTTAATTAATTAACTAATTATTATTTGAATAGCCATAATTAGCATGTAAAGGGGTGTTTTTTAATTACAAAGGGGTGTAATTATCACATTTTAATCAATAATTCTCTAATAACGTACCTTATTAATTACTTGGACACAGTAATTTTCTTAATTTTATACTTTATTAATTAACTAATTATATATATTTTTTTTACCATAATTAGCGTGTAAATGAACGTTTTTAATTACTAAAGACCGTAATTATCACTAAATAGACCACATTTTATATACTTTTACTTACTTGGAGGCAGTATTTTTTTTTTATTCTTAATTAATTATCTAATTATAGTTTTTAGTCATAATTACTAATTAATAATTTTCTTTTAAACATAATTATTTTTAATTTGAATTGATAATCAATGTTTTGAAAGTCTAAACATATATCCTTAAACATGTTTAGAACCCCTGAGTTGCTTATTCATATCGCTGTCGAAATTTTACCTGAGCAGCTGTTTGTTTTTATCGCTCAGCGCGTCTTTTAATGACTTTTTCATCTGTTGTGTAAACTCTTTGGTGGTGCTGTTCTAGCTATTTTAATGACCTGGTGTGAAAAAGAGATAAAACTGCCCTTTCAAAGCCTGCTATGGGAGATAATTCAAGTAGCACTAAACGTTTTTTTTCTTTACAACTTACGTTTCCCATGATATTTTTTTTTTGTTTTTTATCATTTGCATTAGTTTTGGGGGTATTTTTTCTTTGTATTTCGAGTATTCCTTTTTTAAATATTTTTCTTTTCAATTTAAATAATTTAAATTGTTTAATCATTAAATGCAATGTTTGACTTACTATAACATCATTCTTTTTCTTTTTTAAAACTTATATATTTTACAATTTAAACGATAAGTAAATACAATTTTTACTTACTAAAACCAGTAATTTCTATATTTTATACGAAATTAATTAACGAATTTTATTTTTTTTAAAGTCATACATATCTTGTAAAGCGAGTTTTTACTTATTAAGAGGCGTATATTTCTTTAATTAAGGTTTACATTATATAACTTTTGTTTAAATTCTTTAATAAGACACCCTTTTTATTTACGAACTTTTTACTTACATAGTTAACATTTGTATCTTTTAATTATTCTTTACAATTTTAATTGATAATACATGTAAATACCTTTTACTCAACTAGTTTAAAATTTTCCCTTTTAAACATACATATTTCTAATTTGAATTGATAATCATTGTTTTAAAAGCCTAAACACTAAACATTTTTAGAACTCCAGGACAAAATATAAAGTCCAGATGTTGTGAGCGTTCACAAAGTACATTATTTTAGTGTATGCATATTTTGAATAACTGTCTAATAAGTGTCTCTTTTACTATTAAAAGTCAGTTTGCTATACTTAAATGGTTGTATCTTTTCATTTTTCTCGTGTAATTTTTTTTTTTACTTACTAGGGTTGAACGTTTTAAAATTTAAGTAACTTAAGTGTTTCAAATGGTGTCCAATATGGCGGGTCAGAAGGGGGCGGATCCAAGATGGCCGATCCGAGTGTTCCATGTGATTATTTTTGTGTAGTGTTACACGTGATTTTATCATCGTGGTTTAATTAAAGATACCGGAAAACAAGATGGCGTCCGGTGTACGTGGCATACAAGGGCAGCAACCGTGTAATTAAATTTGTATTTTTTGTATTTTTAATTAACTTTATGGTTGTAGACAAGATGATGGAAGAGGTGTATTGAAGTTGCTGACTCCACTGTTCCACATGATGATGAACCGGAAGTAAGATGGCGTCCGATTTACGTGGCATACAAGGGCAGTAACCATGTAAATAATTATTTTTTTTAAACAGTAAACAAAGAAAGTTTTCATTTTTACATTTTTTATTTGCGTTCAAGTACAACAAACAAGGAATAAAACAACAACATGACTGGTAGTTTATTTATTTTTTTAATATCCTATTCTCAGTGTTCAGGATTTGTAGAGCGAAAAGTGCACAAAGTGTCAAGAGTCCAATGCCTGCAGCAGCACAGCCTAGGATTGTCTTAAGTGAGGGCCAAGAGCTGCCATTTTTATTCTCACCTCTACCAGACTTGAATTCCAAAAACCCTTCCTGTGTAAAGGAAAAGAAAGATGGAAGCTAGTTTAATATACTCTTTTATATTTAACTGTCTATAGGATGATTTTTGTTTAAAGATTGGCTTTGTTACTCTTGTAAACCTATTACTTACCCAGTTATTATGACTATTCATCCAACCCGAGAGATGTGTATCCATATATGCTGTTAACCATTCTAGAAGATTATCTACTAAATGGTATTTCTTTAGTTGAAAACACCGAGCTGCAAATTGACCCGAAAAGTCAAACAACGCCACAATTCGTCCCCAATTTATATCCTCACAAAATATTTCTATAACGATCGATGCGAAAGTGTCATAAGCATTGTCATCAGTTATGACTAGACCATCTATTAGGTTATCAAATCTATTCTTATATCGTTCTTCAAATTCATCTCCTAGTATTCTCATAGCATTTTGAACAGAACTCGGAGTGTTGATAATACTTTCATGCCGACCATCGTTTCTCCAAGTATACCCATTGCATTGTAAACGATATTTTATGTAATCCACCGCAATGCTACGCGTATTTTCATGTCCTATAGACATATTATTTTCAATAGAACTAATAAGAATTACAAAAAGAACCGTTTTACTAAACGAAAAACCATAACACTTTTACAAAACTGAATAAGGAAGACTACATAATTTTATAAAAATTTGCTGAATAGTGGAAAAAGACCACCATCTGACAAGCAAACATTCAACGAGCAGGTGTTAAACAGCTGCCCGCTAGGCGCTAACCAAGGTAACGACTTCCTGTCCAGGTGTTGAATCCATTATCGGGCCGTCGCCCGCTGTGCCAGGTAATGGCTTCCTGTCCAGATGTTTTTGCACTTACCTGACCGTGAGAAAACCTAAAAGCTAACATTCCCACGACCAGGGTAATGGTTTCCTGTCCAGGTGTTGAATCAATTATCTGGTCGCTGGGCGCTGACCAAGTTAACGACTTCCTGTCCAGATGTTATTGCACTTACCTGACAGTGAGAAAATCTAAAACCTAACATTCCCAGGGTCACGCCAAACCTAACCGTCAACAACGTTCCCACTTTTTTTATTGTCTTCTTCAATCTCTGCCTTTTTTTACTAACTTCTTATCTCTTTCTCGAAAAAAATTTTTAATACAATTTCTCAAACTCTCCCTCTCTCAAAAAACTTTGTAGACAACCTTTTTTAAAATTTTTCTCTCTCTCCTGGCAAACTTTGTAGGACAACTTCCCGAAATCTCTCTCTCCTGATAAACTTTTTTAAGTTCACCTTCCCAAAATCTCTCTCTCCTGACAAACTTTTTTAAGTACAACTTTTCAAACTCTCTCTCTCCTAACAAACTTTTTTAAGTACAACTTTTCAAACTCTCTCTCTCCTGACAAACTTTTGTAAGTTCACCTTCCCAAAATCTCTCTCTCCTGACAAACTTTTTTAAGTACAACTTTTCAAACTCTCTCTCTCTCCTGACAAACTTTTTTAAGTTCACCTTCCCAAAATCTCTCTCTCCTGACAAACTTTTTTAAGTACAATTTTTCAAACTCTCTCTCTCCTAACAAACTTTTTTAAGTACAACTTTTCAAACTCTCTCTCTCCTGACAAACTTTTGTAAGTTCACCTTCCCAAAATCTCTCTCTCCTGACAAACTTTTTTAAGTACAACTTTTCAAACTCTCTCTCTCTCCTGACAAACTTTTTTAAGTTCACCTTCCCAAAATCTCTCTCTCCTGACAAACTTTTTTAAGTACAACTTTTCAAACTCTCTCTGTCCTGACAAACTTTTTAAGTTGAAGTTCACCTCCCCAAAATCTTTTACACTCTCGACAAACTTTTTAAGTTGAAGTTCACCTTCCCAAATCTTTGACACTCTCGACAAACTTTTTAAGTTCACCTTCCCAAAATCTTTCACACTAGCTCTCGCTTGACAAACTTTTTCTTAGTTCACCTTCCCAAACTCGCAATCTCTCCCGACAAACTTTTTTAACTTCACCTTCCCAAAATCTTTGACACTCTCGAAAACTTTTTAAGTTGAAGTTCACCTCCCCAAAATCTTGTACACTCTCGACAAAATCTTTAAGTTAACCTTCCCAAAATCTTTCACACTAGCTCTCGCTCAAAAACACTTTTTCTTAAAAGCTTTCCCACTCTCGACAAACATTTTAGGACACCCCTCCATGGACTTCGGTCTAACAGTATCCATCTCTCTGTCTCCAACTCTTTCTCGCCCCATCTCTTCTTCTAACAAAACTTTAAGTTAACACAATCCTAACGATCACGCATTCCTTCTTTCTGCCTTGCTCAATCTATGTATCTCTTACTTCATTCTTCTCTCAAACTCTGTCTGTCTCTTTCCTGCGTGCCATCTTTTACTTGTCTCATTGTCAGTACTTACTTTCCTTACTCTGTCTACACTTATTTCTCTCTTCGTCTCTTTTCGCTAACAAAACTTTGTGTTAACCAACCCTAACACGTACACATTCCAGCTTTCTGCCTTGTTCAATCTCTGTATGCCTAACTCTTACTTCATACTTCTCTCAAACTCTGTCTCTCTCTAAAAACACTTTATGTTCAGCAAACCCTAACACATATTCCACTTCACAGCGTTCCCTCTTTCTGCCTTGTTCAATCTCTACCTCATTACTAACTTCTTCTCCTCTTTCTAAAATTGTCTCCCCTTTTATGTTTTATAACGTGCAAATCATTTAGTACCATGGATCCTAGGGGGAAACATCCCTTTACCGCTCGCATTGCTGGCCCAGGCAATGTCGACAGTGGAATTGTATTAGAATGTGGTAGTACAGACTGTGATTTGTCTTCAATCATTGAGAAAATCAAAGGAGACATCACTTGTGTTGTATTATTGAATGAAGATGAAATGCAGGTAAGATACTACTTATCTTATATATTACAATCACTCCTTCTATATAGAATATTAGTGCGTACTACTCTCATTCTACTCAAATAATAATAATTTACTTTCGATGTCTTGTGTAGAAACTTGTGGATGCGGATACTGAAGGGCTAGTTCAGAGCCTTGGGAGATCTATGAAAGTCATCAAATCTATACAGGAGTCTTGTCAGCGCCTAATTGAGGAGCAGGCAGACCTGAAAGCCGCCCTGGAGCTTGTTCGTTTTTACAACTTGGAAAATGCAATGCGTAATTGCATGACAAATGTTTACAAGTAGACGTTGCTAGCTTTAGAGTCTTAAATTATAAAAATAAAATAAATGAAACAAAATAAATATTGGTGTTTGTTGTTTGTGTATGAAGGTTTTGAAAATAATGTTATTAAGAGATATACCAAAGGTCAAGGTCAACTAAAGTATTACAACTGACCCTAGTGTGAATTTGGGAAAAGCCCCTCCTCGCTCTACCTAACTATTACTGTCTAAATTTTACCAAATTTTACCAAACCATCTATGGAAACTTTAATTACCTAACCAACATTTACTAATAGTAGTGGGAATAATTTTCGTAACACATAATGCCACTCACCACCTATACAACCCTTGTCATTCCCATTACTTTCCTTCTCAGGCCTATCATAGAAATATCTCCTAAATCAATTACATATCAAAATGATTATAGTGCCAAGGTAGTCGAAATTTAGACCTGTTTATTTTCCTAGGTCTTTTAACATAGATCTACAATTTTATTTTCTTAAGTTCACATACAATTCTTATATGACCCAATAGGAGAAACAGCCCTCTATGACTACAGTCATGCCATAACAGATTTTTTCTACCGTGAACAAACATAACCCAACACTACTCTTACAAAACCCCAACACATACCATAGCCACCCAAATATACCTTCCAACTTAGTAAATTTTACCATATACCATCGCCACCCAAAATAAATCTTCCAAATTAGACAATCTTGCTCAACTTAAATCCTTAGAATATTTTTATAGATAGCCCTGTCCTAACACCAACTTTACAAAACACATATCTACAACCCCCAAGTAAATTTCCCCACTTAGGAAATCTTGCTTGACTGATGTCACGAAAGATTTCTGATAGTCTATCTTTATCGATATCCCCGTCCTACCACAGACTTTACAAAACACATATCTATAACCCCCAAGTGAATTTCCCCACTTAGGAAATCTTGCTTGACTGATGTCATGGAAGATTTCTGATAGTCTATCTTTATCGATATCCCCGTCCTACCACAGACTTTACAAAACACATATCTATAACCCCCAAGTGAATTTCCCCACTTAGGAAATCTTGCTTGACTGATGTCATGGAAGATTTCTGATTGTCTATCTTTATCGTTTTCCCTGTCCTACCACAAACTTTACAAAACATATACCATCAACACCCAAATATATGTTCCAACTTAGGAAATCTTGCTTGACTGATGTCATGGAAGATTTCTGATAGTCTATCTTTATCGATACCCCCGTCCTAACACCAACTTTGCAAAACACATATCTACAACCCCCAAGTATACCTTCCCACTTAGGCAATCTTGGTTGACCCAAACCTTCTAATACTTTTATTGATAACCCTGTCCAAAACACTAATCTAAAAAAACCTTTATAGATATCCCTAGCCAAAACATATATCTACAACACCCAATTATACCTTCCCACTTAGGCAATCTTGCTTGACTCAAACCCTTATAATACTTTTATTGATAGTCCTGTCCAAAACATTTAAAAACACTACACCTTCAGTTTAAAGTATTACTTTTTCACTACCCTATGCAACTGATTGTAGTAATTGCTAAAAATAATAAATACACATCCTAAGACTTATCACAATTCTTTTAAACTAATTCTAGTGATTTACAAAACTCTTTACAATATTGACTATCAACCTCAAACTAAGACAAACAAATTTTTTTTATTTTTTTTTTCTTCTGCCCCACTTTTCCCAAATTCACACTAGGGTCAGTTGTAATACTTTAGTTGACCTTGACCTTTGGTATATCTCTTAATAACATTATTTTCAAAACCTTCATACACAAACAACAAACACCAATATTTATTTTGTTTCATTTATTTTATTTTTATAATTTAAGACTCTAAAGCTAGCAACGTCTACTTGTAAACATTTGTCATGCAATTACGCATTGCATTTTCCAAGTTGTAAAAACGAACAAGCTCCAGGGCGGCTTTCAGGTCTGCCTGCTCCTCAATTAGGCGCTGACAAGACTCCTGTATAGATTTGATGACTTTCATAGATCTCCCAAGGCTCTGAACTAGCCCTTCAGTATCCGCATCCACAAGTTTCTACACAAGACATCGAAAGTAAATTATTATTATTTGAGTAGAATGAGAGTAGTACGCACTAATATTCTATATAGAAGGAGTGATTGTAATATATAAGATAAGTAGTATCTTACCTGCATTTCATCTTCATTCAATAATACAACACAAGTGATGTCTCCTTTGATTTTCTCAATGATTGAAGACAAATCACAGTCTGTACTACCACATTCTAATACAATTCCACTGTCGACATTGCCTGGGCCAGCAATGCGAGCGGTAAAGGGATGTTTCCCCCTAGGATCCATGGTACTAAATGATTTGCACGTTATAAAACATAAAAGGGGAGACAATTTTAGAAAGAGGAGAAGAAGTTAGTAATGAGGTAGAGATTGAACAAGGCAGAAAGAGGGAACGCTGTGAAGTGGAATATGTGTTAGGGTTTGCTGAACATAAAGTGTTTTTAGAGAGAGACAGAGTTTGAGAGAAGTATGAAGTAAGAGTTAGGCATACAGAGATTGAACAAGGCAGAAAGCTGGAATGTGTACGTGTTAGGGTTGGTTAACACAAAGTTTTGTTAGCGAAAAGAGACGAAGAGAGAAATAAGTGTAGACAGAGTAAGGAAAGTAAGTACTGACAATGAGACAAGTAAAAGATGGCACGCAGGAAAGAGACAGACAGAGTTTGAGAGAAGAATGAAGTAAGAGATACATAGATTGAGCAAGGCAGAAAGAAGGAATGCGTGATCGTTAGGATTGTGTTAACTTAAAGTTTTGTTAGAAGAAGAGATGGGGCGAGAAAGAGTTGGAGACAGAGAGATGGATACTGTTAGACCGAAGTCCATGGAGGGGTGTCCTAAAATGTTTGTCGAGAGTGGGAAAGCTTTTAAGAAAAAGTGTTTTTGAGCGAGAGCTAGTGTGAAAGATTTTGGGAAGGTTAACTTAAAGATTTTGTCGAGAGTGTACAAGATTTTGGGGAGGTGAACTTCAACTTAAAAAGTTTTCGAGAGTGTCAAAGATTTTGGGAAGGTGAAGTTAAAAAAGTTTGTCGGGAGAGATTGCGAGTTTGGGAAGGTGAACTAAGAAAAAGTTTGTCAAGCGAGAGCTAGTGTGAAAGATTTTGGGAAGGTGAACTTAAAAAGTTTGTCGAGAGTGTCAAAGATTTGGGAAGGTGAACTTCAACTTAAAAAGTTTGTCGAGAGTGTAAAAGATTTTGGGGAGGTGAACTTCAACTTAAAAAGTTTGTCAGGACAGAGAGAGTTTGAAAAGTTGTACTTAAAAAAGTTTGTCAGGAGAGAGAGATTTTGGGAAGGTGAACTTAAAAAAGTTTGTCAGGAGAGAGAGAGAGTTTGAAAAGTTGTACTTAAAAAAGTTTGTCAGGAGAGAGAGATTTTGGGAAGGTGAACTTACAAAAGTTTGTCAGGAGAGAGAGAGTTTGAAAAGTTGTACTTAAAAAAGTTTGTTAGGAGAGAGAGAGTTTGAAAAATTGTACTTAAAAAAGTTTGTCAGGAGAGAGAGATTTTGGGAAGGTGAACTTAAAAAAGTTTGTCAGGAGAGAGAGAGAGTTTGAAAAGTTGTACTTAAAAAAGTTTGTCAGGAGAGAGAGATTTTGGGAAGGTGAACTTACAAAAGTTTGTCAGGAGAGAGAGAGTTTGAAAAGTTGTACTTAAAAAAGTTTGTTAGGAGAGAGAGAGTTTGAAAAGTTGTACTTAAAAAAGTTTGTCAGGAGAGAGAGATTTTGGGAAGGTGAACTTAAAAAAGTTTATCAGGAGAGAGAGATTTCGGGAAGTTGTCCTACAAAGTTTGCCAGGAGAGAGAGAAAAATTTTAAAAAAGGTTGTCTACAAAGTTTTTTGAGAGAGGGAGAGTTTGAGAAATTGTATTAAAAATTTTTTTCGAGAAAGAGATAAGAAGTTAGTAAAAAAAGGCAGAGATTGAAGAAGACAATAAAAAAAGTGGGAACGTTGTTGACGGTTAGGTTTGGCGTGACCCTGGGAATGTTAGGTTTTAGATTTTCTCACTGTCAGGTAAGTGCAATAACATCTGGACAGGAAGTCGTTAACTTGGTCAGCGCCCAGCGACCAGATAATTGATTCAACACCTGGACAGGAAACCATTACCCTGGTCGTGGGAATGTTAGCTTTTAGGTTTTCTCACGGTCAGGTAAGTGCAAAAACATCTGGACAGGAAGCCATTACCTGGCACAGCGGGCGACGGCCCGATAATGGATTCAACACCTGGACAGGAAGTCGTTACCTTGGTTAGCGCCTAGCGGGCAGCTGTTTAACACCTGCTCGTTGAATGTTTGCTTGTCAGATGGTGGTCTTTTTCCACTATTCAGCAAATTTTTATAAAATTATGTAGTCTTCCTTATTCAGTTTTGTAAAAGTGTTATGGTTTTTCGTTTAGTAAAACGGTTCTTTTTGTAATTCTTATTAGTTCTATTGAAAATAATATGTCTATAGGACATGAAAATACGCGTAGCATTGCGGTGGATTACATAAAATATCGTTTACAATGCAATGGGTATACTTGGAGAAACGATGGTCGGCATGAAAGTATTATCAACACTCCGAGTTCTGTTCAAAATGCTATGAGAATACTAGGAGATGAATTTGAAGAACGATATAAGAATAGATTTGATAACCTAATAGATGGTCTAGTCATAACTGATGACAATGCTTATGACACTTTCGCATCGATCGTTATAGAAATATTTTGTGAGGATATAAATTGGGGACGAATTGTGGCGTTGTTTGACTTTTCGGGTCAATTTGCAGCTCGGTGTTTTCAACTAAAGAAATACCATTTAGTAGATAATCTTCTAGAATGGTTAACAGCATATATGGATACACATCTCTCGGGTTGGATGAATAGTCATAATAACTGGGTAAGTAATAGGTTTACAAGAGTAACAAAGCCAATCTTTAAACAAAAATCATCCTATAGACAGTTAAATATAAAAGAGTATATTAAACTAGCTTCCATCTTTCTTTTCCTTTACACAGGAAGGGTTTTTGGAATTCAAGTCTGGTAGAGGTGAGAATAAAAATGGCAGCTCTTGGCCCTCACTTAAGACAATCCTAGGCTGTGCTGCTGCAGGCATTGGACTCTTGACACTTTGTGCACTTTTCGCTCTACAAATCCTGAACACTGAGAATAGGATATTAAAAAAATAAATAAACTACCAGTCATGTTGTTGTTTTATTCCTTGTTTGTTGTACTTGAACGCAAATAAAAAATGTAAAAATGAAAACTTTCTTTGTTTACTGTTTAAAAAAAATAATTATTTACATGGTTACTGCCCTTGTATGCCACGTAAATCGGACGCCATCTTACTTCCGGTTCATCATCATGTGGAACAGTGGAGTCAGCAACTTCAATACACCTCTTCCATCATCTTGTCTACAACCATAAAGTTAATTAAAAATACAAAAAATACAAATTTAATTACACGGTTGCTGCCCTTGTATGCCACGTACACCGGACGCCATCTTGTTTTCCGGTATCTTTAATTAAACCACGATGATAAAATCACGTGTAACACTACACAAAAATAATCACATGGAACACTCGGATCGGCCATCTTGGATCCGCCCCCTTCTGACCCGCCATATTGGACACCATTTGAAACACTTAAGTTACTTAAATTTTAAAACGTTCAACCCTAGTAAGTAAAAAAAAAAATTACACGAGAAAAATGAAAAGATACAACCATTTAAGTATAGCAAACTGACTTTTAATAGTAAAAGAGACACTTATTAGACAGTTATTCAAAATATGCATACACTAAAATAATGTACTTTGTGAACGCTCACAACATCTGGACTTTATATTTTGTCCTGGAGTTCTAAAAATGTTTAGTGTTTAGGCTTTTAAAACAATGATTATCAATTCAAATTAGAAATATGTATGTTTAAAAGGGAAAATTTTAAACTAGTTGAGTAAAAGGTATTTACATGTATTATCAATTAAAATTGTAAAGAATAATTAAAAGATACAAATGTTAACTATGTAAGTAAAAAGTTCGTAAATAAAAAGGGTGTCTTATTAAAGAATTTAAACAAAAGTTATATAATGTAAACCTTAATTAAAGAAATATACGCCTCTTAATAAGTAAAAACTCGCTTTACAAGATATGTATGACTTTAAAAAAAATAAAATTCGTTAATTAATTTCGTATAAAATATAGAAATTACTGGTTTTAGTAAGTAAAAATTGTATTTACTTATCGTTTAAATTGTAAAATATATAAGTTTTAAAAAAGAAAAAGAATGATGTTATAGTAAGTCAAACATTGCATTTAATGATTAAACAATTTAAATTATTTAAATTGAAAAGAAAAATATTTAAAAAAGGAATACTCGAAATACAAAGAAAAAATACCCCCAAAACTAATGCAAATGATAAAAAACAAAAAAAAAATATCATGGGAAACGTAAGTTGTAAAGAAAAAAAACGTTTAGTGCTACTTGAATTATCTCCCATAGCAGGCTTTGAAAGGGCAGTTTTATCTCTTTTTCACACCAGGTCATTAAAATAGCTAGAACAGCACCACCAAAGAGTTTACACAACAGATGAAAAAGTCATTAAAAGACGCGCTGAGCGATAAAAACAAACAGCTGCTCAGGTAAAATTTCGACAGCGATATGAATAAGCAACTCAGGGGTTCTAAACATGTTTAAGGATATATGTTTAGACTTTCAAAACATTGATTATCAATTCAAATTAAAAATAATTATGTTTAAAAGAAAATTATTAATTAGTAATTATGACTAAAAACTATAATTAGATAATTAATTAAGAATAAAAAAAAAATACTGCCTCCAAGTAAGTAAAAGTATATAAAATGTGGTCTATTTAGTGATAATTACGGTCTTTAGTAATTAAAAAAGTTCATTTACACGCTAATTATGGTAAAAAAAATATATATAATTAGTTAATTAATAAAGTATAAAATTAAGAAAATTACTGTGTCCAAGTAATTAATAAGGTACGTTATTAGAGAATTATTGATTAAAATGTGATAATTACACCCCTTTGTAATTAAAAAACACCCCTTTACATGCTAATTATGGCTATTCAAATAATAATTAGTTAATTAATTAAGTATACAATTAAGAAAATAACTCTATCCCAATAAGTAAATGTGCCTCTTACAAGACAATTATTGATTAAAATGTAATAATTAGGGCCCTTAGTAATTAAAAACGCCCTTTTACAAGCTAATTATGTTTATAAAAATTAAAATTAGTTAATTAGTTAAGTATACAATTACTGTCTCCAAGTAAGTAAAAATTACCCTTATTAGAGAATTATTGAATCAAATGTAATAATTAGGGCCCTTAGTAATTAATAAACGCCTCTTTACAAGCTAATTTTGGTTAATAAACGCCTCTTTACAAGCTAATTATGGTTAAAAAAAATATAATTAGTTAATTAGTTAAGAATAAATTAAGAAAATTACTGTGTCCAAGTAAGTAATAAGGCACGTTATTAGAGAATTATTGATTAAAATGTGATAATTACACCCCTTTGTAATTAAAAAACACCCCTTTACATGCTAATTATGGATATTCAAATAATAATTAGTTAATTCATTAAGTATAAAATAAAGATAATTACTCTATCCATGTAAGTAAATAGGTGTTCCTTACAAGACAATTATCGATTTAAAGATGCTAATTAGGGCAAAAAACACAATAAACTTATTGAAAAAAAGCCTTTTACTAATGAAAATTATTAAGAACACTATAAAAGTAACCAATTAATTAATTAATATTAAATAATTATAAAATTTTAGAACCGCTGAACCTTATAAAGACCATTATAAAACAATGGGAAAAATAATATGACATGTGTCAATCATTGTAAGACAATGGGAAAATCAATCATTGTAAGACAATGGGAAAAAAATAATTTTAGAACCGCTGACCGTATTACCCTTAACTAAAAACCCTCGTGAAACAACACGACAAGACGCCATCTTGGTTCAACTGAGGAGCGGGGTCAACTGAGGAGCGGGGTCAACTGAGGAGTGGGGTCAACTGAGGAGCAGGGTCAAAAGGTCTCTAGGTCAAAAGGTCACTGGGTCAAAAGGTCACGACCGGTCGTATAACAACACGACAAGACGCCATCTTGGATGACGTCACTTCCGGTATAACGACTTCCGGTACAACGACTTCCGGGGTCAAAGGTCACGGCCGGGGTCAAAGGTCACTTCCGGGTCAAAGGTCAACTGAGGAGCGTAGGAGCGGCTCCTCAAATGCGCCTCGAAAACTACACACTACACTACTCATGTTGCCTTTGTTATGTCAACTTGTTAGTATTTTTGTCTAAATATACACAATAATGCATTAGATTATGTACACGGATAAGCGTAGGATGCAATAAACTTTTTTATAGAAGGAGCGTCTGTAATGTATAAGATAAGGTAATAACATGCTAATTCTAAACTGGTGCACACTTTCAACCTAAACTATTAAAGAGAAAATAATATCTTCGAATCTAGTAAAATAGTTCTTTTTCTGCAAAATGTGTAAACCAGGATTAAGAAGCCTTAAAATAACAAAACAATGGCAGAACAGACGGATAGCCAAATAGTCAAACAATAACTACATATTTCTGTTTTTTTTTTTAAAGGTCGATCCCAAAGTTACTAAGTGAACTGTGAATAAATGCAATTAAAAAAAAAAAGCCAACATGTTCTTGCCAACACGGAAGTTTTCGGGTTCATTACAAATGAATTAACAGATAGCTTTCGTATTTAAAGAGATTTAGCCTGTATATTATGTTGTGTGGAGTTAATCGTGTGTAGCCGTTAAAATGCAATTATATTAGGAGATTATATTCGAAAGCTACAAAAGGAGATGTCAGAGACATTGCGAGAAATAGAATAAACAAAAGGCAGGGCCTAGACTTACTTGAAGAAACTAGACTTACTTGACTTGACTAAAGACTATTATAAGATGGACCTCTTGCTTTAATATTTCTGATATTTGATGACTCGAATATCTTCTTTTCGGAATTTCCGATCGCACTACGTCATCTAAGACTTCCGGTTCAGTAATTCGCTAAGATTTTCTCAATGGAAAATTAAGATTAAAATCGAAAGATGTAGGCCTATACTGCGGAAGTATTTAGGGACGTTTAGGAGCCATTAATTAAAGCAAGCGGTCCATCTGACTATAGTCTTGGGGTGAAAGTAATCGTTACCATAATCAATGGCGTATTTAGGCATGTTCCACATGTTCCATTGGAACAGGGGCCCCCACAAAAAAGGGGCCTCCACACATGACAAAAATATAATTTTAAGACAGCCCCATTCTTTCGTTGAAAATGTAAAACAAAATTCCTTTAATCCCCTTTCTGAGGTATTTGGAAGGCATGGGCGAGGCCACGAGAGGCCCCCACATAAATTTGTAACAGGGCCCCCACAATTTTAAATACGGCCCTGACCATAATACAAGAAAGTTAATCTCAGTAAAAAAAAATAAGCTCATCCTAAAAATTTCTGGGTTGTCTCCCATGTCAAGATTCGATGCACATTTATTTTAAACAACAGAAAGAAAAATAAACAATATATTTTTAGTTAGCTTATTTATGCAATAACTGAAAATGGTGTAGATCTACTTGTATAATATAATAAGATGTTTAATTGGATGATTGGAAAGGTGGGGGTGGGTGACGCTAATATAGAAGGATGGAGTTGTGGGTGAATGGGAGTGTGGGTGGTTAGGTATGACCTAGACTAGCTTTGGTCGTAAGCTGGGTTAGGAAACGTAAAAGAAATATTATATCTATTCTGTGAAATCTGTGGGTTGGTGTATTAGATTGGTAGATGAATGGATATCTAAATAGATGATATAAATATATATATAGTCTGATAAATGGAAAGATAGAGGGATGCATTAATGGATAATAAATATTTGTTTCTGAACAAGGCAGGAAAACAGTTAACACCATTTACTAATGAAAAGGGAAAAATCGACTCAGACCACGGACTTGGCGTAGGAACAATAATCTTCTTAAGGCTATAGAATTAGCTTCTGCAATATAAGATAAGATAAAATAGCCTAAATAGATAGATATATAATTGGATGAATAGAGGAGTAAAAAAAGATAGACGAACTATTGGTGAATTAATGGATCGAGATATAGATATACAGAAGGATTGATAAATATTTGTAATATATCCATATACATTTTTAATACATTACGCATTTAGGCTTTTTACATAAAAATAGTTAATTTTGTCAGCTCTTTCGTTGTCAAATTGTCTAAGAATGTGGCTCAACTTGACTCGCACCTTTGTTGTTGTTATGTGTGTTTTCGACTGTGTTATTAGAAGGTGAATAGACAACCTTTGGCGGTCAAGGTCCAGCAGTTTCACCAGCTACAAGGTCGTGAATTCACTTAGCGTCTAGTTATGCCTGTCTGGGAAGTGAACGTATATCTCACACGTATAATGCCTGAGGCTTCAAGACGAGAGTTGTTGTGTTTTTACCACTGACCAACACCACCACTCCACACCCCCCCCCCCTATATGTATAGGTCCCCATTGTAAATCCAGAAAAAGTGTGTGTGTGTTTCCTGAAAGGTGGTGGGGGTGGAAAAACACCACAAAGGTAATTACGTACTTGCCTACTATTCATAGTTTAAAGGAAGGGGTTTCTTTCAATGACATGTTTTGTACCTTTTCGGGATAAATTTGTGAAAGGGGACTTAATCGGATGTTATAGTGGAGAAAGGACTGGAGTAATTTTTCTTCTTCTTTTCTTTTTTTACAATGTTAATTATACGGGGCTCTCAGTGATGGTTGGGAGGGGATAGGTGGCGTTTGACAAGTTGAATGCATGCGAAAGTTAGACTGGATTACCGCTGTAAAGAGTTTGT
This sequence comes from Anisus vortex, assembly GCA_949126835.1. NCBI lineage: Eukaryota > Metazoa > Mollusca > Gastropoda > Planorbidae > Anisus > Anisus vortex. Next base: position 9,368,246 of record OX421500.1, read on the forward strand.
ATAAAAACTCTAGACCTTGAGATTTTCTAAAAGTAGAGGAAGTAAATTTGGGACGTGTATACCGAGAGAGGAGCATTTCTTTGTGAGCAGTAAGTTTTATAGGTAAGTAAAGATTGTGTTCAAATTTAGAAGCAAGTTAGCAAAGAACAAAGTAGTAATTAATACATTAATAACTCTAACTTTGTTACTAGTTAATATACAGCTGAACTGCAATACTACAATATTCAGACATAAGGATAGCCTAGGCCTAGGCTACTATACAAACACTTTTTTTTTATTTATATACAAGAACAAACGTATATTGATATATTTCTTCCCGAGTGGCATCCGAGTGTGGAATGGGTTACCTGAAAAAAAAGGAAAACTAACAACTTAACAACCTTTTAACACACATATCAAAATGCAAGACTAGACTCAAACCACGGTAAAGCGTGAGACGCAATAAAAAAACTTTTGTATAGAAGATGCATCTCGGGCTTGAGCCCGTGTAACGTCATGACTTTTCATCATTGAGTCTAGATGGTGTCCCCGAGTCTAGCCAGCTCGGATGGGTAAACCTACCTGAAAGTAAAGGTGGCTGCATGGACATTGTAATGGCCACTCTATCTTCTTGAATAGCCTAGTGGCCATGGAAACCGGTGAAAGCTGCTTTGCTAGCACTAACTTGTCCTGAAATAGATTCTTTACTTATTTTTTTTTCTTGTTTTTCTTTGTCAATATGTAGCCTAATTCATATTCGCAGCCATTTCAGAAATCGTAATTCAGGCACCAAATCATCAACCTAAATATTTACCTTGCCCGCACATTAACTTAACCCAAACAACTAGGCTACACTAAACTAAAGAAAAAAAAAGTAGGTAGGCCTACCTAGACTAAAATTTGTTACGCATCAGTTACGGTCGTATCAGGTTACTTAGACCTACTAAAAGCCAGTAGTACTGAAGGCTGTTCTCACATGTTTCTTCTTCAGTCCCAGTGTGTCTTAAACGCCGTTCGATCAATTGGTCCATTAAAGATATAAAAGTAAACTAACCCTTAAAGTAGACCTCCCCTCCCCCTCCCTCAATATTTTTGCTGGTCAATAGCGCCTATAGTGAAAGATCTACCTCTCCTTCCCATGCATCCCCACAGAAATGATGTTTCCCCATAACTATAATTTTTTGGTTGTGTATCGCAATGGTGTTTCGTACAAAAGAAAGGCAACGGTAAAATTGGCAACTGTAAAAATGGCAAACAGGCAACGCAACATCTACTGTTTCTATTGAAAGTGGTGAATAACACTCTTGCGTCCTGGAGATGATGACGCACTTAATGAAGTAGGCCTAAAAAGAATGTATCATAGTATTCTCAGCAGAAGAAATAGCTAGCTAGGGGGTCATAAGTAAATTATTTTTTAGGGTGGCGAGACTGAACAGATGGGTTTAATGGGCGAACTGTGGAAGACAGGGGAATCGCTACCTTTGTGGTGTGGATCAAAGAGTTGACTTCCCAAAGCTGGTAGCACACCCATAAGCTTCAGTAAACAGGCGAGAGTGTAATCCTACTACCATTTCCAATTAAACCAGTTTTTACCGTTTTATGAGTTTTGCCATTTTTCACATTGCCATATTTACAGTGATTTACTTATAACAATACCATATAGGTATAATATTGCCTTCCTTAGTGGACTCATTTTTGAAGATGCTATTATCTGTTGTTATTATTATTATATAGTCTATAGCAGTGCTTTTTTTTTGTAAAAAAAAAGGTGCCGGTACTCAGTGATGGATTGCCTAACTTTTAAAGTAGTTTCGCATTTTATATTTTAATTCTTATTGCGCGCAATTTTAAAATAGTTCAATTTTAACAAATTAATAATATAATAAATTAATAATAAATGTTAAATTAAAATAAAAGTAATAATGTTTTCCCCACATTGAAAAAGGTGCCGGTACGCCGTACCGGTGCGTACCGTCACAAAATAAGCACTGGTCTATAGGCTTGTTAAATAAAGGAAAAGTTTAACGAATTTTGTCGTCATATATCATCTATATATTATATGCGTGAGTAAAGTCCAAACCTCATTGGTTAATTTAAGGACATGTGTCTTTATTATCTTATGCTAGTTTGCTTCCTACACGTGTCCCCCCAAGCATTATATTATAGTAGTTAGAGTCACCGACTAGCTCATGGGTGACCTGGGTTCGATTTTCGACTCATAAATTAAAACAAACAAATTGGAACGAATTCATGCACCAAAGGGAACTTGGATGTGTTTCAAAGTTTGCACAAAAAACTCTCATAAGAGGGTGTCTAAAAGTAACTTATTCTGAGTTATTCCATGTACAAAAATTGAGTTGGCTTTTCATCAATTAGTAAAATATCCAATAATAAAAATGAAAGTATGTGCCATCTATGTGTTCCTTACTGTATGCCTTAATTGTTTCCTCGGGGAACGCCGGGTAGCCTAACTAGCCTAACTATAATTTAGCTAGTGGCAAATAAAGGGGACAAACCTGAAGTCTCCTATGCTGGACTTTGGCACTATTTCACTAGCTGTTGTAACTGTGACTATCTACGTCTACGCAAGATACAATAATATAAAGTCAATTGTCTATGACAGAGAAGACAAGAAAGAAAAAAAAAGACGAGACATGTCAAAGTTTCCGATAAGGGAGTTAAGTTTGGGCTGCAGTGCATTTAGCTCAGTGGGTCAGTGCACTTGTGTATTAATATGGGGGTGTCACGATATACGTTTGTCTTATGTTTGGGGGGGGGGGGGGGAATAGCAGGGGATATGCTGTTATATGCCTTTAATTAACTTCGCTTTTTTTCCCCATTCTATAATGGGGGGGGGGGGGGGGGCGAATGGCAAACATTTTCGTGAGGCTACATAAAAATGCGTATAAAATGTTTATACGCAATACTTTAGTTTTTTGTTTGTTGTTTAATTCAATTTGAAGTTGTCTATTTTTCATTCTAGGCACGCGCGTGAAAAGTTCTTTAGTTCCACAGCGAATAGTCGTGAAAATGATATGCAATTTTATCTAATTGGAAAGGTATGCCTACGGTGCATGCTTCCTTTCAATATCCCTTGCCTCCTTCAGCCTTTAATTAGTTTTAGCTTTTTACATATTTTTTTTTTCATTTAGCTAATTATACTATTTTTAATCTTGTCTTAGTTATATTATTTGGCTAATTATATTATTAGGTTACTAATATTCTTTAGCTAGTTTTATTATCCCGCTAGTTAGAGCCTAATATTAAGCTAGTTATATTCTTTAGCTAGTTTTATTATCCCGCTAGTTAGAGCCCAATATTAAGCTAGTTATATTCTTTAGCTAGTTTTATCATCCCGCTAGTTAGAGCCCAATATTAAGCTAGTTATATTATTTAGCTAGTTTTATTATCCCGCTATAGTTATATTATTTCATCATCATCTTTTGCGCTACAGCCCATGGAGGGTTTTGGCCTGCCTCACCATCTCCTTCCACTCGGACCTATCCATTGCCTTCTTTTTCCAGGCCTGGAACCTGATCTGTCGCAGATCCATCTCGACATCGTCAAACCATCTCAGTCTGGGTCTGCCTTTAGGTCGTTTTCCTCTGGGCTGCTGAGTATATATTACTTTTGCTCCTGTTTGGCATTAGTTCCATGTGGCCTGTACAACGTAGTCTGTCCTTCTTATTACCTCAGCCATAATAGTAGGGTCTTCATATAAATCATAGACCTCTCAGTTATATTATTTAGCTAGTTATATTAATTTTTAAGCTATTTTTATTTGGGGTTTCTAACAACGTTCTCAACGTTTTATTTTCCTTTCGAGGGTTTACGCGGGTTTCTGTGTTTACAAATTGCGTCGTGCCTAGGGCAGGAGATTGTCTGCTACTCATTAGACTAGTGAGATAAACCATAGACTATAATATACATGGAACGCTTGCTTTAGTATTTCTGCTATATGATGACTTGAAACACTGATTTTCGGAATTCCCGATTCTAACAAAAGTAATTGCTATACGGAAAATAAAGTTATTGATATACAAGTTCCGTTTTATTTAATCGCTATGATTTTCTCAATGAAAAATTAAAATCGAAGGCTGTACAGAGCGGAAACATTTATAGATCAGTGTTGTGTGCGCACGGAAAAAGAACATAAGCTCTAAAAATAGAGCAGGCGGTCCATCTTATTATAGTCAATTATAATAGGATTAATAGGCCTACAAGTAGGCCCTATTCATTTAAAGTCGAAAAAAATGCGATTTAATAAAACGGAACTTGTATAACAATTACTTCATTTAGAATCGAGAATTGCAAAAAAAAGAAGATAATATCATAAAAAACTAAAGCAAGCGGTCCATGTATATTATAGTCTATGGATAAACGAATTGTTCTCTGTTTTAGACTCAATGGGCAAAACGCTCGGTCGGTTTTTGAAAAAAGACGAAAGTCTGTTTAAGAAAACTATCATTATAATCGCTGATGTAGTGGTCTTATTGGTCTCTTATTCACTTTAAGGCTTGCTCGTCCTTTCAGGCTTTGCGGTTTACTATTGAAGCATGTTTATAGTCAGATGCGTATTTAGGCATGTTGCACATGTTCCGTGGAACAGGGACCCGCCACACAAAAGGGGCCCCCATACATCCCCCCAAAAAGGCGTACATGGTTGTTCATGAGCAACTGTAGTTAAATGAAGTGAAATGCTAATTTGCTCGCCAAATCGGTAGAGTCAGATATAGTGGGTTAGCCTACTGGTGATCATTTAGCATCAGCAACACTGTACACAGGCTAACACGGTAATGTTTTAAGGCAGGGGCGAGGCCACGAGAAGGCCCCACATAAATTTGGCCCTTAGGAACAGGGGAACCCACCATCCTAAATACGCCATGTTTGTGGTCTATTATTCTTTCAAACTGACCTAACCGGCGGATAGTCCTCCTCTACAGACAATGTTAACGATCAGAAAGTGTACCTTTAAGCTAACAATCTGTTGTTATCTCTTAACGAGGAGTGCTGCATTAATGCTTCAATGTGTGTGCGACTCCAAAAAAATACATATTATGCCTTCTTATATACAAACACGAAGAACAAACATGCAAAAACACAAACAACTGCACAAACACACGCTTCCATACATACACAATAAACCACACCCAAAACGTGCACCAACACACACACAAGTACACACATCCACTCACTCACAGAAACATAAACACACACACATACACCAGACGTACACTCACGTTAACACCCATAAAAACACATCAGTCACATCTAGGCCTTCATAATGACTAATTACATATTTAAAACAATAAAACACAGTGTTGCCCTACCGTATTGATTATGACATAGGCTCTACTATGCAGATAATATACACAATAATAATCCGACCTATATATCATTGCATATAGCTACATGCCCTTTAATGTGGGGGGATACCATCTTTATTTTTTAATTATTAAAAGCAATTGAATTGATGGCAATAGTTGTTTTTGATTCAGTAGAATGTCAATAATGCATTGTATTAACTCCCTTCCTTAGCATGCAAAACTTATAAGTGTTTAGTATAAGGGCCTATATTGCAAATAAATATTATATTTAATTACATATAGCTCGACTAGTTTGATTATAGTTTATGCCTCTACACGAGTGAAAGCATTTTCTGGAAAATCTGAACTAAATAGGCCTATACTTTACGAAACAATATCCACTTGTTAAATCATGAAGTATATTATGCAATAATAGACATGTATTCGGCCTATTTGTATATCTAGTTATGCTACTATTGGTGGTTTAAAGTCTGGGACTGGTAGATAATAAGATACTGTAACTATGCATAAGTAGGTCATAACTTTGTGGGAAGCCTAGAAAGCACTTTCAAAGCGACTTCAATGTCATAAAAAAAAGAGCAAGTGCGTTGACCTTTGGTCCGGTATTTGTTTTTCTAACTAGCTACATTAATTCAGCTATCCCCCCCCCCCCCATACAGTGAATACTGAGACACTAGGATGGTGTCCTTGGACACTATAGTGTTTTGTCTTTAGTTACTAGGATAGTAGTATTCTGTGACGCTGGGACTGTTTTCTAGGACACAAGGATTGTATTTGGTACGGGGACATTTGGATTTTATCCAGGTACATTCGGATTCTGTCCTGGGACATTCGGATTTTATCCAGGTACATTCGGATTGGTCCAGGGACATTTGGATTTAATCGAGGGACATTCGGATTCTGTCCTGGGAATCTAGATAATTTACAGGCGACGTATCCTGGAGTTGTCTTCGTGGATCAAACTCGAAAAAATGCGAATATATTGTGTTTAAAAACCTGAACTCGAATTTTTATAAATATAGAACATCTGCTTTTTATTTGACAAAATTTGTAATTTTATTCATAAGACTTATAATAATAATATTAAAAATTTCATCTAAGGAAATTGTATTTTTTTTTTTAAGACATGCGAAAGATTTGTGTGTGATTATTCTACTAACAGCCGAGCGGCAGCGCGTTCGACTGGCGATCCGAGGGTCCTGGGTTCAAATCCTGGTGAAGCCGGGATTTTTTCCCAGGACTTGAGGGTGTCCCTGAGTCTACCCAGCTCTGATGGGTACCTGACATTAGTTGGGGTAAAGTAAAGGCGGCTGGGCATTGTGCTGGCCCCACATCCCCTAGTATGCCGTGGCCACAGAAACTGGTGAACGCTGCTTCACCGGCCCTATGATCACTTTGGTCCGAAGGGTACTTTACTTATTCTACTAACAGATTTCCCATAACTTTTTAAGACATGCGAAAGATTTGTGTGTGATTATTCTACTAACAGCCGAGCGGCAGCGCGTTCGACTGGCGATCCGAGGGTCCTGGGTTCAAATCCTGGTGAAGCCGGGATTTTTTCCCAGGACTTGAGGGTGTCCCTGAGTCTACCCAGCTCTGATGGGTACCTGACATTAGTTGGGGTAAAGTAAAGGCGGCTGGGCATTGTGCTGGCCCCACATCCCCTAGTATGCCGTGGCCACAGAAACTGGTGAACGCTGCTTCACCGGCCCTATGATCACTTTGGTCCGAAGGGTACTTTACTTATTCTACTAACAGATTTCCCATAACGAGTTTTCTATAAGTAACCTATGTAGGCCTACCAAGAAAACCTGTTTGAGAACCAACTTGTTATTAAGTGGACAAAAAGGAACAACATGTATTGATTCACCAATACATTTGTTTACAACAAGAATAAGAGAAGAGAAGGCACGTTTGAATGGGACGCGGGAAACCTTACACGGTAGTTTATTTATAGGCGTGGCTTGATAGCAGTTTTGTGTTTTGCTTTTAGTTGCGCATTGAATGTATTGCTGTCTTAACTAGGTCTAAGTATAGGTCAATGTGGCTAACGTCCACTGTGTCTATTCACTGTGTCCACATGCTGGTTTCACCCAAAAGGTTGATCTGCACCTGCCTAAATGCTGCAACCCCTTAATATCTCAAGCCAGCCCTGTCTATATGTTGCTATCTACCAATAGGTCGATCTACCTATGTCTATATGTTGCTATCTACCAATAGGTCGAGCCAGCCCTGTCTATATGTTGCTATCTACCAATAGGTCGAGCCAGCCCTGTCTATATGTTGCTATCTACCAATAGGTCGAGCCAGCCCTGTCTATATGTTGCTATCTACCAATAGGTCGAGCCAGCCCTGTCTATATGTTGTTATCTACCAATAGGTCGAGCCAGCCCTGTCTATATGTTGTTATCTACCAATAGGTCGATCTACCTATGTCTATATGTTGCTATCTACCAATAGGTCGAGCCAGCCCTGTCTATATGTTGCTATCTACCAATAGGTCGATCTACCTATGTCTATATGTTGCTATCTACCAATAGGTCGAGCCAGCCCTGTCTATATGTTGCTATCTACCAATAGGTCGAGCCAGCCCTGTCTATATGTTGCTATCTACCAATAGGTCGAGCCAGCCCTGTCTATATGTTGCTATCTACCAATAGGTCGAGCCAGCCCTGTCTATATGTTGCTATCTACCAATGGGTCGAGCCAGCCCTGTCTATATGTTGCTATCTACCAATGGGTCGAGCCAGTCATGTCTATATGTTGCTATCTACCAATAGGTCGAGCCAGCCCTGTCTATATGTTGCTATCTATCAATAGGTCGAGCCAGTCCTGTCTATATGTTGCTATCTACCAATAGGTCGAGCCAGCCCTGTCTATATGTTGCTATCTACCGATAGGTCGAGCCAGCCCTGTCAATATGTTGCTATCTACCGATAGGTCGAGCCAGCCCTGTCTATATGTTGCTATCTACCGATAGGTCGAGCCAGCCCTGTCTATATGTTGCTATCTACCATTAGGTCGAGCCAGCCCTGTCTATATGTTGCTATCAACCAATAGGTCGAGCCAGCCCTGTCTATATGTTGCTATCTACCAATAGGTCGAGCCAGTCATGTCTATATGTTGCTATCTACCAATAGGTCGAGCCAGTCATGTCTATATGTTGCTATCTACCAATAGGTCGAGCCAGCCCTGTCTACATGTTGCAAACTACCAATAGGTCGAGCCAGCCCTGTCTTTATGTTGCTATCTACCAATAGGTCGAGCCAGCCCTGTCTATATGTTGCTATCTACCAATAGGTCGAGTCAGCCCTGTCTATATGTTGCTATCTACCAATAGGTCGAGCCAGCCCAGTCTATATGTTGCTATCTACCAATAGGTCGAGCCAGCCCTGTCTTTATGTTGCTATCTACCAATAGGTCGAGCCAGCCCTGTCTATATGTTGCTATCTACCAATAGGTCGAGTCAGCCCTGTCTATATGTTGCTATCTACCAATAGGTCGAGCCAGCCCAGTCTATATGTTGCTATCTACCAATAGGTCGAGCCAGCCCTGTCTATATGTTGCTATCTACCATTAGGTCGAGCCAGCCCTGTCTATATGTTGCTATCAACCGATAGGTCGAGCCAGCCCTGTCTATATGTTGCTATCTACCAATAGGTTGAGCCAGCCCTGTCTATATGTTGCTATCTACCAATAGGTCGAGCCAGTCATGTCTATATGTTGCTATCTACCAATAGGTCGAGCCAGCCCTGTCTACATGTTGCAAACTACCAATAGGTCGAGCCAGCCCTGTCTTTATGTTGCTATCTACCAATAGGTCGAGCCAGCCCTGTCTATATGTTGCTATCTACCAATAGGTCGAGTCAGCCCTGTCTATATGTTGCTATCTACCAATAGGTCGAGCCAGCCCAGTCTATATGTTGCTATCTACCAATAGGTCGAGCCAGCCCTGTCTTTATGTTGCTATCTACCAATAGGTCGAGCCAGCCCTGTCTATATGTTGCTATCTACCAATAGGTCGAGCCAGCCCTGTCTATATGTTGCTATCTACCAATAGGTCGAGCCAGCCCTGTCTATATGTTGCTATCTACCAATAAGTCGAGCCAGTCATGTCTATATGTTGCTATCTACCAATAGGTCGAGCCAGCCCTGTCTATATGTTGCTATCTATCAATAGGTCGAGCCAGTCCTGTCTATATGTTGCTATCTACCAATAGGTCGAGCCAGCCCTGTCTATATGTTGCTATCTACCGATAGGTCGAGCCAGCTCTGTCAATATGTTGCTATCTACCGATAGGTCGAGCCAGCCCTGTCTATATGTTGCTATATACCGATAGGTCGAGCCAGCCCTGTCTATATGTTGCTATCTACCATTAGGTCGAGCCAGCCCTGTCTATATTTTGCTATCTACCATTAGGTCGAGCCAGCCCTGTCTATATGTTGCTATCAACCAATAGGTCGAGCCAGCCCTGTCTATATGTTGCTATCTACCAATAGGTCGAGCCAGCCCTGTCTATATGTTGCTATCTACCAATAGGTCGAGCCAGTCATGTCTATATGTTGCTATCTACCAATAGGTCGAGCCAGCCCTGTCTACATGTTGCAAACTACCAATATCTCAAGCCAGCCCTGTCTATATGTTGCTATCTACCAATAGGTCGAGCCAGCCCTGTCTATATGTTGCTATCTACCTATAGGCCGAGCCAGCCCTGTCTATATATTGCTATCATCCAATATTTCCAACCAGGCACTGTGGTGCAGTGGCAACGCGCTCTGTTCTGTAGCAGACATTGGTTTGGGTAAAGTAAAGGCGGTTAGGTTTTGTGCTGGTCACACAATCCTCCGTCCTTATATGCCGTGGCCACGGAAACCGGTGAAAGGTGCTTCATTTGCCCCATATGTCGCCACGGATCGAAAGGGAAAAGTTATTTTTTTTTACCCATGTCTCTGTGGGTCTACTATCCACCATGTCTATATGGGGTTATTTCACAAAAGGTCGGTACTTACCTGTTTATATTATGTGACTATCGGTCATCAGGTCTATGTCTATAGGCGATTCTGCATAAGTTGGCTTAGACCTATATAATCAAATATCAGTGTTTAGGCCTGTAAGTGTGTGTGTGGTAGTGGGGGGGGGGGTCTACTGAATCAAATCAATGTAATGTTATTGGTTTGCGTGTCTCTTTTTCTAAATAGCGTTTTTTTTCTCATTTGTTTACCAATCACTATGCACATTGACTTTGGATCTGGAGACTGTCGTTCAATGCGAATATATCATCTTAAATTCTATATATTATATTAGGTCTTTATGTTAAGCCTAAAGACCTACACAAGATTATTATTTTTCCTCGACGCTTATCCGTGATTTCAGTTTAGTCTTTCAGATGTATGATGATGTTGAAATGTTTGTTTTCACTACCAGTTCAGCTAACCCATTCCAGGTCCGAATGCCACTCGGGAAGAAAGGCAACTAATTGCATAAATCTCCACATAAATCTCTCTTTTCTATGTCATATTTTTTTCTTAAATTAGAAATACTGGGTTTTATTTAGCCTACCTTTAAGTTTAAATTTATTATTTTACTGTAGGTCTAGTCAGATTTCAAGGGCATAGATCTAGATTCTAGGGCTATACCTATATTGGGCTATATAGAATATAGACTATCGGAAGTGATGCACCATTTCATTCTAAACTTAAACTATTGAAAAACTAAAAAAGACATTTTCATTGTTATATTAGTTGAAGCGTAAAGAAGACTCAATATGTTACAAATAATCATTTTGTTTAACTTAATTAGCCACCCATTTAAATTTTGACCACTGATCTTTGACCTACCTCTAATATCGTCCAATACACAATAATATAATAACATTTGGAAAATATTTAAATATAGGCTTGTGCACTTTTAGGGGCGTAATACCCTTTTTAATAGTTTGCTATTTAATAAGCTTGCTACAAATTATACAAACGTCAAGCTTAAGAATGTTCACGTCAATATATCTTGACTTACTTCATCTAATCATCACCCTTAACAATAATTATCAAACGTTTACCGATCCTCCCACCTCTTTTAATTGACGTAGTTAATGGACGACCCCTTAACTTAAGAGAATCACTTTACTGTGATTTAATTATACAATTAATTTGTAAAATAGTCAGGGGGAGATCACTATGGTTGCTTCATTTGCTTATCTAACCTTTTTGGGGCATTGGACAACTTAAAATTTAAGAGAGTTCAGCTGGCTTAAAAAAATACAGCCTATGCACGAAAGCTGATTTTGCATGTGAAAATAACGACGAAAAGATAATGAATATACGTTATTTAATTTAGTGCATTTTATATTTTTTATTTTGGAATAGGGACTCCGTTTGGAATAAACACAGTTTATGTCGAAACCAATGTAAATGTAAGTATTGTATTACATTTCTACATTATTACAGGTAGATGTAGGCCTAAGCCTAAGTAGAAATTCATCATGATCATTCACACTGTTTTATTTTAATTGATAATAAAATTGTTCGGCCAATCCTTTTTTTATATTATTTTTTTTCCTATTAAATAAATAGAATAGGCTTATTTAATAATAGGCCTGGGATGTAGATGTTGTTGTAAGGGAGTAAATTAAGTAAAGCAGCTGGTCCAGCGGTTAGTAACAGTTAGTTCACCGGACTGTCAACCAAAAGCCAACTGACAGGTCGCGGGTTCTAGCCCTGCCACCGACGGATCCCTGTCGCCCTGCAGGAGTTTTGGGCCTAGTGGACGTAATAAACTTCTATTTAGAAGGAACGTCTGTAAACTTATAAGTATAAGATAAGAAGCTACTGACTCGCTGAGCCTACTGTCGTACTACTCGTGCGTGTTCTAAGTTCTAATATAAGTATAAGTCTAAGACTCTAAGCCCTCTACGCTCTAACTCTCTAAGCCTATTTTTTAAATTTTGTGTTGTTTTGGTCATTTTTGCAAATCTTGGTTCATTAGGTCTATTCATATATATAGCTAAGACTAAGATTAGTAAGATTTTTAGTTTTTTAGAGCCTTTTGGACTTTTGTGCAAGTTGTGAAAGATTCTTTAGAATTGATTTGAAATAGAAATGTTGATCAACTCCTTTCTTCACTTATCTTGAGCCGAGCTTTTCTGAGTTGCCGAGGCCAATAATTTAATTTTAAACAACCGTATATAGGCCTACTCGCGTATAAGTCACACTTTATTTAGCCTACCAAAAATTTTGACAAAAAGTAGGGGTGCAACTTATACACCCGACACTGTTTTTGAAAAGTCAGAAAAACATCACTACTCTGTCATACAGTTTCCTACATAACCCGTATAGTTGACTGTAGTGATGTAGATTTACTAGGATATGTGTAAGCCTACATTTTACATTAAGAAAACTTTCGTAGGTGTAAATAAATATACTACCTTTATATAACTGAAATTGACAAATATTTTAGGTTTTTCAAAGTTAAAAGTAAAAGGCAGTGTAACCCCTAAAAGTCAGGGTGAGACTTATATGCGGGTCAATGACAACATATAAGAAAAATAATCTTCAACTAGGGGTGCGACTTATCCACCGGTGTGACTTATACGAGTATATATGGTCATTTGGAAGTTGTAAAGTAAGCCCTGCATAAAAAGTCAATTTTATAAAAAACGTTGGAGCAATTAGTTATAATTAGTTATAATTATGATAGGCCTATGTCCCTATGTATGTTTCTCAACATGCCATAACACAGAACCAATAACTGGCATAAAATATGTGCTGGGGCCATGAGGAGATTTTGGCTATCAAAGCTTAGGTTGTTGTGGCATAATTTCTAGCAACAAGTTATATTCTGTGTGAATCTTCTTCTTCTTCACTCTCAAGTGCTATGATTTGGAGGATTTAGACAAGTCCAATACATGTGATGAATTGCACCATGGCTGCTCCAGTAGCCCAGCCACCTTTACTTTACCCCAACTAAAAGCTACTTATCAGAGTAGGGTAGACTTAAGGACACACTCTAGACCTGAGAACAAATCCTAGCCTTCACCAGGATTTTAACCTAGGACTTTCAGTATGCTAGCAGAGCGTGCTGCTAGGTCACCGCGCCTCATGACATACATGTAAAGGACCCATCAACTAAAGAAAACATAAACAAATTAGTACAAATTCAGAAAACAACTGCAAGTCTCATTACAAGTGAATAGAGAATATTCACTAAACCTAGAAATATTAGAGGACAAAAGGGCAAAGAGTAAAGAGTAAAGTAGTAATAATACATAAACCATAAAAATTCTAAATTAGAAATACAACACAATAACAATCTAGTCCAGGGGTTGGCACCCTTTTGATGATAGTGTGCCGAAGCAGGATATCTAATTCAGCGTGCCAACAGCTTACAAGTTACCTCTTCTAGGGCACTCAATTTCTTGTAGAAGAGTCTTTTTGGAGGTCTTCTGTGTGCTATTGAAAATTACTCCGCGTACCATAGGTTGCCAACCTCTAATCTAGTCTATCATTTCCTCAGATAAACATAAGGACAAAAACACTTTTCTAATCCAACATGGAAGAACAAATCCATATAAGTACTCTTTCTTCACGAGTGGCATTCGGGCATAAAATGGGTTGCCTGAACAAACCAGGAAAACCAGTAATTTAACATCATTTAAAACACTGATAAAAATCTAAGACTAGAGTCATACCACAGATAAGCACATGATGCAATAATCTTCTTTATAAAGTATGAGTGTCTGTTACATATAAAACATAAAATAGATCATCTTTCAAGAAAAATGACTTGTTGCCTTTATTATGTCATGTCGTTAGTATTGTTGTCAACATGTACACAATTTAGACCCTAGTGCATTAAAACCTAAAACCATGAGAATGTCAACCCAAAGGAAGTCTGAGCAGCAACTTCCATAATAGGAATAAAGAAAAATTATTTTAACCCTTCCCGTACCGACCTACTTCTATCTATGCTGCCTTCAGTTCCGCTATATACGCGCCCGGGACTGTAAGGGTTAAGCCCTAAACAATTTTGGTTTTTATTTCCCCAGATAATGGCCGGCAAGAAGATTTTGTCCCTGGCTCTGTTCTGTTCTCTGCTGCTAATTGTTCTACATCATGTTGGAGCTAAAACTGTTCTCATAGATATAAGCAAGTTGGATTTCTTGGAAGACCTGAAAGACAGACTTGAGGACCACCGTTCATTGAGCTATATGCTGTTTCCACACATCTACAGGTAATGGGTTACCTTTGAAATCTGCATATATTTTATTTTATTTTTACAATAATGTGATATGCCAGGTATGTAATTCATGATTATAATTCTTAGTTAGTTTCTTAGGTGTAGTATATCACATTGGGCGGCCAACATTTTCCAGAGTTCTCGTGTCTGGTGCAACCCTCTCAGTGCCATCCTTGTCCGCACTAATGGACTGCAGGCTGCTCTTGCAGGTGTCTTTCCAGATGATCATTCATTCATTCTATCGGCTGCACGTTCAGCTGGCGTTCAGAAGATCCTGGGTTCGAATCCTGGTGCAGGCTAGGAGTTTTTCACGGGGTCTAATGGGTGTCCCTGAGTCTACCCAGCTCTGATGGGTACCTGACCTTTAAGTAAAGTAAAGGCGGCTTTGCATAGTGCTGCTCACACAATCACCTAGTATGCTGTGGCCACTGAAACTGATGAACACTGCCACGGATCAATTTGGTCTGACGGGATACTTTTATAGACATAATGCACTCAATGTTGTAGCTGCAGTTTTGTTTTTTGTTCTTTTTTTACCTAGAGCTTTCCTCTATGCTGGAGAAGATGATTGGCAGGGAAAAAATTATACAGTGTCTCCTGCATGCAAGTCAACATTAACTCAGTACTACAGAGGTTTAGTCAATAAAGAAGCATGGGCTTGGAAAAGTAAGTTTTGATCGTCTCATGCTCTTTTTCGGAGGGCTGGGGGCAGAACATTTGTATACATGTCTTATATCTCTCATTGTGTATGAACACTTTTTAAACATTAGCTACAAAATCTAGACTCCACTGATGTTTCCAAATATCTCTTCTCATTTCTCTTTAATGAAAACTAATGGTTAGAGTTTTGCAAAAGGACCTAAGAAAAGGTCAATTTGTTGAGAGGTCGATACAACATGTCATGAGTAACATAAGCCACTTAAACCAATAAAGAATTAGGTTTAATATTCATAAGCACAGTGGAAAGCTATAGTACAATATGACAACCTTATGCAAATTGAATTCAAGCAACCATAATGAGAAATGAAGTGGTAAAGTTCCCCTTAAGTAATGACAGAGATTTGATGGGGCACGGTGGGTGAGATGCTGCATGTTCAGCTGGCATACTGAAGGTCCTGAGCTCGAATCCTGGTGAAGGCTAGGAATTTTTCCCGGGACTTGAGGATGTGCCTGAGTCTACCCAGCTCTGATGGGTACCTGACACTATTTGGGGGTAAAGTAAAGGCGGCTGGGCATTGTGCTGGCTACACATACCCTAGTATGCATTTGCCACAGAAACCGGTGAAAGCTGCTTCACCGGCCCTATAAGAAAAATTAGTGGCACACTAAATATTACTGTATAAATATACTGTTATCCTTTTTATTGTCTTTTAGAATAGATTAAGCATAATTCTTCAATACAAATATAATTCATTAAAAAAAACAAAAAACATTTTAATGTAAAATTTACCGCAAATTAATTTGTATCACTATACAACCCTTTTCCTTGACTTAATCAATAAGCACAAGGAAAAACTAGTTGAAGAGTTACAAAGAAATAAAGACGCTAGACATCTCCTACCAATGCAAAGAACAAAGCACCAATTTCACTTAGGACTTGCAGACCTTGACTGGCAACTAAACAGAATAAATCCAACCCAAATATTGCCCCTACCAACATGAAACAGTATAATACTTGATTGTTACACTAGTCAATCTCAGACATACATTATTGTCCCCCCCTCTCTCCCCAACCTACCATAACGAACACACCCTACAACAGTGCACAACAGTAAATATATGTTTGTCTGACATTGAAGCTAGAGAGAAAACAGCTCTGAAGCCAGGTTTACTGAAGAACGAGAATAAGCTCGATTGCTGTACCTTACATTACTTTTTCAGTATTGCTGTCCTACCTAGATCTGGGATTTTTTTTACATTCGAGGTTCTAGTAAAGGTGCTTGAATTTGGATTAGTTTAATAGTTATACCATATAATTAGTTACTTTGAAAGCAAATGAAGTAGGACCATGGATGAGCATAGGACACAATAATCTTCTTGATAGAAGTAGCGTCTGTAATATATAAGATAAGATCAGTATTTTTATTTTCTGTCTACAGTGTATGATGCCATGGGAAAACAGTCTTCGGGGGTGCTTTTCGGTGCTACAACCTGGACGGGCAACTATGAGGAATGTTTTGACGTCATGTCCACCAGGTGCCCTGAAAACTGCAGCAATGAGAACCTGCTGCCTCACTACTGCAGTGTGCACATGACACAAACTCCTTGGATGTCCAAACTTGTTGATTCTTTGGTAGGATTTCTTTTGTGTGAAGTATTACACTACAAGATTCAATTTTAGAACATTTTTATTTCAGAAATAACATGTCTGAAGTTGTAACACCTTAGATAAAGTAGCATGATGCGCGGTGGTCGAGCGGCAGCGTGTTTGACTGGAGAATCCAAAGGTTCTGGTGGAGGCTACGATTTTTTCCCAGAACTTGAGGGTATCCCTGAGTCTGCCCAGCTCTGATGGATAACTGACATTAGTTGGGGTAAAGTAAAGGCGGCTGGGCATTGTGCTGGCCACACATCCCCTAGTATGCCATGGCCACAGAAACTGGTGAACGCTGCTTCACCAGCCCTATGATCAGTTTGGTCCTAGGGTACTTTACTTTTTTCTTAATGTCATAGAATATTGCCTCTGACATGTCTATAAAAAAAACAACTTTACTTCAATTCCTCAGGAGCTGCCCTTCAAGGTTCCAAAAAACCCATTCATTGCAGACGTCTGTGTGCCAAGTAATTGCACAGAAAATGATATCGGTAGCATTGTCAGACAGTGTAAGTTTACTTCCACAATTCTTTTTTAACTGGTACTTTTCTTTAAAAGAAAAAGAACATAGTTGATGCAGAACAAAAAGCCATTTTAACATTTTGCCCCTTAATTAGTCAACAGTTTTCTACCCTCCAACCTTAGGACTTAAATCCTACTATTCAAAGCCTATTCAAATTCTACGATGCTTAAAATAACTCGATTATCTTGGTATTATCAAAATAATAAAGCCTTTCCTTCATTAGCCTAGCCCAGTTATGGCGAACCTTTTTTCGGCCGCGTGCCCAAAGTACAATACAAGACCAACTTTTTTTTATTTCAACGTGCCAATACAGCAATTAAAACCAAATACCATAACTTAGCTGTTCCATTTTTGGTAAATGCTCGCGTGCCCACAGAAATAGCTCGGCGTGCCAGCTGTGGCACGCTTGCCATAGGTTCGCCATCGCTGGCCTAGCCTAATGCTTCTCTAAATATCTCCGAAATACCATCAATTTTTGTAGAATTAACGCTAAAAATGCGTTATTTTCACAAATTCACTGATATTCGATCGATCAGGTTAAAACTACCAAACAAACGTCTAAAAATAGCGTCACTATCGCTCTCTTTGGTCAGAGTAAAAAAAAGGCTTTTAATAAGCATTTAAAAACTCGCATAGGGATCAAATGTGAAACAATCCGTTATCGGCGATGCGCAGCGACTACAAGGGTCTATCAGTAGAGGCGACGCACGGCGACTCCAAGGGCCAAATGGTTAACTTAACATTGAAAGTTTATCAACAAAAAACAAACCTGGGATCATTTGTAAATTTTTTCGTATCCATGTTTTTGTTTATTTCTGTTTACTAAAAGGGAATGTTGAAAGTCGTTTACTTAAACTTCTAAATAACTCAAGTCTTCAAGTTCTTTGAATGTAGTTCCGGGTTAGAATTTTTGACACTGTGTGCTGATGCAATGTAGCGTTTGGTAAACAAACAAACCTTGTCCTTGACTTCATCAGTGTTTTATAAAATTGCTTTTGACAGGACCATCATTTCTGTACATTTTTGATAGGAGAAAAAGATTGGAAGGGAAATTATAGTTTAGTTACACGAGCAAGATAAATCATTGAACTGAAATAACAACATTGACTGGCTTTTAAACTTTCACTAAGAACTTTCTGATCATGTTTTTAAATTACTCAGTAATAGAACTAGCCTCAGAAACTAAAAGGGAGGCAATTAATGTCAACCATAGTGAGTTGTGTGTAAAGGTTATTCAAAGTCTTCCCTAATGGCTATCTAACTACAATTAAAACATTAAGGTGTGTTCATTCTTATTTTCATAATTGTAAAGGTGGCCTTGAAAGATAATTCCTTTTTTGTGTCTTCACACAGTGAGAGCCTATAGTCAGGTGACCTTGACATTTAACTCTCTTGTTGTTGCTATTTGTGAAAGCAAAGTGTATCAGCCTTTTAAAAGGACAAAAAAATGTTGAAATATTTATATCTGTGAAATCTTTTTTTGGTAATCATTTATTCAAGTGAACCTCTTTACTCTTTTTATTGTTGCTATTTCTGTACAAGTGTACCATCTGTAATAGGTGTTTATGTATTTATGTGAACAAATGTATGTACAATACATACAGATAAACTTTGACACATAAAATTCTCTCTGTTGCTATTCCTATGCAAAATCTGTAACAAATCTTTATATATTCATGAGTATATTTTATCTGTAGAGAAAATGTACTCAGATGAACTCTGTCACAAAGTGCTTACTTTATTGTTGTTCTTTCTATTTGAATGTATCATCTATAAAAATCAATGTAAACAGTATGCTATATTCACCTATAACGTCTATCTCTGTGTAAATACATATATATAGAGAAAATCTTTCTTGTAAAAAATCATCACATTATGCCTAAGCCCCAGTAATAGTAGTAGAGATGCACTCTAAGCTAAAACTAAATATGTGCAGTTAAAACAGATTATCCACAACATATACAAAAAATCTTGCTCAGAAAAAAACTATTTTTATTTTTTAAAAATGTGTCCGTCCAGAAAAAAACAACAGAATATTATGCATAGGCTGCCTACCAGGGGTGTGCAACGGTTTTCTGCAGTGGGTCGGATAAGGAATTTGATACAACTAGACGGGCCAAACATTCTGAACATTTCTTAACATTATTAAAAGAAACTATCTTTGGATACTTTTTGGGGCCATTGTAAAAAAGATTTCGCTGGCCAAGTTCTAGCCCATGAGCCGCCTGTTGTACTACACCGGTGTAAACATTAGTATAAAAATTAAACACTTTGCATATGGATTTTCTTGCATTCTATGTGTTAATATGTTCAACTATCAGGGTGTTGTTTCTGGTAAAAAAATAGTTTATCAAAATCATAAATTAAAAGTCATATTGATAACTAAGTTGTTCATTTTGTTGATAGATTTTGTTTTTCTACAAGCTTAAATAATCCAAATTCAAACTTTAAACCTGTGTGTTAACATAGTTTGACTTATTTAACTAGAAGTCCTTAATTCTGAGTATTCCTAAAATTTATTGGACTGACATTTTGAATATGTCCATTTATATTTTAAAAAAATATATATTTTATTTAACTTTACTAGATAAAGTTTTTTTTTAGTTTCCTAATTAGGCATATACCGGTATATATATATTTTTTTAATTAGAGTCTATTACAATCACTCTTATGCAGTGCTTTTTTTTGTAAAAAAAATAGGTGCCGGTACTCAGTGATGGATTGCCTAACTTTTAAAGCAGTTTTCGCATTTTATATTTTAATTCTTATTGCGCGCAATTTTAAAATAATTCAATTTTAACAAATTAATAATATAATAAATTAATAATAAATGTTAAAATACAAGAAAAGTAATAATTTCTTCACCACATTGAAAAAGGTGACGGTACGCCGTACCGGTGCGTACGGTCACAAAAAAAGCACTGCTCTCATGTATCTGTTTACAAGACCATCACATATTAGATTTTTATTGGATATATTTACATACAAATCTTCAATCTGGGGACCTCCTTTTAAATCTCACAAGCTCTTACAAGTAGCCAGGAATTTTTTTTTATATAATTTTTTTTCTGGAAGTCTACTAGATTTATTAATAATAATATATAATGATGGTTATTTATATAACACTTGTATCAATGTTATTAAATTTAGCATGCTCAGTGCTTTAAGACATGTTTGAATGTTATATTCATAAAGAACAAACTTTTTGTCAATGAAATGCACATTGTGATCATTATGAAAAATTGCTCCCATTACATCTATAGAAATATCAGAAATATGTTTTCTGTATAAGCAAAAAAAATGCTGGCTTTTATACCGTGGCAGTGATATTATATAAAAAACTAGAAAACAGTAATAACATTTCAGATAATTGCTTAGCATCCCAAAAATACTTCATAAAGTTTTGATAGTTTATTATCACCCTGTATTATTCTCTTCTTATGCACATTTAATTTTATGAAATGATTTACTAAATTATTAGCAATATTGCTTCTGCTTAATATTTAGTACAAAAACTTTATTTTTACTAAACATTTTTTTGTGTGTAAGTTTACTAAATCGTAGAAGCTGTTAAATTTATTTGTAAATTTTTTTCCTCTCACACTTTTGTGAATTCAGTTGATGTTTGAAAAATTGCACCTGAATGCTTGATTTGTTTCTGAAAAAAATCAACTCCAGTTTTAGTGGTAACTTCATTCATTGTTTTGTCGTGCCAAAGCATTTACACATATTTACTTCTCTTTGTAGTTTCTCTTTGTGTGTGCATACATTTTTACTCTTTGTGCATTGCATTTATTCATTTTTCTTTCTGTTCATTTGGTTGTTAACAATTTATTTCCATTTATGTTTATTGTTTTTTTTTTTTTAAATTGATGTTTAAAAATTGCTTCTGACCAATCATTTGCGAAAGTTTTTGTGAGAAAACTAAGGTGTGCAGAAATGTATGCACTACCCAGAAACGACTTTTCTATGCTGGAACATTTCAAAAACCAGGCACCCAGTTCAAAATCAGTTCTGAGAAAAATTAGAAATTTTTTAGAAAATTTAAAATATGCTTTTTATTTTTTATAATAGAAGCTCAATATTTACAAGTAAAAATAAAATTGTTAATTTTCTTTTGTTATCAACTAATTTCTTTTCAGTCTTCATAATAGTAAAAAAAATGTCCAAATCTTCATCATTTAGCATGTTTATGGGTTAGAAATTCACTAGAAATTTTTCCTTTGCATTATGATAAAACAGTGACTGTACAAATGATTAAAATATCCTTTTTTGCATTTTTAATATTTTCTTTTTGCTTTTTTATCAAATTCAAAATTTTGAACTAAATTACAAAGTTTTCAGGTATATGTCCAAGGTTCTATAATAAGTTTGTAATTTATGGATGGAATATTATTAATGTAAATTTGTTGAAAATTTTGGATCACCCCATTGGAACCAAAACCAGTTTCTCAGGGTGCCTAGTTCTGCAAGCCTTAGGCCAAACCTTCCTGAATAACAATTCAATTTGTGACAGGTTCAAAAAAAAAAAGATAGTAAAGTAAAATTTACTGAAAGATGGTCAATAAAGTACGCTTCAGTTTGTACCCTTCAAAGCTGGGCTTGACTGAGAGTTACCTGACTTACCTAGGAACACTAGTGGACAGAAAAAATGCAAGACTAGACTCGAACCACGGATGAGCGCAGGACACAATAATCTTCTTTATAGAACGAGCGTCTGTAATGGATAAGATAAGATACCCGAGAGAGAAAGGGGGAGAAAGCTGAAAACAGGATTCAAACTAAAGACCTATAAATCCTGTGCTGCTAGAACACTGCTCCCCATGGAATGGAAGAGATCATTAATGCTATGCAATCTTGATTGTCCCATTCCCTTTCACAAATATTACACGTTTAACAACAATAGGTTGGGAAAAAGCAATAACACTGAAGCAAAAGATTTTGTTTATTTCCTTACATTTTATTTTGGGCTAAAATGTTAGTTTTTCTTGTGTATAAATTATTATAATTTCAGTAAAGAAAAAGTTGGCATTTTGTGTACGGTATTTAAAGCTATGTGCAGTGTGCATCGCTTGTTCTTTGAATTTGTATTTTTCTTTTTTTATTATTACCATCTTTCATTAAAACGAACATATATAAAGTCATAAAAATGATACTGGTGCTAAATGTGACATATACTAATGTGCAGAGTATATTCAAATTTGTAATAATATTTTCACATATTTTGGTGTTCAGCCGTTTGACGGCTCTCTTTTCTGAGCTTTAGGGCAGTTCAGATTTTGTAACCTGTATGTTTATCACATAAATTTAGCCAATTTTCTTTATGTGAATATTGTTTCAATTACCTTTGCGGCATAATAACCTTATTTTAGCCTAAAAATGTGAAGACAAAAAAATGTAACAAAAAAAAAGTGATTAAAACACTCAAACCACAGATAAGCCTAGGACACAATAATCTTCTTTATAGAAAGAGTGTTTGTAACATATAAGATAAGATGGCATATTTTGATAAAAGAATATTAAATCAAACTGAACATTAAAATGTGTAGCATTCAGCACATTTTACAGGTGTAGTTTCTTATTTTGGTTCCTGGGGCTAGTATATTGTAAGATGTTTGTAAAATTGTGTACAGGGTAAATAGTTTAACAAGTCTCTCATTGGCTTATGTTCAACAGATTTTAAATGATAGATATTCAAGAGCTAGAAGTAAATAAAATTCTTGAAAAACTGAATAAAAATCACAGCAGCCAATCAGCCATTTAGAACTTCTTGCCATTAAAATATGGGGCATGCTAGCCGAGTGGCAGCACGTTCGGCTGGTGTAACAAAGGTCCTGAGTTCGAATCATGGTGAAGGCTAGAATTTGTTCTCGGTCAGGGAAGGTGTCCCTCAGTCTACCCAGCTCTGATGGGTATCTGACTTTAGTTTGGGGTAAAGTAAAGGCGGCTGGGCATTGTGCTGGCCACACAATCCCCTAGTATGCCGTGGCCACAGAAACTGATGAATGCTGCTTCACTGGCCCCATTTAAAACTTGTTTACTTTACCATTAAAATAATAAGCCATTTATTTCCATATGCTTCTTGCACAGGTCAACTACTTCGGACATTAATATGCATGCGCTTCTTGAGGATAAAAGGGGTCAGACAGAAGAAATGGGCATGAAAGATCCAAGAGTTTCATGTGGGCCATAGACAAAGGACTAAACTTTTGAGGGATTTTTTTAAAAAGAAAAATGTTAATTTTTAAGACCAACAAGAGTTTTGTTTTAAAGTTTTGTTTATTTTGTTCATGCTGCTCTTTAGAATTTCTCTTCTTTTTATTTCTGCTGATTTTGTGTTCTATTATGTTAACTTTGGTGAAAGTTTTTTTTCAACACATTGATGTAAAGAAATTAGAATTGGAAAAAGGCTTTAATTCAATAGGATAAATGTGATGCAACCCCACGAACCGGTACGGAAGTCGGTAAAACTGATTTTACAATAAATGCAAAATATTGTGTAAAATGGGTCCTAGTTCATTTTAAGATGTTGTATGCCTTAACTTATAGCTGTGAAATTTTCAAACTAAAATTGTGTTTTTATGCAGCTTTTGTATAAATTCAAACGAAATATCTTCTAAAGATAAAATTGTTTTTAAGTAAACTAAATATTATTTAAAATCTGTAAGACAGCTTGTGTATTGACTTATTATAAAAGTATTTGCCTAATTTCATGGCGATTGGTTAATATTTGTTCATCCTGGTAATATTTGATTATCTGTTACAATGCTAAACTGTGAAAAATCGGTAGTGTTTTATTTTTCATTTTTCTCCAAAATGACTTTCTTTAACTTTACTTATATAATTTTGAATAACTTTTGAACTAATCAATCGATTTTAGAAATTTTTTCTCTTCTGTATAGATAAATGAATTAGCTTTTATTAAACACCTTAAACTAAATATATCATTTTGACGACTCCAGTACCATTCTGTGGGTTTGCATCACAAATGTTATACAAAAAAACAACAACATTGTAATGAAAACAAAATTCACATTATGAAGAAAACTATTTATGGTAAATTGAATTAAATTGTTTACTTCTTTGTTATTTCATTTACAAAGTTTCACCTTATTAATTTTTTTAACTAATAAGTTATTGTTTTTTTATACATTAAATTTCAACTTTTAAGCATTTAATTTTAATTTCATTATTGTTTTTGTATTTTCTCCCTTAAACCAAAGAGGCTAAATGGATCTGCATATTCAATGATTGTACCAGCAATATAGTGTTATTATCAGCCCATTATGTTATGTAAATGTGACGATGTTGTTTTTTCCTGTTACAAATGTTTTTCTGTCCGACACTTCTCTGTTGTATTGACTATACTTTATTTAGTCTTGCATTTTGTTAATGGTTTGTCAAGCAAGTTTTTTTCCTCCCATAATGGCATGTGCTCAAATTTCACACTCGCAACCTTTTGTTACCTTTCAGTTGCTTTTGAACGAACATGTAGTTTTTTAAATTGTTATACCACTAACTTAAGTTAGCATTTTGAAAAAAAAAGAAGAGATTTTCTATTATTACTTCATTATTTATTGTATGCTCTTGACATTCTTTGTGTCAAAGCCTGTTGACTCGTTAGAGCGGCCTTTTATTCAATCCCCATCAACTCCGCTATTACATTCAAAGGATAAAATTAGAAATAAAGATAAAACAGTTATTATTGCCTCACCGGAAATCACCTCTGACATTCGCCACTAACTTAGTTAACAATATTGATAATTATCCCTTGGATAAAGGTCAAAACTAATGTGGACTTGATCAGTATTGCAAAAGTGGGAACGGCCGCTATTGTTGTAGGTGAGCGTGTAACTAGACATTTTGGGGTGGAGACTATCGAGAATATAAGCGTTGCATATGTTATTGATAACTGAACTCCAAAGTTGCCGCTACTACTCAGTCTTTTACCCAGATTAACTCAATAGTGTGTCCAATTGCTCGAATTTGGTAATTAGTGAAAATTATCCACTTGGTTTTGGTCCTAACACGTGTATATAATATATATATCATAGTCTATACTAATAGAGTATTGTGAAGATTGTAACTCACTTTGCTGAATGATTGGGCCCAGCTTATAATTTTGCCAATTTAAAAATAAATAAATTTTTAATTGATTTTTTTATGACATTCTCATTGTTTAAATAATTTGAATAAGTAATAATAAATATTAAGTAATTATGGAATTAGTGATAAGTCGAGAGGCTATATATATTTTTTTTTTTCACATTAAAAGCACAGTAAATATTCAATTGTGTTTAATCTCCAAAAAATAGTATTGCTTTTAATATGTTGTTTTTTTTTGCTCTTATATTTTGCTGCTTACAGATACTATACTAAATTAATGTTATATTGAGCATGTCTCTTAATGTCACTGTGATCCTCTTTCCATAGTTCTAAAGCTGGAGAACATCACTGACAGCCTGACAGTCACCTCTGTCTTGTGTCATGATCGGTTTTCCATAATGAAGGACAGGGCAGCTGTGATATGTGTGTGAGTACAAGTTTTCACACTCTCTCTCTCTCCCATTGTAAAAGCAATGAGGTGTACTCGCCTTTTGTGTAGGCACACAGGGAGCTTGTATAGCCGGACCAACGCTTTATTCTAAACATATGGTTGGTTTAATTGAATAGTTCATGTAATGTGTTTCCCAGCATTGACTGTTTTTCTGTTTGTTTGCTATATGGTTTAAAGATATGTTTATATTTATACATTATCATATTACAGATGCTCCTACTATAAAGAAGATTATTGTGCCCTACGCTCATCCGTCATCTGAGTCTAATCTTGCATTTTGATCAATGTTTTAAATGATGTTAATTTACTGGTTTTCCTGGCTTGTTCAGGCAACCCATACCATGCCCAGATCCCACTCGGGATAAGAAAAGTGTTTTTATCCTTTGGTTTATCTCAGCATTGTAACAGATTGTTATTGTGTTGTATTTGTGTTGTCTACCCTTCAGTTATGAATAACATTTTACAAATATCAATATTTATTGAGTATATTATATTACAAGAATTATAGACTTGGTTTTATAAATTTATTGCATGGTTTCATTTCTTTTTTTTTTCTGTCTTCTCAGAATTCTTTTATTCACCATCCTGCTATTGGTTGTTATGGGCACAAGCTATGACATCTATAAACGTCGCAACAGGATGCGAGTCAAGCAGGGCCCCGAAATCACAATCGGCTACGAGAATAATACAGATAAATTTGGCATCCTGAAAATTCTGGTTACTCCAAGGTTAGTTCATAGAGATCTGATATTTCTTTTGCATGTCTATTTTAACAGGGTAATTTTTTAAATGAGCACGTAAGCAATAAAAAAACATCTTTATCTTTTAAAGTAAAATTAAGTTTCAGTGAAATAAATTTTTTAATAAATTGATTTTCAAAGAACTTTAAGGTCAGTGTTTGTAGTCTACATTGAAAGATAACATTATATTTTATGTTTAGTCATGCATTATGGGGCACGGTAGCCGAGCGGTAGTGCGTTCGACTGGTGAGCCGAAGGTCCCGGGTTCGAATCCTGGTGCAGGCTAGGATTTTTTCCCGGGTCTGGAGGGTGTCCCTGAGTCTACCCAGCTCTAATAGGTGCCTGACCTTAGTTGGGGTAAAGTAAAGGCGGCTGTGTATAGTGCTGGCCACACAATCACCTAGTATGTTGTGGCCACAGAAACTTGTGAACCCTGCTTCATCGGACCTATGGATCAATTTGGTCCGACGGGTACTTTACTTTTACTTACTTAGTCATACATTAATTTAGTTCTTTTTACTTTTACTGAATTTTTCCTTTTTAATCAGAAGAGAGCAATACCTGTAAAAAAATTTGTCAGACCACACTATTTCAAACATGCTTTTCTGCTAGTAGCTTAAAATTAAATCTTTACTGCATCTATCAGGAAATCATAGTTTATTTATTTTAAAAGAGGTGTCGATAGCCTATATATATATATATATATATATATATATTTGTCCATACTAAGATAATGACATAGAATGAATTATCAAGAAAAAATATTTATTGGTACAGATATTTACATATAATAACACTTCCTAGTTGAGCAGGTGTTGCCGAGGATTATAGATTAGTAGCTTAGGGTGAATAATAATATTTGTGCATTACTTCACTTACCATTGTTTTTATACTCATAAGTAATGGGGCTCTCTGGCTGAGCGGAAGCGCATTTGACTGGCGTACCAAATATCCTGAGCTCAAATCCTGGTGAAGGCTGGGATTTATTTCCTGGACTCTAGGGTGTCCCCTGAGTCTACCAAGCTCTGATGGGTACCTCATATTAGTTGGGGTAAAGTGAAGGCTTGCTGTGCATTGTGCTGGCCACACATCCCTTATTATGCCTTGGCCACCGAAACTGGTGAACGCTGCTTCACCTGCCCTATGATCAATTTAGTCCGACACAGGATACTATTACTCATAGGTAAATCATTATGTTTATAGAATTTCTTGTGTGACCTTTTAATTACATTTACACAAACTCACTTTGACAGACGGAGAAGCCGGCGCAGAGGAACTCTTTCCAGCTCGGAGTCAATGGATAAAGCCAACGATAAAGCTAAGAGTGCCAACAATGAGAAGGCGGTCATCCAGGTCGCTAAGATATCCTCTGATGACGGTCATAAGACTCTGCTGAGTACCTCTCCCATTCATTCGGAACTGCAGGTAACGCTGTTGACATTACAACAATAATAAGTCCTCTTAGATTTTTTGACAAAAAATAGGGTTAATGTAAAGTGCATCTGAAGACTAACTGTTCATTAACATACCGCTATATAAATGTGTAATTTGCACAGCACAGTGATGACAGTTACTATTTCCTTCTGTTGCATTTCCTTGCAGTTTATCCGATAGAAAAAAATTGACTTTTTAGTCTTGGTCAGCACTTTATCACAAAATCATTTGCGTCAACATTTTTTTATCTGGCCAGGTAAAAAAATATAATGCTTTCAAATACATGGTTTCAGGACATCCCGGAGGACATGGAAATGTATAATGCCAGGGACTCTGTGTTTAACTCCAACTCAAACATACACGCCGATGGGGTTCGAGAGGAGAATGAGGATGAGGTCAGCCTAACCAGCAGCCAGGATCTGAGCACGGCCTCCCCGAATATGAACAGGAAGTCGGTGCAGCTGGCCCCAAGGATCAACAGGCAGCATAGCATCATTGAAGTTAGGCCCTCACACAGATCCAAAAAGCTGACTTCTTCAGGTTTTGCAGTTTTTTATATTGTTTCAATAAAAGTTTTTTTTGTTAAGTTTTTTTTATCTTTGTGGCCAAGAATGCAGCGGGTTTGGCTGGCATACCAAAGGTCCTGTGTTCAAATCGTGGTGAATGCTGAAATTTTTTTTCTTGCTCTGGAGGGTGTCCCTGAGTCTACCCGGTCTTGATGGGTACTTGGGTACCTGACATAAGTTGGGACAAAGTAAAGTCAGCTGGGCATTGCGCTGGCCACACAATCCCCTAGTATGTCATGGCCAGAGGAACTGGTGAACTCTGCTTCACTGTTCCTGTGTATGGATTTGGTCTGACTTGTTTACTTTACTTTTTCATTTTTTCTTCATATCACATTGTTAAAAAACTTTCTGAGACTTCATTGGTTTTGGGGATTTTATTTGCTTTTGTTTTTTTATTTTTTTCAGAAAATATTATTACGGACCTTCTCCTGTCATTTTCATTTCGTAAAAACACCAGGCACATTCTGGCGGACGGTTCGGCCGACACGCTCTTCTGCCTGAACGGCGTCCGTGTTCTGAGCATCGCCTGGATCGTCTTGGGCAATGTGTATGGGACCATGTTCATGAACCCAGATATTGTCGGTAATGTACAACACCCTTTTTTGTGCGAACTAGTTTGTAGGCCTTGCCACCTGTAATAGTTTGATGTGATGAACTAAACCTTGTTAATAATATTTTGACTCAAGCTCTTCGTGTGTAGCAGCAATGAATAATAAAGAGCTTAGTGTGTCCAGGGGTGCTATGTGTTTTTAACACGGCCGATTGGTAACTTTCTGAATCTTAAAAACCTGATAGTGTTTATTTGTTCCTTTACTATGTAGCTCTCAGACAGTGGCCACTAGGTTGACTATATTGTATTCAGCATTTGTCTGGGATGCAAAAAGTTTTTGTATAGAAAGAGGCTGCATAAATCATTTTAAGATAAGAATAATAATAATAAAGGTAATTTCTTATAGTGCTTCTATCCATGCTATTAAATTTAGCATGCCCTGTGCGCTCTTGGTGTTAATTGCAGTTGCATATGTATTAGTATGTAAGGCACAACATCCACTAGCCAAAGAGAAATATCTTGAAGTTCTTTTTAAAAGACTCTCTTGTCTCAGATAAGAATCCTTTTCAATACAGATATTTTTGTTCACAAGAGAAGCCCATGACAATGTTTCCTTTAGGTGAGTGATACAGCTACTTGCTTGATCTGGGACATTCTTATCAAACAGAGGGTAAAAAGAATGGGCTCAATAAGTTTGGGGTCCTCTTAATTAAATGAAATTGTGGAATCATTTAGAAAACAGTTATATACATCCTAAGTTAATTTAAATAGTGGTATGAATCAATTTACCATAAATATACTGGTTGTCTTAACATACTAATGTGTGTATTACTGTGTCTTTATCATGGACCCTCAGTTTACAATGTATTTGGATTTAGAGGTAAGATGGCGAGGCCTCTTTTGAAAAAGAATTTTCAATGAAGAAAAAAAAAGCATAATGTAAAATTTGAGGTCATCATTTCCAACTCCCAATTTTTCTTTCTTCAGTCTTCCCCTATTTCTCATATTAGAATCCCATGTGCAGGTGAAAACTAGCATTGGGAAAAAATATTTAAATTATACACTTACTGAATAGAATGAGAAATATGCATCTGTCAAGTTTTCATATCTTTTGGTTTCTGATTCATTTTTGGCATATCACAGGATATTATAGAAAGCAGTTATCGTTTAGAAAGAGAGACCCATTTCATTAAAATATATTAGCAGGCAGACATTGAGATGTAGACACCCTTTTAGGGAGGCAACAAGCATTGTGTCAACACATATTGGCTAACATCTTTAAGATTTGGTATCATGGAATTAACTGAACAAAAATTATTACTGTTGCTTGTATGTAGTTAATTTAGCTGATAGCAATTGTTTTTTTGAACATCCCTCTTGTATAGGCTTATTCATCTTTGCCGAGTACAATTCCTTTGTCGAAAAAATAATTTTATTGTGACTGGTACACTGAGGGCCTCAATGCATGCATAGTGTATAAAATTTGTCAATCATGCCGTAGATAGTTCTTAATACATTAACCACTGCATCATTTTAAAATTTGTCAATCATGCCGTAGATAGTTCTTAATACATTAACCACTGCATCATTTTAAAATGTGTCAATCATGCCGTAGATAGTTCTTAATACATTAACCACTGCATCATTTGTAATCTGGGGGTTGGGTGTGTGCGTGTTGTGATTTCCAGACAACTATCTATCGGCTGTCAGAATGACGCAGACCCTGTGGATGCAGATGGTCATCAACACGACATTGGCAGCCGACTCTTTCTTTGTGCTCAGGTAATTGATACTTTAACAAAACCTGTGTACTAGCTGCCTTGATACTTTAAAAAAAAACCAAGCTGCCACCATTTACTTACAGGAACAAACAAGAAAAAAACAACTTTACATTGGTTAGAATCCCTAATCAAAATGTAAATGAATAAGTGTATGACACACTAATAATTGTTTTATATTTGTGATGTGTTGTATGCTTACATCAGGATCCTCTCAACTTATACATTATAGTTGATGGTATATATATATATATATATTGCTTCAATAATACAGTAGATTATATAAAACATAATGTAAATAGTGCAGTACAATACAGCCTTTATCTCTGCGTCTTACTCTAGCCCTACCTTAAATCATAGAAATATATCATCAGATTCCACTAAACTCAATACACCTGGACGAACAACCTTCTATCACTGAATACCAATATCTACTGAAACTTATCTCTCCCTCTCTGTTTCTTTTACGATTCAGTAAATACACCTTAAAATGCAGCCTTCTCCCTAATAATATAAAACTTGTGAAAATACAGGTGAACAAACAACTCATTACAACTCACTAGGGTTAAGATATGTGAACAAGAACTATAGTCTGTTGCTTACATAAATTACTCAGTTACAGTATTGTATAGCATTGTCTGCAACAGATAAAATTAAGAGGAAGAATGAATCTCTATAATCTGAAAGGTGATAACTGACAAGGAGAAAATAATAGAGACATTCATGATGCTTTATGAAGAAGAAAAAACTACTTGTTACCTCTAAACATTGTTTGTCAAGAATTGTTTATTTACACGGATTTTGTTATAAATTTAAGGAAAATTAATTATAACAAATGTGATTTTTATCTCTATTTATTTAGCAACATTATTTTGTTGTTTGCTTGCTTTGATATTTATTATACAAGTATTATACATTGTGATGTATTTATATAAATTGATAGATAGATAGATATACATATATATATAGATAGAGAGATTAATAGATACAACTTTGACATTATTAAAAACACAGTTCAAAATGCAAGACAAGAGTTAGAACCAATAACATCATCATGAGAGATGATGTTACAATCTTCTTTATTTTATGTAAGCCTGTAAAAAAAAACATGATGTTTGTGTTATGATAGTTCTTGATTTTGTGTATTATGTTGTTATTGTTTATATCTTTGATGATTCATTTTTGAAAATGCATTTCCAATGTTGCAGTGGCGCTCTGGGTGCCTACAACTTCCTGAAGATAAAAACTAAAGCAGGAAAACATAAAGCAACAAACTGGACCAAAGTGATGAGCATTAGAGAGTATTTCTTTATGATTGTTCATAGGATCATTCGGTAAGTTCACCATTCGCCTGTTTGGGTCAGCTGGTCTAACATTGTCCTGTATGGGCTAGCGGTCTAACATTCTCCTGTATGAACTAGCTGTCTCATTGTACTTTAAAGGCTAATTGTATTACCATTTTCTTTTATGAACTAGTTGTTTCAACATTGTCATGTTGAATACTCGTTGAATACCGTAAATACTTGCGTAAAGGTAGGTCGCACTGGTGGATAGGTTGTACCCTTAGTTTATACTTATTTAAGTTATATATTGTACTTGACTCGCAGATAGGTCGCACCTGTAATTTTGGGATTTAAACAACTACCTTTTAACATAACATTTTCTTTTAATTCATAAAAGTTTTTAAACGTTCACCTTAATTTGGAAACTTCCTTTTAAAAAATAGTTTCAATTTCAATCATGCCTAAATTACAGGCCCCAGATAGGCTTTTACACATTTACAAATCTTTATATATTGTAATCTGCGATCAATAAAAAAATTATGTCTTATAATTAAATTTATGCTATGCTTCGGCAGTACAAACTCGGTCCAAAAGTTCAAAAGAAAAGGGTGTGGGGGTCTTTAAACATAAAATATTTGTCCATTTCAATTATATAAAGATATTTTATATTTACCTGCTGAATGCTGATTGAAAGTGACCAATTTTTTGCTCCATAATCTTAAAAATAGGTCACGGTACCTACAAAAGTTTTCTTAATGTAAAATGTAAGCCTATGCAATTGCCTTCTTTACAACCACCGATAAGGGTGATAGTTGCAACTTAATTACTGATTAGTGATGTTTTTCAAACTTTTTAAAAACTATGTCTAGTGTATAGGTCAAACCCATAATTTTTTTTGTGTAAACAAAAATGCGACCAATATTTGAGTATATACTGTAATTTTTATATCATTGTCCTTTTTTTTTATTTTTGTCTTTTTTTTGTCTTTTTTTTAGTTTGTGTCATTTTTTTAACAATTTTTAATATTTATACACTCTGTTTGGTGGACAATAAAAATGGGATCACTGTTCTTTTTTTTTTTTTTTTTTTTTTTCTTTATTTTTAAGTTATGATTTTTTTCTCCAGTATTTTCCCAAGTTACGCTGTCCTGCTAATGTTGGGCACCAATATAATGCCTTACCTCGGGGACGGACCACGGTGGTCCCACGAAATAGAGAATGTGAGGGTTTGCAAAAAGAACTGGTGGTCCAATGCCCTCTTCATCAACAACTTGTATGATCCAGACCACATGGTATGTACTGTTTGGTCCATGTTAAGCAAAAGACAAAATCTCTAGTTGCAACAGTAGAAAGTAGAAATTACTGCTTCAAACACTTTTTCGGGCAAGAATAGGCCTCATCAGCCATCTCCGCTCCCACAAACAATTTTGACTGACAAAGGATGGTCATTATCGAAATTAATTGGCAAGCATCATAACTTACTTAATTGTGTGATATTAAATAAAACTATTGATTAATTCTAATCAAACTATTGGAAGTACAGTGACATCTCACTTTCATAGACAAATTTGGGCCAAAAATATATTATATATTAAAAGTTGTTTACTGAATATATATGTAGCATAAAATCATTAATATTTATTAGTCTTCATATTAAACTGTGATAAAATAAGTGAACAAAATACTTTGTGGTTGATTTTGTTCAACATTTTCTTCTTTTAATAAAATTATTTTAACAGGAACAACTGCTTTTATATATTACAAAAAGTACAGATTTTTTAAAAATTATGAGCCATTTTTGTTTTCAATCTTTAACAAAATAATAAATTTAAAAAAATCAGTCTTTATTGAAGAGCACATATGGCCTGTCCATTAATTTTGAATTGATAAAGAGAGGTTTTACTGTATCATTACTGTATCATTTTTCTAGTTTTCTTGAAGAGAACATTTAGCTCTACATTTTCATGCTATTTAAAGGCTCACAATTACAAAATGTTTGGGTGAAAAATTGTTTTGTATTTGGGACAAAATTAATAGATAGACTGAAACCCAGGGAAATAAACCCAGTTTTTACAGTAATTATTTAATCAGATACTCTTACAACGGTTGTCCAATTGTCCAACACAGCCGTGTCCCTTTCAAATCTCTGCAAAGCTAATATTACTATCTTCTTTCCTTCAAATGTGGATTAAACTTGAACGAAATTCCCTTACCCACTGCATGATGAGATTTAATGAAATGTGTGATGTTAACAAAACTATTAACTCTAATGATAATTTTTTGTTTGGTTTTCTTTCTTTTTTAAAGTGCCTTCCTCACACCTATTACCTGGCTAACGATTTCCAGTTTTTTATAATGGCTCCCCTTGTTTTGATCCCACTCCTTATGTAAGTAACATCTTATTTCTTTGTTGGTATTGTTTGTCTTGTTACATGTCTTAGGTAAGTAGTAGTAAAGTACCTTTCGGACCAAACTGATCATAGGGCCAGTGAAGCAGCGTTCACCAGTTTCTGTGGCCATGTCATACGAGGGGATGTGTGGCCAGCACAATGCCCAGCTGCCTTTAATTTACTTGTGTCAGGTACCCATCAGAGCTGGGTAGACTCAGGGGTACCCTCAAGTCCCTGGAAATTTTTTTTGCCTGCACTAGGATTCGAACCCAGAACCTTTGGATCGCCAGTCGAATGCGCTACCGCTCGGCTACCGTGCCCCATGTAAATACACAAAACCAAAATCTAGAAATAGCACAAGCAAATAAGCAATAATCTTAGACAGAGTGTCTGTAACATGCTGGATAAAAATAATTATGAAGCAATAATCTTCTGTATAGAATTAAGAATACCTGTTAAGAAAAAATACATCCAAAGTAAACACAAGTGGCATATTTAAATACTAGATGAATTAGGACACTGGTGAGCTCAAGTAAAGCATTAAAAACTGAACAGCAACCAAGCGTCTAATCTAGCTACACAGTTTATACAGGCTTGTCGGAGAGAAATCACTTGTAAAGAATTTCTTTACAATCAAATTGAGCATTGAGTGTGCTATCATTCATGGATGATTCTTATCTTATAGCTTACCAATGCTCCTTCTATAGAGAAGCTTATTGCATCCTACTCTTATCCGTGGTCTGAGCCTAGTCTTGCATTTTTGTTAGTGTTTTAAATGATGTTAAGTTACTGGTTTTCCTGCCACTTGGGAAGAAATAGTACTTGTATACATTTGTTCTAGTATAAGGGATAAGGAAAGTGTTTTTGTCCTCGTGTTTATCTGAGCACTGCAACAGGTTGTTATTGTTTCATGGAGTAGTTCATCCACATAAAAAACAACCTTTGAAAGCAACACCTTTTCCAAATTAAAATACAAACTTACCAAAAGGCTCAACATAAACAAATAGTTATGAAACAAAAAAATTAACATCTAAAATTATTTTTTTATAATAAACATAAATATGTATAAATCTGATGCATGATTTTATTTTTCAGAAAACCTAAGCTGGGTTTTATACTCATTGGGTTTTTCCTGACCTTACAGATTGTGGTGGTCAGTGTACTAAACCAAGGAATCAATGGCAATGTTTTGAAGTGAGACACCTAATTACACTTAATCCTTTATTTAATTCAATGAACAATTATTTTCTTTGATAAATAATATATAAGCATTCAATCAGTACTTTAATTAAAAAGCTTTGGACAAATGAATGAACTATAAACATGTCAATGTGAGGTGAAACATGTCTTCACATGCTGCACTGCACCTAACAGCATATCAAATTGTAATAAGAGCCAGGATTAGATTGGTAATTAAAGTTGTGCCTAATAACGACAGGCAGACCTGTTAAACAAGATGTTCATGGCTATGTGAACTCTATTGCCCTAAGACTACACATAACCTTTTTCCACTTTGAGTTTCTTTTTCACTGTTTCTCCCGCATGTAAAGTAAAAAAAGTAAAGTACCAGTCCTTCCAAATTGATCATAGGGCCGGTGAAGCAGTGTTCACCAGTTTGAGTGGCCACGGCATACTAGGAGATGTGTGGCCAGCACAATGCCCAGCCGCCTTTCCGTTACCCCAACTAGTGTCAGGTATCCATCATAGCTGGGTATATTCATGGTCCTTGAGTCCAGGGAAAGAATCCTAGTCTGCACCAGGTACTCCAGTCGAACGCGCGGCCACGGTTTCTCCCGCATAACTGACTATAAAAAGAATGACTTGAGGCTTTAAACAAGGTTTTACCCATTTGTTGTTTGTCTGTGTGTTTTTTTTCTCTCTGCCAATTGCTGTAAAAAAAATGTATGATTTTTGCACAGGCTTCGTTTGAACAACTACTGGTCGTTGATTTATGTCAAACCCTACAGTAGGATCGGCATCTACTGCATTGGCCTTGGACTGGGATATATTCTCTTCAACTGTGATAGACAAATGAAATTCAGAAAGGTAAAAACTAATTTTTTTTCTTTGTTACTGTTTTTGGTGTGTTTCTATTGCACTAACTAAATCTAAAGCAATGGTTTTTAAATTGTTGCACTCGGACCATGAATACCAGAATTGCTAAGGAAGAAATACAAATTCAAAAATGCTGCAGAATTATGCTTTTTTTGAAAACAATTCTGGTATAAGAGAATAACAAAATATGAATGAAGATTTGAGATGACTAACTGGCTTTAGAGGTGATATCAGATGAGATAGTTCCATGCAAGACAAGTGCTTTTATGCACAAAATTATTCAACAGGGAGTTAATGGGAAGAATTGAAGTAACTTGTTCAGATAGATTATGTAAAGAAAGTTTTTGGGAAATATTCCTAGAAACAGCTCAGACAAGGAATAATCACAAAACTTCTACTTCCTGGAAACTCCTGGAAAACAAAAAGTTGTGTTCCAGGACCTTAAAACTCCTGGAAAAACTGCATTTAGTCCTGGGAAAATACTAAAAACTCCTTATTTTTCAAGGGGATTAATTATTAATAAAAAAAATCGTAATCACTGCTCTTAGATTGTACTTTCACTTTTCCAGAAAGCCCAACTGGAGTTAGCCCTCTTTGCCACTTTTTATTTCCGCGCGCAAACATTGATGACACCAGTGATGCCACTCCATGGTTCTTTTTTTTTTACTAGATCTTGTTTTTTTTCGATCCAAACTTGGGATGCTATATAAGTCCCCTTAATGTCATAAAACAAAAAAAAAGCTGTGTAGCGAGGTGTCTGTTTTTTTTTTAAAGAATGCAGCTTGGCTTTTCAAAAAATGTACTCCTGAAAAACTTCTGGAACACTCCTAAAAAACTCCTGGAATTTTTAGGCAATTTTTCTGTACGAACCCTGTGCTAATGTTAGTTTGATTGGGAGTAATAGGCACGGGGGTTAGTTTGATTGTGAGTAATAGGCACGGGGGTTAGTTTGATTGTGAGTAATAGGCACGGGGGTTAGTTTGATTGGTAGTAATAGGCACCAGAGAAATCAATGGTCTCATGCTGGCTCAAATCTAGCCATTCAGAAGGATCTACCACACTACTAGAATTGCCTCAAAAGAAAAATGGTCAAGCCTTCTGGCTCTTACGTCCAGGGTGTAACCATGTTTAGGTGTGGACCAAGGGGCACACCAAGGTCCTGTCAGAGACTAACCACCCAACGGCAGGCCAATAGGGTAGGGTTCTGCAGCCACATGCACTGCATTACTTTTCCCCACTGTGTGATTCCCTTGGATCATTATGATGGTGGCTTGCCCTTATACATGCACTGTTGCCCGGTAGCACAAATTCCATACTTTAGGTGTGGGCATCCAGGCATCAGGGGCGGTGTCGAGGTCAGACTACTGCGCACATTGCTTCCTCCCCACCGAGGCTTTGAGCTTCTTGGCGACGCAACGTGACGCGGTAATCCACCTGTGTGCTCTTGATGCAAGTTCTGGAGGTTTCCACACTTCGCTGGCGATAAGCCCCGTGGGTACAGAAGAGGAAGGATCTACCATAAATAACAGGGTTCGTACGCAAGTCTGGAAGTCTGGAAAAAGTCTGAAAAATCGGATTTTGGTTTTCCAGACCCTCAAAAGTCTTAAATTTTCATTTTTGTCTTTAAAAAGTCTGAAATTTTTAGGTTAAAGTCTGGAATCGAAAAAATAAAAAGTTTCGATTTTTTTAGGTTAAAAGTCTGAAATGGAAAAAAAAGGTTCCTTTGTCTTTTTGTATCCAACATACCCCCCTTCCCTCCCAACTCTCGAATCCGGTTTAGTTAAAAATACAAACGCATGTGACGATTTTAGTGCGTTATCCACATAGCGATAGTGGACTTCAGTCTCTCTCCACTCTCTTCGCTTTGTCAGCGGTCGTGGTTGGAACCAAAGTAGACCTATGTGTTACAAAAAGATCTCTCCCGTTCTCTGTGTTAGGCCTATTTTTAGGCTAAACAAAAAAATAACAGCGGTTGATGATTTAAAAAAAAACTTAATTGTATATTAGTGTAGTTGTTTTTTTTACGCCAGTAAATGATCCAACCTTCCTTTTTTTATAATAAAAATACTAGACTTGACAACGTTCGTTAAAAAAAAATTGCAAGCAGCGGTCGTACCTAACGAAAAGGAAATTTCAATTAACTCAATATTGAAAATTGCAAAGTCGCCAAAGTAGGCCTATGATGGCCTATCTATTACTATTATCTTGTCGGGCTTCGATAAATTGTCGAATGTAGGCCTATAATTATTATATCTAGTTAGACTATATATAATATTTGAGTTAACAGATG
The DNA here is from genome assembly GCA_949126835.1 of Anisus vortex. NCBI lineage: Eukaryota > Metazoa > Mollusca > Gastropoda > Planorbidae > Anisus > Anisus vortex. The sequence goes on from OX421500.1 coordinate 9,407,263, forward strand.
TTCCTTCTAAATAGAAGATTTTTATAGTCTACGTACTAGGCCCAAAACTCTTGCAGGCATCAGTCGGCGGCAGGGCTAGAAACTAGAAACACGCTAGAACTCGGGTCATTTTGTTGATAGTCCGATGAAGGTGTAGGAGTGTAGGCCTATGTCTACTAACTGAAGGACATCTTGTCATCACATTAGCCTTTTCACATAATATGCCTTATGGAAATAAGTTATAATAAACAAGTAAGCTCACAAATATACGCGTTTAAAGAAAAAAACAACTAAACCGCTTAAAAAATACGCAAATTCCGACAGAATTCGACAATAGTCAGAAGTTCAGTAGTCCTATTCGGAAAATACAGTAGCCAACACCTATTTAGAAAATAGTTATTTTAGATTGTTAGAAATAAGTAGGTTTCAATAGAGAAGTAGACCTGGTAGGCTAGAGTCTATACCGGTAGCATTTTGTTAATATGATTATTGACTAGGCCACTAGGCCTATAGGTAGCACTAGTAGACTAGGACTAGGGACTATTGGGAAAAAAAACGGAGACAGCCTTAGCCTTTGGTTGCTCAGGGGTTCGCTTGCGGGTAGATAAAACATAAATAATAATTAATAATTACGACAATGCCACTTAATATAACTTTTAACAACATTTGTTTAAATTGTTGTACAAATAAAACGCAGCATCTTTTGATAGGCCAGATAAAAACATAAGAACATAAATGAACAAAACAAGTGGCTTAAAACTGTTAGCAAATTCTTTGATTTTTGTCCCTTCATGCTTACATTTTCTTTTTTTTTTTTTTTCAATTTGAGAATAGGGCCTACATAGGCCTAAATCAAAATAGGCCTTTAGAGATTTTAGATCTAGATTTGGTTCTATTTCTATCTATGATTTGTTAGACTATTTTTCAGAACTTTTAAAAGACTCAATTCTTGCTTATTTTTTCTCTTTATCTTATTATCTGGTTCTTATTTGGACTTAGTGTAGGGTTATTAGCGTGCACTATAGATCTAGCGCAGGGGTCTCAAACTCAGATGCATGTGCCATCTTTATCACTTAAGAGATGTGCATTCGACCCTAGTAAACAAAAACACACTTTGCACATCTTAACTCATTTTACTACTTATCACTTATAATGGGTATATCTTACGTATATAACATTAATAATAAATTTGATGTGTATCAGTATACTAGCTGTTTGAATTTCACGAATAGTACATTTTTGTAAGTTTACTGGCGGGCCACAAAAATCTGCATGCGGCCCGCGTGTTTGAGACCCCTGATTTATATAGCTCTTTCTGGAACATTATTCTTTTTGTTTTTATTTTGATTGAGTCTAAATGGAGGCTATAAATATTTTGAAAATTAAGTATAGCTACATTAAATTATTGTGTTATAGCCTATTACTGTTATATCTTTTTCTGTATTAGTTAGCCTAGTTAGTAGGCCCTAGGCCTATAAAGCATAATTTCACATGCTTTTAGTATTTTTACAGAGCTTATTTCTTCATGTTAAATTCAGTTACACTTGTTTAGAATGTTTTTTTTTTTATTTTAAACCATTTTCAATCAGATCAAAAGGAAGAATAGTGCTAACAATTTCTTTTATTCTACTTTTTAATTTTTTTGTTAGCATTTATTTTTAGTGTTCGTATAGCCTACTACGAGAAATAATATAGCCCTATGTAGCCTATCAAGAACCTTGTTTTTTTTATATTTTAAAGTCTGAAATTTTTGTTAAAAGTCTGAAAAAGGTCTGGAAAATGTCTGGAATTTAATTTTCTGAAAAGAGTAAGAACCCTGAAATAAGTTTTTGTTCAGTGATTCCAGTTTTATCAATCATTTATATGAGTATTTTTTTTAGATAGCTGGTTTTTAGGGGACTTCTTTCTTTTATAAACTAAATATCAACTTTACCTGGAACTGTAAGCATGATATGATCACATAAATATTTTTACTGATTGATGTTGACATATCAATGTTACCTTATAGCCTTGAAGCCACTCTTCAATAGTGGTACATTCTTTGTGTATATAAATATAATTTTACTATCAGTACAAATAATATGATGGTATATAAAATAATGAATTATACTATAATTAGCCATCATTATTCATTCTCTCCTATTTCAGATGATTCTGTATGGCGGCTGGATAGTTTCTTGTTTCATCATCTTCCTCCTTCCCTACGTGACCTACCTGGAGAACAGAGAGGGTGGGCTGGCTTGGACAGGCTTGCAGACAGCCATGTACGAAGCATTCTCTAGACCTGCCTGGGCGCTGGCTCTGTCCTGGGTGATATTCAGTTGCAGCACAGGACAAGGAGGTCAGTTTACACCAAAGCCAGGTGTAGTAAACACACACACAGGGAGAATTCTATCTTAATTGGCTGTTAGGTTTTTCAATGAAGACACTTTTAATAATTGGACCTGGTAAACCTAGATGGTACTATACTTGCAGGGTTTTTACAGGGGTGGGAAATTTAAGTTTGTGAAAATCGATTTAATTTTTTCAAGCTTTGGAAAGTTTGTGGAAACTAAAATAGTCAAAGTAGCAATGAAAGTGAATTAACCACAGCAGTTTTTTAATAGAAATATTTGCTGACTGAATATTTTTACCATTTCTTTATTTATGACGTCGATGTCCACTGTATTTAAGGGGTTAACTATGAAGTCCTGAGGTCCTGTCATGTAATTTTCTAACATTGTTCTGTAGGTACTTAAGAATCATTCACACACAAAAATGTGTATACCTATATAAATTACCAGATATTAAGATATTTCAGACCTACTAGTATAACATGCTTTGTGAATATTGTGTTAAATTTAGGAAAAGTTTGGAACATTTTTTATTGATCTTCCATTAAAAACCCTGAAATGGTTATATATTGGGCTAGTAAAGCAGTAGTTGTTAACCAATTTTTTGTGGATAGGTGATACAAAATGGGCTTATGTGTCCAGCACAACGCCTAGCATCTTTAACATTGCTCCATCTAATGTCGGGTGCCAACCAGAGCTGTGCATACTCAGGAACATTTTCCAAACTTGGGAAAAGTCGCTGGTTTTAAACCTGAGACATTTGGAATGGCAATACATACCCATTGTCATGCTACCACAGTATCCCATATATTGGCCATAGGGAAAACCTGATTGGAGTTCAGTTAATGAAGAAAAGTTTCATTTTCCTTCAAAGAGTTAAGAGATGTTAAAATAATTTTTCAGATAGGAACCTAATTTACAAGTGTATAAAATGACATTGAATAAGTTATTCAAGGAAAACAATTCTTAGTTTATCCTAATTACTTGTATATGTAAAAATTTCATGCATAAAACTCAGAATTAAAAAAAAATCCCTTCTGATCAAATTGATCCATAGTTTCTGTTGTTATGACATACTAAAGGGATTGTCTGGCCAGCACAATGCCCAGCTGCCTTTACTTTGCCCAAACTAATATCAGGTAACCATTAGAGCTGGGTAGACTCGGGGACACCCTCCAGTACAGGGAAAAATTCCTAGCCTTCACCAGGATTCAAATCCAGCTCCTTCATATGCCAGCAATAGCTCGGTCACCGTGCACCACGTGTAAACTGGTAGGGAATAATTGCTCAGCTCTTTATTTTCTCTTCTGTTAAAAAAATCTAATACACACATTGTGTTGTTTAATTTTATGTAGCTTTTGTAGGCAAGTTCTTGTCCTGGAATCTATTTCTGCCGCTGTGCCGCATCACCTATGGTGTGTTTCTGCTACATCCTGTGCTGATCCACGTGGTGGTCGAGTCCTCGCACAACAACTTCTACCTAAACCTGGGAGAGCTGGTGAGTTTTGTCAGCTGAGCGCATTTCTAATTTCATTACCAGAGTGGCAATTAGGCATGGAATGGGTTGCCTAGACTAGTCAGGAAAACCAACAATAAAATTTTGTGTGAAAACTATACCAAAATGCAAATCAAGACTCAAACAATGTTTAAGCCTTGAATGAGCACAAGTTAATTATGAGATAATATAGGACTTTTCTGTGTCATTTAATATAAGGTTGAATAGTTTTATGTTATATATATATATCTTGTATATTACCGGCTCAAAATGTTGTAAAGATACACTCTAGATAAGGAGTCCGCAAACCTACGGCATGAGTGCCAGACTTAGCACAAAGAGCGATATTCAATGGCACGCTGAAAACTCCCCAAAAATTCAATTCTACAAGAAATTAAGTGCTAAAGCAGGATGACTTTAAGCTGTTGGCACACTGAATGAATTAGAAATCTTACTTTAACACACAATTATCAAAAAAGTTGCAGACTCCTGCTCTAGATGTTTTTTAGGCTTGATAGTAAAAAATATTCTTCCTTTTAAAACTTCTTTAAAAGCTTAGTATAAAATTATCTTTTTCTTAGACGGCATATCTGTATATATCATAAAATGAGAATACTTGAAGGATTATAAAAATGCTTTTTTCTGGTTTGTAACTCTTGTCAAAATTGATTTTTTTTCTTTCTCATTGTTCAATTCAGGTCTATACTTACATAGCTCTGTTTGTCTGCTCTTATGGCTTGGCCTTCCTCCTCATATCCTGCGTGGAATGCCCGTTCGTCGCCTTCGAGAGCCACATTCGTCTTCGGTTCAAGAAATGGGCCTCTGACAGGAAGCTACACAGCATGTTTAAGTGAATCAAAAAATTTTTAAACATTTTTAAATTAAAACATTTTGTGTAACACATTGTTGTACATTTTTTTCATGTATTTGCACAACTTTTTGTTCTGATTTTATTATTTATACATTTTTTTGGTTTCTGTTGTAGAACATACAGGACTATATATATATATGTATATATATATATATACATACTACAATTAAATGCTATGAAATATATAGGTTTTCCTCTAAAATTAATTGAATAACATTTGTTCATGTTTTTAATATATGTTTTTATGGAATATTTTAAGAGTTGGCATCACTTTTTAAAAATTATGTCTCCATAGATCTTCTTGTTCTCTTTTGTTCTTCCCAATTTGTTTAGTTGACACTTTGACTAATTTTTAGACCTCAACATTCCATCTTCTCCTATTCCACCTTTAATTTAATTGGTTTTGTTGTGTTGTTTTTTTTTGCTGTTGATTTCTTGGTATTTTATTATTTTTTTCATTGTTGTTGAATTCTTGAGAGGGTTGTCTTTGTTTACATTTAGCAAACCCAACAGGACTTTCCAATTAGCAAAGCAACGAGTAAAAACAATGTAATCTCTAGTTTCAAGTTTCATGCCTCATTGACATTTCTCATTGGCTACAAACAGTTCTTCTGGCACTAGCCCATTAGAAGCAGTTGGTCAGACATTTTCAACTAGTCTGCAGAAATGTTGTCGCTGTTTGTATTTATCCCACACACACGTTTTTTTTTCAATTGGTGTAGCCTGCTTTCTGTGGCTAGTTCTTGTCGTGGAACTTTCCTTTCTCCTTGCAAAAGCATTTGTGTGTTTCTGCCTTATCCCGAGCTTATTCATGTTGTCGTTCAGTCATAGCAGAGCAACTTCTAAGTTGATCCTAGGGAAAGTTGGTGAGCGCATCAGATACCTTTGAGCTGAGTACCTGAAACACCAAGCACTGGAGAGGAGTAACAGTAGATTTAGTGTCAATCAACTAAACTAGATAACACCTAAACTGAGAGTTTTTTTTTATTCAATATGCGTACACTGTATCTATAATGTTAAAAAAAAACTGAAAACATTTTTTTTTTGTAATAACAGATACTTACAAACCCTGGTTATGATTAGTCTCAAAAAGTGGTCAATTTCTGGATATTATTTTATATCTAAAAAAAAAACCAGCTTTCCTATAAAGTGACAATCATTGTGTTGGGGAAAAAAGGTTGGAAAATCAAAAAATTTGGATTACAATATTTTTAAAAATAAGCTATTCTTGTATATTTATATGCAGTAGCAAGAGATGAAGAGAATGGCACAAGACCGGAATGAGTGGATAAGCATTGTGGAGGCCCTATGTCTGACTGAGGACTTAAAGGAATTTGATTGATTGATTGATGTATATACAAATTGATTGACTGACACTTTATTTCTTGGCAAAGGGTTTTTGATTTTTTTTTTACCCTTACCCCACAACCCAAATGAAAAAAAAAGTTTCAGCATTTTTTTTTCTGAACACTTTGCTCTGATCTGCATTTCAACCAATCTTTTGCAATGTAATTATGGCATAAACTTTGTAAATAGCCAATTCTGATCTTATCTTATAAAACATGAATCTGTGCTTGAATTTTTTTTTTACTGATTGATTATTAATCAGCCTATTGTATGCAATGTATTGATTATTAATCAGCCTATTGTATGCAATGTATTGATTATTAATCACCCTATTGTATGCAATGTATTGATTATTAATCAGCCTATTGTATGCAATGTATTGATTATTAATCAGCCTATTGTATGCAATGTATCCTCTACTTAAGGCTTTAGTTTAGCCTGTTCATGGATAAAGTGGTAAATTGTGTTTATTTCATTCAGGTGTTTGAAACTTTTACTGGCTTATATTTTAACATGGGTGCACCTCGGCTGAACAGGCAAAGCGTGTTAGGCTGGCGTGCCGAAGATCATGGGCTCGAATCCTGGTGAAGGCTAGGATTTTTTTCAGGGATTCGAGGGTGTCCCGGAGTCTACCCAGCTCTGATGGGTACCTGACATTAGTTGGGGTAAAGTAAAGGCGGCTGGGCATTGTGCTGGCCACACATACCCTAGTATGCCATGGTGACAGACACTAGTGAACGCTACTTCACCGGCCCTATGATCAATTTGGTTTACTTGTATTTGAATATATTTTGTTTCAATCTATACAATTTTGATAGAATTCCACATAATCAAATCCCTGTATACACATGAATAGTTTATTGCTTGTTAATAGAGATCTCTATATATTTAAATATCACCATCCAGTCCTTTATGTTATTGTTTAATGAAGATATTTTATGTATGAATACCTATACCCCAATTCTCTAAAAATCAACATAGTTTTTAGCGTTTTTATAGAGATATAAATTCATTCACCAATTCTCATGAGATAGTTTTTATTTTTTTAAGGTCCAAGATTTGTACATTTAGTGTTGTTGTTTTTTTCTGTAGTTATTACACACCAATATAAGATTATACATACATATATGTATTTTATTTTTTGAGTCTCATTTCCTTCATTTTGTACCTTTGGCAGATGGAGTATTTTGTAAATCTTGTCAATTTTAATATTTATAGCTAAAAACTTTCTCACTACTTTTAGACTATTGTTTATTTTTTTACATTTCTCAGCACATTTGGGCAATTTTATAGTTCTAACATTTCTCAGCACATTTGGGCAATTTTATAGTTCTAACATTTCTCAGCACATTTGGGCAATTTTATAGTTCTAACATTTCTCAGCACATTTGGGCAATTTTATAGTTCTAACATTTCTCAGCACATTTGGGCAATTTTATAGTTCTAACATTTCTCAGCACATTTGGGCAATTTTATAGTTCTAACATTTCTCAGCACATTTGGGCAATTTTATAGTTCTAACATTTCTCAGCACATTTGGGCAATTTTATAGTTCTAACATTTCTCAGCACATTTGGGCAATTTTATAGTTCTAACATTTCTCAGCACATTTGGGCAATTTTATAGTTCTAACATTTCTCAGCCCATTTGGGCAATTTTATAGTTCTAACATTTCTCAGCACATTTGGGCAATTGTATAGTTCTAACATTTCTCAGCACATTTGGGCAATTTTATAGTTCTAACATTTCTCAGCACATTTGGGCAATTTTATAGTTCTAACATTTCTCAACTTATTTGGGCAATTTTATAGTTCTAACATTTCTTGGCCCATTTGGGCAATTTTATAGTTCTAACATTTCTCAGCACATTTGGGCAATTTTATAGTTCTAACATTTCTCAACTTATTTGGGCAATTTTATAGTTCTAACATTTCTCAGCACATTTGGGCAATTTTATAGTTCTAACATTTCTCAGCACATTTGGGCAATTTTATAGTTCTAACATTTCTCAGCACATTTGGGCAATTTTATAGTTCTAACATTTCTCAGCACATTTGGGCAATTTTATAGTTCTAACATTTCTCAGCACATTTGGGCAATTTTATAGTTCTAACATTTCTCAGCACATTTGGGCAATTTTATAGTTCTAACATTTCTCAGCACATTTGGGCAATTTTATAGTTCTAACATTTCTCAGCACATTTGGGCAATTTTATAGTTCTAACATTTCTCAGCACATTTGGGCAATTTTATAGTTCTAACATTTCTCAGCACATTTGGGCAATTTTATAGTTCTAACATTTCTCAACTTATTTGGGCAATTTTATAGTTCTAACATTTCTCAGCACATTTGGGCAATTTTATAGTTCTAACATTTCTCAGCACATTTGGGCAATTTTATAGTTCTAACATTTCTCAGCACATTTGGGCAATTTTATAGTTCTAACATTTCTCAGCACATTTGGGCAATTTTATAGTTCTAACATTTCTCAACTTATTTGGGCAATTTTATAGTTCTAACATTTCTCAGCACATTTGGGCAATTTTATAGTTCTAACATTTCTCAGCACATTTGGGCAATTTTATAGTTCTAACATTTCTCAGCCCATTTGGGCAATTTTATAGTTCTAACATTTCTCAGCCCATTTGGGCAATTTTATAGTTCTAACATTTCTCTGCCCATTTGGGCAATTTTATAGTTCTAACATTTCTCTGCCCATTTGGGCAATTTTATAGTTCTAACATTTCTCGGCCCATTTGGGCAATTTTATAGTTCTAACATTTCTCAGCACATTTGGGCAATTTTATAGTTCTAACATTTCTAAGTAGTTTTAAATTGCACATAAAACATTGATTTTACTTCCAGGGGTATAGAAGTGACATCAGTAAAGTAAGGGGAGTGTGTTTAAGAAAATAATCGTGTAACCCAAAAAGCCAATAATTCTACTTGTCTGTTTCCCATTAAATCAAAAGAAGTGTTACACCTTTCATTTTCACCATTCTGCTAGTTGTATACAAATTGCATTTATCTATTCTTGTTGATCAACTACAGTGTGTTGATACTCTATACATTGAAATGAGTTGTGCTTTTGTGTGTGTGTGTGTGTTATGGCATTTTGTTGTAATTTACTATGCAAGAGATATATGATGGTTGTTTTTTTCCCCTGTTTTATAAACAAGACTATTCTCCTTGTTAACCCAGACCGCAGTCTTGAGTGTCCCAAACCTGGATATATTGATTTGTTTCCCCTTATGGATATACTCGACCACGGATGTTCACTGTTAAATGATTGCACATGTTATTCAAATCAGCATTGTTGATAATGCTATTGTCACTCACCTGGTGGCTTTTTTCCATTGGAAATTTGTTTCATACATTTATGCACCTTGAAAATGTATCGCAATTGAAATCTTCTGATTGTTTTTGTTTCTCTTTTTATTGCCTAGTAGATCAGTGTGTTTTGCATAAATTCACAATTTGGTGGGAATAGCTCCCCCTTGTGTCTATGTCTAAACATAGTTATGAAAAAATGATCTTATGCTGTGTTATAGAATAATTTGTGTACACTTGAAAGTATCACAAGTAATTACCCTAGTTACTTACCTAGTGTTTGTTTAGATACTAAATAGTATCATAGGTATTTAGTTACTTAATACATGTGTGTTTGTTTGAATACTCAACAGTATCATAGGTATTTAGTTATTTAGCACATGTGAATTTTGCATTGATTCTTGGAGGAATTGAAGATTGTTCATTACTCAATACATGTGTGTTTTGCTTGGATACTTGATGGTATCCTAAATATTTAGTTACATTTATCACTTGTGTTTTGCTTGGATACTTGAAGGTATCCTAAATATTTAGTTACATTTATCACTTGTGTTTTGCTTGGATACTTGAAGGTATCCTAAATATTTAGTTACATTTATCACTTGTGTTTTGCTTGGATACTTGAAGGTATCCTAAATATTTAGTTACATTTATCACTTGTGTTTTGCTTGGATACTTGAAGGTATCCTAAATATTTAGTTACATTTATCACGTGTGTTTTGCTTGGATACTTGAAGGTATCCTAAATATTTAGTTACATTTATCACTTGTGTTTTGCTTGGATACAAAACAGTTTTGTTTGTTCTATTGATGAAATAGTTTTGTTTTTTCCTTTTTTCTAAAACTTTAATGTAGAAGGCTTACTTTTTTAAATATTTTGTTTGTATACAATGTATTTATTAAAAAGCTTAAAACTGACTGAATATCTCAAACCTGTTTATGATTTGAAAACCTTCAACCACAGTATTATTATACTGAAAAAAAAAACAACAGCATTGCTTTAAAAAAAATGTAAAGCACAAAGCACCTGTGTGATGAAACCACTTTTGAACTGCTGGGACCTACTTCCCACCTAGTTAAGAAATAACTTGTATTTATGTTCTGTGAAAAATTTCCTTTAAACTCTGCTTTGGCATTATATTTTCTATGAATGATTTATTGAGGGAACCTGCTTAAATGTAGAATACAAAAATATTTTATAAACTGCTTATTATTTATTATACTATTGTCATTTATGTTTACATTTTGTTAAATAATTCTGAATAAAAAAATATAATTCACGAATTTTTGAAAAGGTCTGTATATCAGAGGTGAATCCTTTACACCAATCAGCACACTAATCTAATGGTGTTTTCTTTAAATCTGTCAAACCAAACTAACGTTTCAACCCTTGAGACCTATGTGTAATGCAGGGCTGAAAGTGTTTCCTGCCCGAGGCATACACTCATGGCGCATGTTAGGACATCGTAGGCACACTCACATTTTATTTTCTATGGATACTTATATCCTTAATGAGGCAGCCTCTATTGCCTGGCAGTGTTTGTTCATCCAGTCAGCTGGTTTGTGAGACCAATTATGTTGGGCTCTTCTTTCCTCCCAACCAAAGTCTGCTGGGCTCAGGGGCCATTGAAATTATCCTTTTGGGGCCCAAACAGGGTCTGTCCACCATGCATTAGCCCAAAGGTTGATTCTGAGTTTCTGTGGTTTATATAATATACACTTTACCAGCTTTGAGTACAGAAGTGAATCCCATGGTATATTAGCCCTCAATGGATTATAGCAATGCTTCCCTAATGCCAGCTGATGGCAACAGAAACAAAATTATCCGGTCCCAATAAATTGAAATCTAGCTCAGATTGTCTTGATAGTCTAATTTTATCTGTAACAGTAAATTTTATCCCAAGCTGACATTTTTAAATTGCTGAATCCCATTGCAACTACAGTCCTTAAGCATAGACCTTAGTTATCTCTGATATTGTGTGGAAATTCAGATTTGCTAATTGTTACTTACTAACTAGTATAGTCACAAATTAATAGTTTAAAAGAAATAGTGCAAAATGTTTGGGAAAGGCTGTGTTAAAGTATATAACTGTATTTAAATTGCTGTGAAAGAACTTTAAGATTCTTCAATCCACAGTTGTTTTTTTAATCTCATGAATTTATTTTAAAGAATATTTTTTAATGAGCACATATGGTAAACTGCAAAATATTTTTCTTTTTTTTCAAAGCCTTTAATCAAATGGATGTTTTAAAGTATATTGTCATTTTTTTTTTTTCAAAATGATTTGACTGTTGATAGATTTGTACAGGAAATTTTGACATAAAATCCATTCCTCCAAAGTTGGCAAGGTTTTCAGTGCCTGACTTTTCATAGGGCAGGAGTTGCCAAGCTAACCACTTTCAAGGGATACTGCATAAAAAAACAATTTAAAACTTTGAACTATTATATTATACAAATGACACCAACTAAAACTTTCTACAAAATCTGAGGACTTTACAGACATGCCTACCGTTCCGCTTTTGGCGTATTTGTTCCGCTTTTTTATTAAAAAACACACTTTGTTACGCCGTTCCGCTTTTTACTAGTTTTGTTACGCCAAATTGGAAAGTTTGGGTTTTTCATGTGTTGAAATATAGTCCGTGTCTAGGTTGATAAATTAAAGGCATAAATAAGGTCACAATGATATAATTATTATTACTTGGGTTTTCTGGGTTTTTTAAAAGACATATTCTAGTCTTTTCTAACGTTTTTTGTTTGTTTGCGATATTACACATGTTTGGCAATGAATCTTATTTTCCTTTACTATATTGCTAAGATTGTGAAAATGTCTAAACGTCCTGGCTCAGAAAGTTTAAACCTGATTTGTTCAAACTGTGAAAAAACAGACAGTTTTATAGGAAGGAATATTCAGAGGAGTTTATTCAGCAAAGAAAAACGTGTATTTAGGCCTAATGTTCCTTGTACTAAGCTCTTAGACTTAGGTCTTAGATCTAGATCGATTGCGTAATAATAATAATAATAATAATGAAGCTTATATAGCGCATATCCCGCAATCAGTTCTATGCGCTTAACAATTACATTTACAATTACAATTACAATTAACAATGATAACAATAACAGACAAATGTTTACAAATGTAAGTGGGCTAGGAGTCAATAATAAACAGGTGAGTCTTGAGTCCGGTCTTGAAAATGTTAAAGTTCGAGCTTTGTCGCAGCGTACTGTCTGTAAAACGTAGGCCTACCTACATTTTAAATAGTGAAATATTAAATAGATGGGTATGTTCCTCTTTTTTTTTTTGGTATAAAAGATTGTTATATAAAGGGTGTTCTGCTTTTTTGTTGAAAAATCCTCTTTTTCATCAAGATTGTTCCTCTTTTTAGTCCTTAGGGGTAGGCATGTCTGACTTTAAAATAAGCAAAAACATTTTTAGTCTTGAATTGTGGAATTTTTCCCCTGGTATTTCAGCAGTTTCCCATATATTTGTTTGTATAATTTACACTACTATAAAAAAAAATTAAAACTAAAAGTCTCTATCAATGAGGTGTGTGTTTTTTTTAAATTATTTAATTGTGAAAAAAAAATAACTTTAGAAGTATAAAAGAACAAAAACACCAATAAACACAAAAAAATGAATAAATTCACAAATTAAAACAACTTAAATAAAACTTATGAAAAAAACTATGCAGTATTAAATTTCAGATTGCCCCCCAAAAAAAGACCAGATAGGCAGAAATTGGCTTTGTTTCACATGAATCATAAAATACAACATAATTTACATTGGCATTTATCATATTTAATTTATGTTCATCAGCTTGTTGAACTGTAGTTGAATTTGTTGATTTTAATAAGTGCTTATATCAAAAGTGGAACCTTGTATGAAATGGTTCAAGACGTTAAATATACTCACGTTAATATGTTTTGTAAAGGGTTGACTTTTTTTTTTCAAGTAAGTTATATAAAATGAATATGCACAGGTTCTTTAAAGAGTCTTGTGTTTTTGATAAACCTGTTTCTTTGAAAAACTAGAAATATATCTGGGGACTCAGAAACAGAAAATACAAAATTGTTATGAAAACTTATTCTCACTCTTAAAAGTTTCCAAAGCTAAACAGGTTTAACAGTTCTGTTTAAAAAATGTTTTCTCTAAATAACCAGCATTTTATATTATTTTTGTTGGAAATTATTTGTTTGAAGAGTAAAAGCCTTAGTACACTAGAACAAAATTCTAAGTTTTTTTTATGGTTTTACAATTGTGCTAAATGACTCAAAAAAATTAAGACCATAAAAATCAAAACAAGTTTAAATTTAATTGGACTCCTTGCCTTTACGTAGTTTTTAAACACAACATGCTTGGTTTGTTTGTTTTTATTTTGTATTCTAGGTTTAATAAATAGATTTAGAGGCTTTGATATATTTGAACATGTTTTTCTTTTTTTTTTGTATATAGACTGTTGAAATAAACAGCATTTTTTATTTGTTGGTAATATGTTTAAAAAAAATGTGTTTTAAAAATACTTCTAGTTTTACAAATATTCTTTATACCGCTTATTAGTACAGTCAAACCTTGTTATATTTGTTGTTCTTTTTCAAATTTAAATTTGGGGCATTGCAAAGTGCACAATCAAGATCCTGAATGCACTGAGAGTTCCACATGTGCACAGGCAGATCCAGAGTGGACAGTCAGATACCAAGCCAAGTGTAAAATTCAACCCAAAGTGCATTTGGATCCCAAGTGTCTACGCAGAACAATGCATTGAAAATTCAGAATACATAGTCCAATCTCATGTGCACAGTAAGATTGCGAGTGCACAGTCATAATCAATATGCATGGTCAGATCACAAGTGTATACTTAGATGCCATTTGCACAATCGGATTCCAAGGGCATAGTCCGATCCAGAGTGCATAGTCAAATCCAAGTGTATTCTAAAAATCCAAGTGCACAGGCAGATCTCTCATGCTTCGTTTGATCTCAAGTGCACAGAGTTTATTCTAAGATTCCTGTGCATATTATGATCTTATGTTCAATAAGAAATAAAGATCCCCAGTGCATAGTAAGATCCCAAAGGCAAGGTCAGTCCCAAGTACACAGTCATATTTCAAGATTTTACTAAGATCCCAATTGCAATGTCAGATTTAAAGTTTTTACTAAGATCCCAATTGCAATTTCAGATTTCAAGTTTTTACTAAGAACCCAATTACAATGTCAGATTTCAAGTTTTTACTAAGATCCCAATTGCAATGTCAGATTTCAAGTTTTTACTAAGATCCCAATTGCAATGTCAGATTTCAAGTTTTTACTAAGATCCCAATTGCAATGTCAGATTTCAAGTTTTTACTAAGATCCCAATTGCAATGTCAGATTTCAAGTTTTTACTAAGATCAAAATTGCAATGTCAGATTTCAAGTTTTTACTAAGATCCAAATTGCAATGTCAGATTTCAAGTTTTTACAAAGATCCCAATTGCAATGTCAGATTTCAAATTTTTACTAAGATCCCAATTACAATGTCAGATTTCAAGTTTTTACTAAGATCCCAATTGCAATGTCAGATTTCAAGTTTTTCCTTAGATCCCAATTGCAATGTCAGATTTCAAGTTTTTACTAAGATCCCAAATGCAATGTCAGATTTCAAGTTTTTACTAAGATCCCAATTGCAATGTCAGATTTCAAGTTTTTACTAAGATCCCAATTGCAATGTCAGATTTCAAGTTTTTACTAAGATCCCAATTGCAATGTCAGATTTCAAGTTTTTACTAAGATCCAAATTGCTATGTCAGATTTCGAGTTTTTACTAAGATCCAAATTGCAATGTAGATTTCAAGTTATTTACTAAGATCTAAAGTACACTGCCAGATTTCAAGTTTTTCCTAAGATCCCAAGAGAAAAATAAGATCCCAAGTGCACATAAAGATTTCAATTGCACAGTAAGATCAAAAGTAGCCCACATAGTAAGATACCATGAGCACAGTAAGATCCCAAGTACACAGTAAAATCTCAAGTGCACAGTAAGATCCCAAGTGCACAGTAAGATCCCAAGTGCACAGTAAGATCCCAACTGCACAGTAAGATCCCAAGTGCACAGTAAGATCCCAAGTGCACAGTAAGATCCCTTTTGACAGTAGTGTGCCAAAGTAGGATTTCTACTTCATTCAGCGTGCCAACAGCCATAAAATAAAAGTCAATCTGTGCCACCAATTTCTTTTAGAAGAGTCTTAAATTGAGTTTTTTTTTTCTGGGTCTTCCGCGTGCCATTGAAACTAATTAGGAGTGCCACATGTGGCATGCGTGCCATAGGTTGCCGACCCCTGCACTAGACAATAGTTTTAACCAGGTTTGAATGTACGTTAAAATAATCCAAATTTTTGTTTCTTCACAATTCTTTAAAGAAGATTAATGTGTTCATGCATATACACAATGTCATCCCCTGAGTATTACCTTGTTCTATGTCATCAGACTTTAGTTTTGAGGAAAATGCACCTGAAGTTTTTTTAGAAGACTGAAAGATTGTAGTTAAAAACAAATACAAATTGATAAAATGTTGAAAAGCAGAGAAGATATTAGTACAAGATAATTGGAGACAAGACATATAAAATAGGTTTTTGGAAAACATAAAACTTTTTAGATAGAACAAGATAATACTCAGTGGACTTTTTGTAGGGGCACAATTGTGGAATAAATTATAATAAACAGTGTTTGATTTTTGTACTGGTTTAATAAAAATATGTTTCATAATTGAAAAAAAAATACAACTATATTTCCTATTGAGAAATATTTTACAATTTCTTTGTCTAATTTGTACATTTTGTTTTTGTTTAGTTTTTTAAATTATAAAAATCTGCTAATGAAATAAATGGCACAAATTAGTTTTTTTTATGTGTGTTCATTTCATTGATCAGTCTATTATATAATTTACATTTTAACACCTCTGTTTGTGTTGCGTCTTTTAATAAGTTTCATATCTAAAATTTTCTATGTTAGATATTCTTTTTCCATACAGAAGTACATTGCATCTTATAATTATCCATGGTTTTAGTTGTGATAAATCTATCAACAGCCTTAGGCGTGCCGTGGGGTGGCTGGCGCCCGGACAGAACCTTGGTGTGCCCTCCCCCCTCCCGGGTTCACATTTTGAACAAACGTTACATTCTGGACTAAAGAGCCGGATGGCTCGCCCGTTGTTTTGTTTTTTTAGACATTATAAATTCGATGGTATCTAACAATAAATAGTTGGTAGCAAAAGAAAAGTCGGATAGCCACACAATCCCTTAGTACGCCATGGCCACGGAAACTTGTAAACTCATCTTCTCATGCAATATAGATCGAATTGGTCGTTACATTTGTTTATATCCGATGGAAACACTTGCAATATATGATGCCAATTTGATTTTTATACTTTACAAGTTAAAGTCCCCGGCGTTGCCCGGGGGAAAATTAAATAGGCCTGTATAAGCTACGGTTACATAGGCCCATAGCCTATCTTCTTCTTCTGTCTTCTCGTCCTCGAGGAACAGACGCCGATCATCGACGTCTGTGGTCCTTCTTAGGACATAGGCCGCCAACAAGGGTCCTCCAGGCATCTCTATCTTGGGCAAGTCTCTCCAGCTTCCCCAAGTAAGGCCGAATTCCCTGGTATCTGCTTCCGCATCTTTCTGTTCCTCGGCCGGCCTCTTTTTCGTTGTGTCTGAGGGTTCATGATCAGGGCATGCCTTGTTGTGCTGGAAAAGGTTTTCGGAGTGTATGGCCTATCCATCGCCATCGTCTCTGGAGGATCTCTTGTTCTACTGGTTTCTGCTTTGTCCACTGCCACAGTTGCAGGTTGCTGATCCTGTCTGGCCAATGAATCCCAAGAATCCTTCTTAAACAGTTATTAATGAAGGACTGGAGATTCTTTATATTCACGGTTGTGGTTCTTCTGGTTTCAGCTCCATATAGCAGCACAGGAATCACCATGGTGTTGAAGAGCCTGATCTGTAGTTTGTTTTTCAATGCTGAGTTGGGAGGTCGTTCGTGCCTTTACAACCCTTGTATTTACATCACTTGTCCACAATGCTGCCAAGATAGACAAAACTCTAAACCTCTTATAGTGCTTATAGTGCTCTTCCAGCATAATGGGGACAGTAGCCTACTGATGGCATTGATCTTGAGGACCTTACTCTTCCCTTTGTGTATATTAAGACCAATACTTGCAGAAGTGGCTGCAACATTTCTGGTTTTCTTCTGCATCTGCTGTTGGGTATGAGAAAGAAGGGCAAGATCATCAGCAAAGTCAAGATTATCGAGTTGGTCCCACAAGGTCTATTGGATACCATTCCGTCGCTGGTGTGTGGATGTTTTCATCACCCAGTCAATGGCCAGGAGCAAAAGGAAAGGCGAAAGCAAGCTTCCTTGTCTCACACCGGTCTTCACCTGGCCATGGACAACTCGGCAGGTTATTCCTTCATAAGAGTTCCTGATTATGTCCACAATCATCTGCGGCACTCCATAATGCCTCAACAGTCTCCAGAGGGTTAGCCTATCCACACTGTCGAAGGCTTTCTCGTAATCAACAAAGTTGACATAGAGGGGGGAATTCCACTCCAGTGACTGCTCTAGTTTGATGCGCAGTGTTGCAATCTGGCCAGTACAGGATCTGCTGGTGTGGAAGCCGGCTTGCTGGTCTCACAGCAGGGGTCTACGGCATTTTTTATTCTGTTGAGCAGCACGCGGTTGAAGACTTTGCTTGGTATCGACAGTAAGGTGATCCCTCTGTAGTTAGAGCAAGAGCTTAAGTCGCCCTTCTTTGGGATTTTAATGAGGTATCCCTTTTTCCACTCAGAAGGTACCTGGCCCTCCTCCCAGATCTTCATGAACAGGGGGTATAGCATCTCCACACTGGTTTCTACGTCAGTCTTGAGTGCCTCTGCTGGTATGCCATCAGGTCCAGAAGCCTTGCCATTTCTAAGTTGTTTGATGGCCATGCGTATCTCTTCCTTGGTTGGTGTGTTGCAGTCAATTAACAGGTCACTGTCAGCTGGCTGTATATCTGGTGGGTTTCTTGGTTCTGGCCTGTTAAGGAGCTCTTCAAAGTGTTCTTTCCATCTACCTCTCTGTTGCTCCTCGTTTGGTATGTTCTTACCATATTTGTCCTTCACTGGTCTCTCTGGCTTTGCAAATTTCCTAGATAGCTTCTTGATGGTAGCGAACAATTCCCGCATATTCCCCTGGTATGCTGCATCTTCTGCCTCTTTGGCAAGCATGTCTACAAATTTCCTTTTGTCTGTCTTGATGTTTTTCTTTACAGTCCTATTGACTTCTGCATACTCACTTTGGGACTTGGTTTTTTGTGCACGTGTACGGCTAGTGTTCAATTCTGCCTTCTTCCTTTTCCTCTCTTCTATTGTCTTCAGTGTCTCCGCTATTATCCATTCTTTGTGCCCATGTTTCCTGCTCCCCAACACTTCGTGACATGTTGACTGGACTGCTTTCTTCACTCATTTCCACTTTCCATCAATGGACTCTTCGTCTAGCACATAGGTTCTCAACCTTTTTCGGCTCACCGCCCTTTTTACAATATTTGTCCGCTCACCGCCTCCCCCTCTTTCTTTTAGCCCTACCCCCCTTCCACCCATCTGGACTATAGTTTCCGCAATTTTTTTAGGCGGACTATACTTTTTGTGTGATTAATCATCTTTAAAAAAACTGAAAAGGAAACATATTGTAAGAATTAATAGATCACAAAATTGCCTTAACAAAAGGTTTAAATAAATCAATATTAATGCGAATCGTTTGCCTGGTGTGTTGTTAGCAATTTGTCTATTTTTGTTTTAATTTTGGTTGCAAAAGCCTTAAGTTTAATAATCAGTAATATTTGTTATATTACAAAACAGAACTTGTTCGGCATCACTACTGTATCAAATGTGGAAACATTTTTTAGTTAAAGGGAGATAATTAGCCTGTTTTATTTGAGCTAATATTTCTGTTTTTTTTTTTCTTTTATAAAAAATAAATGGCTTACAATTTATAACTTTGAAATGATCAAACTGTAAAAAATATTTGAAAAATATATAAATATTATATGACTAAAGAATTTATATGTATACTTTCAAACATTACAATAACTACCCAGTTTGTATGATTAGAACTTATCTATGCCGCTTAACAATATTCTAGACACAATATGCAGGATTAAAACACAATAAGAACATCTCGGTTAAACTGAGATCAAAATATCATTAATATTAGCATATGTTAGGGCGACAGTGATCGGTAAGCAAGGTTGACAGTCCGGTGAACCACCACAGGACCAACCGGCCGCACACAATTGGCCAAATACTGACTTCTACTTCATCGAAAAGTTACTGCGATTCCTATTTCTTATTAATATAATAATATGTAGGCAAACTGTTGGGGGATATCAGTTATTTAGCAGCACAAAAAACGAATCGATTCAAATAGCTGAGGTGTTAAAATATATCAGGTACGTTTGTACCGCCCACTTGCCCTTCACTGCCCCCCAATCGCCCCCGGGAATGTCAGCGCCCCCCTAAAGCTTCTCACCGCCCCCCGGGGCGATATCGCCCCCGTTGACAACCTATGGTCTAGCATTTCGCGAAGGATTTGGAACTTGTTGGAAAGGGTGATTTTGAACTCTTCCAGTTTCTGTTTATCGTTCAGGAGGGAAGTGTTATAGTTCCATCTATGTGATGTCTGCTCTATGTGATGTCTGCTCTATGTGATGTCTGCTCTATGCGATGTCTGCTCTATGCGATGTCTGCTCTATGCGATGTCTGCTCTATGTGATGTCTGCTCTATGTGATGTCTGCTCTATGTGATGTCTGCTCTATGTGATGTCTGCTCTATGTGATGTCTGCTCTATGTGATGTCTGCTCTATGTGATGTCTGCTCTATGTGATGTCTGCTCTATGTTATGTCTGCTCTATGTGATGTCTGCTCTATGTGATGTCTGCTCTATGTGATGTCTGCTCTATGTGATGTCTGCTCTATGCGATGTCTGCTCTATGCGATGTCTGCTCTATGTGATGTCTGCTCTATGTGATGTCTGCTCTATGTGATGTCTGCTCTATGCGATGTCTGCTCTATGCGATGTCTGCTCTATGCGATGTCTGCTCTATGTGATGTCTACTCTATGTGATGTCTGCTCTATGCGATGTCTGCTCTATGTGATGTCTACTCTATGTGATGTCTGCTCTATGCGATGTCTGCTCTATGTGATGTCTGCTCTATGTGATGTCTACTCTATGTGATGTCTGCTCTATGTGATGTCTGCTCTATGCGATGTCTGCTCTATGCGATGTCTGCTCTATGCGATGTCTGCTCTATGCGATGTCTACTCTATGTGATGTCTGCTCTATGTGATGTCTGCTCTATGTGATGTCTGCTCTATGTGATGTCTGCTCTATGTGATGTCTGCTCTATGTGGTGTCTGCTCTATGTGATGTCTGCTCTATGTGATGTCTGCTCTATGCGATGTCTGCTCTATGTGATGTCTACTCTATGTGATGTCTACTCTATGTGATGTCTACTCTATGTGATGTCTGCTCTATGTGATGTCTACTCTATGCGATGTCTGCTCTATGCGATGTCTGCTCTATGCGATGTCTGCTCTATGCGATGTCTGCTCTATGTGATGTCTGCTCTATGTGATGTCTGCTCTATGTGATGTCTGCTCTATGTGATGTCTGCTCTATGCGATGTCTGCTCTATGCGATGTCTGCTCTATGTGATGTCTGCTCTATGTGATGTCTGCTCTATGTGATGTCTGCTCTATGTGATGTCTGCTCTATGTGATGTCTGCTCTATGTGATGTCTGCTCTATGTGATGTCTACTCTATGTGATGTCTGCTCTATGTGATGTCTGCTCTATGCGATGTCTACTCTATGTGATGTCTGCTCTATGTGATGTCTACTCTATGCGATGTCTACTCTATGCGATGTCTGCTCTATGTGATGTCTGCTCTATGTGATGTCTGCTCTATGTGATGTCTGCTCTATGTGATGTCTGCTCTATGTGATGTCTACTCTATGTGATGTTTGCTCTATGTGATGTCTGCTCTATGCGATGTCTGCTCTATGCGATGTCTACTCTATGTGATGTCTGCTTTATGTGATGTCTGCTCTATGTGATGTCTGCTCTATGTGATGTCTGCTCTATGTGATGTCTGCTCTATGTGATGTCTGCTCTATGTGATGTCTGCTCTATGTGATGTCTACTCTATGTGATGTCTACTCTATGTGATGTCTACTCTATGTGATGTCTGCTCTATGTGATGTCTACTCTATGCGATGTCTGCTCTATGCGATGTCTGCTCTATGCGATGTCTGCTCTATGTGATGTCTGCTCTATGTGATGTCTGCTCTATGTGATGTCTGCTCTATGTGATGTCTGCTCTATGTGATGTCTGCTCTATGCGATGTCTGCTCTATGTGATGTCTACTCTATGTGATGTCTACTCTATGTGATGTCTACTCTATGTGATGTCTGCTCTATGTGATGTCTACTCTATGCGATGTCTGCTCTATGCGATGTCTGCTCTATGCGATGTCTGCTCTATGCGATGTCTGCTCTATGTGATGTCTGCTCTATGTGATGTCTGCTCTATGTGATGTCTGCTCTATGTGATGTCTGCTCTATGTGATGTCTGCTCTATGCGATGTCTGCTCTATGTGATGTCTGCTCTATGTGATGTCTACTCTATGTGATGTCTGCTCTATGCGATGTCTACTCTATGTGATGTCTGCTCTATGTGATGTCTACTCTATGTGATGTCTACTCTATGCGATGTCTGCTCTATGCGATGTCTACTCTATGTGATGTCTGCTCTATGTGATGTCTGCTCTATGTGATGTCTACTCTATGTGATGTCTACTCTATGTGATGTCTGCTCTATGTGATGTCTGCTCTATGTGATGTCTACTCTATGCGATGTCTGCTCTATGTGATGTCTGCTCTATTTGATGTCTGCTCTATGTGATGTCTGCTCTATGTGATGTCTGCTCTATGTGATGTCTACTCTATGTGATGTCTGCTCTATGTGATGTCTGCTCTATGTGGTGTCTACTCTATGTGATGTCTGCTCTATGTGATGTCTGCTCTATGTGATGTCTACTCTATGTGATGTCTGCTCTATGTGATGTCTGCTCTATGTGATGTCTGCTCTATGTGATGTCTGCTCTATGTGATGTCTGCTCTATGTGATGTCTGCTCTATGTGATGTCTGCTCTATGTGATGTCTGCTCTATGTGATGTCTGCTCTATGTGATGTCTGCTCTATGTGATGTCTGCTCTATGTGATGTCTGCTCTATGTGGTGTCTGCTCTATGTGATGTCTGCTCTATGTGATGTCTGCTCTATGTGATGTCTGCTCTATGTGATGTCTGCTCTATGTGATGTCTGCTCTATGTGATGTCTGCTCTATGTGATGTCTGCTCTATGTGGTGTCTGCTCTATGTGATGTCTACTCTATGTGATGTCTGCTCTATGTGATGTCTGCTCTATGTGATGTCTGCTCTATGTGATGTCTGCTCTATGTGATGTCTGCTCTATGTGATGTCTGCTCTATGTGATGTCTGCTCTATGTGATGTCTGCTCTATGTGATGTCTGCTCTATGTGGTGTCTGCTCTATGTGATGTCTACTCTATGTGATGTCTGCTCTATGTGATGTCTGCTCTATGTGATGTCTGCTCTATGTGGTGTCTACTCTATGTGATGTCTGCTCTATGTGATGTCTGCTCTATGTGATGTCTGCTCTATGTGATGTCTGCTCTATGTGATGTCTACTCTATGTGGTGTCTGCTCTATGTGATGTCTGCTCTATGTGGTGTCTACTCTATGTGATGTCTGCTCTATGTGATGTCTGCTCTATGCGATGTCTACTCTATGCGATGTCTGCTCTATGCGATGTCTGCTCTATGCGATGTCTGCTCTATGTGATGTCTGCTCTATGTGATGTCTGCTCTATGTGATGTCTGCTCTATGTGATGTCTGCTCTATGTGATGTCTGCTCTATGCGATGTCTGCTCTATGTGATGTCTGCTCTATGTGATGTCTACTCTATGTGATGTCTGCTCTATGCGATGTCTACTCTATGCGATGTCTACTCTATGTGATGTCTGCTCTATGTGATGTCTACTCTATGTGATGTCTGCTCTATGTGATGTCTGCTCTATGTGATGTCTGCTCTATGTGATGTCTGCTCTATGTGATGTCTACTCTATGTGATGTTTGCTCTATGCGATGTCTGCTCTATGCGATGTCTACTCTATGTGATGTCTACTCTATGTGATGTCTGCTTTATGTGATGTCTGCTCTATGTGATGTCTGCTCTATGTGATGTCTGCTCTATGTGGTGTCTGCTCTATGTGATGTCTGCTCTATGTGATGTCTGCTCTATGTGATGTCTGCTCTATGTGATGTCTACTCTATGTGATGTCTACTCTATGTGATGTCTCCTCTATGTGATGTCTGCTCTATGTGATGTCTACTCTATGCGATGTCTGCTCTATGCGATGTCTGCTCTATGCGATGTCTGCTCTATGTGATGTCTGCTCTATGTGATGTCTGCTCTATGTGATGTCTGCTCTATGTGATGTCTGCTCTATGTGATGTCTGCTCTATGCGATGTCTGCTCTATGGGATGTCTACTCTATGTGATGTCTACTCTATGTGATGTCTACTCTATGTGATGTCTGCTCTATGTGATGTCTACTCTATGCGATGTCTGCTCTATGCGATGTCTGCTCTATGCGATGTCTGCTCTATGTGATGTCTGCTCTATGTGATGTCTGCTCTATGTGATGTCTGCTCTATGTGATGTCTGCTCTATGTGATGTCTGCTCTATGCGATGTCTGCTCTATGTGATGTCTGCTCTATGTGATGTCTACTCTATGTGATGTCTGCTCTATGCGATGTCTACTCTATGTGATGTCTGCTCTATGTGATGTCTACTCTATGTGATGTCTACTCTATGCGATGTCTGCTCTATGTGATGTCTACTCTATGTGATGTCTGCTCTATGTGATGTCTGCTCTATGTGATGTCTACTCTATGTGATGTCTACTCTATGTGATGTCTGCTCTATGTGATGTCTGCTCTATGTGATGTCTACTCTATGCGATGTCTGCTCTATGTGATGTCTGCTCTATTTGATGTCTGCTCTATGTGATGTCTGCTCTATGTGATGTCTGCTCTATGTGATGTCTACTCTATGTGATGTCTGCTCTATGTGATGTCTGCTCTATGTGGTGTCTACTCTATGTGATGTCTGCTCTATGTGATGTCTACTCTATGTGATGTCTGCTCTATGTGATGTCTGCTCTATGTGATGTCTGCTCTATGTGATGTCTGCTCTATGTGATGTCTGCTCTATGTGATGTCTGCTCTATGTGATGTCTGCTCTATGTGATGTCTGCTCTATGTGATGTCTGCTCTATGTGATGTCTGCTCTATGTGATGTCTGCTCTATGTGATGTCTGCTCTATGTGGTGTCTGCTCTATGTGATGTCTGCTCTATGTGATGTCTGCTCTATGTGATGTCTGCTCTATGTGATGTCTGCTCTATGTGATGTCTGCTCTATGTGATGTCTGATCTATGTGGTGTCTGCTCTATGTGATGTCTACTCTATGTGATGTCTGCTCTATGTGATGTCTGCTCTATGTGATGTCTGCTCTATGTGATGTCTGCTCTATGTGATGTCTGCTCTATGTGATGTCTGCTCTATGTGATGTCTGCTCTATGTGATGTCTGCTCTATGTGATGTCTGCTCTATGTGGTGTCTGCTCTATGTGATGTCTACTCTATGTGATGTCTGCTCTATGTGATGTCTGCTCTATGTGATGTCTGCTCTATGTGGTGTCTACTCTATGTGATGTCTGCTCTATGTGATGTCTGCTCTATGTGATGTCTGCTCTATGTGATGTCTGCTCTATGTGATGTCTGCTCTATGTGATGTCTACTCTATGTGGTGTCTGCTCTATGTGATGTCTGCTCTATGTGGTGTCTACTCTATGTGATGTCTGCTCTATGTGATGTCTGCTCTATGTGATGTCTGCTCTATGTGATGTCTGCTCTATGTGATGTCTGCTCTATGTGATGTCTGCTCTATGTGGTGTCTGCTCTATGTGATGTCTGCTCTATGTGATGTCTACTCTATGTGATGTCTGCTCTATGTGATGTCTACTCTATGTGATGTCTGCTCTATGTGATGTCTGCTCTATGTGGTGTCTGCTCTATGTGATGTCTGCTCTATGTGATGTCTGCTCTATGTGATGTCTACTCTATGTGATGTCTGCTCTATGTGATGTCTGCTCTATGTGATGTCTGCTCTATGTGATGTCTGCTCTATGTGATGTCTGCTCTATGTGATGTCTACTCTATGTGATGTCTGCTCTATGTGATGTCTGCTCTATGTGATGTCTGCTCTATGTGATGTCTGCTCTATGTGATGTCTGCTCTATGTGATGTCTACTCTATGTGGTGTCTGCTCTATGTGATGTCTGCTCTATGTGATGTCTACTCTATGTGATGTCTGCTCTATGTGATGTCTACTCTATGTGATGTCTGCTCTATGTGATGTCTGCTCTATGTGGTGTCTGCTCTATGTGATGTCTGCTCTATGTGATGTCTGCTCTATGTGATGTCTACTCTATGTGATGTCTGCTCTATGTGATGTCTGCTCTATGTGATGTCTGCTCTATGTGATGTCTGCTCTATGTGATGTCTGCTCTATGTGATGTCTGCTCTATGTGGTGTCTACTCTATGTGATGTCTGCTCTATGTGATGTCTGCTCTATGTGATGTCTGCTCTATGTGATGTCTGCTCTATGTGATGTCTACTCTATGTGGTGTCTGCTCTATGTGATGTCTGCTCTATGTGGTGTCTACTCTATGTGATGTCTGCTCTATGTGATGTCTGCTCTATGTGATGTCTGCTCTATGTGATGTCTGCTCTATGTGATGTCTGCTCTATGTGATGTCTGCTCTATGTGGTGTCTGCTCTATGTGATGTCTGCTCTATGTGATGTCTACTCTATGTGATGTCTGCTCTATGTGATGTCTACTCTATGTGATGTCTGCTCTATGTGATGTCTGCTCTATGTGGTGTCTGCTCTATGTGATGTCTGCTCTATGTGATGTCTGCTCTATGTGATGTCTACTCTATGTGATGTCTGCTCTATGTGATGTCTGCTCTATGTGATGTCTGCTCTATGTGATGTCTGCTCTATGTGATGTCTGCTCTATGTGATGTCTGCTCTTTGTGATGTCTGCTCTATGTGATGTCTGCTCTATGTGATGTCTGCTCTATGTGATGTCTGCTCTATGTGATGTCTACTCTAGGTGATGTTTGCTCTAGGTGATGTTTGCTCTATGCGATGTCTGCTCTATGTGATGTCTACTCTATGTGATGTCTGCTTTATGTGATGTCTGCTCTATGTGATGTCTGCTCTATGTGATGTCTGCTCTATGTGGTGTCTGCTCTATGTGATGTCTGCTCTATGTGATGTCTGCTCTATGCGATGTCTGCTCTATGTGATGTCTACTCTATGTGATGTCTACTCTATGTGATGTCTACTCTATGTGATGTCTGCTCTATGTGATGTCTACTCTATGCGATGTCTGCTCTATGCGATGTCTGCTCTATGCGATGTCTGCTCTATGTGATGTCTGCTCTATGTGATGTCTGCTCTATGTGATGTCTGCTCTATGTGATGTCTGCTCTATGCGATGTCTGCTCTATGCGATGTCTGCTCTATGTGATGTCTACTCTATGTGATGTCTGCTCTATGCGATGTCTACTCTATGCGATGTCTGCTCTATGTGATGTCTACTCTATGTGATGTCTACTCTATGCGATGTCTGCTCTATGTGATGTCTACTCTATGTGATGTCTGCTCTATGTGATGTCTGCTCTATGTGATGTCTGCTCTATGTGATGTCTACTCTATGTGATGTTTGCTCTATGCGATGTCTGCTCTATGTGATGTCTACTCTATGTGATGTCTGCTTTATGTGATGTCTGCTCTATGTGATGTCTGCTCTATGTGATGTCTGCTCTATGTGGTGTCTGCTCTATGTGATGTCTGCTCTATGTGATGTCTGCTCTATGTGATGTCTGCTCTATGTGATGTCTGCTCTATGTGATGTCTACTCTATGTGATGTCTACTCTATGTGATGTCTACTCTATGTGATGTCTGCTCTATGTGATGTCTACTCTATGCGATGTCTGCTCTATGCGATGTCTGCTCTATGCGATGTCTGCTCTATGTGATGTCTGCTCTATGTGATGTCTGCTCTATGTGATGTCTGCTCTATGTGATGTCTGCTCTATGTGATGTCTGCTCTATGCGATGTCTGCTCTATGTGATGTCTACTCTATGTGATGTCTACTCTATGTGATGTCTACTCTATGTGATGTCTGCTCTATGTGATGTCTACTCTATGCGATGTCTGCTCTATGCGATGTCTGCTCTATGCGATGTCTGCTCTATGTGATGTCTGCTCTATGTGATGTCTGCTCTATGTGATGTCTGCTCTATGTGATGTCTGCTCTATGTGATGTCTGCTCTATGCGATGTCTGCTCTATGTGATGTCTGCTCTATGTGATGTCTACTCTATGCGATGTCTGCTCTATGCGATGTCTACTCTATGTGATGTCTGCTCTATGTGATGTCTACTCTATGTGATGTCTACTCTATGCGATGTCTGCTCTATGTGATGTCTACTCTATGTGATGTCTGCTCTATGTGATGTCTGCTCTATGTGATGTCTACTCTATGTGATGTCTACTCTATGTGATGTCTGCTCTATGTGATGTCTACTCTATGCGATGTCTGCTCTATGTGATGTCTGCTCTATTTGATGTCTGCTCTATGTGATGTCTGCTCTATGTGATGTCTGCTCTATGTGATGTCTACTCTATGTGATGTCTGCTCTATGTGATGTCTGCTCTATGTGGTGTCTACTCTATGTGATGTCTGCTCTATGTGATGTCTGCTCTATGTGATGTCTACTCTATGTGATGTCTGCTCTATGTGATGTCTGCTCTATGTGATGTCTGCTCTATGTGATGTCTGCTCTATGTGATGTCTGCTCTATGTGATGTCTGCTCTATGTGATGTCTGCTCTATGTGATGTCTGCTCTATGTGATGTCTGCTCTATGTGATGTCTGCTCTATGTGATGTCTGCTCTATGTGATGTCTGCTCTATGTGATGTCTGCTCTATGTGATGTCTGCTCTATGTGATGTCTGCTCTATGTGGTGTCTGCTCTATGTGATGTCTGCTCTATGTGATGTCTGCTCTATGTGATGTCTGCTCTATGTGATGTCTGCTCTATGTGATGTCTGCTCTATGTGATGTCTGCTCTATGTGGTGTCTGCTCTATGTGATGTCTACTCTATGTGATGTCTGCTCTATGTGATGTCTGCTCTATGTGATGTCTGCTCTATGTGATGTCTGCTCTATGTGATGTCTGCTCTATGTGATGTCTGCTCTATGTGATGTCTGCTCTATGTGATGTCTGCTCTATGTGATGTCTGCTCTATGTGGTGTCTGCTCTATGTGATGTCTACTCTATGTGATGTCTGCTCTATGTGATGTCTGCTCTATGTGATGTCTGCTCTATGTGGTGTCTACTCTATGTGATGTCTGCTCTATGTGATGTCTGCTCTATGTGATGTCTGCTCTATGTGATGTCTGCTCTATGTGATGTCTACTCTATGTGGTGTCTGCTCTATGTGATGTCTGCTCTATGTGGTGTCTACTCTATGTGATGTCTGCTCTATGTGATGTCTGCTCTATGTGATGTCTACTCTATGCGATGTCTGCTCTATGCGATGTCTGCTCTATGCGATGTCTGCTCTATGTGATGTCTGCTCTATGTGATGTCTGCTCTATGTGATGTCTGCTCTATGTGATGTCTGCTCTATGTGATGTCTGCTCTATGCGATGTCTGCTCTATGTGATGTCTGCTCTATGTGATGTCTACTCTATGTGATGTCTGCTCTATGCGATGTCTACTCTATGCGATGTCTACTCTATGTGATTTCTGCTCTATGTGATGTCTACTCTATGTGATGTCTGCTCTATGTGATGTCTGCTCTATGTGATGTCTGCTCTATGTGATGTCTGCTCTATGTGATGTCTACTCTATGTGATGTTTGCTCTTTTCGATGTCTGCTCTATGTGATGTCTACTCTATGTGATGTCTGCTTTATGTGATGTCTGCTCTATGTGATGTCTGCTCTATGTGATGTCTACTCTATGTGGTGTCTGCTCTATGTGGTGTCTGCTCTATGTGATGTCTGCTCTATGTGATGTCTGCTCTATGTGATGTCTGCTCTATGTGATGTCTACTCTATGTGATGTCTACTCTATGTGATGTCTCCTCTATGTGATGTCTGCTCTATGCGATGTCTGCTCTATGCGATGTCTGCTCTATGCGATGTCTGCTCTATGTGATGTCTGCTCTATGTGATGTCTGCTCTATGTGATGTCTGCTCTATGTGATGTCTGCTCTATGTGATGTCTGCTCTATGTGATGTCTGCTCTATGCGATGTCTGCTCTATGCGATGTCTGCTCTATGTGATGTCTACTCTATGTGATGTCTACTCTATGTGATGTCTGCTCTATGTGATATCTACTCTATGCGATGTCTGCTCTATGCGATGTCTGCTCTATGCGATGTCTGCTCTATGTGATGTCTGCTCTATGTGATGTCTGCTCTATGTGATGTCTGCTCTATGTGATGTCTGCTCTATGTGATGTCTGCTCTATGCGATGTCTGCTCTATGCGATGTCTGCTCTATGTGATGTCTGCTCTATGTGATGTCTACTCTATGTGATGTCTGCTCTATGCGATGTCTACTCTATGTGATGTCTGCTCTATGTGATGTCTACTCTATGTGATGTCTACTCTATGCGATGTCTGCTCTATGTGATGTCTACTCTATGTGATGTCTGCTCTATGTGATGTCTGCTCTATGTGATGTCTACTCTATGTGATGTCTACTCTATGTGATGTCTGCTCTATGTGATGTCTGCTCTATGTGATGTCTACTCTATGCGATGTCTGCTCTATGTGATGTCTGCTCTATTTGATGTCTGCTCTA
This sequence comes from Anisus vortex, assembly GCA_949126835.1. Classification (NCBI taxonomy): domain Eukaryota; kingdom Metazoa; phylum Mollusca; class Gastropoda; family Planorbidae; genus Anisus; species Anisus vortex. Next base: position 9,437,734 of record OX421500.1, read on the forward strand.
TGTGATGTCTGCTCTATGTGATGTCTGCTCTATGTGATGTCTACTCTATGTGATGTCTGCTCTATGTGATGTCTGCTCTATGTGATGTCTGCTCTATGTGATGTCTGCTCTATGTGATGTCTGCTCTATGTGATGTCTACTCTATGTGATGTCTGCTCTATGTGATGTCTGCTCTATGTGATGTCTGCTCTATGTGATGTCTGCTCTATGTGATGTCTGCTCTATGTGATGTCTGCTCTATGTGATGTCTGCTCTATGTGATGTCTGCTCTATGTGATGTCTGCTCTATGTTATGTCTGCTCTATGTGATGTCTGCTCTATGTGATGTCTGCTCTATGTGGTGTCTGCTCTATGTGATGTCTGCTCTATGTGATGTCTGCTCTATGTGATGTCTGCTCTATGTGATGTCTGCTCTATGTGATGTCTGCTCTATGTGATGTCTGCTCTATGTGATGTCTGCTCTATGTGGTGTCTGCTCTATGTGATGTCTGCTCTATGTGATGTCTGCTCTATGTGATGTCTGCTCTATGTGATGTCTGCTCTATGTGATGTCTGCTCTATGTGATGTCTGCTCTATGTGATGTCTGCTCTATGTGATGTCTGCTCTATGTGATGTCTGCTCTATGTGGTGTCTGCTCTATGTGATGTCTACTCTATGTGATGTCTGCTCTATGTGATGTCTGCTCTATGTGATGTCTGCTCTATGTGGTGTCTACTCTATGTGATGTCTGCTCTATGTGATGTCTGCTCTATGTGATGTCTGCTCTATGTGATGTCTGCTCTATGTGATGTCTACTCTATGTGGTGTCTGCTCTATGTGATGTCTGCTCTATGTGGTGTCTACTCTATGTGATGTCTGCTCTATGTGATGTCTGCTCTATGTGATGTCTGCTCTATGTGATGTCTGCTCTATGTGATGTCTGCTCTATGTGATGTCTGCTCTATGTGATGTCTGCTCTATGTGGTGTCTGCTCTATGTGATGTCTGCTCTATGTGATGTCTACTCTATGTGATGTCTGCTCTATGTGATGTCTACTCTATGTGATGTCTGCTCTATGTGGTGTCTGCTCTATGTGGTGTCTGCTCTATGTGATGTCTGCTCTATGTGATGTCTGCTCTATGTGATGTCTACTCTATGTGATGTCTGCTCTATGTGATGTCTGCTCTATGTGATGTCTGCTCTATGTGATGTCTGCTCTATGTGATGTCTGCTCTATGTGATGTCTACTCTATGTGATGTCTGCTCTATGTGATGTCTGCTCTATGTGATGTCTGCTCTATGTGATGTCTGCTCTATGTGATGTCTGCTCTATGTGATGTCTACTCTATGTGGTGTCTGCTCTATGTGATGTCTGCTCTATGTGATGTCTACTCTATGTGATGTCTGCTCTATGTGATGTCTACTCTATGTGATGTCTGCTCTATGTGATGTCTGCTCTATGTGGTGTCTGCTCTATGTGATGTCTGCTCTATGTGATGTCTGCTCTATGTGATGTCTACTCTATGTGATGTCTGCTCTATGTGATGTCTGCTCTATGTGATGTCTGCTCTATGTGATGTCTGCTCTATGTGATGTCTGCTCTATGTGATGTCTGCTCTATGTGGTGTCTACTCTATGTGATGTCTGCTCTATGTGATGTCTGCTCTATGTGATGTCTGCTCTATGTGATGTCTGCTCTATGTGATGTCTACTCTATGTGGTGTCTGCTCTATGTGATGTCTGCTCTATGTGGTGTCTACTCTATGTGATGTCTGCTCTATGTGATGTCTGCTCTATGTGATGTCTGCTCTATGTGATGTCTGCTCTATGTGATGTCTGCTCTATGTGATGTCTGCTCTATGTGGTGTCTGCTCTATGTGATGTCTGCTCTATGTGATGTCTACTTTATGTGATGTCTGCTCTATGTGATGTCTACTCTATGTGATGTCTGCTCTATGTGATGTCTGCTCTATGTGGTGTCTGCTCTATGTGATGTCTGCTCTATGTGATGTCTGCTCTATGTGATGTCTACTCTATGTGATGTCTGCTCTATGTGATGTCTGCTCTATGTGATGTCTGCTCTATGTGATGTCTGCTCTATGTGATGTCTGCTCTATGTGATGTCTACTCTATGTGATGTCTGCTCTATGTGATGTCTGCTCTATGTGATGTCTGCTCTATGTGATGTCTGCTCTATGTGATGTCTGCTCTATGTGATGTCTACTCTATGTGGTGTCTGCTCTATGTGATGTCTGCTCTATGTGATGTCTACTCTATGTGATGTCTGCTCTATGTGATGTCTACTCTATGTGATGTCTGCTCTATGTGATGTCTGCTCTATGTGGTGTCTGCTCTATGTGATGTCTGCTCTATGTGATGTCTGCTCTATGTGATGTCTACTCTATGTGATGTCTGCTCTATGTGATGTCTGCTCTATGTGATGTCTGCTCTATGTGATGTCTGCTCTATGTGATGTCTGCTCTATGTGATGTCTACTCACCATAGCCTATACTGGTAAAAATTGTATCAACAACAATGAATAGAAAGCTATAATAATTGTATAATTATTTATTTACTGAAACATTTTAGAAAGTAATTTAAGCAGTCGTACAAAAGGGACCTTTTCGAGAACGAAAACGTATGTCTTTTTAACGTTTGACCTATTTAGGAATTTTTTTAAAGTGCGACATTTTAAATGCTAAGGAGTGGGATCTTTTTAAGACTGAAATAAGAAAACAGCATAAAAAAATTTCATTAATGAACTTTCACACTAGAGTGTCTAATTGTTAATTTATAAAAATGTATTAACCGTTTTCAAGATAAAATTTGTAGCACCTGCTTAACATTACTTTTTGTTTGATCTCAGCCCAATGAGATTTTCCTTAATGGTTTATGCAGTCCGGTTTATTCACTGCAACATGATTTAAATGGTTGAATCAGTGAGTGAAGTTTTTCTCTAAATAAATATAAACAGTAGTGAAGTGTGCAAAAGAAGAATGTAAGAAAAGCATGATTTGTATGAGTGGTCAAGAGTTGACAAGGGAGAGAATGATAGTGTGAATAATCAGTACATGTTGGATCCTTCAGATAGAAGGTGGATTTTTTATAATAAGTTCTATTGAACTAAGTGTAATAAAAACTTAAGTGATTCAAGTCCAAAGTGGACTTAGAATATTGTTGTATAAGTAAAGTCTATTTTAAAGAGCTAGATACAGTCAGTGTTCTAGTGAGAAGTAATGTATGGATATTATTGAAGAAACATATAAGTGAAGATTTGAAAGACTATTGAGAACTGTGTGTAATTATTTTATTTCGTCCAATGATGTTTTGTATACTATGTAATAAACTTTCATCTGAACCTGATCAAGTGCTCAAGTCTGTGCTACTTAGTATTCAGTAATAATTAATACAATACAGTAACAATGGTTTAAGTCGTTTAAGAGATAATTCTGTGCAGGCAAATGTACAGTTAAGCGGTAGAATTACGTGGTAATCATACCTAGTGGGTAGTTAATGTAATGTTTAGATGTGTACATATTAATTTTCCGGTCATAAAATATTTATATAACTTTCATATATATATATATATATATATATATATATATATATATATATTTATTTATTTTATTGATATAGTTCTTAAGCTTTTTATAATATTTATTGTTTATAAAGGAAAAATAGAAAACATTTGGAAATATTAACGCAAATAAAATTATATCTCTTTAATTAAATGAAAGTTTAATTAAATGAAAGTTTCCAAATTTGATTCTATAATGATGCCATACGTCATATTTTGTATTGTAAACAAGCTACATTGCCCGGCGTTGCTCGGGTGGAAAAAAAAACAGGACTGTATAACGTGCATATAAAAAAAAGTTATAGGCTAAACCACACTTAAAATAAAGCTATAAATCTTATATTTAATTTTTTTACTGAAGACTTTTAGGAAAGTAATTTAAAATAAATATTGTAATCGGGCAGAAAAATAGGCAGTATTTTTATTTGACAAAAATCTAAATTGCCTGTAGATTTACAATGTCTTTTGGTTTTAAAAGTTTGAAAAAAGGTAGCCTATAGTCTAACTGGAGAATCGAGCCCGGGTCGCACGCACGCAGTCCGCTACTTTTACCACTGAGCTAGCGAAGACACATGTCCGATGTGAAAAATTATTAGACAGTATATAGGCTTAGGCCTATATACGTCAGTGACAAAAACTCGCGTTATGTCAAAATGACCAATTGGGATCCGTATGCGGACAAACACTCTTATTTTATATATATAGATAATATTACTTATTTAATTATGTTTCATTTTTCAAATCTAGCATCGTGTTTCAGCTGTATAGTAATTAGAGTTAGTACAATTAATTTACGTTAAACAGTTATAAATAAACATTTCCTGCATAAGCTTAATTTTTTTAAGTCGATTTAAGTATTTTTTAAACATTAATACTTACAATAACAACAATAATATATTGCTAGTAGGGCCTATATAAGCCTCTTATATTTATTATAATAATAAAACACATCTTTTAGAATTCATTTTGTTCATTAGGCAATATTTATGTTCATATTTATGCTTAATCAAAGAAAAAGAAGCATGAGGCTAAAAACTATTTTAAATTTAATTAGTCTTTATTAATTGATGAGCGCCTTGTCATTGAGTGCTCTTCGCTAACAGTTGTAAGCTGAACCAAAAGCTGAAAGTAGAGTTAATGCCCAGCAGTTGTGTTAGCTGAACCAAAAACTGAAAGTAGAGTTAATGCCCAGCAGTTGTGTTAGCTGAACCAAAAGCTGAAAGTAGAGTTAATGCCCAGCAGTTGTGTTAGCTGAACCAAAAACTGAAAGTAGAGTGAATGCCCAACAGTTGTAAGCTGAAAGTAGAGTTAATGCCCAGCAGTTGTGTTAGCTGAACCAAAAGCTGAAAGTAGAGTTAATGCCCAGCAGTTGTGTTAACTGAACCAAAAGCTGAAAGTAGAGTGAATGCCCAACAGTTGTAAGCTGAAAGTAGAGTTAATGCCCAGCAATTGTGTTAGCTGAACCCAAAGCTGAAAGTAGAGTGAATGCCCAACAGTTGTAAGCTGAAAGTAGAGTTAATGCCCAGCAGTTGTGTTAGCTGAACCAAAAGCTGAAAGTAGAGTTAATGCCCAGCAGTTGTGTTAGCTGAACCAAAAGCTGAAAGTAGAGTGAATGCCCAGCAGTTGTAAGCTGAAAGTAGAGTTAATGCCCAGCAGTTGTGTTAGCTGAACCAAAAGCTGAAAGTAGAGTTAATGCCCAACAGTTGTAAGCTGAAAGTAGAGTGAATGCCCAGCAGTTGAGAAAAGCACTTGACCTGCAGAGTCTGCATTTAAAAATCTCCTTGTTGGAGGTATCTCGCGTGGCACTGAATATCACTCTGCTTGCCAACTTTGCCACCTCTGCCACTACAGTTGCCCGGAAAAGTATCGTCAATATAGAAATAAAAACTGCAGTAATACACAGCGTATGTAGCCTACCCCGAGGCACAAAGTATTCTTGTAAGACTTGATACGTACGAATTTTTAGTTCTTCTGTTAATGTAGAAAAAGTGCTTTAAAGCGGGGCCTTTTTTTTTAAAAGTTCCCTCTCCTTAGCACCAAAACCTAGCTACGCCACTGATTGCAGGTTTATGGGAGAGCTACCAACGATAGGCCTAATGACCGGGGGGGGAGGGGGATTCCACAGTTGACTTTAAGCTGGGCTGCGGAAACCTTACCCTGTTACATGATGTTACAATGGGAGTCGGATAACACACACACAGACAACTTTATAGGCCTATATATAGCAGAAGATAATCATTAGAAAATGACTTTTTAAACCGACTTAGACGATATGCTGAGAGATTTATTGCGGAAGAACAGGCATGCTTCAGGTATGGATGTGGTACCACTGAGCAGATCTTCAACCTGCGAATACTGTGTGAGAGGTATGCTCAACATCAACACCTATATACCATGTATTTGTTGATTTCAAGAAAGGTAATCTTCAATTTCTTTTATGCTTGTGAGTCCTGGACATTAACAGTAACGGCTTAGCTAGAAAGGAAGATTAATGCCAAGGAGATGAGATGCTTTAGAAACCGTCTTGGCATCAGCTATAAAGATCACATCTTCAAAGAGCAGATACGAAAAAAGGGTACTTCAGGAAATTGGACAATACAATGACCTGCTGGCTACTGTCAAGAAAAGAAAGCTAAAATGGTATGGACACATAACAAGAGCCACTGGGCTTGCCAAAACTATTTTGCAGGGCAATACCAGAGGAGGTGGAAGAGAAAAACGAAGGAAACCATGGGAGGACAACATCAGGGAGTGAACGGGATTCAAGCTGTGCGACGCAATGAGAAAGGCTGAGAGACGGGAGGAATGGAAGTGGCTGGTGTAGGGCTTATACACGTCATCGGTGGCGTCCCAATGGTCAAACAGACTACGGGATGTAGGTAGGAATCATTTTCTATGCACGTCGTCTTTTGTGGGGGATTTATTTGTTTTTTGTTGTTGTTTTATGTGGATAAAGGGGGGTGGGGGGGCACTGTTTGCTTTGATGTACGTTCATTACATCTGAAGACTTCTGTTAACGTTTCTGTGTGTTTACATTTTTTTATATTATAAAACCTAATTTCTTAATAACCTTTTTATGTTTATTTATTCATCAAGCGTTTCTTAGATAATTTTGCTTTAACTATAATTAAATCTAATAATTTTGCTATTTTAGTTAGGATTAAAATTGTTTATGAATTTAAATTGCTTCTGTTGTTTTTTTTCATTGGTATTTCTTTATCTTTGAAAGTCTTCATTCTAAAAAAAAATCTGTATGTTATATTACTAATAACAAAGGTTTTTTAAACGTTTTTATAAGTAGACCTATATAAACAGGACTCTAAAATGTATAATAAACGTATTGTGACTTGTGATCACATATAGGGCCTGTATAGCTTGCACACACACACACAAAGACCTACATCCATAAATGTCTAGATCTTTTATCCGTACGAATTCTTAGTTATTATATTAATCTGTAAAAATTGCTAAAAGTGGGGCCTTTTTCCTAAAATTTCGCTCCCCTTTGCGTCAAAGCCTGGCTACGCCACTGGCCCACATACTTGCACTTGCGTGTTTGCATGTTGGAGCAAGTATGTTACTTTGAAATACCTTTTTTTTTAGAGCGTACTGAGAATTTTAAATGCAATATCATGGAATCGTTATTATTTGTTATTATAATTATGCATTTTAAACTCTTTCTAAGTCCTAAGCGTTAACTGCTATCTGTAATGAGCTACAAGTAGTTCAATATATAAAGAAAAAACTTATTTTTGCGTTAGATTTACTTTTACCACTTTGAAATATAACAATACGAAATTTACTTTCAATACAGGATTTCATAATTAAACTGCTTGCACAATTAAGTCAGCATTTCACATGGAATGGGTTGCCTGAAAAAAACACACAGGAAAACTAGTAGGCCTAACTTAACATCATTTTAAACTCTAAATTAAATGCAGGACTAGACTCAAACCGCAGATGGCACAATAATCTTTTTTTTTTAGAAGGAGCGTCTGTAATGTATAGGATAAGATAATCTAAAATTGGAGCTTTTTGTCTTTATATGATTTAAACAAAAACTTTTTGTCTTGTTTCGTAATTTAGATTATATTTCTCAAAACACAACAACAGAAATAAAAAGAAGAAAGTTAAAACAAAAATGGCTGAAAACATTTTATCTCTGACGATAGAGAAGGATTTCGAATTGTCTAAAATTGAAGGAGATAAATGCTGAGACACTTTTTACAAACACCCTTTTCAATTTTAAAGTGGGGATAATTCTACCCTTGGTGGCTAAAGATGGCCCCCGAACAGAGCTTGTTAAGCGGCTTATGGCGGCTTACTTAGTGAATGGAAGGGAGAGAGAGAGGACGAGAGGGGTGGGATTAAACGTTTCAAAGGGAGAGAACACCTCGCATTAAAACCTTCAGCAGACTTGAAAATGTTTTTGCAAAAAAAACAGAAAGGGAACTAGCTGTAGAGATTTTTTTTTCTCGAGCGTCAGAATATTTCCCTCGACTGGAACTAAGAGAAGATTTAATGCTTTCTATTTCCAATCAGCAGGGGCCATAATAAAGTAAAAGTTGTTAGCGCCCCTTCCCTCCCTTTCCCAGCCTAGTAGCTATTTTAATAATATATTCGGTCGCGAGTTTAATTACAACAATACGGGGAGATGAACAAAACAAATTTTAAATTTTAAAACAATAATAAAAAAAAAAAACAGTACAATTTTGTTAAAATTTGAGCCTCACAACAATAAATTGTATGCCTTTAATTTAAACTTTAATTAAAACGCAACGATAAGAGATGTTGTTACTAAAATATAAATGTTAGATACCGGTATATAATTATACATTTTAAAATAATATAAACAAAAAATACTTCTATTGAGGAAACGAAAAACAAACGAAAACAATTATTTTTTTTGCCACAAAGGAAGGCTATAAACGATGTCTAGTAGCACTGAGCTAGATATTATATTTAGAACTTAAAAGAGTAACACTTGTACCCAGTGCTGGCTCGCTGGGTAGACAAACCAACACCGTACTTAATTACGTTGGTCTTGAACAAACCCAGGCAACTTTAGGGGCGGACAATGCCCTGTGCCAAAAGTGACGAAGTGAGTGTAAATTTAAGCGATACTAATACCATACATGGCTATGACAGCGCAAAAAATTTATGTCACAAAAACTAAAAAAGAAAAATTTTCATTACTCGTATAATGCATCTTTAATTAAGTCTCACCTATTGCAAAAACCTACATAACAATTTTAGAGAAGAGTTGTAAGGTTTTATTACAAGTGAATAATTTTCACAAAAAAGCATTGAATTCTAGCTTAGCCCATATAAAGACCTACAACCTAAAATCCCTCAAAAATTACTAAGAAAATATGGATCATCATCATCAATCCCTTGACTGGTGGTCGTTGGGGGGGGGGGGGGGAGCGAATGGACACCTCAGCAGTTAACTTTCTCCACTTTTGCCTATCTTGGCGAAGGATCGCCCTTGTGGATCACCCACTGAACCAGAGCTAGTACTAATTGATGAGAACATAACATTAGCATGTGTAAACCTATGTCTGTTTTGGTTTAATTTGCACTTGAAAGGGGGGCAGAACAACAAGTGATTAAGGAGATATTGAACACATGTAGGGGGTGGGATGTTTAAAAGGTCATACGGACAAGGAAGTCTACCCTAGTTTGGGGCGCGGGGGGTAAAGAATGGCGGGAGGCATATGATAGGAACGTCACAGAATCGATCAAGGTATTGATGTGTTATAGTTTTTTTTTTTCCTATGCGTGGGTAGAGTGACTTGCAGTGGAATTTTGCTTCAACTTTGTTATCTTTCTAGTCAAGTATTTCCAGCTTCTTCCTCCCCCCTCCCATGTCTAAGTATCAGCACGGGATATCAAACCCCAAAATATCAGTGCCACGTGATGCATGGACCAACATTTCAATACTGGACCAATTATTGGTCGAGAAGTTTCCAAAGAATTGTCGTATTTGTTTTTATAATATAAATATAAAGTAAAGTTAAATTGCTGACTTCAACGATCTATAACGCTTATCTTATAGTAGTAGGGCACACACGTACTATAGTGCTTACATAAGAAGCGGATCGCGTGACCAACACAGTGCCCAACCGCTTTTGAATTATGCAGAGGACGTTTGGGCTCAAACAGTCATGTCAGGTAAACCCGGGATGCCACAGGGTTTCGAAAAAAATTAATAGGCCTATACTCGATAGACAATTTTTGTGTTGTTTTTTTTCTAATAATGTTTTTAAGTAGTTCACGAAAATTACTCTTTATCGTGTCTGAAATAAAAATATTTATATGTTTGGTTCTCATAAATCCAAATATTATAAAATTGGATTGGAAAAAGTTTAAGAAATTTTTATCTATGGTTTTGTAAACTAGACTAAATATTTAATTTTAAAATGAACTTTTTTATGCATCAGTTGTTTTTTGTTTGCTTGCCCCAGTAAATTCAAGAAAAAAAAATAAACGAAGATATAAGAAGAGATCATACAGATTGAGTAGCCTAATTATGTATTGAAACAAATTCTCTGTATTTACAGACAAAGAGAAACCTTCCAATAAGTTATTTATACATTTGTTATGTACTTTTGAAATTAACATTCTAATGTAGAATTTTTTTTTTCCATTGTGAGTGAAAGAGAGAGAGAGAGAGAGAGAGAGAGAGAGAGAGAGAGAGAGAAAAAGAGAGCTAGAGAGAGAAAGAGAAAGAGACAGAGAGAAAGAGCTACAGTGACAGAGAGAGAAAGAGAGTTTTCATCGTGATGTTGTCACCGACACCCAAAGATTACTAAAATTCTACAAGTTCTACAAGTTCTACAAGTTCTACAAGTTCTACAAGTTCTACAAGTTCTACAAGTTCTACAAGTTTTACCAGTTCTACCAGTTCTACAAGTTTTGTGTTTATGTCCACTTATAGTCACCTAGTGACATAATATTATATTCATCTTGAACTATTGAGTTTGTAAAAAATCAAATAGTATGCAAAGCATAATTAGCCATATAATTATTGATGTAAACTACTAGTAGTAAAAACATTGTCTATTTTAAAATTAGTAATAAAGTTACATATATTTGGAGTAAAGGCTTAAGCATACTTTGACTAATCACGTTTTATGCAAATTGAAACCTTAATGTTATAGCCTACATATTCATTAATAAGGCACCATTTAAAAAAAATATTGTAACGGCTTTGGTAATTTGTTAGGCTAATGATCAATAAAATAATTAAACGTGCTAATTTAGAAACTATAAGGCATTTATTTAGTAATCGAATACAGTTGGTGATGTGAATGATGGTGATGTGCCTGTGTGTTTATTAAAGCACCGTGAGTACCCTGCTGGCACACGACGTCGTATCGACGGGGAAAAAAACGTGGAAACCACGATTTTTACCCGTCGACAGGACGTGGTGCAATCGCTGGTTAGGCCTACTATTGTCATCATTCAATAGGTACTGAATATTATATTTCCTTATATATATATATTCTTATTAAGATTCGTACACTTCTTCTAACCAGTGTAAAGTAGATTTAATCAAAGCATTATAGTCTTTAATTTAACTAAGATGTGAATTCATTGACTAACATATATTTTATATATAAATCTTCAGTAGTCCTTGATATAAATATATTTTTCTTTACCACCTATTTGGATGTGTGAATTTCTATACGTGTTACGTCAAAGGTACAACGTATAAGCTTTTTTTTTATATATTTTAATATACGACACATACGTAAATATATTTACAAAGTTGTCACCAACGCTTTTACTATACCGAAGATTATTGCGCCTAACGCTTAGGCCTGTCCTTGTTTTGCGTCTAGTCTTGCGTCTTCTTTAGGGTTTTATTTCAAATGATGTTAATTGTTTGGTTTTCCTGGTTTGTTCATGCATATGGAATAAGAAAAGTCTTTTTATCCCTATGTTTATCTGAGCAGTGTAATAGATTGTTATTGCTCGGTATAGCTCATAATGTAGCCTAATGCCTTTTGTATTATTACGACTTTACTCATTGGCCTTCATTGCTCCAATGTTTTTTAAGTTAAGTGATTTAACTATTGGCGTTACTCTTGTTAGTTGTGAATATTCGCTAGTTATGAACTTAAAAATATTATTTTCACACTACCTATACATTAACACATTATAGACATATATTATGCCATATAAAATGACAAATAAAAATCAAACTGACAACAATCTTAAATTTAAATTGGAACTGAAAATACAAGCTTTTATTTTTGTGTAGATTTTTCAGTAGATTTTTAGTATTGCACGTGAAAATTTTAATTTGACAAATTAGAGCGACTTGTTGCAATGCTCAGATAAACATAAGGATGTACTACTTTCCTTATCCTTTATGCGAGAACAAATGCATATTAGTAGGCCTACTCTTTCTTCCCCAGTGGCATTCGGGCATGGATTGGGTTGCCTGAACAAATCAGAAAAAACAGTAACTTAACATTATTTAAAACATTAATAAAAATGCAAGACTAGACTCGGACCACGGACGAACGTCGGACGCAATAATCTTCTTTATAGAAGGAGCGTCTGTAATATATATTATATAAGAGAAGACATTTCTCTCTTTAAGACTATTTATAGCTCCGACGTGATATTAAACTTTCGGTTCCCACATGAATGTCGGTGATTGGCATCATTTGGAAAGTTTATCGAAAGGACTGTTCGGTTATCATTGTACTTGTTGTTGACAGTGGGTGTGTTATCACACAGGAAAGGCCAGTACTTCAAACCGCTGGACACAATCATCAATCACCCAACTCAGTTTCTAAGTCTCTTTGGTTTTTGTGGGTTTTTTTTTTCATTTAAAATCAAACCATTAAAAGGATATAATGGACTAATACCCTGGTTTTTATTTGTATTTACCGATTCTCCTCCTTCTCCCCCCGGGTCAGTTAGCAGATAAATTTTCGTGATTTATTTTTTTCGTGTTTTATAATTTTATTTAAAAACTGTGAAACGTGTTGTTTTTTTTCGTTAGTTTCGGCAGAGCAAATGCAAACTAAGGGATTGGGTTGGTTTACACAATGCGCATAGTTTGTTGTTTTGTCTATTGACGTCAGCTGTTTATTAATTGTCAGATGGTTCCTGATAGTATGCCAGAAAAAAAAGGGATTTAATAGTAGTAATGAAAAAAAAAAGTCATGGTCTTGGAATTTTAGTCGGGGTGAGTCATGGAACCAACTCTACCTAAATCTCTTTGGGGATTTAACGCGCGCTATGCACAATTTCAAGTTAATACACATGGCTCCAAGTGATGATTAACCAGAGCTTTCAGCAGTGGCGCAGCCACGATTTCTAAGTGGGGAAGGGGCATTAGTGTAAGTTGCGTTGGGGGAGGGGGGTGCTAGGACGGCAAAAAAGTGTGAAGTGAGTGGTGGGGGGGACATATTGCATTGTAAAAAAAAAGGGAGAGCGGCAATAACAGGCTAATTCTAACCTGATGCACAATAATTCCATCCTAAACTATTGTAAATCTAATATTGTATCGAGATATCAATAATTGAAAAGTAAATATTAGATTAAATATTTCAAAGTTTTGAATTGTCATGTTCCTGAAAGAAACACAATGTGTATGAGGCAAAATTTGCATTAATAGTAAAAAAATGATGTTTAAAAAATAACACAACACTGACAGAGAAAACGGCTAGTGTAAACACTGATGGAGAATGTTCAAAGACGTCACTCGGAAAGTAAAAGTTGCATAAAAGTAAAAGCATAAAATAGTCATACATTAATACTAGAATTAAGGCAAAGAACATTTGATATAACTGTTTAAGGCTATAACAATGCGAATGCTTATTTGCTACAAATCTGTTGATTTTATATAGATTAGCTGTCCGTCTTCAGAATTATTTATTAAATAATAATTTTATAAATATTTGTAAGAATTAAAAGTTTGTAAAGAAAAGGGGGATGGTTGAGGTTTGGAGATTGCCACAACTACCTTTAGCTTAGCCAGTACACTCGAGAGTTTTAGTCTGATAATAGCGAATATTTACAACTAACAAGAGTAACACCAATAGTCAAATCACTAGCCTAAATCTAGAAGCACTAGAGGGCAGAAGGGCAAAGTAGTAATAAAAAAATAGGCATTAAACTCTAATTTAGCAATACAGCTCAATAACAGCCTGTTGCAGTGCTCAGATAAACATAAGGACAAAAAACACTTTCCTTATCCCTTATGCGATAACAAATGCATATAAGTATTCTTTATTCTGGAGTGGCATTCGGGCATGGAATGGGTTGCCTGAACAAACCAGAAACACCAGTGTAACTTAACATCATTTAAAACATTAGTAAAGATGCAAGACTAGACTCGGACCACGTAGGACGCAATAATCGTCTGTGTAAAAGAAGCGTCTGTAATATATAAGATACGATAAATACTTTTTCTTGTGGAATAAAAACAAACTGCTCCAACTGTAAACTTTTAAAAGATGTCAGGTCTGATACCATAGTTCTTCAGTTTTGTTGGTCAGTGACTAGCCTTATACCTACCCACCAACAGCATAACAAGAGGGGGGCGGAAAAGATGGTCTTCCCTGGCGTCAAAGATTGGATAAAAACTCCACAAAACTGGTGCTGGGAACCCATACTATCTGAAACAATGTGTGTGTTAGATTATTTTTAACAGAAGAGAAAATAAAGAGCTGAGCAATTATTCCCTACTGGCATTGTAGGCACGGTTGCCGAGCGGCAGCGCGTTCGACTGGCGTACCGTAGGTCCTGAGTTCGAATCCTGGTGAAGGCTAGGATTTTCTCCCGGATCTGAGAGAGTGTCACTGAGTCTACACAAATCTGACGGGTACCTGACCTAAGTAGGGCTAAACTAAAGTAAAGGCGGCTGGGCATTGTGCCAAGACCATCGTAAATACTTACGGTGGTCTTGATTGTGCTGGCCACACAATAACCTAGTATGTCGTGGCCACAGAAGCTGGTGATAAATTTGGTCCGAAGGGTACTTTACTTTTTTTTTTACGAGATTCGCAAATGAAATCCTCAGAAATGGTAGACTTGCGCCAAGTCCAAAATAAAATCAGAACATTCAAATAAAAGCATGACAATCTATCTATGCTATGGTAGGCCTAGGCGAAATGCCCAATCTAAAGAAACGACTTTTTTTAAAGAATTTGAAAAATACGAAAATATCAACTTTTTTTTGTTGTGTAAATTGTAGCATAATTAGATTAAGTGTGTCTCCTACATTAAATGCGTAATTTATCACTTTTATTGTTATTTTTTTTACTTTTGGTGTACTATAATTTTTCTTTTCTCATGCTCCTAACAAATGTCTGCTTGTGTCGTTTCCGCTCATGAAAAAACCATTTCCGGGTGGCAATCAGTGTATCAAAAGAGAAAAAAAAAACAACAGTAATGCAAGAAAAAAATACTTCCTTTTCATCAACAAGATCATTAACAAAGTCACGATCTTGGACCAAAGTTTTCATTTAGAGCTGCAGACGCATGTTTATGTGTGTGTGGGTGGATTATTATTTTTTTTAGATTACCTCCCTTTTTTAACTGAACTATACAATTAGTTCTTCCCCGAAAGAATTATTCTTGTTCATTGTTCTTGTTTTGTTATTTATGCAATTAGCACTACACATTTTTTTATATTATTCTTTGAAATGTAAGGGAAAGGGGATTAAACTTAACAAATTGCAAAGATTTTAAGATTCTTTTAAGGTCAGAAACCCAAACGCATCTATTTCTATCAATTCATCGAAAGCATTTATGTATATATAATCTATATAATATACACTGTTTACGTGTATAGCATGTAATAATAGTTTCTATATTGTATTTGATATTGCCTTTCTAGCTCAGGGAACTCAAACACGCGGACAGAGGGCCGCATGCGACCCAGCAAGTGGAATTTTATGGCCCGCTAGTAAGCTTACAAAAAAAAAGTAGGCCTACTATTAGTGAAATTAAGACAGATAGTTTACACATCACATTTTATTGTTAATTTTATATACGTAACATAACACTTTGGTATAATTCTTTGTGTCTAAATTGTAATATTATTAGTGGTTAAAAGTAGTAAAATGAGTTAAGATGTATGAAGTGTGTCAAGGGCAACAGCCCCCCCCCCCCCGACACACACACACAAAACCCGATACTAGTAAACAAAAAACACACACCTAGAGCTTTATGGGACATGATGGCCGAGCGGCAGCGCGTTAGGCAGGCGTACCGAGGGTCCTGGGTTCAAATCCTGGTGACGGCTGGGATTTGTTTCCGGGTTGTGGAGGGTGTCCCTGAGTCTACGCAGCTAAAGTAAATGCGGCTGTGCATTGTGCTGGCCACATAATCGCCTATTATGCAGTGGCCAGGGAAACTGTTGAACGCTGCTTCACCGGCCTTATGGATCAATTTCGGGATACTTTACTTGTACACATATAGCTTTGAGTTCACGCATGCAGATGTGTTTAAATCTGAGATGTGAAACACCTGTACAATTTTCGCCATTGGCAAGTTCTGCCTAGAGTTATTTGTGGGTCTTGTTTTTGATATCCCGTAGACATGGCCTGTCCATCTGACATACTGTAGGTTCGTATGTTTTAAGAGCTCGTTATTGGTTTCGTAGTACTACTGTGAGATGTTCAATATGCCTCTAGGGCAGCGGATGTGAAAAGAACTAGTAACTAAAAAGTAAGTAAAAAAAGAACTGTTCTTTTTTCTTGCGTGGCGAACTGGGTCCATGTTTTCATGGCGTACAGAAAAATGCTGACCACACATGCGCGGTAAGCATCAATTTGTGTGTTGAAGTCAAGCATCCTTTTGTTGTCCTATCCTCTCTGTGATTGCTTAGACCTGGTTGTGGATGCCTTGCCGATCCTATTGATGATTTCCGTATCTAGTGACTGATCACTGGAGATGGCGGAGCCAAGGTTGGTAAACTGCTCCACAACATCTAGTTGATGTTAATGGTGATGTTGGGCGGGTCTTCACCGTGAGATCACGTTAGTGTTTTTGATGCTGATGTTAAATGATGTTACGGACCCTCTATCAATAGAATAAATTGTCGCACCCTGCACCTGTCCATGATTCAAAATCTCCTCTTGCATTTTGATAGTGTCGTAGAGGATGTTAATAATAGGTTTCTCTGACTAGCTCAAGAAACCCGAGTGCATGTCCTAATGGCATGTTCTGTTAGCTTCTTCGATGCATTGATGGTTAAGTACAAGGGATAAATTTAGACGTATCTTTGTGTTATACATTCATTTACAATAAATAAAAAAAGTATGTCTCTTACGTACGGTTGTATAAATGACACTGCTCCTTCCTACCGTCAAGAGCTGATATCAAAGCACGTGTCATCAAGGGAACTGCGCGCTTTATCAAAGTCAATCTTTAAAACTCCCAGTGTGTCTGGACACAAATTGAAGTACCTAGGAGTGCGCTCATTTGAATCTGTAGCGCCTTCTTTGTGGAACAGCTTGCCCCAGACACTGAGAATCTAAGACAAGAGAGTCTTTTAAAAAGAACTTAAAGACCTTTCTCTTTGGCTAGTGACTGAGTGCTTTACATACTAATAGGCTACATCTGCCACTGCAATTCACACCAAGAGCGCACTGAGAATGCTAAATTTGATGGCATGGATAGAAGCGCAATAAAAAATGACTTTTTTAAATTATTATTATAAATTACCATTATTCTTATTTAATATGGCTTATACTTTTTTTTATATAATATTCTCGCAAAAATATCATAGCCGGGGAACGTTATTGTTACTTTAGTAATATTGCTAAAATATTTTTTGTTGCGATTCTCCATGTTCTTTTTCCTCACCGTTATCAACTCCCAGTGGAGCGTAGGCCATTAAGAATAATTTCTTGCCAAGTCTTCCCGTTTCTAGATGTCGTCTCTGCCTATCAGCTCTCTTTCGCGTTTGGCTACACTATTACACGTTATTACACAGGCGTTTTGACATATGACATATGTTTAAAAAGAAATATTTTTCCTCGCCTACATTTTGTCATGATCAGCCTCAAAAACTCAAAACTTAGAACATACTTTTTTCGACGCCATAAATCAACCTAAACCACAATTTTTTCAGACATAAATTGATAATGGCCAGTAAAAATAATTAAGTTACTTCTTTAATTAGAGAACAAAAATATGTGTGCCTTTTAACGAGTTCAATTCGTTTTAATCACAATATCATCTATGATTCAAAATATTTAACATTCGTTGCTTTTGCTCAATCATATACTGGTGACATTTTTAGTCAGAAAATGTGTGCTGCATATCGTCACTTGTGGACAACCCGTTTCATTGCGGTATTAAAGAAAGATGGATAAGTATCTAGATATGTATATAGATGGGTAGATATATTGGTAGCTAGATAGCTCAATAACTGGTTAGATAGATAGATATATTGGTAGCTAGATAGCTCAATAACTGGTTAGATAGATAGATATATTGGTAGCTAGATAGCTCAATAACTGGTTAGATAGATAGATATATTGGTAGCTAGATAGCTCAATAACTGGTTAGATAGATAGATATATTGGTAGCTAGATAGCTCAATAACTGGTTAGATGGATAGATATATTGGTAGCTAGATAGCTCAATAACTGGTTAGATAGATAGATATATTGGTAGCTAGATAGCTCAATAACTGGTTAGATGGATAGATATATTGGTAGCTAGATAGCTCAATAACTGGTTAGATGGATAGATATATTGGTAGCTAGATAGCTCAATAACTGGTTAGATAGATAGATATATTGGTAGCTAGATAGCTCAATAACTGGTTAGATCGATAGATATATTGGTAGCTAGATAGCTCAATAACTGGTTAGATGGATAGATATATTGGTAGCTAGATAGCTCAATAACTGGTTAGATAGATAGATATATTGGTAGCTAGATAGCTCAATAACTGGTTAGATGGATAGATATATTGGTAGCTAGATAGCTCAATAACTGGTTAGATGGATAGATATATTGGTAGCTAGATAGCTCAATAACTGGTTAGATGGATAGATATATTGGTAGCTAGATAGCTCAATAACTGGTTAGATGGATAGATATATTGGTAGCTAGATAGCTCAATAACTGGTTAGATGGATAGATATATTGGTAGCTAGATAGCTCAATAACTGGTTAGATGGATAGATATATTGGTAGCTAGATAGCTCAATAACTGGTTAGATGGATAGATATATTGTTAGCTAGATAGCTCAATAACTGGTTAGATAGATAGATATATTGGTAGCTAGATAGCTCAATAACTGGTTAGATGGATAGATATATTGGTAGCTAGATAGCTCAATAACTGGTTAGATAGATAGATATATTGGTAGCTAGATAGCTCAATAACTGGTTAGATGATAGATATATTGGTAGCTAGATAGCTCAATAACTGGTTAGATGGATAGATATATTGGTAGCTAGATAGCTCAATAACTGGTTAGATGGATAGATATATTGGTAGCTAGATAGCTCAATAACTGGTTAGATGGATAGATATATTGGTAGCTAGATAGCTCAATAACTGGTTAGATGGATAGATATATTGGTAGCTAGATAGCTCAATAACTGGTTAGATGGATAGATATATTGGTAGCTAGATAGCTCAATAACTGGTTAGATGGATAGATATATTGGTAGCTAGATAGCTCAATAACTGGTTAGATGGATAGATATATTGGTAGCTAGATAGCTCAATAACTGGTTAGATGGATAGATATATTGGTAGCTAGATAGCTCAATAACTGGTTAGATGGATAGATACATAGATAGAAAGCCAGAAAGGTAGACAGACAGATCGATAGATACATAGATAGAAAGCCAGAAAGGTAGACAGACAGATCGATAGATACATAGATAGAAAGCCAGAAAAGTAGACAGACAGATCGATAGATACATAGATAGAAAGCCAGAAAAGTAGACAGACAGATCGATAGATACATAGATAGAAAGCCAGAAAGGTAGACAGACAGATCGATAGATACATAGATAGAAAGCCAGAAAGGTAGACAGACAGATGGATAGATACATAGATAGAAAGCCAGAAAGGTAGACAGACAGATCGATAGATACATAGATAGAAAGCCAGAAAGTTAGACAGACAGATCGATAGATACATAGATAGAAAAAAAAGTACATGGATGGGTAGATTTAATGATATATTGATAGAAAGAAAAATATATAGGCTACATAGACACCCAGACACATAGATGTATAGATAGACAGACAGATAGTAATGACCAAACCCAAAGACAATGTCTGATGTATGACACAATATCATCAGCTCCACAGTGTGACAAGGCGGCATAACACAATGTCACAGAAAACGGAGACCATTTTGACATTCATTTCACGCATGGCCGATCAGAAATTAAAAATCTCTTTATTTATTTTTCCCAGGCTTTGAAAGTATTGATCTCATCATGCTTCTAATAATAAACTTAGGTCCCCCCTAATCAAGTGGGATTATTTTAACATCAATTTCATCGTTAGAACAACATTTTCTTTTTCAAGCTTAAAATTTCAAGAACCTCTTACAGTGTTTTTAAAAACACCAATCTTTTTTTTTATTTCAATGTCGCAAAATGATTTTTAAATAAACTTAACTATGTTGCGCAATTTTTTATCGTTTGTTATTGCATCCTTATTTAACAGGATGTAGGCTATTTGAATGGGGAAGGGGGGGGCGATATATTAATTTTATATTAACTAACCGGACTTTACAAAATTGTTGATTGTAGTTTTGTTTTTTATTACTTAATCTTCGGTGGTATAATGCGTAATCAGTATAGGGTTATGAAAAAATATTTGGTTCATGTTAGCCTTGAACAGAATACTAAATTTCGAATACGGATGCAAAACATGGCTGAGTAATTATGTAGCCGGATTAATCATTTAGAGCAAATTTATTTTTTATTATGACGATTATGTTGACACTCCCCCCCCCCCCCCATATTATATGTCTTTTGTGAATGTTCTAAACAGAACTAATTTGTGAATAGCTATGATCTCATCTTTAAAACTTTATAAATCTAACAACTACGTTTTTTTGTGTTTATTCATCTCATTTTTTTAATTTCCTGTCGAAATTCGTATTCAGGATGAGGAGAGTTGGGGATAGGGATGAGTTGGGGATAGGGATGGACGTTTATTCTATCATATGTAGCCCTATAGGAATAAAGTGGTCTAAAAATAGATGCTTACTTGCTTAGTTCCTTTGGTTCCTCGTGGAACATAGGGCACTCGATTCTGGGCAGCCGCTTTAAGTTTACCCCATGAAAGGTTGCAGCTTGTTATTTTGTCATTAATGCAACTAAAAGCTATAAAATATAATATACTTTACTTTTCTATCTTTACTTTATTGTCCGTAATTGACTCCCACCCCCACCTCCACACACATACAAAAAAAAAACAAATAACAACAGCATCCAAAACAACAACAACACTATACAATAACAAAACACACACCACTTACACAAAACACACAATTTTTACTGAACAGGGTAGCGAAGAAGCTAAGGGAAATTATATTTTGACTAAGTTTATCGTCTTGAACAAAGTTTAGAAAATCATTTTGTTTTTTTAGGGCGATATTTCCACCACCCCGTCCACACGTATCCCCCCACCCCTACACACTATACTAACTATATTACTGGCACCAATTCTGTGCGTCACCAAGTCCTCGCCTCACTGGTATTGTTATGGGGCTGGGGATCGATAGCCGGTTATGATTGGCTAGTG
Organism: Anisus vortex; assembly: GCA_949126835.1. Lineage (NCBI taxonomy): Eukaryota > Metazoa > Mollusca > Gastropoda > Planorbidae > Anisus > Anisus vortex. The sequence goes on from OX421500.1 coordinate 9,459,057, forward strand.
AATAGAAAGTGTTGAAGGAAGAAAAGCCCACCGTCCAGTGAATGAACGCGCAGTTGTCATCTAGTAATAGGATGCTATGAATGTCACAAAACTTTGTGGCCAAATCTATGTCTTTTTAGTGTATTTCTAAGTACAGAAAGAAGAGACAAAAATTATATTTTTTCTCACTATGGGAACTTGGATATTTTGTAGAAAGGAAACTAGCGCGCTTAGGTCGATTTTAAGCGTAGCTTTGATTTTTCTGAGGGTTTCATCATCGTCATCAGAAAGTTTAGCTTCATCAACGGACACAATTTCTCAAACATCGACTTTTCCATCAGTTGATGAAAGTAGCGCAACTAGAAGTTCTGCCAATGCTAATGATATTCCGGGAATCGTAAGAGACAGAGCATTGGAAGAAAACAGTTTTCAAAAACCTGCATATCAACTAATTTATTCTGAGGACAATTTTGGCAACGACAAGGAAAACTTTGTTGACTTCAAGACCGACGATTCAAATTCAAACCATGAATTTTCTGAATTGTTAAACGCCAAGATAAGAAAAGCGACCATGGGTTTTTTACACAAGAGACCTTGGTTTCATTCGTGGAGTGGGAGAAAACGTCAGGACGATCTGGCTTGGAAATATGCGGATGAAGTAATCGGCCGAGGTCTCCCCAAAGCACCGAAACCGGAAAACAATTTTGGCCACGTGAGTCAATCCGCCAGCACCAAGTCTTCACATAAAACAAAAAGAGCTCACTCTAACTCAAGACCACGCGGTAATTCTTTCACTACGCTTCGACGTGATGAAACAATATCAGATAGAGGTAAGATAAAGTCAAAATACACTAAGACGAAACATATTTCAGAACTTAAGTCTAAATATACTCTAATGAATGCAGACAGACTTGTCAAAACAAAAGCTGGATATTCAGAAGTTGTTCCGATCAAAGGTGCTAAAAACAGGCTCAAAAGATCGGCTTCGATTATGCCGCTTGGTGATGATTTGTATTTGCAGTCAAATCCCAACAGTGAAATTGCACCCAATACAAAATTGGACGAGACTGTATTCAGAAAGACTTGTTTATTCTTTGACGATTCTCAACCTATTGGTAAGCTCAGAAATACGTGTATATTACGATATATTAAAGATGCAAACGAAAATAAAAACCAACATTCTTCTGAATCCTCTGGTGAAAAAATAGACAATGAGTTGACTCCGTATACGTATGAAGGTATCAAACAGAGTTCAGATAAAATGTTTGAAGGACTAAATTTAAAAGTTCCAGAAAGCATTCCTTCAATTTACAAAGGTGAACTAAAATCTTTAGACAATAGTTTGGCAGATCCAGAAATTGGTTTCCAACCTGGTCATGGAAGTCTAAATCTGAAAGATTCGCTGGAAACAACAAAGACTGTTGAAGTTATCAACGATTGCATTGAACTGTTGAACGGACCTAATTGTATACGGCTGATGGACGATGTTATAAATGACATCTCTCAAATGACAAATGAGCCACCAGATGTATCGTCGGCCGATTTTCGAGACGCACTCAGCGAGGATACGATTGACGAAGTGCAACCGCTTGCTTCGAGCCCAAACGTGCAAGGACAGTTGGTTGGCGATTTGAGTAGTGGAGCCATGGATTCGATTCGTTCATCAGATAACGATGAATCCGGACTTGGAGATGATCCCGAATCTCTAACCGAGAAAGAGCAAGGAGGACCCAATAAAATTAACAATTTCAACAAGGAGAACAGGACGGCTTTGGTGAAAGCCGTTGAAAATGTGCTAACGGACCATACTCAAATGAAAGAACATGATATGCTCAAGAGCTCTGACTCGTCTTTTTTAGATTCGCCAGAAGAATCGTCTATGAAGGACCAAGACTTTGGCTTCATGCTGCCCACGAACCCTTCCATATATGCATACAAACACCTGCTGGCTTCAAAATCACCTCCGAATTCCAACCCCAACCCAGTGAGAATGAGGTACGCCAACGAAATGAACGGAAGAATCTCAAATCTCCTAGCTCCGTCCTCGTCGAGGCCCTTCAATTATTTCAACACTCAAACGTTGACACCGGATAACCGTTTCCAGGTAGAGAAGCCAGAACTCTTCTTCCCCAATGAAGGTAAATCCAGGTCTTACGTTCGCTTCTTGAAGATGCTGTCTGAAAGTAACGAAATGCCTCGGTTCTGGGACGGACGTGAATTCAATGCAAGACAACCGTTTCCTGGTTCGATTCTTAACGCTTTTAACGATTCCATTTTCAATAGTCAATATAATTCAGGGCCGTTCTTTCAAAGGAATCCAGTTTCACAAACGTTGTTGGAATCGCATGATGCATCCATTTTCAAAAGACCTTCGTTTCATTCTTGGTCGGGAAAACGGAACGCCATTAAAGATATCACTTATAAAAGACCCTCTTTTCACTCTTGGTCAGGAAAACGGGACGGTATTCAAAATGTGATTACCAAAAGACCTTCGTTTCATTCTTGGTCGGGAAAACGGAACGCCATCAAAGATCTCACTTATAAAAGACCCTCTTTTCACTCTTGGTCAGGAAAACGGGACGTTCGTGAAATTGGTAAAAGTTTTAAAAGACCATCATTTCACTCATGGTCAGGAAAACGGGACGGTATACAAAATGTGATTACCAAAAGACCTTCGTTTCATTCTTGGTCGGGAAAACGGAACGCCATTAAAGATCTCACTTATAAGAGACCCTCTTTTCATTCTTGGTCAGGAAAACGTGAAATTGGAAAAAGTTTTAAAAGACCATCATTTCACTCTTGGTCAGGAAAACGGGACGGTATTCAAAATATGATGTCTAAAAAACCATCTTTTCATTCATGGTCAGGTAAAAGGGACGATTATCAAAATGTGTTGTCTAAAAAACCATCTTTTCATTCATGGTCAGGTAAAAGGGACGATTATCAAAATGTGTTGTCTAAAAGACCATCTTTTCATTCATGGTCTGGAAAACGGGACGATTATCAAAATGTGTTGTCTAAAAGACCATCTTTTCATTCATGGTCTGGAAAACGGGACGATTATCAAAATGTGTTGTCTAAAAGACCATCTTTTCATTCATGGTCTGGAAAACGGGACGATTATCAAAATGTGTTGTCTAAAAGACCATCTTTTCATTCATGGTCTGGAAAACGGGACGATTATCAAAATGTGTTGTCTAAAAGACCATCTTTTCATTCATGGTCTGGAAAACGGGACGATAATCAAAATATGATGTCTAAAAGACCATCTTTTCATTCTTGGTCAGGATAGCGTTAACATTAAAGTAAAGCTTAAGTAAGGTTACATCATTTTTGGTTTTGTTTTTAATATTGGTCTTTTGTTAGAAGAATTGTATTTCCATGAAATTGATATGTTTTAAAAAAAGATAAACCTATTCTTGATCTCTCAAACTATTTTTTTATTGACGCCAAAGTTTCTGTTTCCTAGTTACAATAAAAACCAATGACTTATTGTTAGTGACGGGATGTAAGCTGGTAGAAACATTCTAAGAAAGATTTGGTCGTTACCGAGCCAGAAGTGAGTTTGCCTATGCCATAAATACTTCCAGACTAATATTAATAAACCTTCCTTACACTTCAAATCCCTAGTTTTTGCCCCCTCTCCTGCCTCCTTTCTGAGCGCTCATAATTAATCAAACTTGCATGTTCTTTGGAAGACATAATAATACCAAATGATTGTGATGATACGTTGTTGTTTGTTTGTTTTTTCTAACTAAAATACATATTGTTGTCAAATAATGAAAAACCAAAAAGAAGAAGTTTAATTATATTATTGAGTTTATATTTAGACTGATAGATGAGACATTAGGAAAATTTTTAACTTCATTGACGAAACAGAAATAAAAATCAAAAAGAAAAGTTATAAAAATAATAAAAATGAGTGAGTTTTCTTTACTTATGTTTTAATGAGTGGTCATTTTTTTTAACCTTAGTAATTGTTATTGAAACTTGTGAATTAAAAAAATAATGACCGTTGTAATTCGAATTATTTTTTTTAAATTATCATTCCCTGTCGTATGTAGACGGGGTCTTACATTTTCTTGTCTTACAATTATATATTTGGCCTAAGCTTATTTAAAGTAGAATTGTGTTATACAAAAATAAAACTTGTGAGAAATGTTTTTTGTAAAGAAAAATTTTGACATACCGTGACACGACGTGCTTGCAGGAAACACGGCCCCTTTCTCAAGAATAAAGTTCCCTATACACATTTAAAAAAAAAGATATCTTAAAAATGTTTCATTTATTTTTAAATCACAATGTATCGAGAAGAAAAAAAATGAAAGTAAAAAATAAAAGTACAAAAAACAAGACAAAAATACTTTGAAAACCAAAACAATGTTTTTATTATTTTTTATTTTGTTATGCTAGATGGGCCAATGTTGTATAGAAACTCGCGTGAAGTGGTACATGACACAATGGCACATCACATGCAGGTTATATAAGTTTTAATGTTCCCACAGTGGTGGCAACTGCTTGACTCCAGATTGTGTCAAAGAGAATTGACTCCAGATGGTGGCTGAGGGTGGAATAGACTCCAGATGGTGTTTGAGAGAAGAGCATTTACTCCAGATGGTGTCTGATAGAATTTGCTCCAGATGGTGTCTGAGAGAATTTGCTCCAGATGGTGTCTGAGAGAATTGACTCCAGATGGTGTCTGAGAGAATTGACTCCAGATGGTGTCTGAGAGAATTTGTTCCAGATGGTGTCTGAGAGAATTTGCTCCAGATGGTGTCTGAGAAAATTGTCTCTTGAAATGGTGTCTGAGAGAATTAGCTCCAGATGGTGTCTGAGAGAATTTGCTCCAGATGGTGTCTGAGAGAATTAGCTCCAGATGGTGTCTGAGAGAATTAGCTCCAGATGGTGTCTCAGATAATTAGCTCCAGATAGTGTCTGAGAGAATTAGCTCCAGATGGTGTCTGAGAGAATTAACTCCAGATAGTGTCTGAGAGAATTAGCTCCAGATGGTGTCTGAGAGAATTTGCTCCAGATGGTTTCTTTTAATTAAAATTTATTTCATCCCCTGGCGGCGAAATGAATATCCCTATTGACTTTTGCCTTTTGTAACATCTTCGGCCTCTTCTTTTGAAGTAATAGCATTTGAACTGAGTGATAGTTGAAATTTCTGTTGAGAGTAAAATAATAACATGTAAAAAAAATATTGCATTTTTTTCTAAAAGCGCACAGTGTGCATTCAAAATAAATAATAAAACAACATCAGATTCCTACTAATTTGGTATTTAATCAAACCCCATAAGCTAATGCTTTAGAATATAGGCCTAAATATCTCAAAAGATTGCAAAAGTAAGATAATTTCTTTATGTTTTAGCGAACAAACCACTAAAATATTGAACCAAAATTACAAGTCACAGAATAATTTTGTGTTATCTTATATGTTACAGAAGCTTCTTCTGTAAAAAAAAAAAAGTATATAAACAAGAGTATAGGCTATCTTTGGTATCCTTTGAAAAGAACAATCGTTTTAACAGCCCTGTGTAATTATTATTATAGTTTTCAAATATATCTATTTAAAAATGCTTTTTAAAAACAACATTCATCATAATTATGTTAAGGTTTACATCTTTTTTTTAATGTATTTTTACTTCAAATATGTCTTACATTTTCAAAATTCATTTTGTGTAGGCCTAAAGCAAAGCATAAAATAGTTTTAAACACAAAAATAGATATAATCTAAAAATCAGAAGAAAAAATTAAACCTTAAGTAATCTACTTAATCTACTGAATTTGACATCAAAATAAAATATTTGAAACAACAAAAGAATGTAACATCTCAAATTATGTTCTACGAAGTGTCCTCAAAAAAGGACGCTAGCAGGATATGGGTAAAGTTTTTTCCTACGAATGTCGAAAAACTCAGCAATTTTGAGTCGACCAATAAATATTCTATAAAAAATGTCAAACTACCACTAAAATGTAGCCTATCGCTGATGACATTTCTTTCAATATTTAGTTGTTTGTTGTTGTTTATTGTTGATGGCATATTTCAATTTGCTGTTGTTTAATTATTTTTCCTGGCTTTTGTTAGTTGCTCAAACTGTTTTTTTATTATTGTTAGTTTACTGAGCCAGATTTTAAAATTTAGAAATAATTCAATTAATTGTCTAATTAGCCTACATCCCAGCGGGCTCAACACGTCGTATCGAGGGAGGGGGTTCCCACGTTTTTCGTGGGTTTCGCGTTGTTGTTTTTTTGTATATAACTAAATAATAATATAATATTTGTATAGCGCTGCCAACAAACATAATGTAAGCTCAGAGCGCTTTTAACATACACTAAGAACACGGACATTACTCTAGGCTAGGAGACAAAACTAACTGATGATATAAAACAAATATTAAAATATCAAATAAATGTAGCATTAACTGACCCAACCTATAAGTATGACAGTAGCGGTCTAAAGCATGTTAAATTAAATGTTAACTAAGGTAAATCTTGACATAATTAGTTTTAAAGTTCATTTTGAAAGTATCAATTGAGCTTGTTCGCCTGCGTTGAACGGGAAGTAGATTCCACACCTTCGGACCGGATACTGAGAAGGCTCTAATGCCAACGGTCGTCAGAGAGAAACGGGGCACTTCCAGAAGCGATGAGTTGGCAGAACGAAGTGTTCTTTGCGGGACATATGGTGTAGGCCTAATTAGTTCCTTGAGATAGGACGGTATCTCGTTATTAAAAAGGCACTGATGGCAAAGTAGCGCCACTTTGTTTTCAATTCTGGCTTTCACACAATTACACTGACCTCCGTGGAGTGGAGAAGCGGGCGAGAATGAAACAATACCAGCAATTTAAGCCTCCTTTCCCCCTCCCATCCCCAACGACCAATTTCTTTAGTAGGCCTACATTTTATTTTAACTATTAAATACCCATGTGTAAGAGGATGCAAATTTAAAAGGGCCAACATATTATTTTAGCGACAAGTAGCTAACAAAAGGATTTTTTTTATTATATTTTGGTAGAAGTCTTGTATTAGTTATAAAAAAATACTCAAACCTTGAATAAGTAAAAACAATACTTGCATAAGCGCAGGACGCAATAATTACCGGTATACTCTTTACTCAGCGGGCACACCACGTCGTATCGACGGGGGAAAAACGTGCTTTCCGCGTATTTTTGTGGTTTCCACGTTTTTTCCCCGTCGATACGACGTGGTGTGCCCGCTGGGTAGGCTACCGGTATACTCCTTGGTAGACGCGTCTCAATGGATATGAGCTGACGACCTAGGGTACTCTTTGGTCACGCCTGTAAATTATAAGACTTATACTTTAATCGTGGAAATTGGAAAAAGCGCAGAACACAGATTAGATAGACCTTTAATTAGGCCTAGGCTACTCTTTAGAAGGCGTATCTTTGCGTAGAAAAGTATTACCTACTAAAACCATCAATGGACGTAGGACGCAATAGACCTATTCTTCAAAAGAGTTGTCTGTAGAGAATAATATGATGAGAATGAGACTTATATATAACTACCTGATAAGCTTAGGACATCATACTTTTGTTTTCAGAAGAATTAAATTTAAAAAAAAACAACTATTGTGATACCGGTATTTTAGTTAGTGGCGTGGTAAAAGGGTTGGGCGGAAGTGGGGGGGGGGGCAGGACATATAGTCCTGCCCACAGAATAAAAATAATATCTATATTCTATATCTATTCTGTGGGCCGAACAATCAAATTGTAGGCCGACTATAATTCAAATACACATGCACACATTCAATATCAAATGTTTACAAAGATGTCTTTTATCTGCCTATCAATGATTATTCATTTAGATTAACTTGATATTAAAATTATAATATTATTATTATGAACATGAAAACGTAGGCCTTATGTAGCAAATGAAATAATTTGTCTCTAGAATCAGATTTTAAAAATAATACAGTAGATAACTAATCAATACAATGAATTATAATTGTGCCAAGTGTGGCACGCGTACCTACCGTTGGTTGCCGATCCCTGCTCCAGATCACTGCATCACTCATTGTAATTGAATTTGTATCATCGAAGAAGAAGTCAGAGAACATCTTAAAGATCTTCACTGGCTCTCAGGAATTTAAGAGCATTGATTTTAAGGTTTCATGCGCTCACGTATGCACGGCACCTTCCTGTCTTTGAAAGTATGTGTCATTAAAGGTCTGTGCTTCTCATCATATCCTTTATTCGGGGTTTCCAGGGTCGTTGGGCACTAAGAGAAGACTGTTAAAGTGCGCTACTTTGAATCAGACACTGAACATTTCTCAGGCAAAAGAGTCTTTTAAGTAAGAGTTTAAAGACATTTCTCTTTAGTCCTTTATTTGCGCCTTCAACATCGCAACTTCTGCAACTGAACTTAATGGAGATATGCACAGAATAAATTATCACTGTTATTATTACTATTCTTAAGAAAAACAGCATTTAGGCCCTACAAGTTTCCTTGACAACGGCCTACAGGGACAGAACAATGCACACACACAGTTACTTGTAGGCCTACTCAACTAATGTCCGTTAGTCAGTTAGTCTACGTATCAGGGCCTGGGAGACTCAGGGACACTCTTCGACCCCAGTAAAAATAGCACGGCATTTAGCAGGACTCGAACTTTGATTTTCAGTATGGCATCCGGGCGCCTAAACCAAATTGCCCTTCTAAGTCTATGAAGGCCAGCTTAGGCTAATACTAATATATATATATAGGCCTATATATATAAATATAGGCCTATAAGAAACAAACTTAAATGAATGATTACGCGTGGCTTAGTTCCTTAGTCAAACTATATCTTCTACTTAAAATTCTAGTTTGTTTGATTGTTTCCAAAAAAAAATATTTAGTCAAAAGCAATATAATGCTTACATTTTAAGCATGAAAATTGTTAGTTTTTTCTTACCAACTAAAAACCGTTCCGATTCGGGATTGAAATTTCGGCATCTCAAATTGGATGATGGTTGGCTCTATTAATTTCAAGAAACAATTGATGGCTGACCTAGAGTGATGTAGCCTACGTATGATGCATGTTTGTGTAGTGAGGGGGGGGGGTGGAGGTGGAAGTGGGGTAGATAATTGATTGTATCAACTATTGTTAAGCACAATATCCCCCCATCCTTGCCAGCCTTTCTATAAACATCTGTCAAACTTTTAAGAACTTTCCAGAGTATTTTTTTAAACCTCTAAATTATCCCAACATTTTCGACTTCTATCCCAATATTTTTTTAAGCATTTAAATCATAGGTTCTCAACGGGTTTTGTTCTCAATGGGAAGCTTTAGGGGGGCGCTGACATTCCCGGGGGGGATTGGGGGGCGATGAAGGGCAAGTGGGCGTTACAAACGTAGGCCTACCTGATATATTTTAACACCTCAGCTATTTGAATCGATTAGTTTTCGGAGGATGAAATGTGATGTAAACGCAAGTGCTGCTAAATATCTGATATCCCCCAACAGTATGCCCACATATTATTTTATTTAATAAGAAAAAGGAATCGCAGTGACTTTTCGATGAAGTAGGGGGTCTGTATTTGGCAAATAAAGTGTGCAGCCAGCTGGTCCTGTGGTTGGTTCACCGGACTGTTAACCTTGCTGATCGATCTGTCGCCCTAAAATCTGCTAATAGGCATATTATTGATATTTTTTATCTCTAATAATTTAACCGAGATGTCCTTAATGTGTTTTAATCTGTTTTAATCAACCGACCTACAACCTGCAGTATTGTTAAGCGGTATAGATAAGTAGTAATCATACAAAACTGGGTAGTTATTGTAATGCTTGAAAATATACATATAAATTCTTTAGTCATATAATATTTAGGCCTATATAATTTTCAAAACTTTTTACAGTTTGATCATTTCAAAGTTATAAGTTATAAATTGTAAACCATTTATTTTTTATAAAAGAAAGAAAAAAACAAAAATATTAGATAAAATAAAACGTGCTAATTATATCCTTTTAACTTAAAAAATGTTTCCACATTTGATTCAATATTGCTGGCGAACAAGTTTTGTTTTGTAATATAACAAACATTACTGATGATTAGACCTAGGGCTTTTGCAACCAAAATTGAAATAAAAATAGACAAATTGCTAGCAACACACCAGGCAAAGGATTCGCATTAATATTGATTTATTTAAACCTTTTGTTAAGGCAATTTTTTGATCTATTAATTCTTACAATTGAATATGTTTCCTTTTCAGTTTTTTTTTAAAGATAATTAATCACACAAAAAGTCTTGTCCGCCTAAAAAAAAGCGGAAACTATAGGCCAGATGGGAGGAAGGGGGGTGGGGCGGTGAGCGGAAAAATATTGTAAAAGGGGGCGGTGAGCTGAAAAAGGTTGAGAACCTATAAATGTGATTTAAATTATCCCAGCTATTAACTTTTCTACTTCCACCCCAATATTTAAGCATTTAAAATAGCCCAACTATTTCTACTTCTATCCCAAAATTTTTTTAGCATTTGAATTATCAGGACTATTTCAACCCAATATTTTTTAAGCATTTGAATTATCCCGACTATTTCTACTTCTATCCCAATATTTTTTAAGCATTTAAATTATCCCAGCTATTATCTTTTCTATTTCTATCCCAATATTTTTAAGCATTTAAAATATCCCAACTATTTCTTCTTCTATCCCAATATTTTTAAGAATTTAAAATATCCCGACTATTTCTTCTTCTATCCCAATATTTTTAAGCATTTAAAATATCCTAACTATTTCTTCTTCTATCCCAATATTTTTAAGAATTTAAAATATCCCGACTATTTCTAATTCTATCCCAATATTTTTAAGCATTTAAAATTATAAATATCCCGACTATTTCTACTTCTACCCCTAAAGAAATACTTGTCAGCTAAATTAAAATCATAACAAACCATAACCATAAGAAAAAGATATTTAAATTTATTACTTTTTTCTTTGCTTATTTAACTTTTTTTTTTTTTACAGACACTACCATTTTGCAGTGAAAATTTTTAATACCTGGTAATACAGTATATTAATATCCACCTATGAATACTACGATAAATTGTCCATTATTAGAGTAAAAAAATTAACATCAATGGAAAACCTTTTCTACAAGACAAGCAAAACAGGAGACAGTTGTTTGAATAAATATAACACTAACACAAGAACAAGTACAACAAAATAAAGAATAAATCGGGAATATCTGGGTTTTTATTACATGAATTGAAAAATAATGTTGACATGTATCAACCAACAGTTACAATATTTACCACATTCACAATATTTATGCATGGTAGCTATTTAGCCTTTCTATTATAGTAACTGTTGTTTCATTTGTGTGCAATAAATGTAAAGAAAAGGCCACAGTATCATTTAAATATGAAACTCAATGAGATTGTCTTTTTGGGAATTGTTAAGGCTTCATTAATGGTTGTTTACAATCATAGGGTGAATTTACATAAATGTTTAAATTGTACAGAGAAATGTAAAATAAGTAACATTCACTTTCACATCTATTCACTGGAGTGAATAATTATGAAATAAAAATTATGGTTTTGGTTTAGTATGTATGTTATAAAAATGAATGATATTGCTACTACATATGAAAGAATTGCATTGTAACAATTGGTTACAAACTAGTAGCATATTATGTATACACCATATGTTACATATTGATTAATATCATTGCTAGGCTACATTGTGGTAATGTCCAGGAAAACCATCTAAGAACTACTGCCATTCTAGTTTACATTGTATTAGAAATATTTTCATAATTACAAAAAACTCACAATGATTAAGTTTTGCAGTATGATTAAAAACTAGAATGTTAAACATTAATCAGATATGCTAGAAAACATGATGTCTCTTGATAACTGCCAATGTCATGAATAATCAAAATGTTTTTAGGGTATTATGTTGTTTTTCAAATGCTTCTTTGAATGGAAACATGTAAAAATGTTCACCAAAATATGAAAGTACAAGTTTTATCTGTTTAAATAAAGCATGCTAAGCAATATAATATATTAAGAAAATATACATACAATTCATATATAGACACTTGTTAACAAATTTTACCCTGACAATATTTGTACACTGACTGCATTGAGCTGAGATATTGACTTTTAGTATTCCCCACAATTAAAAGTACCTTTCCGACCAAATTCATCATAGGGCCAGTGAAGCAGCGTTCACCAGTTTCTGTGGTCACGACATACTAGGTGGTCAACACCTGCCCAGCCGCCTTTACTTAACCCCAACTAAAGTCATGTAAGCATCAGAGATGGGTAGACCATCGAGACCCAGGAAAAAATCCTAGCCTTCACCAGGATTCGAACCCAGGACCTCCTGTACACCAGTCGAATGTGCTGCCGCCACTGTGCCACATATTCCCCATTATTGCAGTTTTTGAATTTCATGGATTTTAGTCAACATTCAAATTTCTATTAACCCAATAACATTTACCTTAAACTTACATTTCAAATTTTAAAAACTTTGCAACATGAAATAAAATTGAAACCTTTTTTGAAAACAATAACCTTTAAGTATCCCTTCTAAAAAAACCAAGCCACCTTATGAGAGAATTTTTTTAAGTACCCCCCCTTCCCACCCCACCCATAAGTTGTATATCTGATCCCTTGGAATTAATTCAGCCAAGGCACCTGGTTGTTGTAGAAATGTTTGGATTTCCATAAATAAAATGTCTTCATGTTTTGAGTGTAAGTTTCCCTTCACCAATTCATCTTCCTGGAAGAGAACAGGAATTTTGATTTTGGGACACCATCTGATTCTGTTGGGTTTGTCCAGAACCCGGAGGTCGACTCTGTGAGGAATTCTGTTGAAGCTGACAGCTTAAGGCCAACCCTTGACACTTTTTAAGCCACATCTCTTTGAGTTTCATGGCCTCCTCTCTCATGGACAAGATCTGAACCCTCAGTATAGAGTTATTCCTCTCAAGCAAGCTGGCCCGGGTGGCCAATTGGTCCTCCCGTAGCTTTCTCATGTCTCTTGACCTTTTTGCTGCATCGTTGTTCCGTCTGCGGCGCTCAAAATATTTTTCATCTTTCTGGTTGTCAGGAATGGGCTTTTTCTCACCCCTGGCTCGTCGATTTTTATCTGAGTTTAATGTGTTCAGAACTTTTGCTAAAGCAGAACTGGAAACATCTAGTAATAGAAAAAAAAATATACATTTAGTCATTTATTGGGTGAAGCCAACAATTTTACTTAGTGGATGCAGAAGACAACTTCACTTAGAGGTTTATGCAGACAACTTCACTTAGTGATTGAAGCAGAAAACTTCACTTAGTGTAGACAACTTCAGTTTGTGGTTTAAGCAGACAATGTCACTTAGTGGTTTAAGCAGACAATGTCACTTAGTGGTTTAAGCAGACAACTTCACTTAGTGGTTTAAGCAGACAATGTCACTTACAAAGGGAAAGCAGACAACATCACTTAGTGGTTTAAGCAGACAACTTCACTTAGTGGTTTAAGCAGACAACTTCACTTAGTGGTTTAAGCAGACAATGTCACTTACAAAGGGAAAGCAGACAATTTCACTTAGAGGTTTATGCAGACAACTTCACTTAGTGATTGAAGCAGAAAACTTCACTTAGTGTAGACAACTTCACTTAGTGGTTTAAGCAGACAATTTCACTTAGTGGTTGAAGCAGATAATTTCACTTAGTGGTTGAAGCAGACAAATTTCACTTAGTGGTTGAAGAAGACAATGTCACTTACAAAAGAAAATCAGACAATTTCACTTAGTGGTTGAAGCAGACAAATTTCACCTAGTGGTTGAAGCAGACAATGTCACTTATCAAAGGGAAAGCAGACAATTTCACTTACAAAGGGAAAGCAGACAATGTCACTTAGTGGTTGAAGCAGTCAAATTTCACTTAGTGGTTAAAGCAGACAATGTCACTTTTCAAAGGGAAAGCAGACAATTTCACTTACAAAGGGAAAGCAGATTTCATTTAGTGGTTGAAGCATACAATTTCACTTAGTGGTTGATGCAGACAACTTCACTTACAAAGGGAAAGCAGACAACTTCACTTAGTGGTTGATGTATACAACTTCACTTACAAAGGGAAAGCAGACAACTTCACTTACAAAGGGAAAGCAGACAATTTTACTTAGTGGTTGAAGCATACAATTTCACTTAGTGGTTGAAGCAGACTATTTCACGTACAAAGGGAAAGCAGACAATTTCACTTAGTGGTTGAAGCAGACAATGTCACTTACAAAGGGAAAGCAGACAACTTCACTTAGTGGTCGATGTAGACAACTTCACTTACAAAGGGAAAGCAGACAATTTTACTTTGTGGTTGAAGTATACAATTTCACTTAGTGGTTGATGCAGACAAGCTCACTTACAAAGGGAAAGCAGACAACTTCACTTAGTGGTTGAAGCAGACAATGTCACTTACAAAGGGAAAGCAGAATATTTCACTTAGTGGTTGAAGCATACAATTTCACTAAGTGGTTGACACAGACAACTTCACTTACCAAGGGAAAGCAGGCAACTTCACTTAGTGGTTGACGCAGACAGTTTCACTTACTAAGAAAGCAGACAATTTCACTTAGTGGTTGAAGCAGACAATGTCACTTACAAAGGAAAAGCAAACAACTTCACTGAAGGGCTTGACAAAATACCTAAAGCTAAACTCTGTCATCTGTTTGTAATTCTTGTTTGTAATGTTTAAAAAAAATGTTATATGTAGTTAAATTGTGGACTCTTTCCTCTATCCTAATGGGGTCTCCAAAATAATATGAAGAAGAAGAAGAGGACAATTTCACTTGATCTGGCTGAATTGCCATATAATTTTGCTTACCAGTCATTGATCCATTTTCAAACAGTTGCAGAATACCCAAGGTTTGGTTATGTGGTATTATCTGTTGCCCTTCAGGTTGGTCTCTTTGATGATGGGTGGTTTGATTTACAACCTCAGGACAAAAGTTTGAAATATCTGAAACATATTTTTTAAATCAAACACAGTACAGTCAAAGTTGTCTTTAATAGTTAAAGTAAAGTACCCAAATTGATCCATAGGTCCTATGAAGCAGCGTTCACAAAATGTGCCAGTAGTTAAACTTTCTCTTATATTGTTTACTGAAGATAAATTTGTCCTGCGCTTATCTGTGCTTTGAATCTAGTTTTACATTTTGAAAAGGGGGGGTTTAAATAGGTGTCAGTGGTTGGTTTTCCAGAGCATTTCAGGCAACCCATTTCATGCCCAAATGCCCTTTAAAAAGAAAGCAAATTTATTGGCCGCTACCACTTTCTGGTGTTATGCATAGGGATTGTGGGGCCAGAAAAATACTTGATTTTTTTTTATTTGTTTAAATCAAAATACCCCCCAGATACGGTACTTGTTATCATTAGTTATCAACCCAAATTTCTGTATGGAAAAAAACAGTTTTGTCTCTTGGGTTTAATGTAGGCCAGCACA
Organism: Anisus vortex; assembly: GCA_949126835.1. Taxonomy (NCBI): domain Eukaryota; kingdom Metazoa; phylum Mollusca; class Gastropoda; family Planorbidae; genus Anisus; species Anisus vortex. The sequence continues at coordinate 9,474,466 of OX421500.1, forward strand.
AGGGTTTTCACCTCTGCCTCAGGCATGAAGCAACCACAAGCTCCTAAAACACCTTTAGCTTGAATGCAATTTTCTTTTTCTGGTAGAAACAAACACTGAACTCTTGCAGAATTTCTACGAATTAGAATAATATGTCACTATTTATCAGTGGTTTAAATTAGCTCATTATTTTATTTTTTTGTGATTCTGACAATAATACTTTATCTAAGATTCAAGCTCAGACCTTTGTGGTGACTACGAAGGTAAAAAAAAGACAGTTTTTGATCAATGGTCATTAGCCTGAGTTGACTTATATACATATATATAATATATTTTTTTGTTCAAGATTAATTTAAAATAGGCCTATTTAGTGTAGTAAGACTAGTTGTGTACCTGTGTATACTACAGAACAAACGTACAATCAAATACGGTAAAAATAATTAGGCCTATATCCTATATATAAATTATATATAGGCTATATATTATATATATATATATATATATATATAGTAGTTAACAGACCTACTTACTTTAGGTAGACTAGTAAAAAGTAGTACTAGTAGGCCTACTACTTACATGGATTGGTTTGAAGAGTTTCTTTTCCACTTGCTGTAAATTTGTTTTCAAAGTTAAACCCACTATCTGAATTCATTCCAGGTTTTCTGTCAAGGCCAATGTCAATTTAGAGTAGGCCTATTTATTTAATGAAGATTAATGTAGTCTAGTTGTGTAGGCCCTAAACTACAAAAAAAATATATAAAAAAATCGAATTAAAACAAAAATTGTACAAATCAACAATTCCAGCTAAATTTTGAATAAGATAGTTTATTTATTGAATATAATTTATTTACAAAAATAATGTCCTTGTTGAAACTTGTTGACTTTTTGCCTACCTATGAGTCCTATGAGTCTACCTACAGAAGCCTATAAATTATATTATACCATTATATAAAAGGAAATGGGTTTATTATAATTATAATACTTTTGTTACACTTAATAGATCTAGATCTAGGCTATATTGGCTATATAGCCTATTCTATATTGTATGCCTATTCTATATTCTCTATATAGGCCTGGCAATCTATAGACACTATTCACTATAGGACTATACTGACTATAGGCCTACTACTATATAGGATAGGCATTGTAATTGAAGTAAGTGGTAATTGAATTGTAAGAGTTTTATAGCAACAATCATAGCTTACTGGCCTTACATATAACTTACTATAAAAAATAAATACTAAATACTACTAAATAGAGTAGCCTAATTGTTTTAATTGTAGTGGAGTAGTGCCTATAATAATAGTCTATATTCTATATGCCGTATCGGTTCTTTTTCTTCACAGTCTTTTAAACATAACATAAATATTCAAAATGCGACTTTTATTCATTCCAGTTTGACTCTTGTGAAACTCTTTTTGTCAATTCTGAATTGTACATTTTGAGAAAAATATAATATGGTAGTAGGCCTTGATTCCTAGATCGACCCCAAAAGCCGTACAAGGCGTTTAGTAAGGGGGTAAGGGCTGTAAGGGCGTAAGGCGTAAGGGTAATGAGTAATGGACCAAAGCCTAAACTAAACATTAAACTACTAAACTAAAGAGTAGACAGGCCTACCTTGTAATAAAATTGTAATTGTTTAATATTCTTTTATTTATATGTATATAATAGAGAGACCTATATGAATATAGCCAAAAATAATAAATTAGAAACGTGTAATAACTCAATAAGATAAAATGCGAAACTTACATTTATAATATGAAGGGAAAAAATAATGTCTAAAACATGATGTGTACGAATCTCTGGCTGTAACGTCACTATGACCAGTGTTTGAACTTGCGTCAGAGTACGTAATAGTGGACTGTTCCATTGTGCGGCGTAGTGGGGATATCAGATTAACTTAAAACTTCATTAAGTGGATTATTTCATTTATCAAAGCAACTTTTATATTTTCGTTGATAAGTGGATATGAAATAAATATCGCTTTAGACTTTAGAAAAGAATATAAGTGACGCGTTAAACTATATGAATGTTTAAGAGACGTTGAACAATTTCGCTAGCACCCGTAATTTGTATTGAACTTGACCACTGGTCAGTGTTCCTTAGGCTTAACAAAAACGGTGTACTCCACTGAATCAGCAAGCTTGTGTGTAGACTATGCCGTATGCCTGTCTGTGTTTGTGTAGTTTGGTGTGTAGGTGTGGGCGAAGTGCCGTAGCCTAAAGTTTGGAGATCTATGGTTTGGGCGACTATAGCATTATCTTATCTTATACATTACAGACGCTCCTTCTATAGAGAAGATTATTGCGTCCTACGCTCATCCGTGGTCCGAGTCTAGTCTTGCATTTTTATTAATGTTTTAAATGATGTTAAGTTACTGGTTTTCCTGTTGTTTTTTTCAGGCAACTCTTTCCATGCCCGAATGCCACTCGGGAAGAAAGAATACTTATATGCATTTGTTCTCGCATAGGGGATAAGGAAAGTGTTTTTGTCTTTATGTAGCATTGCATGTAGCTTATCAGAGACTATAATTCCCTAAAATGATAATTGGTTACTGTTTAGTTCAATGGCCAGTCCTGTTTTCATACTACTTCAAGCTTAACATGTCTTGATCTTACTACAACTTTCTTAGATCTGGATTTTTTTAAGTGGAGAAGAAATATTGGCGATTTAAAAATGCAGCTAGTTGAATTTTAAACATCCAAAAAATGAGCACCAAAAATGTGCCACTTTGCGGAAAAATCTTAAAGAAAGCTGCTTAGGAAAGTCGTCTACCATATTCTCAACTGCTAGGCATATCGCTCTGCTTCGATTTAGGCCCGTACACTTGTGAATAGATTTTATCGCACATGAAAGCAGTTTTAAGCATATAAATAGGTCACTGACACTTGACCACTCGCAAGTGACTAAATATGTAGGGCTCATCTGACATACAATTAGCGAAGAGCATTCAAGACAAGGCGCTCATTAAATGATAAAGACTTAATTAGGGCCTACATTTAAAAGAGTTTTTTGCTCATCTTCTATAATAAAACATAAATATAATCAATAAAAAAAATTAATTTGATTTATTGATTAAATAAATATAATAGACTTATTTACTAACGTTATAAGCTTAGCCTATTATGCAATTGCTGTATTAATGTTTAATTGAACATTTAGAAGAAAAACTCCCGCAATGGACAAACAATTAATGCACGACATGTCGGCCTACACATGTTTTTTTAGCCTACCACTGTTTAACGTAGGCCTAAATTATACCTCTAGGCCAGGGGTTGGGAACCTTTTTGTCTGAGAGAGCCGTGGACAACACATATTTTGAAAAGTAATTCTGTGAGAGCCATACATTATGTATAAAACTAAAAATTTAAGTAAATGTGTGCAATAGTTATTTCCCTTTAAGTAGGCCTACAATGAATGCTTGGTTGCTATTTTTCTGTCGTTTATTTCATCGGAGTTTATCTCCTTTACAACTTCTGATGCTGAGCTGCAGTAGACTTTAGCTCATTTGTAGAATCAAATATTGATATACAATTAATATGTAGATCAAAGGAGTCTAAAGAAACATTTTTTTTATATTCGAACATTTGTCTGCGAGCCAGATGCAGCCATCAATAGAGCCACATCTGGCTCGCGAGCCATAGGTTCCCGACCACTGCTCTAGGCTAATTAAATCTTGAAATGAATATCATAAAGCTGGATTTGTATAAAGAAATAAAAAAAAATAGTCATTAGGCCTAATATTAGTTATATTACAAATTACAAAACATAACTTGTTTAGCATTAGATTTAGATCAACTATAGAATCAGATTTCGATACTTAAAGGGAGATAATTTTGTCTGTGCAGTACGAGAGACTTATTATGGCTAATTAGGTGGTCTATCCTGTGTTTGTTCAGTGTGGTGATATTACCATTACAGCAGGTTATTGCGAAGGTTATGAGTAATGATGCTACCAACAGTTACGAGTAAAAGAGATTCATAATGGTTTTCTCTACATAAAATGTTTTTAGTTTACTAAGACAGAAAAGTCTAAGGTAGATTTTCTTACAGAGGCTTTGGCGAATTGCGAGACTTGATCTATTATTTGATTGTTTATTTGTAAATCAGTCAGCTTGTGTTTTTCATTCCGGAAGTCTTGTTATGAATACCATAATGCTGGATTTGTATAAATAATATTAAGTCATTAATATTTGTAATTTTTTAATATTATAAAACAAAACTTGTTTTGGCATCACTTTTGAATCAAATTTAGAAACTGTATTTTAATTAAAGGGAGATAATCTGCCCGTTTTTATTTGCGGTAATATTTAATTTCCAACATTAAATATTATTATTTTTTTCTTTTATCAAAGAACACAGTTTTACAATTTATAACTTTATAATGACCAAACTGTAAAAAGTAGTTGAAAATTATATAAATATTATATGACACAAGAATTGTATGCACATTTTTTTAAACATCACAACAGCTACCCACGTGCAGTTTGTATGTTTACTACGCATCAATTCCTGCCCATACACCTAATAAATTATTTCAGCGGATCATCAAAGCTAAAACGCGAGGTTCGCTTCTCAGCCTTTTGGCTAAGATCGATCACCCCCTCCCCCAGCCCCGAGCTCTGGCTTTCATAACAAAATACAATTCTAGAAGGCCCAAAGGAGGGGCAAGGAGTTTATGCTCCGTCGCGCCTCCTATAGGAGAAAAAAGGAAGTAAAGAAAGCCTCAGTTAAACTGAGAACGAAATATTATAATAAATATTAGCATGATCTCGAGTTGCTGGACCCTGTGAAAATTTGGTAATAAAATGTGTGTTTGGTATGAATACAATTTAAAAAAAATGATAATCACAAAAACTTATTTTTTTTTTTATTAAATATAAAACGCTCTAGCGATTTTCTCTATAGATTTCTTTTGCTTTTGGCTTTGGTCTTGCTACGGAGTTAAATTTATTGTCTTATCTTATAAAAAAATAAGAGCACACGTATAATAGTCTCGAGCAGGTTGACTTTTAGGCTGTTGGCACACTGAATGATTCAGAAATCATAGTTTGGCACACCATCAGCAAAAGGTTGCCGACCCCTGGTCTAGTCTATAATACAGTAAATAGTAAAGTACCCGTCGGACCGAATTGATCCATAGGTCCGATGAAGCAGCGCTCACCAGTTTCTGTGTCCACGGCATACTAGGTGATTGTGTGGCCAGCACTATGCACAGCCGCCTTTACTTTACCCCAACTAAGGTCAGGTACCCATCAGAGCTGGGTAGACTCAGGGACACTCTCCAGACCCGGGAAAAAATCCTAGCCTGCCCCATGGTCTAATCTATAATAATAATAATAATTTTATTTGTATTCCACTGCCAACCTACATACAGGGCCGGTCCTAGGACACTGCAACCTATGCGGCCGCAGTGGGCCCCGCACTTTCATAGGCTCCGCGCTAATTCTAGGCGTAAATTATTAAATTAAACCATTATAAGTGTCTAATCCAACATTTTATTTTCTCAAACGAAAGACAGCTCAATTTGCGTTAACCTTTATAGGAACTGTACAACGCGTGTACACCATCTTATCAACATATACAAAGAGATGGTCATTATTCAGAAAGCATGTTTTCAATTTATCTGTAAAACCTTTGTGGGAATGTAGAATAGATAGTGTTAAAGCACTTCGTTATCAATTGCCTGAAATTTGTGACGCACTCGAGGAATTAGCTGAAGAGGCTAGTGATGCGATAATTAAAAGCGAAACAGAAATACTGTATCAAACATTGAAGAAGTACAAATTCTTAGTGTCACTTGTGTTATGGTACAACATGCTCTTGCCCGCACAATCCGTTTCGCATAGGGCCCGCAATTACTAGGACCGGCCCTGCCAAAATAGGCCTAATGCTGTAAGCTCAGTTTCGAGCACATTCAAAGCCAAGCAACAAAACATGCATTTAACTCATCAACATCAATATACATAATTACCGTAAGTTTGTTTATTTATATGTTTGTGCTCTATAGGCTCCTAACTAGACCTGACAGCCGAATTTTTTTTTTTCAAATTCCGGCAGGCGGACATAATATTTTGGCTGATAATCCAGATTTCTCCGTAAATTGACATTTGCGGCGGATTTTCGGCTGATTACGAAATATTTGGCTGAAATGCGTCCGAAGCCTGGCCAATAATGAAGAAATAAAACTTCAGCAATAAAACACTTTTACAATACTTCAGAAAAAGTTTTATTATTTCAAACAATAGAAAAAAATAGAAAGGTAACGAGTTCACTTAAGAAATCAATTTCATATTCATGGAGACAATAAATATCAACTCGACCAATACGCTTGAGAGTATTTTGAACTTGCCTTTTCAAGTGAAGTATAGACTGAATCATCGTCAGTGTTGAATTCCAACGCGTTGGGCATGATGCCTTCACTGACTTATGATTGTGTGTATGACTGTCAACGATGGCGTTAGTGCTGCTCTCAGAGGCGTCCATTATTGATACACTGAACTGATCGTCTACAACATAGGTTCTCAACCTTTTTCGGCTCACCGCCCCCTTTTAAGTTTTTTTCCCCGCTGACCGCCACCCCCCAACTTTTTTTTAGGTCGATTAGATTTGTGTGCTTATTTATTATCTTTAAAATAACTAAAAGGAAACATAGTGTAAGAATTAATAGATCGAAAAATTACTTAACAAGAGGCTTACAAAAATCTATTTTAATGTGAATAGTTTGCCTGGTGTGTTTTTAGTAGTTTGTCTATATGTGTTTCAATTTTGGTTGCAAAAGCCTTAGGTCACCACGCTTTACTATTTACAGCTTGTTTTTCTTTTTTTGACAAAAAAAAAATGGTATTATCATAAAATCTACTTTCCACAAAAGAGGGTGATAAGAATGCAATACAAAGCAAACACAGTAGACATCAAATGTGATGTCTTTATGTAATTTCACAATGTACTCTAAATCAGCTGTCATAAACCAAAGGCACGCGTGCCACACTTGGCACGCAGAGCGATTTTCAATGGCACGCGAAAGACTCCCCCCTCTCCCCAGAAGTGTTTTTTTTTATTGATAAAAACAAAAACATTTTCTGGTTCTGAATGAGGAAAACTGACTTTTGAAGCCGATGTTTCTGACACATTTCAGTTAGTTGAGCTTGCATTTAAAAGGACCAATGGAATGGATTGCATTGAAACTGGACATATCTTGACGTGAAATCAATTTCAAAACATTTAACTACATGTACATCCCTATGTTAAAGAATATATAAGACAGATAGTTGGGCTTTTTCAGAAATACATCGAAGCCCTCAAGGCAAGACTTTCAAATTGATGGACACATTTTTTATACCACACCAAGCCTAATTGGTTTGATTTTACTACAACTTTCTTAGATATAGATATTTTTTTAAGTGGAGGAATATTGGCGATTTTAAAATGGAGCAAGTTGAATTTTAAACATTAAAAAAATGGGCATCAATATGTGTCCATTTGCGGAAAAAATCTGGACATATTATTATTAACTATATTATTAATTTAGAAAGATAAGATACTTAGCCTATTTAATAGCACTATATTATGTCATTTCTGTAATTATTAATGTTAAAACCTAAACTCCTTAAATGGACAAACAATTAATGCAGGAAATGTGTTTTTTTTTACAACTGTTTAACGTAAATTATTTTAATTATTGTAACGTGGCGTGGGTGATTAAATCACTTAATCACCGCATAAACTTTATAAGTTGGGATTAGATTTGCACCTGAGCCTCAAGTGTGTGCCTTCTGTAAAAGTGACTGAATTATGTCACACTGTGTGGCAGGCAGGCTCGTGTGTGTATTCTTTCCTTCTTATAAGAGTGGTCTACATCTATAGATAAGATATGCATTATTCTCTTTCTACCGTTGTTGGCTTCGTTTTTGTCTTAAGGGATGGTCGAGGTACTGTGCTAGAGATTAACGTATTGATGATCAAATTTAAAGTGTATGAAATTCCATGGCTCGTCTGAAGTAATTTTGTAGAGATTTGGCTTTACTGAAGACAAATAGACTTCACAACATCGATTATACAGTCACTAGAGAACACGAGCAAAGACATTATATTCGGAAGTTTATTCACTTGAAGACTGCGTATACCGTTGCATATATATCATACATCATTCTATGTGCATAGTCCAATGACATAAACAGCAAAGATACATAATGGACTTAGGGTATCGAGGGGCCCCTACAGGGGCCAAAGTGGCCCCGAAGACACGCTCGTTTCCGTCCGACCTCCTAGCTAGACTGTCCGTAAAACTACCAGTTAAATATATAACTAAAAGCATTAATAGTAATAGTCACGTGGTGTAAGGGAGGAAGGAGGGGGTGGTCAGTGAGATTGACATGCACAACACGTGTGCGATTGGACAATCTCTCTGTTGTCTTCAACATTTGATTGACATTGAGTCACAACTATCGTACGTTGGGGAGGGGAGGGGGGTAGATGTACATGTTTTCTTACTCTGATTGACAAGATTAGGGAAAGCATGGGGAGAGGGGTGGGGGATGGTTGGTGCAAGAGCGGTGAGGGGGGGGGGGAGGGGCGAAGAGGCGGTCAGCCATCCAAGGTAATTCTTATCTTCCGGCGGCACCTTTGTTTAAACAACAAAGGGGAATTTAGACCAGGGAAATTAGCCCTTAGAGCAGGGGTCGGGAACCTTTTTGTCTGAGAGAGCCATGGACGCCACATATTTTGAAAAGTAATTCTGTGAGAGCCATACATTATGTTTGTAACTAAAAATTCAATTAAATGTGTGCATTTTGTGTAACGTAAGTTTTTTTTCCATTTAATTACAATGAAAGCAGAATTGCTATTTTTCTGCCTTTTAGGTCAGCGGAGTTTATTTCCTTTATCACTTGTGATGCTGAGCTGCAGTATTTTATCTCATTTGCAGAGTGAAATATTGACATGCAATTAATATGTAGATCAACGGACTCTAAAGATTTTTTTTTAATAATCGAACATTTGTCTGCGAGCCAGATGCAGCCATCAATAGAGCCACGTGTGGCTCGCGAGCCATAGGTTCCCGACCCCTGTTTTAGAGGTTTTTTTTTCATATTCATGTTATAACTGAGGAGGGACGGGAGAGAGCGAGGAGGGTCGGAGACTGTGGGCTCAGGGATGACTGCGTCACATTATGACCTTGACTTGTTTCTCGATCGTCCGTTGTACGGGGAGGGGGGGCGATAAGCACACACGTGTTACAGCATTTAGAATGGTATGCATAAAGTAGACTTAGTAACAATGACAATATACATGAATGGAAACTAAGCACACGCGTGTTACAGCATTTAGAATGTTATGCATAAAGTAGACTTAGTAACAATGACAATATACATGAGTGGAAACTAATGTCAAAAACTGTCATATAACAATAAGTAATATATTTATGGGCATGCAGAACATATACATATATGTAAGTAAAATTAAATGCAAAGCTAAATACTTGAATGTTAAATATAGGAGATAGAAAGGAAAGACACATTCTTACTCCAATCAGACATTCAGTAGTGGCACATAGTGTCAGTGGTTCGTACGTACAGATGATATGATTATAGTATCTTATAAGAGCGGATTACATTTAAAACCTTCCTTAAAATAGTTGCGTGTAATAAATAGTTGCGTGCCCAATACGTCACAATAATATAAAAATAAAATCTTGTTATGAATACTATAATGTTGAATTTATAAAAGAAAAAAAAGTTATTGATATTTGTTATATTACAAAACAGAACTTGTTTGGCATCATTATTAAATCAAATGTGGACAAAAAAAATGAATTAAAGGGAGATAATTAACACGTTTCATTTGAGCTAATATTTCTTTTTTTTTATTTTATAAAAAAACAAATGGCTTACAATTTAGGCATCATCATCATCATCTGTCCTTTGGGTTCCTTGTGGAACATAGGGCCTCTGTCAAAGCACGCCACTCTTCACGGTCTCTTGCTAGTCGCTTCAATTCTTCCCAGCTCTTTCCAGTTCTTTCAGTTTCATCCAGTATGCTTCGTCTCCATGTTCGCTTGGGTCTTCCTCTATGCCGTTTACCCTGGGGATTCCACTCTAAGGCCTGTCTAGCTCTGTTGTTGTTATCTTTCCTGAGGGTGTGTCCAATCCATCTCCACTTCCTTTCCATGATTTGTTGTTCTACTGTTCTTTGTCCACACCTCTCCCACAGCTTGGAGTTTTCTACCTTGTCGAACCATTTTATTTTGAGTATATTTCTTAGGCATCTGTTAACAAAGGTCTGGAGTCTATTTTTAGTTTTCTCTGTCGTTCGCCATGTTTCAGACCCATAAAGTAGGACCGTTTTAATGTTTGTGTTAAAGATCCTTACTTTAGTTTTGACAGAGATGTATGTAGATCTCCAGACCTGTTTCAAATTGGCAAAGGCTTGTCGCGCCAGGTTTATTCGACGTTCGATGTCCTCGTCTGCTCCTCCTGATGCACTAACCACACTGGAACAGGCTGGGTTCAGAAGAGGAAGATCATGCATTGACCAGATAGCAACACTCCGGATCATTATAGAACAATCTATTGAATGGCAATCTCCACTCTATGCCACATTTGTGGACTTTGAAAAGGCTTTTGATAGCATTAATAGAGAGACAATATGGTCAATCATGAGGCACTATGGAATACCTAATAAAATAATAGCCATCATCAAAAGTCTCTATGAAAACTTTACCTGCCAAATAGTACATAATGGTAAGATGTCAGATGAATTCCATGTCACAACTGGAGTCAAGCAAGGATGTCTCCTTTCACCACTTCTGTTCCTTCTAGTACTAGACTGGGTCACAAAAGAAGCTTATGCTAACTCAGGAAAAGGAATACAATGGACCCTAATGCAAAAACTTGAAGACTTAGAGTTTGCAGATGACCTGGCCATTCTGTCCCACAGATTACAGGATATGCAAGAGAAGACCACAGCTTTGAGTGAGACCGGAAAAAGAGTAGGACTCAGTATAAACCATCAAAAAACCAAAGTGTTGAAAATAAACCACCAACAAGATGGCGACATACAAGTAGAAAACCAAAGTTTAGACAATTTAGGCATATAGATGTCTAATTGATCAAACTTTAAAAAGTATTTTAAAATTATATAAATTTAATATTATATGACTAAAGAATTTATATGTATATTTTCAATTATTAGGCTACTTTAACTACCCAGTTCATATGATTATTACGTATCTATTCCATTTAACGATAGTATCACATCCGTGGAAAACTGTTAAATGCATTAAATAACATCTCAGTAAAACTGAGATCAAAATATCAACTGTGCTGTTCTTTGCCATATTTTCACAATCTATCCTTTCAAGGGTTTCACGCATATAATCGAATTTATTTTTCCAGATATATAGCTTTCTTGAAATTCCATTGTTTTATTTCCAGATTTCCTAAATCTAACCACAATAAGCAGGAACAATCAAGTACTTCAAATTTGACTTTATATGAGAAGCAAGAAAACAGAGGGTTTTCTCCATCTTATGGAACTGTACAAATCAATTACTGAAATTCTCTTTCACAGCTGCTACAATGCTAGAAAATTCCTTGTAGATTTCCTAATGGCTTGTAGGATTGTCGGTAAATGTTATAGAATTTTGTAAATGCATTTTTACATTTGGGGCCATCCATAAATTACGTCACACGATTAGGGGGGGGGGAGGGGGTCACGCATTTGTGACGATGTGTGACGAGGGGGGGAGGGGGGAGGGTCTAAGATATCCGACGTCACATAAAATGGACATTTACTCGCAACTTTCAGGAATATAAAATTTTAGTTTATTATTTATGCTGTTGACTTTGTTGATTTTATATAAATAGAAGTATGCCATTTATGCACACATACAAACTGTAATAAAAAAAAAAAAAAGAAAAAGCTCCTCGACGTAAAAGTGAGTAGCCTCCCTTTCATTTTGCTTTCACTGAGAGTGTTGAACAGCCAACTTTGGGTTTTCCCGACTTTTTTTGTGTGTATTACTGCGCACTCTGTTGTTTTACTTTATTTGCATAGTTGGTTTATACTATACTATGTTGTTCTCTATTGTTGATCTCGCTATTATTCTTTTAATTTCTATATGTTTTGTATGTACACAATGTGTCCACGGGTCAACTAGTTACTATTAATAAGAATTGTAAATTAAAATTATGATTGCATTGTTTCTTGGCTATTTTCAAATGATGATGACATCGCGAACGCGTCTGAATGCTAAAAATAAATTTAATGCTCTGATTGAAAGTAATCCAGAACCATTCGCATCTCTGAACCAGTGTTGCCACTATAGTATTTTTATACTAGATCTAGTATAATTTGGCCAAATCTAGGATTCTAGGATTTTTTTATGAAATCTAGTATTTTCTTGAAAAGGTGAGGGAAAAAGAAAGAAAGAAAACAAAAAGAAGAAAGAAAGAAAAGAAATTTTAAGGTACAAAACTCGCTAACTCTTTTAAATGGCTTTGGTTTTCTTTAAATCCTTTGGTCTGCTGCAGCATACAAAACCTGGCCATTTCTATTCCCCCGCGCTTCCTGTTGTCAATTGTCCTGTTTTTTAGCCCGCCATTTAGTCATTTTCATTTTAACTAGGCTCTATTAGATCTAAACTACCTAAACCATTTGTGCTTGCTTGTGAACGCCGTTTAATAGCCTTAAGTGGGAACGAGATTGCGAAGTTTATTTTATTTTTTCTAAGATTCTTAGGTCTAGATCTCGTTACCGGTACATTGCATATGCCTGGCATGTGTTGCTGATCATATGCAAATTATGACAAATTATGTAGGCCTAATTAAATAAAAAACAATTCTCATGAAAAAAAATAAAAGAAGTCACCCATGGGCCATGAGAATATATTGTTTAACAAATCTGATGAGTTTTTATAGGGGGCAAGCTTTTCGGGTGAATCTAGTATTTTTTTGCCAAGTCTAGGATAAATTTGGCCCGAAATCTAGTATTTTCCCAAATTTCTCAGTGGCAACACTGCTCTGAACGTCAGAGCCAAGCCTGGTAGGCCAAGACTTGAGGAAGATCACACATCGTTACTGGAAACTATTGTGGATATTGCTAAGCATGGATCAGATTCACACTAAATAAGGCAAAGTGATGTGTACAGAAGCATAAAAACATTAGATGAACTCACTGAACACTTAAAGATGGACGAATTTACAATCAGTAGAAGTGGACTCTACCTTCGCCTTTTACCAAAGTGGCCATCTCTTAAAGGCCAGTGTCATGTCTCAACAGTCCAAGTAAAGCTCATTAGAGCACAGAATGATCTAAACATGCAAAACATGTAGACGGTTTGTTTTGTACGGCAACAATAAGAGTATTGGAAGAGTTGGCATCCAAGCTAGGGTCAAACGAAGTGTGCTTTGTGAGCCAAGACGATAAAGCTCGAGTGCCAATCGGGTTGACTACTGCTAACAAGCAAAGTCCTTGCTGATGCACATCGAATACAGAGTCAGCTTGGCTGGCCATGACTGGGTTTTGGCTGCAGTATACAAGCTAATTCCGGCGGTGTATGCTGGAATCCAAATTCAGTCCAATGGTTTAGGAACCGAGAAGCTATTGGTTATTCAGGACCTACTTACATTGCAATCAGATCTGGAAAACAATCTTCATCAACAGCATTCAGTCATGCACTCGATTTCAAGAAATTATCTCAAGAAATTGAATGTCATTACACGGAGTGATATTGATCGCATGTTGAAACCAATTTTAGTGGCGACAGTTGATGGTGGCTCAGACAAAAACCCAAGATACTGAAAAGTTATTAAGGTTGCAGTCCACCACTTTCTTCAGTACGATTTTGATGCTGTATTCATCGCTACCAATGCTACAGGGAGAAGTTTGTTTAATAGGGTCGAAAGGAAAATGGCGTCACTCAGTAAGCAACTTACTGGGTTGATATTAGGCCTACCACATGGCCACTATAGTAGTCACTTGAACGATAGAGGTGTTACCATAGATGCTGATTTAGAAAAAAAGAATTTTCAGTTTGCAGGCAACACTCTAGCTGAACTTTGGTCACAGTTGGTAGTCGATAATTTTCCAACAGTGGCAGAATTCATTGACCCAACAGTCTCAGAAATCGATGGAGAACACAGTTGTCTAAAGATCAAATATGGTTTGACGTTCATGTACGAACAAGCCAAAACTTAACTCAAATTGTTAAATGCACCGACAAAAAAGTGCTGTTCTAAACCAAGAAGCTCATATTTCAGTGTAGTAACAGAGAGATTTGTTCCACCTCCTTTACCAGTTGTTCAATCAGGCGAAGGTCTGAACATTCCAGAACAGACAACAGATGGAGCGTCGCATAAGTTTCCATCTCTGTTTGCAGCTGAAAGTCTGAAAGTGGATGATATCCTTCCTCGGTCATCAAAACCTTACCGTTCGATTCCATACGATTTTTTACTGTCCGTCAATACAATCTGTGATTAGCGATGGGATTAGCAAAAAATGTCATATGTACTTCGCTTCGTTAGACATGCTACGCAGCCATTAAATAAACACACAAGCAGGAATCAATTATTCCTCCTAAACCTATCAGGTCACAAAGAGTTGCTGCACGTAGACAACGTGAATTAATGGTTATTATCGCAAATAAAGAAAATGGAGAGAGTGCTGAATGGATCTTCTTATACATTACAGACGCTCCTTCTATAAAGAAGATTATTGATAGATGAAGAAGAGCTTGATTTGAATGGAATATCCATTTCAGCTGATGAAGAGACCAATACTTTCCCTATTTATTCCATGAAGGAGCATTTTTCATCACCATGGGAGAATACATGATAAACATACATTTTGTGATGTTGTTTTTATATAAACTTAATTTTTTTATTTGTTCTGATTCTACTAAAGTTAAAGCATTTATTTTTGTGCACATGATATTGTTATAATTACACTTTCGATTTTTCTTTTGTGTAATACAAAATTCATTAATTACAAACAGAGCCCTCGAGAGAAAAAAAAGATGCCGGTACGAGATATTTTCTGGGCCCCCACCCCCGCCCCACATTTGTTTTTCCAACACACTAGTCATATCTAGATGATTTATTTGTATTACGTTTGAAAAATCAGGAACCTTTTTAAAAGGTTTTGTGAAACTGTCATAAGTGTTACCATTTACCATTAGATTGTAACCATTTCAATCACAGCCTTACAGGTCTATTACAAAAATACTTTAATCAAGTACATATAGTCTAGTTCTTAGTTTAAATTATTGTAATTGTTCCTCCGCTTCAGTAGGCCTATTGATCTTGCAAATAATATTACAAAGATGTGTAAAATGGGAAAAGTGACTCTCACTGTTGATTGATAATTTATGTTCTCTAGTGTTTCTAGGTTTAGTGATTTGACTATTGGTGTTAGGCCTACTCTTGTCAGTTGTAAATATTCGCCAGTAATGTATGTTGTGTAGTCAAATGTAAGTTTAGATCTGCTGTGGCAATATAGTTGATTCATAATTATTTTTTTTACAGACTCTTCCCAAAATACATTTTGTTAAATGACAATTTTTTAATTTTTTTTTTTTCAATACATCTGTCTAAAATTATGATACTTCAATCTCCCCTCTTGGCTACCGCACAGGAAATCATTAAAGTGTAAACGGATCGACTAACTAGCTTTGACTGCCATACTAGAATGCAGCGACATAGAGTATTTAGGCCTAGGCTACTAAGCTAACAGGGAAAACTGTAAGACTCATAGGTCTATATTTGTAAGTGTCTCTGGAGAAAAAAAATGAAAAAGATATCCTAAATGCTATCGGAAATAATTAGGCCCTATATTACAACTAGGGGCTTCTTTGCATATTTAACTATATGTTCAAGTACACCAGTGGTCGGCAACCTAATGCACGCGTGCCAGACTTGGCAATGGCACGCAAGAGACCTCCAAGAATATTGTGAAATCAACGTATGTCAGCGTAATTAGTGGGTGCTGCATGGCGAACTACATGGGAATCACACTGTACGTCAGGATTATTTCTATGCAAAGCTCCCATCATTGGATATGTGATCTGTGATTGAATCTATATTGTTAAGATAGTCAATTGTAATTGTATCTCATAAGTCTCTTCAAGAAGAAAGTCATACTGAGTATAGGTAAAGTCTTGGATAGATTCTTTTCTTGTCTGGAAGCAATTAAGATGTATATATATTAATGAAAAAAATCCATTATTGAATGAGGAGAACTGACTATTGAAGCCAATGTTTCTAAATGACATGGCGACACGTTTCAGTGAGTTTCATTTACAAGACTTGTCCAAAAGCACTTGAAGTGCTGGGCCACTGGAATGGATTTGCATTGAAACTGGACATATCTTTCCGTGAAATCAATTTCAAAACATTTAACTCTTTCCCTAATTTAAGGCAAATAAGAAAAATGAACATTTTCAGAAGAACACTAGTTATATTAAAACAATTAACTCTTTTGGTATTAATAGCATCAGATAAGGAGAATTTAATTGAAGGGAGATAATTAACCATTTTTCTTTACATTAATATTTCTAATATGTTTCTTTTTTTTGTTTCCTTTTAGAAAAATAAATGGCTTACAACTCTAAATGATCCAATTACACAAGATAGTTTAAAAAAATGTTAATATTCTATGACTAGGAACGTATATGTACATTTTAAAACATTACAATAACTACACAGTTTGTATGATTAGGCTACTACGTATCCCTTCCGCTTAACTTCAGTACATATTATATCGATTAATTAAACTTATTCCATTTGGGTTAAAATAATATGTCAACACAAATCTCTGTTATTCTGAGATCAAATGATAAAGACTTTAAACCTTTTACTTGCTTAATTGCCAATATAATTTTCAATTTTAATATTCATGGGCCCCCTACGGCGTACCGGATGTACCCCCCTCTCGTGGGGCCTGATTACAAAACGATGACAAAAAAAATATAATTTGGAACCTGTAAATCTGCATTTTAGAAAAATATCTTTTAGGAGGGGGGTGGTGTGTGCAGATTTTGTGATGTCATATTTGAGGGGGGTCTGACTTTTTGTGACGATGTGTGACAAAGGGGGAGGGGGGGGGGGGTAAAAAATCAGTGAAAATCGTGTGACGTAATTTATGGACGGCCCCTTTGGAAAATATTTCAGCTGCTCACTATGTAGATCTCTTTGAAAAATCTGCAGTTTACTTTCAAATGTTCTGATATCACAAAAAATAATTTCTGCTGTTTTTCCTGAACCTGGCAGTTTTTTTATTCAGTTCATTGAAGTGTGCAGTAAAATATGTAAAAAAAACATGAGGTTGGTAAGCAAGACCATATCAGTGAGCTGTGGATAATCCTGCTCCTTTTAAATAATAAACAGCCTAATTTCACCCAAGCATGCTACAAATCTCTCCAATAGGCCTACTCGTCCTCTGCTCAGCCACCTGACATGATGGTACATGAGTATTACAATAAAAAGAATAGCGCGAAAATAAACGAAATAGGCCTAAACGTATTTTAACAAATGACGATGGAATCGTCAATCCGACAAAATGGCCGTTTTAAATCGACGATCCTATATAACCCTAGCGGTGTGGCCTTAACTAAGCTGTTCCAGTTTTGGTAAATGTTCGCGTGCCCACAGAAATGGCTCCGCGTGCCAGCTGTGGCACGCGTGCCATAGGTTCACCATCGCTGGCCTATAGTTAATAATTCATTGTGAATATTACAATAGGTAGATTCTAGGCGCGTAGAATGAGCATAATTATTATTAACAGGGTGGGGTGGGGAGGGGGTAGGAATTTTTTTTTTTACGAAAGAATAAGGAATATAAGGGAGGGAATTCATTTAATTATAGAATTATAGGGCGCAACATTGTTAGGGGTGTGTGCAAATAATGTATTTATATTTTAGGCACAAATATGTTTCAGCAATAATTTTATTACGATAGTCAAAATGCATATTCATATTATATGTAGTATAGTCATAGGCCTTTTTGTTATATTTCGTCATTTATCACAAAGGAAAAGATCAGCTGCTTATATTTACTTAAAAACTATAACCTTCTTAATTTAAACTTTCCGAAAAAAGAAATCTTCACATTATTGACATTATTTACCCGAACCCGAAAACAATGATGGTAAATCGTAAACTTTACGTTATTTTACAAATTTAAATTGCATTTGTGATTGTGGCTTAGACTTGCGGTTTTCATTCTGGTTTATTTTGGGCCTTTGCCTTTCTTTGTATGACAAAATAAGAATTGTTTACAGTTCGTTACCGTTAAACGTCAGGCGAAAACGGACCACGAATTAATCTTCTCTTCCAAGTGTCCAAGTCACGCCAAGGGCCAAGGGCCAAGGCCAAGTCAGAGGTCTGAATGAAATAGTAAGAAGAGGGTCGTTTTGATTTTACTGATAAGACTGATACTGAAAAAATTAAAAGTTATACTCTAGCTAGACTAGACATTATACCGAAAAGACTTTACATTAGACTTAGGCAGTTGAGGTCGAGGTAGTAAAACGGATTATTTATTTAGATAATTTGACTGTCTGTAACTACTGTAAGTGTAAGTAACTGAAACTGTAATCTGTAAACTAACTTATCTTAAGTTATACATTACAGACGCTCCTTCTATAAAGAACATTATTGCATCCTACGCTCATCCGTGGTCCTAGTCTAGTCTTGCATTTTTATTAATGTTTTAAATGATGTTAAGTTACTGGTTTTCCTGGTTTGTTCAGGCTAACCATTCCATGCCCGAATGCCACTCGGGAAGAAAGAGTACTTATATGCATTTGTTCTCGCATAAGGGACAACTGTAATGTAATGTAGGCCTGTAGGCTAAGTCAACTAAGTCACTAAGTGATAAAGTGTGCTTGGAAGCCTTGTATACTTGTAATAATTAGTATGAATAGTATGATATGATTATCATATGATACTGTTGCCAATACTACATCAAGTCTTGATTCAAGACTGTAGATGCATAGTAATATAAAGTTTATTATAAACAGTTAATAGTATTTATTCTACATAATACATGTTACATGAGTGACTTTAGACTACGAATTTAACTATCAAGCAGATCAATGGGTTGCCTGAACAAACCAGGAAAACCAGTAACTCAGTAACTTAAAACAAATCATTTAAAACACTAATAAAAATGAAAGACTAGACTCAAAGCACAGATAAGCGTAGGTCTCAATCTTCTTATTCTAGAAGTAGCGTTTGTGTGTAACTTAATAAGATAAGCTAATCTGTTCTAATGTAGCAACTTCAGTCCACTAATTAAACTATTAAAAAGTAGAGCAATTGTCATTTGATTCTTAACATTAACATTGAATTTAGAAACTCAAATAAAAGTTAACAAGGTCCTGTGTTGAAGTGATCATGGTGGAAGCAGATCTTACCCAAAATGAGCTGAATCCTGATATGAAAGTAAGATTATGTTTTTTTGTAATAATTATAGACGTTTGGTTTGTGAAAGTTATTAGGTGAAAAAATAACAAATGTTTAAGCTTTTGTACAGTGGCCGAGTGGCTGAATGTTTGGCTGTCATACCGAAGGTATTAGGTTCGGATCCTGTTGAAGGCTAGGGTTTGTTCCCCAGTCTGGAGGGTGTCTGATGGGTAGGCTACCTGACATTATTTGGGTAAAGATGGCTGGGCATTGTACTGGCCAACAATCCCCTAGTAAGCCGTGGCCACATAAACTGTTGATCGCTGTTTCACTGACCCTAGGCCTATGGATCAATTTGGTCTAATGGGGTACTTTACTTTTTTTAAAACCCTTTATTAAAAGTTATCTATGCCATAGTCTATAGTTATGGTCATCATGTTTAAAAACATTTTCAGTTTTTCTATCTATTGATGAACAGGAGGCTTTGGACACAGTTGTGGACGAGCTCATTGATGAAGTTTCACTGGGACTGTGTTTTGAAATTCATCGCTCGTGTAAGATAGGATCCCTCTTCTTAAATGGTTTCGATGACACGTGAGTAAATCATTCTCTTGTTTATAGTTGTTGAAGACCCTCAGGTCTCCACCTTCTCTGTTCTCTGCATGTATTTGTTATATGCAGAGACAAAAGTAACTTTTAGTCAAAAGTGATCATTGCTATCTAATAAGCGCTCTTCTATGGCGTGGGTCCCCTGTCATCCTTTTAGGGTCTGGTTCACTATGAAATAATACAATCAAGCCACTCGATGAAAGGTTAAAGAATTCAATACTCAAACTTATTCACAATGATAAAAGAATGATCTATAATATATATTACAAAACTTTACTATACTAAATATTGAATGAATGAAACAAGAGATGTGTTATATAAATAATTTAAAAAAGCCATCTCTAATTAAGTATGTCTTACACAGTGTGCTTTTCTTATTGATTTCAATATGAATAATTTTAGCTCATTATTCATTAGTGCAGTCATTGAGACAGGTAAAATAAATGCTGACCACTAAAAGAAAAGTTATAACTGTCATGTTTTTCTTTTTGTATCCTTGCAGATCTGATACAGAATATGGTAAGTAGATTACTTAAGGATCAAAATAACTTGTGTATTGTCTAATATACTTCAAGAGAATGAGATACATTTTTTTGTTCTTTAAATACATTATTTAAGGAAAGGGAACTTCCATATCTAAAAATACACTTTTTAGGTCTAAAGCTCTCACAGACAGTTTTGGTAAGGGATGCAATAATCAGATTGTAACACTGACAGGCTTGCAGATCTACTGATATTCAGGGATATTTTTATGTATATCGTCGTTGCCAGTGCAAAACCGGCCAAGTCGGAAATAGCAAATTTTTCAGGAGAAGCAAAAAACTGCATAGATCGAGTAAACGAATCAACGTCGCCATTATTTTTAGAAATAAAATTGGAGAACATATATTGGACAATACTACAAGATATTTTTAGACATTATGGGGGATGTCCCACGGAACTGTGAACATTTTGGTACAAAAAATAAAAATTTCAGAGTTGGCCGGTTTTGTACTGGCAACGACGATATATATATATATAACTCAGAACCTGTATATATTATTGTTATTTTAAAGCCTTATTTATTCTCTAAACCTTTTTAGAAGGATTTTTAACAACCAGCAAGTTACTGTAAAAGAATATTTTTGTTTCATTACAATTTCAGCCATTGTGGACAGGCCTGGAGTAGATGTCCTAGGTCAAGTGCCGTCCAAGAAGAATTACGAATGCAAATGCCCAAACTGCCAGCGCCATCTGGCTGCCTCTAGGTTTGCCCCACACCTGGAAAAGTGCATGGGAATGGGACGCAACTCTTCGAGAATAGCTAGCCGCAGGTCAGTGGTAAACAATTTTATTTCGCTCTCGTTTTCACTGGGTGCCTGATGGTTTAGTGCAGAGAACGACACCCTTTTGATTGTAGGTTGCCAAATAAGGATTTCTAATTTATTCATTGTGCTAACAGCTTAAAAGTCATCCTGCTCTAGTACTCAATTTCTTATAGAGGAGACTTGAAATGCCTTTCTTTGGGGTCTTCCGCTGTAGGTTGCCAACCCCTGGTTTAGTGTACCAAAAGACCCGGGTTTGAATCCTGGTAAAGTCTAGGATTTTCCCCCAGGGCCTGGAGGATTTTTCTGGGTCTACCCATCCCTGATATTATCTTATCTTATACATTACAGACGCTCCTTCTATAAAGAAGATTATTGCGTCCTACGCTCATCCGTGGTCCGAGTCTAGTCTTGCATTTTTATTAATGTTTTAAATGATGTTAGGTTATTGGTTTTCCTGGTTTGTTCAGGCAACCCATTCCATGCCCGAATGCCACTCGGGAAGAAAGAGTACTTATATGCATTTGTTCTCGCATAAGGGACAAGGAATTGTATTGGTAGAGGAAAAGTAAAGGCAGCTGAGCATTGTGCCTGCTATATAATTTCATAGTATGCCATGGCCAGGGAAACTGGTGAACATTGTTTCACCAGCCTTATGGATCAAAAAGGTCCAATGGGCTTACTTAAATTTTTTTTATGCTCTTATGTTCATGCACATTCATGATCCAAAACTGTGTTATCAGGCCGGCTGGTCCTGTGGTTAGTTCACCGGACTGTCAACCGACACGTCACGGGTTCTATCCCTGGCTCCGACCGATCCATGCCGCCCTGCAGGAGCTTTGGGCCTAGTGGACGTAATAATCTTCTATCTCGAAGGGTTGTCTGTAAAACTTATAAGATGTGCATGCAATGTTTCTTAGTTAGCTGCCTATTGAATAATCATTTAATTAACTATACAATAAACCATTTCATTGGTTTAAATATCTTCACAAAGTTTGACCACATTTGTGGTTTTGGATAAAATATTACTATTCTGATACCAAAATTAGTGTGTTAAAACATGTTTTGATTTTATAGTTTGATAAGGCTTCAACTATTATCATTTTTAAATATAATTTTTCTTTTAAATTCTAGATGTTTATGGTCTAATACAAACATCAGCTACTTCCACATTTATTTGTGGGCAACTTTATTTCCATTTCATTTCATGTGCTCTAAAGTAAAGTACCCAAACTAATCAGAAATATTTACACATATATAATATGTATATGATAAGACTTAGATAGTGCATATCCCGTTGGGAACAGTTCTATGCGCTGTAAACACAATGCTGCCTGCTGGCGCAAATACGTTTACAGGCCCAAAACTCCTGCAGGGCGACAGGGATCCGTTGGTGGCGGGGGTAGAACCCGCGACGTGTCAGTTGGTTTTTGGTTGACAGTCCAGTGAACTAACTGCTGGACCAGCCGGCTTCACAAAAGTTATCTTTTTTTTTACATGCACACAAACGTGTACAATGTAAAAATTTCCTTGAGGCTTTCAAAATATAACATGTTGTTCAACTCCCAACTGTCAGGTTAGTGAGCCATGAATGTTTTGGAGCCATATTCATTTAGTCATTCAAACTCTGATTCATCTCATTTTTTTTAGCCTACTTAGGATCATATTTTTTTTTTCAAATCCTGAGATAGTGAGAAAAAAAAAGTATATGGTAAGTGGTGAAGAAAGGGTTAATTGTTTTCTTTACTTTCCTTGTAGAATTGCCAATAACCAGAAACAGGGAAGTGATGAAAGTGGCCAAGATGATGAGAATGACAATGATTGGAACTATTCATCGGAACCAAAAAGATGTACATTTGTTGTCTTTATTAGTTCCTTAATTTAATTGAAATAAAAATATTTACACTAACTAGTGGAAAAAAAATCGTTTTATTGTGATGATCCAGATATAAGAAATTATTTACAGCCACTCTAATTATTTCTATAGAAAATACCTTTTTTTTTGTTGTACTTCAAAGACTTAGTGTAACTGGAATTAACATTTTTAAAATAATTTATTTGTGATACTGTTTAGTGTAAAAAGTAAGAATTTTTTTTTTTTACTTTTCCATAGTAAAAAGATTGAAAAAAGACAAAGTTTCAAATTCTCCACGAAATAGGAAGTTTTCAAAACTTAGAAATGGGGGCAAGTATTTTATTGATAGTATACTGATATACTGGAAAAAAAATGTAAAAGTTTTTTTTTCATCCAGTTTTATGTTTTTTTTTTAGCTTTTGTCTTTGTTTTCTACTCTTTGTCTTGTCAATACAGTTTACTCTTTAATACAGTTTATCTAAAGTCTTATTAAGAATAGTAATACAAGTAAACCTAAACATATATTTAATAGTAGATGACAAGACACAAATGGACACAATGTATATTTTCATATTACGTTATTGTTTTATTGTGCCAATATTTGACTCTTGTTAATCCTGGTAAAGGCTGTAAAGGCTAAGGTTTCTGGGACTGAAAACCTGAGTCTATCCAGCTCTGATGGGTACCTGACATTAGTTGGGGTAAAGTAAAGGCGGCTGGGCATTGTGCTGGCCACACATTCCCTAGTATGTTGTGGCCACAGAAACTGGTGAACGCTGGCTGCTTCACCGGCCCTATGATCGATTTGGTCCAACTGGTACTTTACTTAATTGTTAACTCTTTGTGTATAACTCCTTTAACTCTTTTAACTTTTTGAAATAACAAACAATCTCAGGATCTTCTCAAGACTTGGCTTCCGCAGACACTGGAGAGAATGCAGACTCTGTACCCTTTTATGAAAATATGAGAATAGGTATGTCCTGGTCTTTCTTTCTTTTTTTTAAAATCTATATAACTCAGAACACATTAGTCATGTAGCAGTGAGTGATCTTGATTGTATTATATTAGGATTTCATTGTCAATGACATTTTTAGAAAGTTATCACACAGTGCTAAGTATAGATAATTTAGAATTTTTTTCAATGTTGATAAAATTTCAGTGACCCTCCACCACAAAATGAGTCGCATTATGCCCTGGGGTCATTTTGAGCTATTTAGTTATTCTTTTAGTGATTTGAATGCTGAGCTCAATAGTGAAAATCATTTAAAAATCAGAGACATAGTCTCTTAGCTATGTGTGTGTTTACTGTACCCCTGGTCTGAAACCTGATTTTGAGAAATTTCAAATTTACTTTTTTGCTTTTTCACATGAAACATTACTTTTTGAATGTGCATAAATAAATAAATTATTATATAAATGATCAAAATCCATACTTTACACCCCTTTGAAATATTTTCGGCTGTAGCTCAAAAATGCCTGAGGCACATTTGGGGGTGGAGAGTCACTTAATTTTAACAAAATAATCATTTTCAAAAACAATGTAACATTTTTTGAAAAATAAACTTTTTCAGAAGAGAGAAAAGCACTTCTTCTATCTGTAAGTAAAATTTATAAAATAAAAAAACAAATTAAATCAAGTAATAAAAACATTAATTTATTTCAATGCCGTATTCACAATATATAATTTTCTCTAGTTAAATTGTAAATTACTTTATTTTACCCCAGAGTTGTGGCGTTATATCAGAGCATACCAAGAGAATGTGCACAAGGTACATTTGTATTGTTTTATTAACATTATTGTGACTTTAATTGACTTATTTTATTGTATTCTTTGTGGATCAAATTAAAGGGCCCCTGCTATGTATCTCAAGTGCACTTGGCCTTTGTGTGAACTACTTTAGTTCTCCCCATGTCATGCTGCACTGCTTCATCTTTTCTTTGCATGTCCTTCTCCAAGTTGTCTTTGGTCTGTAGGTTCAGAGTGCCTGTCTCTTAAAGTCTTCAGCTGGCTTTCTGAGAGAAAGGCCTATCTGACACCATTCTGTTAAGTTGTATGTTGGCTTATGGGGGTCTTGTTTTTTCCTCTGTCACAAGTTTTATTCTGTCCACGCAGTTTATTTTGAGTATCTTAGTTGACAAAAGTCTGTCTTTTTTTTTGGTCAAAGTGTTAGTGTTTCTCCAGGTTTCTGAGCCGCACAGTAAGACTGTTATGTTATGGATAAGGAAGCTGTTTTCCATACATACAATTCAACGGAGATGAATCTATATTTAATTAACTTAACATTATTGATTCAGTTTAACATCACAGTGATGACATCTCAAAAAAAAAAATGTCCACACCATATTCATGAAGTCATTCCCAAATTATGTAATCCTTACTTACATTCCAAAAGATTTACTACTTAATGCTTCAATAAGAATCAGTTAAAAATTTTAGAACTACATCCCACCATTGATAAATACTTTGCACCCAAGTGTAGTTAGCCCCTCTCTATAACACAAATTTGTTAAATAGCTGCAAGTTTTGTCTGTGTTTTTTTCAGGACTGGTAAATGTGTTCAACACACAGATGAACAAAGAAGACAAGTTAGACAACTCTTGCTCAGGCAGAGGTAGTATACAAAAATTATGTACTCAACAAAGCTTACACAATAATAATTCACTCTCCACTAAACAAATTCATTAAGCAACAATCTTCTTTTTAAAATATTATTTTGACACTTCAAACTTTTTATTCAATACTTTTGTCTATTGACACAATAATCACACATGTTCTAAAAAAAATTTAGGCGAGAAATTGTATAAAAAAAAATTTATAACAATTTTTTATTGGGTTTCATAAAAATTTCAGCCGAGCTCATGATCTGGAAGATATTCACATTGACATTGACACTTACGATGACGCTGAGTCTCAGTCCCTGAGGGAGTCACTACAGTGGGAGGCGTCTTCTTCCCCCGCTGACTCTACTTCTACAAATAACAGTAAGTGGTGTTGTCAATCTGTGGACAGGATTCTCTAGTTTCGAAGACTTGAGCATGCAAAAGTGTGTCAATATATAGTATTATTTTGTGTGTCAGTCTTTATTCACAGTGAATGTTGAAATAGATGTGTAAAAACTTTGAAATAGATGTGTAAAAACTTTGAAATAGATGTGTAAAAACTTTGAAATAGATGTGTAAAAACTTTGAAATAGATGTGTAAAAACTTTGAAATAGATGTGTAAAAACTTTGAAATAGATGTGTAAAAACTTTGAAATAGATGTGTAAAAACTTTGAAATAGATGTGTAAAAACTTTGAAATAGATGTGTAAAAACTCATCCGTAATGTAATTATTAAATATGACATTCTTACTGACTCAAAACTGATTTTAAGACTGTTGACTGGACCTTTACACGTAACGCACATTTAGACAAGATAAAGTGAGTCTGTGTATATATATATATATATTATACCGTATATACTCTCGTATAAGTTGCACTTTTTACAAAAAATTTTGACAAAAAGTAAGGGTGCAACTTATACACCCGACACTGTTTCTGAAAAGTCCGAAAAACATCACTACTCTGTCATACAGTTTCCTACATAACCTGTCTAGTTGTCTGTGGTGATGTAGAATTACTAGGATATGCGTAGGCCTACATTTTACATTTAGAAAACTTTCGTAGTTGTAAATATACTATCTTTATATAACTGAAATTGACAAATATTTTATTTTTTTCAGACCTCCCCCCACTCCCGTTTCTTTTTAACTTTTGTATTGCCAAAACGTAGCTTAAGGCAGTATTTTTCTTAGGCCTATCTAAATTTCTTTTCAAAAGCATATTCAAAACTGACAATTTTTTGTTGACTGTATTTTTGTTTTATTGTGCATAACACCCTACTCTACTGAGAGTCAAAAATGTACAAATACTGCAAAATATGCCAAGGTACTGATACCTACATAAGTATTTTTTAGTTAAGCTATCATGAACTGTATAATGAAAGACTTTAAACTATTACTGTACAGGTACCACTGGACCAACTAATGTGGTCACATCTCAGAAGCGGAACAAGCGGTCCACCAAATCCAGCAAGAACAAAAAGTCCAAGTTGGCCAAGCAAAGCGTCTCCAGCTCCAGTAGCGCAGGGAGCAACAAAGAACAATCCCATCTTACTTTGTATGATTTCTAACTACGTACATACAGCTCCAGTAGCGCAGGGAGCAACAAAGAACAATCCCATCTTACTTTGTATGATTTCTAACTACGTACATACAGCTCCAGTAGCGCAGGGAGCAACAAAGAACAATCCCATCTTACTTTGTATGATTTCTAACTACGTACATACAGCTCCAGTAGCGCAGGGAGCAACAAAGAACAATCCCATCTTACTTTGTATGATTTCTAACTACGTACATACAGCTCCAGTAGCGCAGGGAGCAACAAAGAACAATCCCATCTTACTTTGTATGATTTCTAACTACGTACATACAGCTCCAGTAGCGCAGGGAGCAACAAAGAACAATCCCATCTTACTTTGTATGATTTCTAACTACGTACATACAGCTCCAGTAGCGCAGGGAGCAACAAAGAACAATCCCATCTTACTTTGTATGATTTCTAACTGCATTTAGCTCATTGTAACAGTGGGGTGTCACAGCCCTGGTTTATAGAGTCTTATTTTCAGTTGAATTGTTTACTTTTATTTACCCAAAAATAAAGACACAAGCACAATAGTGATGAATACAAAATGTAGTAATTGTGCTATAACTTAACCCTTACAGTCCTGGGAGCGTATATATAGTCATCAACCTATTTTTTCCTTGCATCCCATGTATAGTGTCATCAAAATACATATGTCCCTGTGTGCCAGTTGAATTAAATATTAATTACCTTCAATCACTACCGAGAAAAATGAATGAAAATGTTGGACAAATAAAATTAACATGGCTTTTATAGGTACTATTTGTACAGATGAAAATTTTATGAAAACAGTATATCTCCGGTACTATCATGTATTTTTTTTTACTGTAGGGTTTGTAGGGTTGAGTGTGGTTTTCACTAACAGTAAAACATATTCAAGTTTATATTGCATGGATAACGGGAAGCTTTGTGAATATGTATGCTGATGTTGTATTCTAAGGGTGAAACAGCAGGCATAGAAACATTGGTGCCAACTAGAATGTTGTCCATTTCCTTTAATGTTTGAGACTCATAAAATAACATTTCAGTAAAAAGTGTAAAACCTACGTCTTGCAGACATGGATTTAGTTGGAAACGTGTGTGTCATTGTATTGTTTATTAGTAAACAAATTTCTTACAAGCTTTTAATTGAATAGTTATAAAACAAAGAATGTGTATAAATACTGTATAGTAAATACTTTCAAATTGCCCACTTTAGAAGACAATTTAGCATGCAGTGGTTAGCTTAAAAAAAATTTGACTGTAACAAGTCTCAGTTCAATTGAAAAGGAAAATTAGTGGTGTGTTGTCATGGTAACTCACCACATTTATAAGATCGCTAATCTTATATATTACAGATGCTCCTTCTATAAAGAAGATTGATCTGGATTCAAACCCAGTAAATTCGATTTTGTCTAAACATAGTTAACTTGTACATTCGCCTGTATATATATTTATATATATAAAATATAAGTGCTGTTGTAATTTTTGTTGTAAAGTTCAGAAATTGAGGGGTTTTTTTGTTTCAAAAAGCTTGAAATAAAAAGAGAAATTTCTGGTGATCATTATTACGAGATGATCATTTTTTTCATTTCCTTGTTCAGTTAAATTTAAACTTAAAAAAATTAAAACTTCATTAAACTTTTGATGTGAAGTAAAGAGTAAAATCTGGATACAAGTCTTAGTGTTTACTTCTTTTTTACAAAAATACCAACATGCTTTATTAGCCTTTGGTTTTGGTTATTTTTTTATTTGCAGCATCTTAAAATTTAGAGATACTCTTCTCAAATCCCTTACCATGGTTTTAAGTCTAATAGTTTGGTATTTTGATCACGGCGTTTCAAAAAGATGTTAATTTGTTGGGTGCTTTTGTGTGACAAGTTCAAGCAACCCATTCCATGCCCAAAAGCAGGAAAATCAGGATTAATTCAAGAAAGCCTTGAATTCACACTTATTATTTATTTTACATGAGCATGTTTTGATCATTTGTTTATCTTTTTTTTTCTTCTTAGCATTCAAATTATTATTTTTATTCTTTTCTTCTTTAAATAATTTGCAATGAAATGAAAGATAGGCAAAATGTAAAACAAAAAAAAAGATTTATTAATAAAGCATAAATAAAATGAACCAAAAGAAATGTAAACAATAGGTATATTGAATATATAATATATGTTTACAAAGACCTTTATCACAAGCAGCATTTTGCAAAATGCTATGAAATAAAATAAATAATATTCCAGCTCAAAATATTTAAAAAAAAATGTAGGGTATATTTTATATTATTATATTATTTGTGATAACTTTGAAATCAGCATGGTGTCAAATGGTCAGTTCTTCTTCAAACAACAAACTGTTTAAAATATTTATTTATGGTGACAAGATTAAAAAAAAAAAAGGTGAAAGGCATTTATGGTAAACGATATATTTTCTGCTGAGTTTGTGTTATTGTCTACACAGGGTCACTTTATCAAGAGGTCATTGACAGGGGCAAAGTCGGTGGGGGGGGGGAGGTGTCCTTCCCTTGGGATTTTTGAAAAACATTTGTTTCAATAGTTGTTTTTTTTAAATATGTACTAAATTTGTTAAAAATTTGATAAAGTTTTCTCACGCAAAAGTTCAGCCCCCCCCCCCTCTGGTAAAAAATTTCTGACTTTGACCCTGGCCATTGATGTGTAACTTAGATTGACTAGATTGACTATCTAAAGGAATAGAAAATGAAGGTGTGTTTTCTGTTAAGTTCGTAAATGCAAATGCATAATGGGCGGGATAATAGACTGAATTATTGAAACTGGGGAGAGAATACGTTGAACTATTACAACTGGGTAGAAAATAGATTTAACTAATTTAAACTGGGGAAAAAATAGGTTGAACTATGGATACTGGGACTGGGAGAGAATATAATGAACTATTAAAACTGGGGAGAGAAAAGAGTATATTATTACAACAGGGGAGAGAATAGATTGAACCCAACAGAATAGGTTGAACTATTGAAACAGGGGAGAGAATAGATTCAACCCAACAGAATAGGTTGAACTATTGAAACAGGGGAGAGAATAGATTGAACCCAGCAGAATAGGTTGAACTATTGAAACAGGGGAGAGAATAGATTGAACCCAATAGAATAGGTTGAACTATTGAAACAGGGGAGAGAATAGATTGAACCCAACAGAATAGGTTGAACTATTGAAACAGGGGAGAGAATAGATTGAACCCAACAGAATAGGTTGAACTATTGAAACTGGGGATAGAATAGTTTCAACATGAATTTCAAAATATCTCCAGTATGTAAATGATAATATTGTTACTTTTGAACTATATAAAAAATTTATGCAGGACAATTTCCATAAAATCATAGCTTTTCATCTTTGAACCATCTCAATAATCGTTAACACCTAGTGTTGAACACTTCTTTTTTTATCTCCAAATTTATCTTTAGGCCTAAAGAAGAGGTTTTTAAATATAATTTGACATTACATAGTACATGAAGGTCTACCCACCTCCATCAACGCTGTAACAAAAAAAAAAAAAAGAAAATGCTTTCAAGGATAAATGGACACAACCAGTCAAATGGGTGCAAGCCCTATGTAAAACATCAACACTTTTCAAACAGCTTATTACAGTTTTATATTACAGTTTAAAGGGAGTCCACTAAGCAAAGACTAAGCTTAGTCTTAATTAGTGCCCAGAAACAAAGCTATTTACACTCACACACACACAAAAATGTTTGCCTTGAGTTTAAATATTGTTCATTTGAGCATTCTCCTTATTTTTCTCTTTGCCGGGTGGTCTAGCGGCAGGGTTTTCAAATTGCCATTATCGAAGGTCTCAGGTTTGAATCCTGGGTAAGGCCAGGTTGTTTCTTATCCCGGGTCCGGGAATGTCCCTGGGCCTACCCAGCTGTGAATGGGCACCGGACATTAGGCAAAGGGGGGGGGGGGGGGAGTAAAGGCGGCCAGGCATTGTGCTTGCTGAAAAATCCCCTTCATTTGCTCATGGAACAAGATGGTCTGAAAGGGGATTATGGGATATCTCACTTTGGTGCACATTTTCATTATTGCATATTGCTGTCAACTGTGTTATTTTAAATTGTATAATAAGGGTGACAAAAAAGTTTCAGGGTTAGCAAACTTATGCATTGCGATTCATACATCTATAAACATGAGCACTAAAAGTTTTAGACAAAGCTTTAACATCACATGCATAAGTCCTTTTTTCTTCTCCTTCTTAGCAATTGACAGCCACTGAAGACTTTAAATCATCACAAGGTTAGAGCCATTCTAGACAAAAAATATAAACTAAAAAAAAATCTGGAATGCATTACAGTTTAAGATAATCAATCACATTGAAAAAAAAAAACCTAACAATAGCTTTTACATTTGGATAGTAACAGATTCTTTAGCCATTGTACAGAGTAGAATACATCTTTATGCGAATATACAAAATTAGAAATCGGCTGCTATTTTTGTTCCATTCTTTCTCAGGTTTTTAAAAGGAACGATATGTCATTTTTTTAAACATCCTAAAATGGGGAAGGTAATGATTAGATATCACAACATCTAAACCTTTTTTACACACGTACTCTGCACATAAATAATTCATCCTTTAATCTATCAATATTTATATGTATATAGTAGAAGTCTATAACATCAGTTGTATAAATATTTTCCTTCAAATGATATATTTAAATAAAACCACAATAACATTTCATTCATAAAGAACTATACTTTTCATTCATAAAAAATACCTTTCATTTATAAAATTCATTCATAAAAGAACATTTCGTTCAGAAAATAAATCTACTAACACTTCCTAAAGTTACTGAGAAATTAAGACATTTCATCCAAAAATGTGGACATTATGTACATTAAACTTAGTTCTTCAAATCAATAAAATAATGTATAAATAAGTTTAAAAAATTAATAAATAAGTTTACATAATGAAAAACTGAGCGTTTCTGTGAGTTGAGTATAATCTTTTTTTTTATTTCAGAAAATTTTTTTCATTTTGTTCAATGAAATCTTGAGTAATTAATTTCATTCTTTGTTCTCTGTATGAAGAAAAATATATATTGATATAAATTATAAGACCCAATAATATTGGACTTGGATATAATTCACGTAGTTTATTTACATCAAGAAAGTAAATTTAAAAAACTGGCTGGCTAGTTCAATAGTTAGTCCCTCAATAGATGCCAGATATACCGGGTAAGTAAGTTGTGTGAATATATTTATATATATATATACCTTATATATATATATATATCCAACATTATTTCAAACCTTACCTTATTAGTCTCACTAATTTTTCTTTATGATGATTCTACATACAAAATACAGTTTACAAAAACAAATAATTTCTTTTTAAATAAAACTAAAGAAAAAAATAACACCTACAGCACACAATAACATTTTAACTATCATCATACAACAGTAACCATAACAATGATTGCAGTTTAAAATATTATCCCAATGTATGATTGCCATCGTGTACAAGTACTCAACTAAACTAGAATTCTAAAAACAATAGATGTTAAAAAAAGCCAATATAATTTTAAATAGCAAATCAAATGAGAAAAACAAATCGCGAATAGAATTGAGAAAACAAAACCAAGACTTTACAAGTGCTCCGCCACTGAGCCCCACCATCCGAGCTCTACGTGAACGAAAATGTGTGTGTGACACACAAAATTAGCCGCTCCTACCCAAAACTATGCATTTTGTGGATTGGTATAAATATATGATATTAGCATAAAATAATATAAGTATAAGTGGACCAATGGAAGAATCAATCTATAAATGTAATCCTTTGTAAAAAAAAATAAAAAAATTGTTTCATTAAATTTTGTTTTAGTTATTAAATACTTTCCATGTACTAAAACAAAAAGTACACTAACTGACAATAAATGTGCCAAACAAAAACTGAAAGAAAAAAAATACAAATACCGGTATACTATTAGAAGATCAAGTATTATATAATGAAATACGGTAAATAAAACACTAGTTGTCCCACTTGATCGATAAAAGACTAATGAATAACTTTGTACAAGTTCAATCAATGATAACAAACATAAATCATTGAAAAACATCAAACTGTTTTAAGTTGCAACATTTTTTATTCTACTACTTCCCTTGCTTTGGATAAAATCACCTTGACATCAACAACGTATTTGCCAGCAGCAACTGTTTTTCAGACCAGCTTTTATTAAAACACATTGTATATATACAGACAAAAATAACATTATCTTTTTATACATAACAAGTGTATATATATAATTGCTATAAAAAAAAATTCAACAGTGAATCGATCCACTCTGAAGGCATCTTGAAGATATGAACAGTTAAAAAAGCTGAAAAGGAAGATACATTAGAGTAGCATATCAATTGCTGTAAAATGTACCGGTATGGGGGGATAGTATTAATGTATATTAACCCTTACAGTCACGGACGCGTATATAGCGGAACTGAAGGCAGCATAGATAGAAGTAGGTCGGTACGGGAAGGGTTAGGAAAGCTGATTCTAAAATACCAGAACAATTAGAGTTAATTAGTAGGTAAATTATTCTAGAGAACCATGGTAGTTGATGTACAAGGGAAGTTATTCAAGAGTACCTCAGTAAAAAGTGTTCATGCATTAAAGACGTTATTGTAGAATACCAAGGTAGATGATGTTATGGTTTAATATTGAAGTTATTCTAGAGTACCATGGAAAGAGGTGTTAATGTATTAGGGAAGTTATTCCATAATACCATGGTAGGTGATGTTAGTGTATGGGTGAATTTGTTCTAGAATACCATGACAGGTGATGTTAGTGTATGGGTGAATTTGTTCTAGAATACCATGACAGGTGATGTTAATGTGTGGGTGAATTTGTTCTAGAATACCATGACAGGTGATGTTAGTGTATGGGTGAATTTGTTCTAGAATACCATGACAGGTGATGTTAATGTGTGGGTGAATTTGTTCTAGAATACCATGACAGGTGATGTTAGTGTATGGGTGAATTTGTTCTAGAATACCATGACAGGTGATGTTAATGTGTGGGTGAATTTGTTCTAGAATACCATGACAGGTGATGTTAGTGTATGGGTGAATTTGTTCTAGAATACCATGACAGGTGATGTTAATGTGTGGGTGAATTTGTTCTAGAATACCATGACAGGTGATGTTAGTGTATGGGTGAATTTGTTCTAGAATACCATGACAGGTGATGTTAATGTGTGGGTGAATTTGTTCTAGAATACCATGACAGGTGATGTTAGTGTATGGGTGAATTTGTTCTAGAATACCATGACAAGTGATGTTAATGTGTGGGTGAATTTGATCTAGAATACAATGACAAGTGATGTTAATGTGTGGGTGAATTTGTTCTAGAATACCATGACAAGTGATGTTAATGTATGGGTGAATTTGTTCTAGAATACCATGACAAGTGATGTTAATGTGTGGGTGAATTTGATCTAGAATACAATGACAAGTGATGTTAATGTGTGGGTGAATTTGTTCTAGAATACCATGACAAGTGATGTTAATGTGTGGGTGAATTTGATCTAGAATACAATGACAAGTGATGTTAATGTGTGGGTGAATTTGTTCTAGAATACCATGACAAGTGATGTTAATGTATGGGTGAATTTGTTCTAGAATTCCATGACAGGTGATGTAAATGTATGGGTGAATTCGTTCTAGAATACCATGACAAGTGATGTTAATGTACTAGGAAAAATATTCTTAAGTTATGGTAAGTGGTGTTATATATATGGGGGAATTTGTTCTAGAAAACCATGGTAAGTGGTGTTAAATGTATGGGTGAAGTTGTTTAAAAATATTATGGCAGGTTATCTTAATGTATTAAAAAAGCTATTCTAAAGTACCATGGTAAGTGGTGTTAAATGTAGACAAAACTTTGGACTTGATTGTCCTTTCTTCTATAACTGTGCCTCTCAACACATCTACCTTCGTGCGGACAACAAATGGATAGATATCTTTTAAAAGTGAACACGGCATATGGGTTCTTTCACTTGGCGGCACTAGAGAGCGCTCCCGGCGCAGGAAAGTGCGGGAATAGCAATCCGAGGACACCCGACCGAAATGAAAATCTAACACTTCTGCCGGTTTGTGTGGGATAGAGACAGGATAACCTTCGAATACACCTTTTCCGAAAGGTAGAGCCCACTCCGTGGGTAGGAGGACCTCTGTTTTCATCCAAATGCAAACAGGCCAAAGGTGACCCGAATCATAGCGGTACATAAAGAAGTCTATGAAAGGAAACTTGATTTGTGATTCACCCTTCCAGTAATCCGAGTCCTTGTGATAAAGCTTCCACATGTAATCTGACCCCATGTTGAGCTCCATATCAGGCAGGCAGGACAGAACTTTACGAGCCAAGGGCCACTGCTCGCTGTCAAACAGGATATCCACATCGTCATCCCAGGGTATTATCCCGTGGTGGCGCCAGTAGCCTATAAGAGAGCCCTCTGAGATGAAGTAGGAGATATTGAATGCAGCGAAGGCCTGAGTGGCAGAGAGCATGCTGAAGAGCATCTGGCGCTGTTCAGTGGGTGTCAACGAAGGTTTGTAGTTGTCCAGCAGCTTCATTTGTTCGTTGGTGAGGGACGGTTCAAGAGTAGCCACAAGTTTATACCAGTCCTGCAAATCGTACACTGGCATTTCTGCTAATTTTGGCATTTTCACGGTGGACAGTCTGTCATGCACAAACTGGCAGGAATCAGTATATGGACTCCGATCCACCTCATAAAACAAATCTAGGAGATGAATTTTTATTACCTGTTCAAAAAGACAAAATAATTAATTTAACAATAAAGATTTCAAACAAAGGAATTTTAAACTTTGTAAATAAAGCATCTGAAAGATGACCCTTGATTCTGCTCTAAACAGTATGCCTTGACCACAGAAACTGGTGAATGCTGCTTCACCTGCCCTCTGATCAGTTTTGTCCGAAGGGTACTTTTACTTTCCTAAATGTTTTCAGTAAATAATAATTATATTTTAAAATTATTAGATCTATAGCTTTCTGTTCATTGTATTTTATGAAATTTATATCTGTAGCTTATAGCGGACAGGCCTATTTAATTTTCTCCCGAGCAACGCCGGGGAATTCAGCTTGTATTAAATATAGTAATAGTAGGTTACAATACATGACATAGTGGTGGTGTATCATTTATTGATTTAGAATCATCAAAATTCAAAATACCTTAAAAGTGTTGAGCTGAGTCAATGTTTTTGGCCATCCAGGTATAACAATATTTCTCAGAGAAGGTATTAGAAAGATAACAATAACAACCAGCAGAAAAACTTTTAGCCTTGCTGTCAGTTTGTATTTGATCCAGAATGCTTTCAGTCTGTTTTGCCGTGCCATTTTAATCAAAAGTTTGCTAAATAACTCACTGTCACTGGCATCTATAATCTGTGGAAAAATAATCAAATTACAGTTTACTAGGGCAGATAGAAAAAGCTTTTTTAAAATTAATACTTCAATGAATTCTTCAGTACAATCGTACAACCAATAAATCAACAAAATTAATAATTAAAGTGAAAAGTACTGTACTAGAGTAAATGACCCTTTGCGAACACCACTAGGCTAAAAATGGCCCCCTATTTAGTTTTTGCGACCTAGTTTCTAAATCATTAGACATAGGATAAAAACAAAGGTATCAAAACATAGTACGACAACGTGTCTACTTGAATGAACACTAATTAATTATTGTATTCCTACGCAGGGTTAGAGTGTAGATTGCTTTCTCAGGCGACCATGTTTGCTACTTCATAGCAAACACCTTTTTTCTCATTTAACTTCACAGCAAACACTTTGATTTCAGAGTAAACATTAAGCCAAAGTCAACAAAAATTTATTATTTTGTTAATGTAAAGAACACTGGATATGCCCATGCTATTGTATTGTCACATGCATTTATTTGTCTAGATTTTGACAGATCGTTAAAATTTGTTAGAATAATTTTTTTTTCTAAATCAACTAGCAATATGATGCAAACATAGATCTATTTATGAGTGAGTAAAGAAAACCTCTGCACCAACAGTAAAGAGAAAGACAAGCTAGTGTTCTTATAGTCTATATGCGCCTCTTGATAAATGCATGATAGCTATAATGTACTTTCAAACAAACAAAAACACTGAAGATTTAAAAATCAGCCAAGTAATAAAAAAATGTTTATTAAAAAAATGTGAATGATTGACATAAACTTGACTATCTACCTAACCCTAACCCTAACCCTTATGAATTTTTAACAATATACGCAAAGAAATAAGAGATCTAAAAGGCTTAGGAAAATACAAAGCTAAACACAGATCTTATACTGTCGGTCTGAAAATGTGATGTCACTGGTTAAGGCAGCACAAAGTGCACACAAACGTGTCTTGTTTCAAAGAAGCACAATTATCTGTGTGCACTGTGCATGCCACCAGCCATCACATTTCACACTGCACCCAAACCTCTGCCCCTTCCCATTTATTTGCACTCTTGACAGATGCCTGACGACAATTACAAGTGTATATCTTGCCAAGCTATTGACATTATCCTCCATCCTCCACTTCTAGTTCCATTTTAGTTGTAGTATCTTTGCTGCTGCAATCAGAGCTTACTGGAATTACTTTTACTTGCCCCCTCTCTTTTCAGTGTTTTTTTTTTCTGCCTTTCTTCCCTCCTGAGTCTTGCGCTAAGTACAGCAGATCTAATAATCACGTAATATTCCCTTTAAGGTGCATTTTTTTTAGATAAAAATGCTCTTCCCAGAACTGAAATAGCCTAAGGATATTAATATTAAGGAAGTACTAGGCTAAATACTTAATTGGTAGTAGGCCTATATAAGTACTTAAGACCACTTCGTAGGCCTAGCCATGAAAATTAGCGAGAAACTGCAAATGTTTTTTGAGTGGTGCTTGCTACGAGGTGGTGTTTGCACTGAGGTCATTTACTCTAGTCCTAGTTAAGTTAGTCCTAGACTGTAGTACAGTAGCCTACTTTTCTACGACTACTAGACTTAGACTAGACTTAGACTTACAAAAAAAAACCACTGACTAAACTACAGTAGTCTAGGCCTACTCTACAATTAGTACAATCATAATCATAACAATAAACTTTATAAACAATGACAATGTCTACATTTCTACACTCTACTGACAAGAACTTTAAATTTTTAAAAGCCATCACTGTATCAAAACAAAAGAATAAAACAACAAACAAACTTACACAAATTGTTTTGGGGTATTTAAGTGTATGTCTTTGGTTGAAAAATCATCGTTGTTGTTTAGTTGAATCTTTACAAAAAATATATAAACGATGCTTTCATGTGTAAATATGTCATGTTAAAGCAGATAGGAGAAAAAAAAACTGGAATAGTCTCCCCTTAAAATACCAAACTAGGCATTCGACGAAGTGGGAAAGTCGGAAACTCGGAGGTTCCGAGTAGGAATAGAATAGCCTAATGTTCCGTGTTCCGACACTGTGCATTTTCAAACTTGGTTTTATCGATGCGTCATTAGCAACCTTGCAATAATATTTTTTTTACAAGATTTGTTTAGATTATAAATAAAGAAAAATATTATGTACATTGCTCTTTTAAATTGAAAAATACCATTTTAAATTAAATTATGTTTCAAAATAGTGTAAAAAATATGTATGCATAATAAGCACCGATCTATATATTATTGTGAAATTTAAGTTCTTCGGCTTATAATGTTTAAGATAAAATCATAGATATACACTAGTCAAGTCGTTGTACGGTATGTTGAGAAGCCAAAACAACAAATCTGCTTTTGTACGGCCAGAAAAGGAGCCAAAACCAGAAATCTGCTTTTCAAGTCGTTGTACGGTTTCTGGAGAAGCCAAAACCACAAATCTGCTTTTGTACGGCCAGTAGAGAAGCCAAAACCACAAATCTGCTGTATTATCTATGATAAAATCACTTATCTATAATTCTATATGAGTTGAAAAGCCGTAACGTCAACTAAATAGGGGGGAGGGGGTCTGAAAAGGTTTGACAATTGTCGACATAGGGGAGAGGGGAGGTCAAGAAAATTTGACGTCGACGACAACAATGTTACCTTTTATTACCTAAAAAGTGATACAAATTTATTACTAAATTCTACATGTGTCCTGTGCCACATAGCCTACATAGCAAACATGTAAATTTGTAAAAACATGGTTTAACGTTAATACAAATATATCAATTATGGATTTGACATGTTATTTTTGTGTTCATCTTGTTAGTTTGTAGATCTGTGTATGGACAGTGCAGTAATTAAACAAAATGTGATGAATTTATAAAAATTATGGCATACTAAAGTAAGATACTCAATCTTGGATGATTTAAGAACTGCAGCAGCTTAGGGTACTTCAGTTTATCTGTAGATTCCACTACATACCGGTCCGATATTGATCAGCTTACTGTTATTGTGAGGTAGGCCTATAGGCCAATATATATAATGTTTCACCAGATGATGGGCTCCATATTGAACGTTTTCTAACTTTCCTAGATATGGGTAGCCACACAGGGGAACATTTTGCAAATATTGTGCACAACCACCATAAAATGAGTGCAAAAAAAGAATTATTTGCTGGATGAATTTCACAAGACTAGTCAATCGCAGCCAGACCACAAAATTAGTATATATATGCATATATGCAATTGTAGGCCTTTAGGGCCTACTTAAAATTAACTTTCGCATTTTGTTAAAGGTTCCACGGTTCCAGGGATATGTTCGATCATTTTGAAGATAAAGCAAAGGAAAAATTGCCTGTAGACTGTAGAAGAAGGCATATCAATGATGATGAAAAGGTCTATTGAACAATTATAACATATATTGTAGGCTAGGCTACCTAAAGTCTAAAGCTCTTTTAGTGAAACGTAAAATTGCAAAAGATTAAATATTTCTATGAAAAGAACAATAGTAAACATAAAGAAAAGAACTATTCTTAAAATCAAAAATGTGGGAGGGGCGAGATGGGGGGGGGGGCAGTAACTCTTCTATATTTTATGTTAATTTTCAACGTCGTCAGGGAAGATGTAATTTACTCACATTATACATATTATATAGATAAGTGACAAAATATTATGCAAAAATGCACCAAGTTCGTAAATGGGAAAACTTCCTACTCGGAATTTCCGAGTTTCCGACTTTCCCACTTCATCGAATGTACCATAATAACCCCCGAACTTAGCAAATTATCACCTCTATACACCAATAAATCACGAATGTGAAAAACTATATGGATTTAGTTAGTAGGCCTATTAAATTTATTAATGATGTGTTTTTCCTCGATAGGAATATTTATTTAAAGCTTTGTTTTGTTTGTTTTGTTCTAGCGTGGGAGAGGGCATTTTTTATAGGCCAGTGCCAAACCGCCTATGTAAACTACGCCACTACATTACGGACTAAGCCTACATGCGTTTTGATACTTGATACACTCTCATATTACTAATCATGTTAGTATAAGACATGGGCATAAAATGGCAAAATATTTAACGTGTAATCTTAAAATATAGTTTGGGATGGGGGAGCTAAGTAAACACCTTAGACTAATTACTAAGCTTCATATATATATATAGGCCTATATATATATATATATTCTTTTTAGAGCTATTTAAAGAGCAGCTCTCCTCTCCCTAAAACTAAACCTAAATAAATGCAAAAAACAAAGTAGAAAAGTTGAATATCAATTATTTATAAGATAAGTATAATGTTCATTTACTCCAGAACAAAATACTGAGTTTAAGCAAGAATTAACATAAGGGATGACTATTAGATTAGTTATTGAGCATGTCAAATATACGTTTATCTGAAAAATGTACAGCATTTTATTTTGTAAATAAAATGCAAGTCTAGTTTCTAGT
The DNA here is from genome assembly GCA_949126835.1 of Anisus vortex. Taxonomy (NCBI): domain Eukaryota; kingdom Metazoa; phylum Mollusca; class Gastropoda; family Planorbidae; genus Anisus; species Anisus vortex. Next base: position 9,515,641 of record OX421500.1, read on the forward strand.
CTAGGTTTTCCCCTTTCTTTTGCTGTCCAATTTTTTTAAAAACATGGAGCTAGATCTATATCCGGTTTGCTTTGATTATTTAGTCTTACATTTCATCCTAATGATTTTACCATATAATACTAATAACTAATACGTTTTAAGTTATACGTTTATAAGAAAAGTTCCAGGACATAGGGACTTTTTATTTGCAATTTAAAAAAAAACAACTTAAAGTGTGTAAGTCTCTTGTGAAGTCAGCTATACTAGATTCTAGTCTAACTATAATTTATCTGTGAGAAGTAAACTTGTTTTTGTTTTGTTTTTTTTGTTTACAAAAAAAAAATAAAGTTAATGAGTAAAGTTTAGGTCAAATTAAAATTAACTTCCCATTGTGAATAATTAATAATATTAAAGATTATTCTACTATTAGACTCAATTGTCAATAATGAACTGGAACCTTAGACATAATCATAATACTTCTTAATACTGACTCAAATTTAGTCTGAAACTAAAAATCTAAAATACTAAAAATTGAAACTTTGTCAATTCTAATTCTGACAGTGACACTAATTTAATCACAGAGAGTCTGAGTTATTATTACCTTTTTAGTTGACTTGGAAGTAAATTCACTTAGTCTGAATAATTGTAGGCCTATATTATATGCCTAAATAAAACATTAAACAGGAGTGGAGATCATAAATAATCATAAAGACTAAATTAAAAGCCTTAAAAAGCCAATCTTGAAATCTTGCAGTTCCCTTCAATTTTTAATAGTTATTATATTTTATAGCTATTAACAATTTGTAAAAGAATGCTGCAGGTCTGGATTACTCTAGGAATTTAAGGGCTCTTTTATTTTATTTTTAATAAAATATAATGTTCACTACCTTTAAAGAAGTTTTTAAGGAAATCTCATGATTGTCTTAGTAGTAACAATAACATAGAAGGCACATAACATTTAACACTCATTATTCTGAAGGTCCATCAGAATCAGTGCAAACATAACTAGTGCTGATCATCAACAGACTCGTGGCAATGCCTTTGGAGTCACTTCCAGGGAGTAAAGACAGCGCCACTCACAAGCCTCCACCGAGCTCTAACAAAGAGGTCAGCAGCTTAAAGGCTTTGCCAGGTACCACTAAAGACAGCGGGCATAAGCTGCCAGGAAGTTCCGGAAAGGAGAACAAATCTCTGGTAGGCGTGGGCAAGGAAACCAGCTACAACAAGTCCATGTCAGCCACAAGCAAAGATTTGAACAGCTATAAGCAGCAAACTGTCCTGCAGAAAACCAAAGCGTCAAGAGTAATGAGGCGTCATCGCAGTCACACTGACGGCTCCAGGGGCTCTCTTACTCCTGGTTCTGGCAAGCTCAGAGAGGACGTTGATTTAGAGGGAGTTCTACCAAGTCAATTACGGTAAATTGTTTTAATGCTTTTTCTTTGAAAGAGCAAAGTTTAGTGGAGTGTGCATTTAGTTAGTCATACATGTATTACAAGACCCTTTCAGTGGCAAAATCAGATGAGTTCAAGGAAAATTTAATGAGTCTAATGTCACCAAACATCTAATAGGGGAAGAAGCAGGGTAAGAATAGGGAAAACATTTGTTAAGAGGGGACAATTGGACAGAGAGAAGAAACACCCGTAATTGAGTAGATGAGAGACAGCCTTAGTAGCCTATAGAGGTGTCCATTGTATAGGCAGGAAGTTTGTTTAGCTGTCCTAGTTCAGTTTACTTTTAATGAATGAATAGTACTTAGTGTTTTAAATGATGTTAAGTTACTGGTTTTCCTGGTTTGTTCAGGTAACCCATTCCATGCTTGGATGCCACTCGAGAAGAAAGAGTACTTATATGCATTTAGGATAAGGAAAGTGTTTTTGTCCTTATGTTTATCTGAGCATTGCAACAGATTGTTATTGTGTTGTATTTCTAAATTAGAGTTTAATCAAGCTGAATGAGAATTAAAATAGATGATGGAGATTTGACTTTGTTGTCTTTGTGAGAAATGGATGAAGTAATTTACGGTATAGATAATGGGAAAACCCCAGGTGATGTGTTTTAGCAACAAAGAGCAGCTGTGTAACTGCTGAAAACCCAATAAGTCACTCCATAACCATGAAAACTGTTTTTTTTTTTGCCATTCCATTTTTCCTGGAAAAATAAATTGGGTCTTAAAAGTATATTTTGCCACCCAGCTAAACTAAATTTAGCCAATATAGGATATTGATATATTGATATTTATAAATGAAATATTTGCAGGACATGAAATATTTTGTACATAATAAGTATAGTATCTCATCGAACCAAATTAATCCTTAGGGCCGGTGAAGCAGCGTTCACCAGTTTCTGTGGCCACAGCATATTAGGTCATTGTGTGGCCAGCACTATGCACAGCCACCTTTACTTTACCACAACTAAGGTCAGGTACCCATCAGAGCTGGGTAGACCCAGTGACATCCTCCAGACCCGGGAAAAGATCCTAGCCTGCGCCAGGATTCAAGCCCTAGACCTTCGGTATGCGAGCCAAACGTGCTGCCGCTCGGCCACCGCGCCCCCTTTGTACATAATAGTATACAAATAATGTTTTTGTGATGAAATTTAGTAAAACATCATATATAAAATTATGAACAAAGTTATAAGGGAGGTGGCTAAGAAAATGTAAAAAAGTCCTTAAAACAATAAGACCCAATTGCCTGATATGGTATTACAATTTTGAGATTAAAACATTTTATATTTGGAAAAAGTGTCAGCACATTCATTATTAAATCGTCTCTTCATTTTTTTCTCAGCGACAGGTTGCATTTGTTGTTTTCACAAATCGAAAAGGAATTTGAGTACCTCTATGCTTCTAATTTAATATGTAAGTTTCTTAATCATACGCTTATTAACATCAGAAATACAGCCAGTGTAAAATATAAAGTAATATATGAGTAAAAAAGACATTGTGGTTTAATAGAAATCCCTTCTTCTGTTTTTGTTTTTCCTGCTAGTGCAAGAACGTTTAGACATGGCACAAGAAAAACTTGGCGGAGAGAGTGGAGCTGTGGAGAAAGTCCCCCTAGAACCACAAGACTCTACAGATTACGGCGCTAAAAATAAAAGTTTGTAATAACAAATACAATTATAGCTTTTAAATTTAACATGTTGATGGATTTAATATAAAAAATGATGTGCTCTGTAAGTTTATATTTAACTTTAAAGGTTAACAATGTGAGGATAAAATGAACATTCACAAAAATATAAAGCTTCTCGTTACCTAAAGCTTCTTGTTAGATTGTTCCTAGTTTCTTAATTGGCATATAAACCTTAAAAGTAGTAATAGTAGTGTTTTGCAAAAAAAGTACAGCTTAAAAAAAATATTACTCCTTTAAGCTCCCTAAAATATTTCAAATACTGATTGAAGCTATGGAGCATGGTGGCAGAGCATTCGGCTGGTGTACCAAAGCTCCTGGGTTCGAATCCTGATGAGGTCTAGTTTGGAGGGTGTCCCTGAGTCTCCCCAGTTCTGATGTGTACCTGACTTTAGTTTGTTTAAAGTAATGGCGACTGGGCATTGTGCTGGCCACACAATCGCTTAGTATGCCATGGCCACAGAAACTGGTGAATGCTGCCCTATGGCTCAATTTTGTCCAGCAGTTACTTTACTTTACTAACTGATTGAACCTAGATGGATTCAAGAAATTCTGGGGAAAATTACCGGACATTGATCCCCAGCTCAGAATGGTTAATCAATTTGTAGAATAGGAAACAAATGCTCAGAGCAGTAAACCAGTGCTCAAAATAAATGGTAAACCAATGCTTAGACAAGTAAACCAATGGCAGAAATGGTGAAGCAATGCTTGGAATAGTAAATCTAATTTGGAATAGTAAACCAATGCGAGTAAAGAATTTATTTTTGTTTTTTTCAACATTCAGAATCCCAGTTGTCTCAACGTATCAAGACCACATACAAGCAGTCAACCAGCAAATTGGTCTCAAGCTTTCGTACTCCGAATCCAGCATACAATGTTGTCAGGCAGTTTCGAGGCCACCGAGATGGTGTCTGGGAGGTGAGCGTGTCAAGGTCATACACAAACCAGGTCATAGCAACAGCATCAGCTGGTACGTCTTTTAAGAAAAAATAATTTTTATTTCAGTTTATTTGTGTGCTATTACTAGAATTTGTTTTACAAAAAATGTATGTTTCTTAATATGATATAATCTACACTATTTGTTATGTGAACAACAATATAATAATTTACAATATGTAATATATATATTATTGATAGAGAAGGGTAATATTCAAGAATCTTTTTTTAAGAAAGGTAGTTGTTTTCTTTTTTTTGAAAAATAAATTCAATACTAATTGCATCTGGTTTATTGACAAATCTAGTGTAAAATAATGGGGTTGCTATTTTCTTAATAAAAAAAAATGGACCAAAGAATGTCAGCACTTGACTATATTGACTATGTTATTGTAAAAATCCATCACCAGATCACACCAGCAGAATCTTCTCTGTGGAATCTGGGGCATGCCTGTTGCAGTACATTGGGCACAAGGGCTCAGTGAATTCCATACGGTTCCACCCAAGCCAGGAGCTGGTGCTGACAGCGTCCGGTGACGCCACGGCCCACATTTGGCGTGCCCAGCTGTCTCAGCTGTCACACATTGATGCTTTGGTAGGCTTGTTGATTTTGTTTTTTTAGAGTTATTCAAATATTTACACTAATTTGACCGGAGCTAAGTATGAGTAAATAATGTTTATTTACATAATCACAGCACTTTATAAAAAGTTTACTTTTCAAATCATGCTACAAGATTTAGTTTCACGGCATGTTACAATTGATATTACTTTTTCATTTAATTTATGCTAAACCTTAATAAAACAGGGTTCTTATGGTTGATTTTTCAGATTTGGGAAAGTTTGGGAATTTGACTAAAATGGACAAAACAGCGTGTAAAATACTTTCATGTTATTATGTTTTCTGTGAAACAAAGAATAACCATGTAGTTAAGTTAAGCATTCATTAATAAAACTTCCAGGATGTTTTTTTCCTTAAAAAAGTATTTTAAAAATTTACACCTTTTTTAAATATTTTAACTGCCTATATATATACTCTGATAGTTAAAATTAAGAAATTTCACACTTGCCTGTTTAAATTGGTTTGGAAATTTTATTTAAAGTTTGGGAAGTTGAAAATGATTTTATCTTATCATATATATTACAGACGCTCCTTCTATAAAGAATGTTATTGCGTTCTACGCTCATCCGTGGTCCGAGTCTAGTCTTGCATCTTTATTAATGTTAAGTTACTGGTTTTCCTTGTTTAGTCAGGCAACCCAACCCATGCCCGAATGCCACTCTGGAAGAAAGAGTACTTATAAGCATTTGTTCTCGCATAACAAAAAAAAGGTAAATTTTAGAGTTAGAATTCTGACCAAGAATAAATTGAGGTCATTAGTCTAGTGGATGAATATTGGATTGCTGTTCTGAAGGTCCCTTGTTGAAATCCAGGTCAGGGGTGCAATCAACATCAGGTGAAAGTAAATGGCTCTGTTGTTCATGCCAGTGCTGAAAAAAAACAAAAAAACACATTTCATTCCTCGTCATGACCTGATATGAGTAAAAAATTGTGTTATTCTCTTACTGTTACATTTTGCCATATAACCCTCAATGCACATTTTATGTTTCAGAAATCTCATTCTTCTGGTGAAGATGATTTTGACAGTTCAGGAAGAGAAGACACAACTGACGGTAGGCCTATAGTGTTATTTTAGTTTTTAAGTAAGTCTCTCTGCGGTACTGTTTATGTAAAATGTTTTGGGGCGTAATCGTCAAAGATACAGAGAATGGATTTTGTATGTCTTATCTTTTTCCGCAGATCTTGCTGACTACACACATGAGGCAAGCATTGTACGCAACCCTCACTGTGAGCTGATGCATCACAGTGAGGTCGTCACAGCAGCCGATTGGATGAGCCAAGGAACACAAGTTATTACGGCATCATGGGATAGAACCGCAGTTCTCTCTGATGCGGAATCAAGGGAAATAATTTCACAATTAACGGGTATCATGTCTTTTATTTTAAAGTTTTTTAATTTTGTTTATTAAATTAGCTTTTAATTCTATTACTTTTATAAAGTCTTTCCTATATTGCTTATATGCTACTCTACAATAAACTTTTGATGGCCATTGCTTATCTTGCCCACCAATTTTGACCAGGCCATGACCAGGAGCTGACGGATGTCCATGCTGACCAGAGCCAGAGGCTTGTGCTGACTTCCTCGAAGGACACAACATTTAGGCTCTGGGACTTTCGGGCTGCCGCCATGTTGGTGAATGTGTTTCAAGGTCACACGCAGTCAGTACAAACCCTCATTCATAGATATCAATTTATAGGCTTACAATAGTGTACTTTTGATAAGACACGGTTATTTCTTTTTCTTGTTAATTTTTTTAGTTTTAACCATTAACTTTCAAAAGTTTTCATATGAAACTTCAATATGTCCCAATGTAAGGCAAAATACTCTTGGTGGATAAATCCCATACAATAGAATATTTTTTCTTAAATACGTATTCATTAAATTGGAATTAGGTTTACTGTGTAATAAATGAGTTGTATTTTGTGGTTCATGCAGACAAAAATATCACCTTAGAAAACAGGACTATGATTGTCATGGCAATTTTTTAAACTCAAGATTTCATTTAGGCCTACAAACAATAGGGCGTTTGCAATCCCGTGACAAAAAGCACGTGATTTGTGTTTACTTTGAGTAATGGTGTACAATTAAATATGGCCGCTGTATTAATAAATTTTCATATAGGCTCGAGCTTTTTTTAAATGATTGTTGTGTTTTAAGTCTTATTAAGATTTAAGCTGTATTATGTATGTTAAATAAAATAGGCTATTTTATTATTATCATACACATAGATCATAGACGATGTGAGCCTAATAGTGACTTGACTAGATAGCCTATTCACCAACAATATCACTTGACATCGTAGCCTAGCCTACGAAACATTAAAAGTGTAGGCCTATAAAGTGAAATTGAAAGTGTAAATAGGTCTAGCCGGCCCTAGCCTAATCACATTAATCAATTAATCTACAGTACTACTATTTACCTCCTTATTTTTGAGTAGGATAGCCAATATTCAGATGTGAATTTTGCATGATAAAGAAGTAATTTACTTTCACCACGTTATGTTTGTACCTCAAGTGGGTTCTATATTTACACAAATACGTCACTAAATGTACACAAAAAAACTTAAGCTCCGCCTACTGAGAACGCTCTATTATCGCTGCCTGCATGTATTGTTTTCTTCTAAAGAAAAATGAGGCTGATCCTTCTACTTTTTGATTGTATCCTGTTTAGGGTTTATTTTTAGAATGACTGTATAGTTAATGATATCACTTTGGGACTATAATGGTTGAGTATATTTTTAATGATACACTAGCTCAGGGCTCGGCAACCTATGGCACGCGTGCCAAACTTGGCACCCAGAGCGATTTTCAGTGGCACGCGAAAGACCTCCAAGGTGTGTTTTTTATTGATTAAAAAAAACATTTTCCGGTTCTGAATGAGGAAAACTGTCTGTTGAAGTCGATGTATCTGAATGATATAGCGACATATTTCAATGAGTTGAACTTGCATTTACAAGGACCACTCGAATGGATTTGCATTGAAACTGGACATATCTTGCCGTGAAATAAATTTCAAAACATTTAACTATGACTAAGGCATATATTAAGATATACAGTTTCCGAAGTACATCGAAGCACTCAAAGCGGAGTTTTCTAATCAAAGGCAAGACTTTCAAATTGATGGACTCATTTTTTCATTCCACATCAAGCCTAACTGGTGATGTAGATCTTTTATTAAGCGGAGGGATACTGGCGATTTTAAAATGCAGCAAATTGAATTTTTTTTATCTGGAAACATCCAAATGTGCACATTTGCGGAAAAAATCTGGAAGGAAGCTGCTTAGGAAAGCCATCTGCTATTCTCAACTGCTAGGCATTCGCTCTTTTACTTTCAGCTTTTTGTTCAATTACTTTTCTGAACAGATTTTATCGCACATGAGCATACAAAGAGGTTACTTAACTACACTTACCCGCTCATTAATTTATAAAGACTAATTACATTTAAAAGATTTTTAGGCTCATTTTCTTTAATTAAACATACATATAAGTAATTCTAAAACAAATTTATTTGTGTTATTAATTTAATAAATATTTGAGACTTATTTAATAGCACTACATTATGTATTTTCTGTAATTATTAATGTTTTAAATATAGGCTAAATTCCTTAAATGGACACACTTACTAAATGCAGAAAATTGTTATTTACAACTGAACTGTTTAACGTACATTTTTTTAATCCTCTAATAATCAAATATTGTAATGAATACGATAATATTAGATAAATAATAATTATTATTCAGTAATATTTGTTATATTACAATATATTAACTTGTTTGGCATCAATTATCAATATAACATCAAATGCGGAAATGTTTTTTTAATTAAAGGGAGGTAATTTGTACGTTTTATTTCAACTATTTCTGTTTTTTTTTTTCTTTATAAAAAAATAAATGGCTTACAATTTATAACTTTGAAATGATCACACTGTAAAAAGTATTTGAAAATTATATTATATGACTAAAGAATTTATATGTATATCTTCAAACATTACATTAACTACACAGTTTGTATGATAACTACATATCAATTCCGCTTAATGATAATCAAAGGTTAAATGGTATAAATTATAAAGGAAACACTTTAAAAGACTTCACAGTTAAGTGAGATCAAAATATAATTAACATTTTCAGCTGTTGGATCCTCATCTTGACTAACAAAAGATAGTGTAATAACAATAATGACCATGAATGTGAAAGTTTAGTAATAAAATATTGTATTTGATATAAATGCAAATAAAAAGGATGATAATCACAAATTTACAAATTAATTTTGTATTAAATATAAAACGCTTAAACAATTTGCTACATAAATATAAATAACCTCCTTTGCTTTTTGCTAAGGAGTTAAAAAAATTGTCTTAAAAAAAATAATTTTAAAAAATATAACAGAGCAGCTTGACTTTTAGGCTGTTAGCAAGCTGAATGATTTAGAAATCCTAGTTTGGCACACTGTTAGCAAAAGGTTGCCAATCCCTGCACTAACTGATAACATCACATTGGATGGGCTAAATTTACATTTATTCTTATATATGGCTTGTAATTATTTGTTGTTGTTGCTATTATTGAGTGAATTCTTCATTTATCTTTCTTTAGGCAGGTGACGTCTGCTGTTTTTGCCAGTGGTGATAAGGTTGTTTCTGGCAGTGATGACCGCACAGTGAAAGTATGGGATATGAGAAACATGAGGTCGCCGATAGCTGCTATCAGGACGGACTCAGAAGTTAACAGGTGAAGTGAAGAAAACTATGTTAATAAATGCAAATTGTAGGTTACATATATGTAGTTACAATCACTTGGTGGTATTTATGTGCCTAGCCAAATACCTATTCAGAAATCCCAAATTTGCTTGAAGGTTCACATCCTGTATGTGACTTATTCACTTTTTTTATTTAGGACATGTGGGTCTTTACTAGTGTTTTTTTTAAAGTGCCTAGCCAAATATCAATTGAGAAACTTGTACATCCTGGAAGTGACTTATTCTCTTTCTTAATTTCACTTATGATATTTCACCTGCTAGTGAAAAGACACAAGTAAGAAAAACTCAACTTAGTGCAATCAAAACCTGTGCTTGGTCTTTAGTCTATTTAGTGCATGTTCATTCATTCATATCATGCAAAAACTTGGCGTGCGGGCATGGCAGCAGAGGAAAGCCAAGGACAGGCCTGAAAAGGAAGGAGGTGGTGCAGCAGGCCACCTACATGGGCTGTAGCTCCATAGGGATGAATGGAATGGATTGTTATATATTTTTTTTTTGTTTCGTTTGGTTTTACTCCTGTTTTGCATTCTCAGGCTGTCTGTGTCTCAGTCACACAACATCATTGCCATTCCCCATGACAACCGCAACATAAGACTCTATGACATCAATGGTGTCCGTATTGGCAGGCTGCCTAGGACCAACACTCAGGTAAAGGGAGACCACCTGCTTGTTGTATGATTTTTTTGAATGTTTTGTTTCTAAAAACATAGAGCTGTGCAAGAATGAGAGAAAAACTTTAAACCATGGACTCTAACAATTTTTTTTGCAAGAATAGGACAATAACTTTTTAACTACTGTTTTTAAAACCATAAGACTATGCAAGAATAGGACAATAACTTTTTAACTATTGTTTCTAAAATCTGCAAGAATAGAGAGTAAATTTTTAACTATTGTTTTCAAATCCATAAGGCCCTGCAAGAATAAGAGAGTAGGCCTAACTTTTATAATTATTGTTTCAAAAACCATAGGGCCATGCAAGGATGGTGTGTTCTGTAGCCTGGGCTGAGTCAAACACAACCTGCAACCTTTTCTCTTGCGGCTTTGACCGTCAAGTCTTAGGGTGGATGATAAATAACCTTGTCAAGGAATAAATCCATATCAAGTAAGAAGACTGTGGCATTAAAAAGTAAACTTGTTTTAATTCAACTTTTTAAAGTTGATTTGTTGTTTTGTACTGTAAATATTGGTTAGAATTTTTAACTTTTTTTTTGGTTTTAAGACTTTTTGTCTACATTTTTTTTTTTCAGGTAGTAAACTTTCTACAGAAATGGGTTTAATGACTTTTCTTGTAAAAGATAACGAACGAAACTGTATTTTTTATTTTGCTTAATTTGTTTCATTCTTGCCGGTGATGTAATTGTATGAATTGGTATTCACCACTGATCTATAAAAAGGAATGGATAGGGCCTCCATATTAAATTTGTATGCGCAAATCGAGGCTGGAATTGATTGCACCATTCGCAATCTTCATTTATCTATATAAGCAAGTTATAGGAATAAACCACCTGTAATTAGAACAAATCTATAGGATAAAAAAGAATAGTATTTACAGGGCAGTGTTTACGAAATGGCCTTATAAATAAGTGAAAGTCGCGTGAAAGCCTATTAATTTTGGCTTCAAGAATATAGTTTCCGGGCCCAATCCATTCTTTTTGTAGATCAGTGGTATTCACTGATAAAAAATTAGCAGCTCACAAGAGATTCTAAACAAGGCCGAAATAAAATATTTTTTAACAATCATTGAATAAAATTAGTTAAATTGCTGTACATCCAAGTAGACAATTTTGTACAGTCCAGTGGAGGGAAACATAAAGCTGTAACTATGGGCAAGTTCCATGTTAGTGCAATAAGCTGACACTTGCATTGGATGCTTTTTAACAAGGCTGTGATTGATCTATGTGGCTAGAGACTGATAATGTCAAACCTAGAAAGCTTTTTGAACGCGAGGCCTCGCAGATTTGTAATTTTTTTTCTCGAGCGCCTAACGCGGTGGCAGAGCGGCAGCGCGTTCGGCTGGTGAACCAAAGGTCCTGGTGGAGGATAGGATTTTTCCCAGGTCTGGAGGGTGTCCCTGGGTCTACCCAGCTCTGATGGGTTCCTGACCTTTGTTGAGGTTAAAGTAAAGGCGGCTGTGCATAGTGCTGGCCACACAATCACCTAGTATGCCGTGGCCACAGAAACCTTTGAACGCTGCTTTACCGGCCCTATTATCAATTTGGTCAGACTGATACTTTACTTTTTACCTAACTTATTAAATAGGAAATGTTATTGCACAGTATCCTATGGTAAGGAAAGAAAATGGCAACATAATGTTCAAATGGGTTCAGTGTCTCGGCGGAGACTGGGGGGGGGTGTAGGGTAGCTGATAGTAGACGTTCATGTACATACAGTATTATCTTACTGTAGGCTCTTGTACTACTCAGTGCAGTACTGTATATGTTTACTTTCAATTGTATGCATCTGAATGGGTAGGCCTAATGTAAATTATTACATACAGGTTTTCAATGTACTGGTAGTGTTTTAAGGACATATTTAATGGTAAACACATATAGGAAGATACATATTTACAGGCCTTTGTTAATTGTCTGTCTAAATTTCTCAATTCTTGAGCGTGACTCCCCACCGATGTTGGGGTTTAACTGTTTTAGTCGCTACTTGTGTCTGGGTTAATTATGTTACAACATTAGGATTACTACAGAATCTATTCAGACTTTGTAAATGATAATTCGTTTATACATTTTTGTAAATTAAATCCTGAGATAACAAAAGTTGGTAAAAAAAACTAAAAAATAATAATTTATGAATAACAAGTCACTTGAAGAGGATGGTATGAAGAGGATGGTATGAAGAGGATGATATGAAGAGGATGGTATGAAGAGGATGATATGGAGAGGATGATATGAAGAGGATGGTATGAAGAGGATGGTATGAAGAGGATGATATGGAGAGGATGATATGAAGATGATGGTATCAAGAGGATGGTATGAAGAGGACGGTGTATTTATTGTTTAATTTAAATCTTGTGATATATTACTGGCAAAATATTTTTTTGTTACAGTAAAACATTTGTCATTACAGATCATGAAAGCTTAAATGTGATGCAACCACACGGAATGGTACTGAAGTAGGCAATAATATAAGATATTTAGTTTTAGGTGTTCAATAAAATAAATTGGTGAAAAAATTTCTAAAATCAATTTATTATTAAAAAGCTGTAAAAAAGTTACATAATTAAAGGACAAGGTAAGTTGTTTTGCAGAAAAATAGACAACAAAACGGCACCAATTTTTTTTCAAATTAGCATTTCAACAGATTATCGGCATGAAATTTAGCAAACACACTCTTAATGAGTCGATGCACAAGCTGTTAACGTTTTAAACATTTAAAAAAATGTTTAGTTGACTGTTAAACAATTTTGTTTCTAAAGGAAAGTTTGCTTAATTTTATACAAAAGCTGCATAAAAAACATATTTTAAAGTAATTTCTAAAAGAAAATGTAGTTTTGCAAATGTCACATCTGTAAGTTATGGCATTCAACGTTATAAACCAATAATAAATCATACATTATTTTGCATTTATTGAAAAATAAGTTTTGTCTACTTCTGTACTGGTTTGTGGGGTAGCATCATCATCACAAATGCATAATATCATCATATTAGCCACAAGCTTTACTCATCTGATTGGAAAGTAACAAAAAAAAAATGTGTACTTTATTTTGTTTTGTATAATTCATCAAATTAATTCTTATGTTGTGTGGAAGAGAATGAATGACGCAGTGTTAAAGTGGTCATCAAAATACGATTATTTTGCACGTGTGTGTGTATGTGTCCTTCAGTGGTGTTGTATTGTTGTATAGTATTAAAGCCCTTTGATCCCCTTACATATATTTAGAAATCTTAATTAAGAAACAGTATTTGTTATTGTATTGATGTCTATTGCCCATTGTATCACTGTACACTGGAGAGGGTTGTATCCTAATGTATATTTAATTTCATTATATCATTGCTATTTAATAAACATTTTTTTAAATCAATATTCTTGCAATAAATATGAGAAAAAAAACAACATAAAAGAACAAAAGAAAAGTTGAATGCGTCCAGAGCTGTATTAGTTTTAAGAATGTAAACTTGACTTTTTTTTTTTGTGCTGTTTCTAATTACCCGTAGCTGCCAAATTGTAACCTCAGTGGAAATGAAAAAATGTTAATTTGAGTAAAAAAATATAGCATGAACAAAGACCATGTTTCAAATGCTTCAATCTATTGGGGTTGTTTGTTGGAGCTGTTACTCTTGGTCGAACTAAGGACCTTGTGAATTCTTTTAAGTAAGCACTTTTTCTGAAGCTGCATTTTATTGTCTGCTTCTTTGATGTTTATGTATTTCTCCTAAAGGCACTATATTAGAAATGTCTTTTTTTAAAACTGTAAATAACATTATTTTTTTTATAGAGGGAATGTTTGTTAGTGTGTATATGAATATAACAAAAGAGGTCAGTTTGTACTTGCAAAAGGGAAGGGGGGAGCACTAAGAATAGTCCACTCTTTCATAAGGGAGGTAATTAGAGAATATGTTTACTTTGTGTTGTTGAAAAGATTGTAATAAACATTTCCCCAATTCATGACATTGATGATGTTTAATACCTTCAATTCGCTGTTATACAGCTTCTAGACACATCATCCAGGGAAGCTGAAGAACGAGCCTTTGCCTTGAGGACGAGAATTCACTTAAATGCTTGCTTAACAATAAGACGATTGACATAACCTTTATAGGCTTGCTGTATCAATGTGCCATGTTAAGCTTTCAATCGGGTTATTTAATTGTGACCAATTCCCTCTTTTTTTTTGTTTTTAAACATAAGCTAAACTGTTATTTATTTTTCACACCTATTTTCATAGGCTAAATGAAATGAATGTTTAAAATGTTTCATTCCTTATTCAGACTATTTTGGGCCATAGTGAAAAAGTAGCGTTCCCAATTTTTTTTAATGTGGGCAGCAGCACAATTCTCAGCCCGTCAACACTTTCCTTAAAAAAAAATCTCAGTTGCACTTTAGAGCTGGACCACCCTCCTATGAAAAATTTCTGGCCTTTTTTTCTTTGAACCAGGATTGTAACTCAAGATGATTAGAATTTAGAATGGCATGCAAGGCCCCTCTCCACTAGACCATGCAAGGCCCCTCTCCACTAGACCACCATGTCCCATTAAATAACTATTGCTCACTAGGGATATGTTTTTATCTTATTTGTACAAATGAAATGTGTATTGTGCTATTTATACTTCTGTTGTTTTTTTTCAAGCCTATGTTTTACCTGTTGTACATTTGTCCCTGTAGTGTCATATTTTTTTTATACACCAGAAACTTGTTTAATTTAAATGTTTGCATTTGTATAAGTAAATTGAAGTTTTAAGTAAATTTTTTCTTGTATTCACTAAAAAGTTTTTTTTAATTAAACAAATTCTTTGGGGTAATTGACATTTTGTTCTTATCTGTATCAATAATATTGTCATTTGATAACATTATTATTATTATTGAGTCAAATTGTAACTCGGCTATTTCCACTTAATCATCAGATCTAAACATATAACATTAAAGGAAAAAAGGCTTTCAAGTCATCTAGGATGTTACTCATTACAAAGAAGAACATTTCTGAAACAACATGAATTTCTTTTGTAAAAAAAATTATGTATTGATATTGATAGACAATGGTGGCCGAGTGGCAGCGCGTTCGACTAGTGTACCGAAGGTCCCGGGTTCAAATCTTATTGAAGATTAGCATTTCTTTCCTGGGTCTGTAGGGTCTCCCTGAGTCTACCCATCTCTGATGAGTGCCTGACCTTAGTTGGGGTAAAGTAAAGGCGGCTGTGCATTGTGCTGGCACCACAATCACCTAGTATGCCATGGCCACGGAAACTGGTGAACACTGCTTCACCGGCCCTATGATCAATTTGGTCCGATGGGTACTTTACTGATTGATAGACAATATACAACAGCTGTGTAACCTTTGCCAGTGCATGAATTTAATTCTTTATCCAATATGTTCATAGTCTTTTAAGGCCTCTGAGGCACCGCAGATGTCATGCAATTTCCAAGACTCTCTGCCTTTTTCAATGAACCCTAACAATCTACATTGGAAAGATACAAATTTACAATAAAGAAAATGGGGAATGTAATTTGGAGTAAGTCTTTCCAGACCCAACTGAATATTATTAAAGGAAAACAAATAAATAAATACCTATTTCATTCATGAAAAACATTCAACTCAAACTAATAATGCAAAGTACTTTGTCAAGAAATGAGTAATTATCATGGAATCCACATGATGAAGTAATAAAGACATTTTTTTAAGCAGGCATTACTAAAAAGTTGTGTTTTTTTTTTATTTGTAGCAAGAACACAAAAGTAAATTGCTACCCAGCATTAGTGAGATCTTTAATAAAATTTTTGTCATCTTTGTGGGACACATCAACTAAAGAAAGAATAAAAAAAAACTAGAAACATTCAAAAGAACTTTAAGATTCGTTACAAGTGATTATTCACAGCCTAAAAACGTAAAACCAATAGTTTAATCACTAAACATAGGAACAATATAGGAAAGAACAAAGTACCGTAGATCTAGTAATAATATATAAAGCATTAAATTCTTAGAAATATACACAATAGCAACCTGTTGCAATTCTTAGATAGACAGACATAGGGATAAAAACACTTTTTCTAATTCCATATGCAAGAACAAATGCATATAAACTCTTTTTATCCTAGCGGCACCCATGACTTGGAATGGGTTGCATTTGAACCAACCAGGAAAACCAACTTCATATCATTGAAAAAAAAAATGCAGTATAGGCCTACCAGACATCGACCATCACTAGAAAACTATAATCTTCTATCGGGGTTATAATGCAAGTGGCATTAACTGATAAGATTTAAGATGCAGGCAGTTCTGAAAGTTAAGAAAAGATCTTGAAATCCCACATTGAATATTGAATGGCTTTGCCAAATTCAAATTTGCACTCGCATCTAGTCTCGCATAAAACGTTTGCCAAGAGGCATATATCATCGACCATAAGGTAAAAAAAAAAAGGACAAAGAGTAAAGTCGTATAATAATACGTAGGGCATCACAATACATTCTTACCTTCTTCTTCTTCTTCATAATACTGTGGAGACCCCGTTAGAACCGAGGAAAGAGTCCACAATTTAAATACACATAAAATAAAAAGCATCACAAACAACAATTATTAACAGATGACAGAGTGTCACTTTAGGTTTTTAGACCAGCCCTTCAGTGACGATTTAAAAGCCTGAACTTTAGGGGCAGTGATGGAGGCCTGGTCCAGGGTGTTCCACAGCCTAATGGCTGACGGAAAAAAAGAATATTTGTAGACGTCGGTGCGTGCATGAGGGACATGCAGCTTGAGCTGATGGCCTCGGGTAGAGCGGGACACCTGTTGGATTCGGCCTGGCTGAGTGGACATCTCCACGTGGCGGTTCACGATCTTGTAAATAGTGGTGACCTTGTTTATCTTACTCAGAAATACAAAAAAGAACTAACTATTAACGATGCTTAGGAGAAGACACTTTTTTTTCATGCCATAAAAAAGAACAAACGCATATTAATTATTGTTTCCTATATTGGCATCCAAGCATAGAATGGGTTGCCTGATCAAACAACGAAACTTAGCATCATTTCTAAGACTAATCAACATGCAAGACTAGACTGAAAGCACAGATAAGCGTAGGACGCAATAATCGTCTTTATAGAAGGAATGATGGGACACGGTAGCCGAGTGGCAGCGCGTTTGACTGGCGTAGGCCTACCGAAGGGTCCTGGGTTCGAATCCTGGTGAAGGCTAGAATTTTTTTTCCCTGAAGGATGTCCCTGAGTCTACCCAGCTCTGACGGGTAAGGTAAAGGCGACTTATCTATCAACTATCTATCATCTTTCTATCATGCAGGTTATCTATCATCTATATGTCCTTCTGTCTATCCATATTTGTCTGTCTTTTAGTCTGTCCACATTTATCTAAAGGTAGACCTACCTACCTAATGACAAGCCCTTAAGTTCAATGGAAAGACAAAGTTGAGACTAGGCGTAGACTGCTACTGGCACGATAGTTGAATTTCCGGTACATTTTATGTTTTACATTAGTCTATAGACTAAAGACCAAAGACACAAGCGATTGTGATTGTAAATGTAGTTGTGTATGTTGGGGTGCGTGCAAGTATTTGTCCTATCTCAAGTAACTACCGACTCCTCGCTTCTGGAAATGCCCCCGTTTCTCTCTGACGACCGTTGGCATTAGAACCTTCTCAATAAGCTTATCCGGTCCGAAGGTGTGGAATCAACTTCACATTCAACTTAGGCGAACAAGCTCTACTGTTCCTTTTAAAAAGAACTTAAAAACTCATTATTTCCATATTTACCTTAGATAACATTCTTTAGACCACTACTATCTTACTTAGCCTATATGTTGAAATGGGTAGCCTACCTGCCCTTTGTTGGAATAAAGAAAAGGTGGCTGTTCATTGTGCTGACCACACAATCACCCAGTATGCCATGGTCACTGAAACTAGTGAACGCTGCTTCATCGTCAGTATGATCAATTTGGTTTGAAGGGTACTTTACTTTTTATGAGTTCATATCAGTTACTGGATGATTGGTACTGAGATATAAGCTTTATGTTACATCACACTCAATCATGTTTAATCTGAAGTATTTGTAACTCATTATCTGGTCACATACTTCTGTGATTAGCTCTGGCTGTATCACTCTGACTATGTAGGCCTATTGAGATCAGTGGTTCTGTATGCTGTTAGTCACTTGATGGTTGTGTATGAGTCAACATTATTGTTCTGGTTACTACAATCAATGTGAGTATGCCTATTTTCACTTTATTTCGGAATCTTATGTTTAAAAAACAGAAACAACAATGATAGGCCTATGCTATGATATAAATAGACCTAGGCTTCCTATAACTAAATTTAAGTTAGGAGAAATTACAATTAATTTGAACAACTTCACGATTTGTTATATGTTTGTATACAGGGCCGGCTCATCCATATATGCAACCTAGGCGCAAAATTTGGGGGTGGGGCGCATAATTGAGGATTTTTTTTAATTTGAGGATTTAAAAGGATTATGCACTTCCGGGGCGCTGCACTGCAGGCGACCTGATTACGATGTGCCGTTTTTCAGCTTTTCTACCATCTTATCAAGCCAGAATTTATTTATTTTTATATTCTTAAAGTATGTTAGTGGTTTGTATAACGGAAACTATTGTTACTATAATTTTTTTTATGTGAAGAACCGCCTTACACGAAACTATTTTACACCATTAGTGTCCATACTATAGAGCGTTCCCAGTAGGCGGAGCTTAAGTTTTTTTGTGTAAATTTAGTGACGTATTTGTGTAAATATAGAACCCACTTGAGGTACAAACATAACGTGGTGAAAGTGAAGTACTTCTTTATCATGCAAAATTCACATCTGAATATTGGCTATCCTACTCAAAAATAAGGAGGTAAATAGTAGTACTGTAGATTAATTGATTAATGTGATTAGGCTAGGGCCGGCTAGACCTATTTACTCTTTCAATTTCACTTTATAGGTCTACACTTTTAATGTTTCGTAGGCTAGGCTACGATGTCAAGCGATATTGTTGGTGAATAGGCTATCTAGTCAAGTCACTATTAGGCTCACATCGTCTATGATCTATGTCTATGATAATAATAAAATAGCATATTTTATTTAACATACATAATACAGCTTAAATCTTAATAAGACTTAAAACACAACACATCATTTAAAAAAAGTTCGAGCCTACATGAAACTTTATTAATACAGCGGCCATATTTAATTGTACACCATTACTCAAAGTAAACACAAATCACGTGCTTTTTGTCACGGGATTGCAAACGCCCTATTGAACGAACCGCCATCTTGGATAAAAATGACGACAAATAAACATGTCTTTACACTTTCAGGGCGAATTAAAAGTGGCCGTAGAGTAATACGTCTGTGGACATTTTATCTGCTTTGCTTAGACAAACCCGTCAACAGTGGCAAGTAAAGTTGGATGGCTGGCTATATAAACAAACAATATCGCAATACCAACTACATTACAACAAAGAAGAATATGCACACCAGACGAAGAATTATTGAGCGTCAGCCTCCGGCCAAACTATCTCTACCATGCGCAACAAGAAATATAGGCCTATCGTCAAGATTTCAGTCAACAATAGCTGACTACTAATGAACTTTTTCTTGCATGATAATTGTGTGATTGTGTGTGTGCGATTGTCTATTTTTATAAGTATATTTCTGTGCTTGTATATAAATTACAAATAATTATTTTATTTTGTTTAAAATATGCTGAAGGACAAAACATCTGTAATCAAGACAAATTTCCATTTGTTTGGATCAATAAAGAAATCTTATCTTATCTTATCTTAAAAATATAAACTAAATTAAATTCTTCTCGCTACTAGCATAGGCAGACGAATTACTAGGTAATGAAAAGATAAGGGTATTTTATATAAGTTGTCTTAGAAAATAGGAAAGTATGCCCTACACTACTCAGTTTCTCAATGCCGAAGGCACTTTAATGAGGGCGCAGAATTTGTTTTCTCATAGGGCATCGAAAACCCTCTAGACGGCCCAGTTTGTATTCTTGACTCAACTGTGGGGATATCAAATGAAATAGTGTTAGATCATAGAAAAATGGATTACTTTTAATATTTTAAAGCTATTATGATACGCCTTGTATTTACTCGTGGTTAAAGGGTGGATTTGTTCTCGGATCTAATGGGTGTCCTGGATTCTGCTCAGCTTTGATGGGTACCTGACATTAGTTGGCGTTAAGTAAGGCGGCTGAGCATTGTGCTTGCTAAGAGGCCGACCGAAACCGAATTCTCGAAAAGGAAACCATACAGAAAGTTATAAATTGACTTTCGGCCGTAATCAAAAGTTTAACCCGAAACAGAAAAATTGACCAGGCAAAATATTAATTTAAAAAATGCATTTTTTTTTTGTAATATTAACTAGTTTATCTTATGAGTACTCCATTCCAGTAACCATAGAACATGTTATATACAGTTATATATTATACATATAAGCTTAATATTATTTTATCATCACAATAAATCGCAACAGTTTAACTAACTTATCAATAAGCTGAGTAATAGACCCTATATCAGGAGTCGGCAACCTATGACATGCGTGCCAATCTTGACACGCAGAAAAATTTCCAATGGCAATTTATTTAAGCGAAAGACTCCTTTAAAAAAAAAAAATTCAAGCATCTTCTATTTTAAATAGAGTGCTAAAGCAGGGGGACTTTTAGACTGTTGGCACGCTGAATGAATTAGAAATCCCACTTTGGCACACTGTTATCAAAAAATTACCGACCGCTTCCCTAGAAGCAGCACTAGCGTTGCAGTCTGAGTTTTGATAGTTAAAATAGTTTTTCGGCTGATGACCGAAAGTCATTATCAATTTTAGCCGAAACCGAAATCAAAACCGAAAGCTAACTTTTTGGCTTCAGCCCTATGCTACATTACATTACTTTTTTATTCAAAGGAAGCGGCAATTCTGTTTTATTCTAAGTGGCGCAGTTTTCCTTTTAGCCGATATTATTAGGCTACTAATTGTTTTAGTTTTGTACGAAAAGTTGATTATCGAGATCACTTAGACCTTATACCTCGACATTTATAAGTATAAATTACAATTAGGATTACATTATTATAGTCATTGTCTTTTATAAGCTGACAACTTCAAAAATTGTATGTGAATTTGATTACAGAATAATTAATAATTTCTACTAGTGTGGAAACGTTTTTAAAGGGACATAATATTATTAAAGTTAAAGCATTTTATTTGCGCTAATAATTTTAGTATGTTTCTTTTTTTTTCTTTTATAAAAGAATAAATGGCTTACAAATTATAACTTTGAAATGAACAAAATTTTATAAGTATTTGAAAATTATATAAATATTTTATGACTAAAGAATTTATATGTATGTTTTCAAACATCACATTAACTACCCAGTTTGTCTGATTACTATGTATCTATTCCGCTTAACTGCAGTACGACAATGTCTGTTTTGGCATTGCAAACATTAAATGACATGTAAATATTGTACATATCGTTAATAAACTTCCTTGAAAACAAAAAAACTGAGATCACAATATAAATATTATTAGTAAGTGTTAGATATTCATCGTGAGTTCCAGAATAATGTTTAGACTTATGACAATAATTACCATAAAAGTAAAAGTTAAGTAGAATTATAAAATAGTGTAGTTGATATAAATACAAACAAAAAGGATGATAATCACAATCACGTTAATTTTTGTAAATTACAAATAAAATTATTTTCTCTATAAATCTCCTTTGCTTTTGGCCTTGGTCTTGCTAGGGAGTTAAATTAATTGTCCTATAAAAATAATTTCCATAAAGTATAATACAGCGAGCTGACTTTAAGGCTGTTGGCACGCTGATTGCTTTATAAATTTCAATTTAGGCACACTGTTAGCAAAAGGTTGCCGACCCCTGGACTAGTTGATATACAGTGGAAGGAGGATCTTTGTTAGAGAGTTGTATAGAGTTAAGAATAGACGTTGATATTTAGATATCGTGAAGTGAAATAAGCTTAATATCTTAATATCAAGTATCTGTATAGACTACTATTTGAATTGTTGCTAGTATTATTGTTTGGAAGAGAGAATGAAAGTCGCCCACTTCGGCAGTTATAACGTCTCCAAACATGTCACATATGTCACGACAACAACAACAATAGTGGCAGTGACGCTAAACTTTTATTGTCCATCATTTTACAGATTTACAAGTTATTTCTGTACATGTAAAGATGTTGTCACAACGTTGTAAAACTTTTAGAAATAACTTTTATGTTTCGTAAGTGTCTAAAAGGCCGTACACTCTGGGCACGAAGCAACCAAAAGAGTTTCAGTAAAGTGTCGATTCGGGAACACAATGACTCTCATTTGGATCTACAGCGCTTTGCATTATGAAAAGTGATCAGTTTTACATGCGTGACTTGAGTCTCCCAAAAAAGGGGCAGCTCCTCTTGAAATGCATTTTTACTGCATCGTGAATCAGAGTTATCAAATGGTCCCGTCCATTCAAGCTAGAGACAGTGAATATTTTACTGACTGCCCGTAACGCCGTTGGCACATAGGCCAGCAACAAAGTATTTTCATCTTTGTATTTCACGTGCAATAATTCTCTTTTATTGATGGGCAATATTTCTCTATCCCATTACTACATTTGTATTTCACGTGCAATAATTCTCTTTTATTGATGGGCAATATTTCTCTATCCCATTACTACATAGAACTATTCATTTGTATTTCATGTGCAACAATTCAGTTTTATTGATGGGCAATATTTCTCTATCCCATTACTACAAAGAACTATTCATTTGTATTTCATGTGCAACAATTCAGTTTTATTGATTGGCAATATTTCTCTATCCCATTACTACAAAGAACTATTCATTTGTATTTCATGTGCAACAATTCAGTTTTATTGATTGGCAATATTTCTCTATCCCATTACTACAAAGAACTATTCATTTGTATTTCATGTGCAACAATTCAGTTTTATTGATTGGCAATATTTCTCTATCCCATTACTACAAAGAACTATTCATTTGTATTTCATGTGCAACAATTCAGTTTTATTGATGGGCAATATTTCTCTATCCCATTACTACATAGTACTATTCATTTGTATTTCATGTGCAACAATTCAGTTTTATTGATTGGCAATATTTCTCTATCCCATTACTACAAAGAACTATTCATTTGTATTTCATGTGCAACAATTCAGTTTTTTTGATGGGCAATATTTCTCTATCCCATTACTTCATAGAACTATTCATTTGTATTTCACTTGCAACAATTCAGTTTTATTGATTGGCAATATTTCTCTATCCCATTACTTCATAGAACTATTCATTTGTATTTCACTTGCAACAATTCAGTTTTATTGATTGGCAATATTTCTCTATCCCATTAACACATAGAACTATTCATTTGTATTTCATGTGCAACAATTCAGTTATATTGATGGGCAATATTTCTCTATCCCATTACTACATAGAACTACATGTATTCATTTGTATTTCACTTGCAACAATTTAGTTTTATTAATTGGCAATATTTTTCTATCCCATTACTATATAGAACTACATGTATTCATTTGTATTTCACTTGCAACAATTCAGTTTTATTGATTGGCAATATTTCTCTATCCCATTACTACAAAGAACTATTCATTTGTATTTCATGTGCAACAATTCAGTTTTATTGATTGGCAATATTTCTCTATCCCATTACTTCATAGAACTATTCATTTGTATTTCATGTGCAACAATTCAGTTTTATTGATTGGCAATATTTCTCTATCCCATTACTTCAAAGAACTATTCATTGGTATTTCATGTGCAACAATTCAGTTTTATTGATTGGCAATATTTCTCTATCCCATTACTACATAGTACTATTCATTTGTTAGTTTAAGCCATAGGTTCTCAACGGGGGCGTTATCGCCCCCCAGGGGGCGGTGAGCAGCTTTAGGGGGGCGCTAACGTTCCCGGGGGCGATTGGGGGGCGGTAAAGGGCAAGTGGGCGGTACAAATGTACCTGATATGATTTCAACTCCAAACATATTGAATCGATTTTTTTTAAAAAAAGGAAATGTGATGTAAACGCTGTTAAGTATCTAGGCTGCTAATAATAATTATATTAATATCTCAGTTTTACTGAGATGTTATTTAATGCATGTATGTTTATTTGAGAAAGGGATGACTATAGCATTGTTAAGCGGATTAGATACGTAGTAATTATACAAACTGGGTAGTTAATGTAATGTTTGAAAATATACATAGGCCTATTCATTCTTTAGTAATATAATATTTATATAATTTTCAAATAATTTTTACAGTTTGTTCAGTTATAAATTTAAAGCCATTTATTATTTTTTTTATAAAAGAAAAAAACAAACATTAGAAAAATTAGCTCAAATGAAACGGGTTAATTATCTCCCTTTAATTAAAAAAAAAAAACTATTATTGTCTCGTTATAATTTTTAATTGTTTGCCAATTTTATAATTTTCTTGTTATGTCTTTATGTATGCCTTTATTGCCTATTTATTGTTCTTATTGTTTGTACTATGTGGCAAAATAAATATTGTTCATTGTTCATTGACGAGGACTACAAGCGATGGCTACTGCACACAGAAGCGCATTGGTTAGCAAAAGATGACTGTTTAAATATAATGTATGAGACTTGGATTCAGTGCTCTAGTTTTTTAAAAGCAAATTCGATTCTTTGGGAGAAAATTAAACAGTTTCTTTAAGTGTGAGTTTAGGCAAAAATTTTATATTGCATTATTATCAACCTCGTATGTGGAATGTGGATTTTATGCTAGTATAATTTGGATGTTAAGAAAGAAAAACAAGACAAGCTGCAAATTGTATAGCGTGGAGACCTAAGGCTTTTGCAAACAAAATTGAAACAAATTTAGACAAACTACTAGTAACACACCAGGCAAACGATTCACATTAACATTGAATTCTTGTTAAGCCTCTTGTTTAGGTAATTTTTTTATCTATTAATTCTTACAATATGTTTCCTTTTCATTTTTTTTTAAAGACAATAAATAAGTACACAAATCTAGTCGGCCCCAAAAAATTGCAGAAACTATATTGATTGGGTGGGGAGAGATGGCGCAAAAAAAGTTGGGGGGGGGGGGGCGGTGAGCGGAAAAAAATGTAAAAGGGGGCGGTGAGCCGAAAAAGGTTGAGAACCTATGGTTTAAGCACAAGAAAAGAAAATTAATGACTTCACAGTTTTGTGAGATGAAAAATGAAAGTTGGCAAATTGTACGGCTTTTGAGAAATACAGCTCATCTCGTTGTCTCTCCACCTTGTCATTTGAAATAACCCCAATTGGATATTTAAAATAGTTTGGCCAAAGAAAGTATACAACGAAGAATTAATGTTTCAATGCAACCATGAAGCAATAAAAATTACGAACAAGTGTTGGAGATGAATTGGCCATGTGTTTAGAAGGCAGGAAGTGAACATCTGCAAAACCCTGCACTGCACACCAGAAGGAAAAATAATAATATTTAATCTATAAATAACAAATATATATATATATATAGGATATAGGCCGATATAAGATAGCAATCCAGTATAAGAACATATTTTAGTACGACAACTTGTTGAGGAAAATGAAATAAACCGGTGGTAGGCACATTTATAATGGCCAAAGGTAGCTTTCAATTAACAAATTATACCATGATGTCTGTCTTTAACTAACTTTTATATAATGGATGTAAGGTCAAGCTAAATATAGATGACATTTCTGGGCGTGTTTGGATATAGTTTTATAACATTGTGACTTTATGAATTTAATAAATCTTTACTGCATTTTCTTTCTCTCTATGTTAATTTCTAAATGGACTGATTGTGGACATGATTGTGGACATGATTGTGGACATGATTGTGGACATGATTGTGGACATGATTGTGAACATGATTCTGGACATGATTCTGGACATGATTCTGGACATGATTGTGGACATGATTGTGGACATGATTGTGGACATGATTGTGGACATGATTGTGGACATGATTCTGGACATGATTCTGGACATGATTGTGGACATGATTCTGGACATGATTGTGGACATGATTGTGGACATGATTGTGGACAAGATTGTGGACATAGAACACAAAAGGATAATACACTTTCATTTTAACGCCATTAAAAATAAAGTATCAAAGTCCAAAAGAAGTGTCAAACCATGAGTAATATTTACCTTTTCATTTTCTTAGGACAATGTAATGAAATCTTTAAGTACAGATTGCGAAAATAATAATTGTGCAGGTATTTTATTGTAATTTATTTTTACAGTCAATATTATACTATTATTGAGATGTGTTAAATCTAAAGCTGACATATTTTACGCTGTTTTTATAATTTTTTTTAATACAAAAAGAAAATAAATACGTAAAATAAACATTTCACATGAGTTTGTTTTAGCATATGACCATTCTAATAATTGCTGTTTTATATAGTGCTTAGGCCTATTGTATTATTTTAGAATAGAACAATATAAATTACAATGTTTTGTGAAAAAAAGTATTTATTTGTTAGTCGACAAAAGGTTAAATCATGTGAAAAAATATTTATTGCACGCATTTTAATCTATTTACTTTTACAGGAGAACCTGAAAATCAAGTGTCTGAGGCTAGAGAAACTGATCAACACACATCGGAGGACAATCTTAAGAATAATCCTGTTAATCCAGAGTTTATACCTATTGAATAATTCAGCTTAAAACATCTACCTGAAGGTCACCAGGACAGTGTATCGAATGAGCTAATCTACCTATTCTGTGGTCCAGACAGACCAGAGTTTTGGCCAAACACAAAAATTCCTTATTTTTTGTCTAGCTTGAACTGAAAGAAGAAAACTTTGTGGACGGGTACTGGGATGGTTACGAGGGTATGGGGTACACCGCGCCTCACAAAGAATGGGATAGCCAACCGTGTCCTTGTGAGTGTGATAGATGCGTAGCTTCAGACGACAGCCATCGTTGGCGGGACATTTATATTTCTACAAGCGCACATGTGGTTTTTGATGAAATTGAGGCAAGCCACATGACCATGAGATTATTTTATGACAGAGAAGATAGCGAGGTGGTTTATCTAAAAGGAAAACCACATGTTTCTAGTGTAGGTAATGAGCTAGACACGTGTTCTTTGAAATTGGTGATCTGTGATGATGATTTGAGTTCACGATTGGAGGGTTTGTTTAATCATTATAACCGTGTCCTGGGCAAAATCTGCTACAGATACTGGCATCCGGGAAGGATAGCGACTGTCAAAACAGCGACTGTCACTTGAGCGACTTCAAAATAGCGACTGGGCAAAACAGCGACTGTCACTTGAGCGACTACACAAGGGTGACGTAATCAGTTTGGCATTTCGACTTTTAAGACCCTCCCTTTTTGTACTGTTAACAAACTAAACTAGGAAATAATAATTCTATTCACGTTTTAAAGGAATTAGCGAAATATTTTGTGAAATTAACAAAATACATTATTGTGAGACCTAATAAATCGCTATTATTTTCGAAATTTCCGGAAAATCCGCAATATATTTTCTCATATAATACAATGTGATGCTAGAGTGATGCCAGACTAAATAGTAAGCATAGACTATAATGGGGATGTCTCTAAAAATTTCTTTATGGGATGTGTGCGGACACCTTTTGTGTGGTGGCCCCTGTTACAATGGAACACGTGGAACATGCCTAAATACGCGACTGAGGCCTACAACTCCTAACGCTGCATCGATCCCCAACCATGTTTTTTTTTCTCTACCAGACTCTATAAATCAACTAAATATAATTTGCTATATTTCTGGAAAGCCGCCCGGACAGGGTCATAAAAAGAGGACATGTCCGGGAAGACCCGGACGCATGATAACACTACAAATGTAGGCCTACATGTTTTGTAGGTCAAGCTACGGCCGTAATCATCATCCCCAACCGGCACGTCGTCACTCCACGAACCGACACTGACCTATTGAGAACATCAGCAAGGATGTGACACTATAAAGTTGTACTGAATAATATTTCCAGATTTATAGTATCTGTGGCTCGGGTTCATAATAGCGACTGTCAAAACAGCGACTGTCAGTTATAGCATCTGTTTAATATTTTACTGTCTTGTAATAAACTAAAGGACTAAATTATCTAATATACTAGTATAATAGAAGTGAATACAGTGAATGCATCTAAAGTAATAAACCACTACGTTCAAGTACTCAATACCATTATGTAATATTATATGTTTATGTAAGAGAAAACACACTTATAGAGAGTGTAGTGCAAATTTCCACATAATATACAAGTCAAGTGACCCTTTAAATACATTCATGTGAGGGAATACACTATTGGATGAAGTGAAAAGGCTGGGCTTGTCTACTCTATGCGAGAACAAATGCATATAAGTACTCTTTCTTTCCGAGTGGCACTCGGGCATGGAATGGGTTGCCTGAACAAACCAGAAAAAACAGTAACTTAACATCATTTAAAACATTAATAAAAATGCAAGACTAGACTCGGACCACGGATGAGCGTAGGACGCAATAATATTCTCTATAGAAGGAGCGTCTGTAATATATAAGATAAGATAAAAATAGTAGATTTGTAATAGATTCTTCAAAGGAATGAAACGGACGATGAAAAAACTTATAATTTGAAGAAACTAGATAAAGTAGAAAATAGATACAAGACATATAAATAAACAGACAGAGAGATAAATTAATAGATAGATAGATAGATAGATAGATAGAGAGAGATATAGATAGATAGATAGATAGATAAATAGATAGATAGATAGGTAGATAGATAGATAGATAGATAGATAGATAGATAAATAGATAGATAGATAGATAGGTAGATAGATAGATAGATAGATAGATAGATAGGTAGATAGATAGATAGATAGATAGGTAGATAGATAGAGAGAGATATAGATAGATAGATAAATAGATAGATAGATAGGTAGATAGATAGATAGATAGATAGTAGATAGATAGATAGATAAATAGATAGATAGATAGATAGATAGGTAGATAGATAGATAGATAGATAGATAGGTAGATAGATAGATAGATAGATAGATAGATAGATAGGTAGATAGATAGATAGATAAATAGATAGATAGATAGATAGGTATATAGATAGATAGATAGATAGATAGATAGATAGATAGATAAATAGATAGATAGATAGGTATATATATAGATAGATAGATAAATAGATAGATAGATAGATAGATAAATATATATATAGATAGATAGATAGATAGATAAATAGATTGATAGATAGATAGATAGATTAATATATATATAGATAGATAGATAGATAGATAGATATATATATAGATAGATAGATAGATAGATAGATTGATAGATAGATAGATAGATAGATTGATAGATAGATAGATAGATAGATTGATAGATAGATAGATAGATAGATTGATAGATTGATAGATATATATATAGATAGATAGATAGATAGATAGATAGATAGATACATTTTGACCATTTCGGTTACAACTTCCTTTTAAATGAATTTAATTTCCAACAAGT
Organism: Anisus vortex; assembly: GCA_949126835.1. Lineage (NCBI taxonomy): Eukaryota > Metazoa > Mollusca > Gastropoda > Planorbidae > Anisus > Anisus vortex. The sequence goes on from OX421500.1 coordinate 9,545,252, forward strand.
CTATTGTTGTTCTTTTTTTTTTCGAAAAATAAATTGAATGGAAAACATTACAATAGCTAAATATGACCAACCAACAGATAGGACACAGTGAGCCATGGGGGCACGTGCAAATGTGCAAATCCCCCCCCCCCCTCCAATATTTTCTTTCACCAACGGAGTATTTTAAAAATATTTCTTTTTAATGAAAACATTGAATGAATCTAATTATTGTCAATTGTATAATGATATTTAGATAAAATATTAGTTGTTTAATTTTTTTACGGAGAAAGGGTGCACCAGTTCAGATTTTGTGTGTTAAAGCACTTTCCCACTTTGGCTATTGCCCTTCCCCACATTTTATACTAGTTGCTTCCCTTACATCCAGTTATGCCTCCCACATTCCAGTGGCTTCCGCCAACTGTTGTTTATTTATAGTTTTGCAATATTTTAAGGGAAATAATGCACTAGTTCAGAATAAGCTTCTTTTCCCATCCACTATTTCCACTATTTCCACCACACAAACACGTTATAATGTGACCTCCCCCCTCTTCCTTACCTACTAACGCTATTAACCCCTCACTGCCTCGCCCCATCTTGCAATTCTGTCCACGCCACTGGCTAATACTCATGACTTGTTTTTTAGTGGAAACTACTGTCTTCTTTAAGCGTCCATATGAAATAAATCTAGACTAATTGTGTATGGTAAACCATAGACTATAATACACATGGACCACTTGCTTTAGTATTTCTACTATATGATGACTCGGAACACTGATTTTTTGAATTTCCGATTCGTTGTTTCCTTTGCACTTCCGTTTTATTGAATCGATTCGATTTTCTCAATGAAAAATAAAAATTAAAATCGAAAGTTGTAGAAACATTTAAGAAACAACGAGGAGCGTAGAAGTAATTTAAGACATCCTTATTGGTTGCGCACGGGAAAAAAGTTGATATGAGCTCTAAAAATAAAGCAAGCGGTCCATCTTATTATAGTCTATGGGTAAACAAAAGCCCAACTCTTTAAAAACATGAGCTGACAATTACAAGTGCACTAAATATAAACGCGGCTTTTCCGATTTCTTTGTATGAAAGTGTTTCTAAAATTACACATCTTTGTTCAGTAAGCGTAGTTTTAACAAACTTCAGTGTTAAAATCCAGTACAAAACGTTTAAATCAGACACTTTGATCAATGGATAAAATCATATGTTTAAATTAACATATAAAGTAAGCTTTCGCATGCATTGATCATTTAGTAACTTTAAAGGTTATTTGTGTATGGAATGTAATAATTGTTTCTATATTATATTTAATTAAGAGAGTATCGCTAGTTTATGTAGAGTTGTTTATGTACATTTCATTTTGGTGTAGAGAGTATTTGTGTAGGCAATTTATTATGATGCAATATTGTTTCTCGTAGTCTCCGCCACTTTCTAGTACGCCTTTAATTTTGCATTCGTAAAGCTTCGTGTACCTTCCAGTACTTTCTGCACCAAAATGTATGACTAAGTAAGTAAAAGTAAAGTACCCGTCGGACCAAATTGATCCATAGGTATGATGAAGCAGCGTTCACCAGTTTCTGTGGCCACGACATACTAGGTGATTGTGTGGCCAGCACTATGCACAGCCGCCTTTACTTGACCCCAACTAAGGTCAGGTACCCATCAGAGCTGGGTAGACTCAGGGACACCATCCAGACCCGGGAAAAAATCCTAGCCTGCACCAGGATTCGAACTTCGAACCTTCGGCTCGCCAGTCGAACGCGCTGCCGCTCGGCTACCGTGCCCCATATATTATTTAGGCCTATGTCTTTATTCTTTGACAATTGACCTATTGTTTCGTTTGAAACTGTACAGGGGACGTCCATTAATTACGTCAACAATTTGTACCCCCCCCCCTCAAAACAAGTAACAAAATTTTAGAGGCTTGCATTTATGTTTAAAATAGATTTAGCCTACTATAATTAATTATAATAAGCTTACATTTTAAAAACTTGTTTAAAAGATTTCAAATAGACTATAACTCTCATAGGCGTAGCCACGAAGGGGGTGTAACATGGTTCCTACCCCCCTCACACGCCCCTCCCACATTTTTTTCCAATCTGAGGATTTTAACAATATTTCTTTCCTTTTTGTTTACTATTGTTCTTTTCATATACATATTTAATCTGTTTCTTGTTTGACGTTTCACTCATGAGCTTTTGGTACAATGTAAATTAATTGTAAAATTATTTTTTTTAAGGAAATATTTTAAAATAACCATGTTGGAGATTCACACAATACACGTCATTAAATGCTTTGCAAACATTACTTATAGTCTCAGAGGACCTATATTGTTGTTAGTTCTTTGCCAATCGCTTACATGGCTTACATAATGAACGCGATTGCAGTCTCTGGTGCCTCATTTATTTGTACTGAGTGGCAAAACACTGGGTTTCTGAACGTACTCTGCAGGCATCAGTGCCCCCACAAAGGGGGGGGGCAGAGGGGACATATGCCCGGGGGCGACACTTTTAGGGGGCGGCAAATAAAGTCTTAATGTCTAAATATAGCCCTAAACAAAGCAGTTACTTTTGCCCTGGGGCGCCACGTAGGCTTGTGAAGGCTCAGGCAGACAGTTTGTTGGTGTGTTTATGTTCCTTTGTTATTCCAGCCACCTTGTCTGGCAAGGTTATCCAGACGTCCGGCAAATGAAGGACATGTCCTTCTTTTTAGACTCTTGTCCTCCGTCCGTCCGGCAGGCAAAGAACAAAACCTTTAAAATGTTCGGCTTTTGTAATAATTTTTGTTTTGTATGCATAAAGACAAATACATTTTTAAAAATAGTATTAACAAGTTAATCATTTGTACAAGAAAAGAATTATCCTTTTTTTTTTAAAGACTCTTGCATGAGCTTTAAAGTTGCCCAACCAAATGCAAGCTGCCTTTCAGCCTACAGTGAATTTATATGTTATTTTTAACAAAACTGTTTCTTGATCAGTTTACCAATACACACTTAAACTTAGTGGCAGCTCTTGTAATACAATTATACTGATTGCGGGTTTAATGAGAAATTATCCAATTGAAACACAATGTCCTCCTTTGTCCTCCCTTTTACACCCATGTGTCTGGCAACCCAACGCTAGGCAGCGAAGGTGAGGTTTTCTACAATTTTGGTCGGTCACACTGCCTTGCTAACAATTGCATTAGTTTCCACCCATACATAGATCTCTACAAATTAACAGGATGAACACTAAAAGGACATGTGAGCTGTAGTTTTTATAATTGATATATTTGTATTAACGTAAAACCATGTTTTTACATGTTATCTATGTTGTTACGAATATCGGTCATAGATGAATGACGTAATAAGGCATTGACCTTTTAACAAGTGCGTATTAGAGTCCAAGGTTTGACCTTTTTGCCCTGAGGGCAGTTTAAATAAAATAATTCGTCCAACCCCGTGGAAATTGGAGGATAATTCTGGATCGCAGTATTCTATAGAGCAAGAGGTTAAAATGCGTATTAAGAATCTGTAGAATCTTCGATGATAGTTTTCTTTGTAAAGTCCCCACCTTTTTAAAGTTAGTTCAGTTTGAAAGTTTGTAGAGTGAAGTCGCTATATTGATACTTGTATATTTCATGTCATTTTATTGAAACACTTATGTTGCCATCAGTTGATGCATTTATTTATCGTTTATATTGAGTCTACAATTTAAATAAAATTGTTTATTAAACAACTGGAGTTGTTTGATCTATCATTGTTGAGAAAGGTGTTGAAGATAATTATCCCGAGTATAACTACATTGCTGCATAGACCTGTCAGTCAAGGAACCCCTAGCTTGGGCTACAGATTAGCAAAATCTAGAGACTTCTAATAAAGATACAACTATATTCATTGAATCCGATTTAACGAGTCGTAATAATAGTCATCAGAGCCATAGTCCATAACAATGTAAATTGAACAGGACATATGTAGAATTGTGTAATACATTTGTATCATTATTTATTTCAAGTGAAGAGGGTTTTCTCAAAGGAACGAGATTTGGAATAGCCTCATACGGCAGTGACGTTAGAGAAGGGAAATAAATAAAAATAAAACTCGACGCTATAAATCTATATTTAACCATTTTAAAAAAATAATAACCGTGAAAAGATTCAAAACATGTGGCAATGGATTCAAAACTCGAGACAATATTCATTTTTCCTAATCGGAATCCCTTCTCTTACGTCACTTTCCTATATTGCCGGAAATAAAAACATCTCAAATGGCTACAATATTTGGATTTTTCCTCCGAAAAACACAAACATTTAAGTGCAAATATTGAACTAATTACTTAAAATTTATCTTTGATATTTTGTATAAATGATTTTTATCAACATTCAGATGCTAAATACACCATTTACTATCAAAATCAAATGTTAACTCAATTTTTATAAAAAGCTCTTCCCCAATGTCAAAGAGTGTCAAACTTTCTCAGACCCCCTCCCCCCTATTTTGTTGACGTAATTAATGGACGTCCCCGACAATATATTTTATTGGGTTATTTGTAGTTGTAGTTTATACATTTGTTTTTCACCTAGACAATTTACTTAAATATAATGTAATTTAAAACTGTGTTTGTTAACATTGACTTAATAAACAGTAAAGTGTTTTATTTTCTTTTTGCTTTTATATCAACAGAATCTGAATATCTGGATAGTGAACGGCTGTTGGGAATACAGAGATACTTCTAGAACAATAACTGAAACATTGTATAAAAGAATCCAATCTCAAGAAACTGTCAGCTCAAAACGTTTATTTCTAAATATTAATGTACATTTATAGACTATGGAAATATTTAATTTGCTGACTAAGCTTATTCTTTTTTACACTTTCACTGACCTATTAGAATTTTCTGAAGAAATACAACATTTTGAAGGATTAGTTGAAAAATCAATTTTGCATAATGAAATTATTCCATGTACCATAGTTACATCAGAAAAAAATCAGCTACAAATTGATTGTTCTAAGAGATATCTGACGTATATAAACTCGTTTTGGTTTTATGAGAACACAACTGAACTAATGTTACAAAGTAATCAATTGACAGTTATACCAAATAACACAATAAACCATCTGTATAAACTCCAACGATTGAGTCTTCAGGACAATGCATTGACTTCCATAAAACCAAAGGCTTTTCAAGGTCTCAAGAATTTACAATATCTCAATCTAGAGAACAATTACCTGGACTTGTTTAGTTTACCTGTGGACGTATTCAGTGATCTGATTTTTTTAACAGAGTTAAGACTGCAACAGAATTTGAAAAATGTAAACGATCCAAAAATTAAAACAAACTCTGTCGACAATGGAAGTTTTCCAAATCAAATGTTTGGAAATTTAAGAAATTTAAGAATTTTTACCGTTACTGTTTCAAGTAAAATGTTGTTTTTTAACTCAGAATTTAGTAATTTAACTTCTCTAGCATATTTGACATTAAGTGGGAATATAAACTTTATTGAACAAAAAAGTTTTCAACACGTTAAATATGTACACAATTTGGTTTTATCCAATTTGAAGACGTTACACAACTTTAATGATTTCGCACTAGGATCTTTTCAACATCTTCAGTATATAAAGTTTGATGTTATAGAAATGGGATTACATAAAGTACTTCAAGCACTACGTTCTCTTATAAATACTGAGATGGAACGAATTGAATTTTTCGATGTCAGAGTCGGACCCCAGGCATCCAATTCTATTCTAACACGAAATGCTGTACTATACGAAAACAGTACGGACTATTTAAAGTTAATATGTGTTCAGGAACTAAGACTACAAAAGAATGATATTTTTGTGGTACTACCAAATGCATTAAAAAGTCCTACATTAACACGATGTTTAAAAAGGTTTTATTTTATAGAACGTCATTTGGTGGGAAATCTACCAGCATTGTCTGAAATTCTGTTATTGGGAAATTTACAACTCCTAGTTATAAGTGGCGTTGATGAGACTGTACAGTTAAAAAATCATATATATTTCAAAGATACGATGAAAACAAATGTCAAGCTTATAAAAAAAATTGCCTCTGTTAATTTCTCTTTGAATGAGCGTAAAAATATTAGCCACCAATTGACTAATACATCATCTCCGAACATAACTTTCTCAACTGGAATGAATCCTTCCATAAATATTTCGCCTTCTTTACGAGAACTTTACATGTCATCTTTATTTTTTGGTGTTTGGTTGGATGAACAAATAAAAATTAAAGGGGCTGAAAACTTGCTGTCACTATACTTGGTAAATGATGACCTTAAAAGAGCCCTATACCCACTAGAAGGACTTTCCAAAATACAAACACTGATCCTTTCTCATAATAAATTTTCAGTTTTATCAGAATTTTTTTTCGATACTTATCCAACACTTAGAACTTTATATATAGACAATTGTCAACTTAGCAGTTCATTTATGTCTCAAAACAGTTTTAGACTTTTTCAAAACCTTTCCAGTTTGCAAGAATTGGATTTATCTCACAATTCTTTAGATATTTTATCTGTCAATACATTTTCTAGCAATCCAAATCTTCAAACTTTAAACATTGCATCAAATCGATTTAGAAAAATTCCATTCGATCTATTGCTGACAACAAATTTAAATTACCTTGACCTCAGAGAAAATGTCATAACATCCATTTCTAAATCAGACAGAGACACAATTGAAATAAACAAAGAAAAGTTAGGCAACTTTCAGTTATTTTTATCAGGTAATATTTTATCATGTGGATGTGACAATCTTCCTTTTCTACAATGGCTACAATTGACCAATGTCCAGCTTGATGGAAACAAAAACTTTACCTGTATAAATAGTAAAGGTGTAATGAGTTCTACACTGGCCTATGGTGATCTGGATGGACTATGGCGTGAGTGTTGGGGTCAATTTTTCTTCAATGTAGCCATTGTCTTACTTTGTTTTATTTTCATTGGTTTTCTCATTTCAATTTTATGGATGAAAAATAAAACTTTGATAATATCAGGAATACTGCAAGCATTTACAGATTTCAAACTAAAAAAATGTTCAGATTATAAATTTGGTGTTTTTATTGGATACTCGGATCGAGATTATCATTTTGCATGTAACCCACTAAGAGAATTTATTGAAGAAAATCTCAAACTTACTACATTTGTCCTTGACCGTGACCTTTCCCCTTCAATAGCAATGGCTGATGGAATAGTTGAAGCAATCAATTGTAGTTGGCGAATAATATTAGTTGTCAATGAAATGTTTATACAGCAAAATGAATGGTTCTTGTTTACAATTCGTTCAGCAGTCTACTCCATTAGCCCTGATAATCCTTTACGTGTTTTTTTCTTGGTAGAAGAAAAGTGTATCAATCAATTGCCAGCAGAAGTATTGAGCTCAGTTCCCGACGACAATGTAATTGTGTTGAAAGAATGGCAGCTGACGTATGAATTAGAACAAGCGCTTATTGACAGGTTAACACTTTTATGATCAAGATTTGTTTAAAGTATATATCATAGACTGGTTATGGGCCTAAATAGAAATGATGTATTGATTTTCTAGAAATTTTAATTAAATTAAACAAATTTATCAGCGTCTGTGTTTAATTATAAAATCATATCCAGGCTTTGATTTTGACTGCCGACTAAGGTAGATTATTTGTAAATAAATATATATTTTTTGTTTGCTTTTGAGAAGTTGTAAGATTTTGTAGTTATTATGATAATACACTCCGAACTTTATATTAAATGAAAATCTTTAGACTGAGTTCCTTATTGACATAGGTAATTTATGACCTTGTGATGTTGATTATTATTCATATTTTGATTGTTACACATACATTTTTTATCAATGAGCCTTAAGCGCACCCGTGATTTTAGTTTCTCATTGCATTATGATAAATATTGTTACCTGGTTGTCTTTCCTGACTAGTTCGGGAAACCCATTTCTTATCCAAATATAGCTTGGGAAGAAAGTAACTTTATTGGAGTTTGACACTAATGCAATTAGCAAAGGGTTTTATCTCTTATTATCTCATACTATATTAATAATATTATTATTGTGCTGTGTCGCCTTTTCTGACTTCTGCATAGGGTCTGAGTCACTATGATATAATACACTCAAGTCCCTTGATGACAGTTTAAAATGTTTAATAACTGTAACTATTTACACTGATTCAAATGATGAAGAATAACAGTACACAAGACTTAAATATCTACTTTAACATTACCCAAAGCAATCATCAACCAATTCACCTCTCCGTGCCTTATATAGATCTACATTTTTATTAGACGACAATTAATGTATTCATTGAAATAGTTAACTCTTTTACATGCAATACGTATAGAAACCTAGAAAGAGAGAATTAGCTTGCTTTTGCTAATACCACTAAATAGTCATTATAACATTTAATCGTTCTCAAAGATTTTCTCTTTGCTTTTTTAAAATTTACAAGTCAGTATAAATCTTATCAAGCTTTATCAAAACGCACTTTGTTCATCCAGCGGAAACCACACTCACAATATATACTGAAAGATAAGAATGCTTCAACAGTATCTACCCATTACGTTAACTATACAAAGCGACCATTCTGATGTGGCAAAGTAACCATTTTTATATGGAAAGCTCGTTAATTAAGTGCACAGTCACACAGCCTAGGGCCTAGAGCCTAGAGGTAACACTGAGAGCGAGGTAAAATTCTGGAACCGAGATAACGTCGCCGCTGCGTGACCCGCTTCTCTGGAATATGTGCAGGGATTTAATTTTACTTTCTGATTAGGCCTGCAATGTGATGGCAATGCAGAATCGCTTTCTGTCAATGGCCTTTATTATTAAGTATCATGTTAGAGTCTACGTTGCTGAGCTTGAAATTTCATGTTGAAATCCCCAATAAAACTTCCTGAAGACATCATCCTCCATCCACTCGTATGTGTTCGTATTGTTTCCATGCCGGGCTCAGTGAGATATCATAATATATTAAATAATTTATTTCAAATAAACACATTTTTCTGATAAAAATTACTCAGTGATAAAGCACGAAGTTCAAAGGTCATAAAGTGTTCTTCCGTTGGTAGAGATATAAATAGCCTATAACTAAAACACAGGTTAATGTAATTTCTTTTTTTAAAACATCTATACAATATGTCTGTCAACAGCCTCATAATGAGTTCAATTATAATATATAAATGTTGATACATAGATCTTAATCTAAGTCCTTTGAAAAGAAAACAATATGAATATTTATATCTCAATATGAAATGTATTTGACAATATGTATGTAGGGTTACCATGCGTCCGGGTTTCCCCAGACATGTCCTCTTTTTATGGCCCTGTCCGGGCGGCTTTCCAGAAATATGGCTTTTATTCGGGTCTTAGCCCGTCCGTTCCCGAATGATCGATACATTCTTATTTACTTTTCTCTGTTATATACTATAATGCCTTAGTAACCTTACCATTGAGCTAAATATTTTTCACGGAATAGAGATTATACAAAATAGTATTATAATATTATTATTATTATTATTCTGGTCCGTGAACTTAATATGCGCTCTAGCAATATTTAGCTCAATGGTAAGGCTACTAAGGTAACCATCGGGGTTTCCAGTTCGGAAGCCATTTTTGTATAAAAACGCATAACGGTAATGCACGTTAATAATAATTAATAAATAATTAAATTTTCAAATAAAAATAAACAATTTGATTAAAAAAATGCCGAAACGTAAGTGTTCATTTACAGACGCACTGAAAGCCCAATAGGAAATAGGTTTTCGTTCAGGTCGATATGAATGGGAAGCTGAATGTTTGACATGCGGCGGCGGAACTTATGTCTCTGTTACCAATAAGGGTGCACTGGATATAAAGGCGCACGTCGAAACGCCATTCGGAGGGTTCGCGTAGAAACTTCATATACCACACTGTCAAGCACCATCACAGCTATAACTCAATGGACTGCAGTTGTCGCTTATTGAAAACAATGTTGGTTGATTCTGATATTGCACGCAAAATGTCATGCGCGCGAACAAAAACTAAAGCTAGCGTTAACTCTGTGCTGGCTCCGCATTGCGTCCAGATGTTTGTTACTCGAAAAACTAAAAAAATTTTGCATCAAGTAATAAGTTTGGGATTATAAATAGGTGATTCTTCACGTCTGCAATTCAAAATACATCGTTTTCTTTTAGAAACAGCTTTTGGAAATGAAATACAATTTAATCCACTACATATTTTCGTACAACCAGTAACGCAGCAAACAAAAATGTATTGAATCAAATGAACGAGTGGGACCGGATATGTTTAATACTTCGACCTTTATGCATTTATTAAGACTTGTCAATGGCGCTTTTTAAATTTAACAAAACCATCTCGTGGTAAGCTTACTTTTTGTTGGGCTTAGATATATTTAGCCGGTTCGTTTAAAAAGAAATTCGTTTCCTGTTGATCACTAATCATCTATGCTTGAAATATCAGTATTCCCTATTATTAGCAAATTTTCAATGGCGATTAACAAAAATAAGCTTATGCCTAGGTTAACGTGTTAGCACGAATTATTTATAATAAGTTCTACTACCTAGTTTTTGTATTGCTATATGGCTGATATTGGTAGATCAATACGCAAACTAAAATTATGTTTTTATTTCAATAATTAATATTATATTTTCTTCTAATTTTTGTGAACATCTGTTTTTATGTGTAGGGGAATTTTTTTAGGAGAATTCTGTTTGGTCTTGTGTTTGATTTTGTTTTCTGCCATTTAATGTGTTAGGATTTAGATTTATCTAGATTTCTATGTGTTGTTTTTTTTGCTTGTCTAGGAAATTAGAATTTTTTTGTTTTATTTTTGTTATGATGTTTTTTTAAGACTTTCTTTTATACAAATTAATAGTAAAGCTTTCATTAAAATTTTAAACAATAAATGTTAGTTCTTTCACTTTTTAGATATTGCGTTATTCAACTGTGCTTGGGGGTGTTTATAAATAAATAAAATAAAGTGTCTTTGTACTGTTGTTTTTTGTGTTATTTATGCTTGTTGTGTTATTTATGCTTGTTGTGTTGTTTATGCTTGTTGTGTTGTTTATGCTTGTTGTGTTGTTTATGCTTGTTGTGTTGTTTATGCTTGTTGTGTTGGTTTTGCTTGTTGTGTTGGTTTTGCTTGTTGTGTTGTTTATGCTTGTTGTGCTGTTTATGCTTGTTGTGTTGTTTATACTTGTTGTGTTGTTTATGCTTGTTGTGTTGTTTATGCTTGTTGTGTTGGTTTTGCTTCTTGTGTTGGTTTTGCTTGTTGTGTTGTTTATGCTTGTTGTGCTGTTTATGCTTGTTGTGTTGGTTTTGCTTGTTGTGTTGTTTATGCTTGTTGTGTTGTTTATGCTTGTTGTGTTGTTTATGCTTGTTGTGTTGTTTATGCTTGTTGTGTTGTTTATGCTTGTTGTGTTGTTTAATTGTTACATTAAAACTGTAGACCAGGGGTCGGGAACCCATTTGTATCGGAGAGAGCCATAAAAATTACATATTTTGAAAAGTAATTATGTGAGAGTAATACATTATGTTTAAAACTAAAAATTCAAGTAAATGTGTGCATTTTGTGTAATTTCAACACTAAAAGTACAATAATTATGTCTCTGAATTCTTCTGATGCTGAGCTGCAGTAGACTTTAGCTCATTTGTAGAATGAAATATTGATATGCAATTAAAATGTAGATCATAAAGTCTAAAAAATCATTCGAAAATTTTTCTGCGAGCCAGATGTAGCCATCAAAAACCCAACTGGCTCGCGAGCCATGGGTTCCCGACTCCTGCTGTAGACCATGAACCGTCAGCGCGAAGGTTTTAGTTTGCTAAGGTTGCCACATACCTAGACCAAAATCTATCTTTCTCTATCTTCGCAATACCAACCCTTCTAACATAGACATGGTCTCATTGGGGTCATTAGAACCATATTCAGTAGATCCACTTAAATATAAGCCTATAGACATGGGCGATAAATATTAGTTTACAAATGGTTTCAGTGTGAAATAGTGTGCACATTTAGTTTTTTCCAGATATTTTCTCTCTACCTTCAGTTGTTACTATCATTCCCCCACCTTTTTTGTGTGTGCATATTTTGTCATTACTTTTACTATTTACCCCCCCCCCTTCCTTTCACCACCTCGTATTACTGGCTACGCCTTTGACAAAGCTTACACATGTATGTAAAATAATTATGACATTATAAAATAGGAATGATACCGATAACAATAGTCTCTATGAGGCATGGTGATCTAGAGGCAAGCTGCTTGGAATATCGCACCTAAAGTCAGGGCCGTACTTACGTTTCTGGGGGCCCTGTTCCGAAATTTATGTGGGGGCCCCTCATGGCCCCACCCCTACCTTCCGACATCCCTGTGCTAGCCTGTGTACATTGTTGCTGATGGGGAATGAAAACCAGTAACTCACTGTCTAACTCTTACTGCCAATTAGGCGAGCAAATTAGCATTTCACTTCATTTAATTTTAAATGCTCGTTTGAACACTCATACATGAATAATCATGTAAGTCTACAGAGTGTCAGTTTTAGTTAACAATCTAATTGGATTTCTCCTTCACAGTTTTTCTTGCAGTTGTGACTTGAAAATGAATTAATAATAGCTTTTTATATATCAATAGGAAAGGGCTGGAGGAGAGAATTCCAATGGTATATCATTTATTAAAATTGGATTAGAAATAAAGAAAGTTATGAATTAACTTTTAAGTGAAGAAATTTCAGTAACAAAGACTAAGCCAAAGAAGGAAAACTACATGACGCTGAAGTAGGTGTACTTCTGTATTCAAACAGTCATAACTTGATCAATTTTGTACCAAATTGCTCAATGTATCACCATTAACTGACACGTGAAAAAAAAATCTTAAACTTTAAAATAGAAACAAAAGTCATAATATCTTAACTATATATTATTTAATAGAGAAGTGTTTTATAACATTGCAATTAACTGCAACATACTTGTCAGATTCAACATATCTTGATTTTGGGAAATGGTTTTAACCTTCCCTTGCAACACCTTCACTTCTCTTAAAACTGACATTATGACAATTAATATATATGACATAGGCGATGTGCAATAGTAAAACGATTACTGGGAAAAATATATATGATGCATACACAATTGTGTCTAATATTGTTACTTAATGACTTGATGTAAAATTAATTGTTAAAAATTAATACATGCCTTCTATATAAAATTGAAGGCCTTAATGGATGTCAAGAAACCACAAAATTCAAACAAGCGCTTATGATCAACTTCAATGAAAACGAATCTCGGGTTCCAGCTTTACCTAGTGTGACCTAGCATTAGGTACAGCTAGCCTAATCCCGCTGGCTATCGGACGCACGCTTGCAAGTAGAGGCTGTGTCATTACGTAATGGTCAGTCAATGCTACAGAGACGGACACGGGCCATGTTGAATGTATGACTTGATAGAGAGGATACCTGAGATAAGTGTAGTTAGTTCATGAATATTTAGAATAGTAGGCCTATAGGAGCACATAGCGAAGTTAAATGATGATGCTAAGGAAGGGTTCATTAGTGGTCAGCACGGGTTAAGATGTATGTATGACTTAGATAGAGAGCATACCTCAGAAAAGTGCCGTTAATTCATGTTACAATCTTTAAAATAATAAATACATTTTATGTTGCGCTTAGCTTGGCTAGGACTGGAACATTTAAAATTGTAGGTGAAAAAATGATTTTTATTTTATATTTTCAACGAAAGAAAGGGTATGCCACTAAAAGATTAAGATTTGGGATGTGTGGGGCCCCTTTTCTGTGGGGGCCCCTTTTGTGGGGGGGGGGGCACTAGCGTGACACCAGTAATCGAAACCACTATGCGATAGCTGCGAGTTAAGCTTTGAAAAAAGCCTACACACATAGCAAATCAACTTTTCTTCGACAACAACACTATTCTAATTGCCAAAAAAAAAGACAAAAAAAAATAATTTTAATGTATGGGGGCCCCCATAATATGTGGAAGCCTTTGTTCATACGGAACATGTGGATCATGCCTAAATACTCAACTGATTGTCACATCCTTGTGGATGTTCTAAACAGGTCAGTGGCGGTCCGTGGAGGAACGACGTGCCGGTGGAGATGAGGATTACGGCCGTAACTTGACCTGCACAAAATGTACACATGTCTAGAAAATAGTGGAGCCAGTGTAAGGTGTTCACTGTGTGGGGTATAGATGGTTTAAGGACAGTACAAAAGTACTTTGAAATTATGTCATTGTACGTTTAGCTTTGTAACTTGTAATAAAAAATGTGGTTTACATACAAAAATGGAAAAAATGAAGGAAGGAACACGTTGTTCGTCTCTGAAGGAAATATCATAAAGCTAAAGATAGTCACAAGTTAAACTTTATAGTGTCACATTCTCATGGTTGTTCTAAAATTGTCAGTGTTCGTCACCTGAAGGACAAGGTAGAGGTGGGTATTACGTATTAAGTCTACAATTGGTTCGGCTCGTTTATTCAACGTAATACAGAAGAGTATGTCGTAAGAAGTCATTGTATGATAATTAAAGGCCAGTACCAATTTTTTTATTCTCCAACTAATCTAGTAGACCACGTTTTCATACCGTTTTACAGATAAAGAATTAGACTGCTTATTCGATTTGTACTTCCGGGAGTAAAAACTGACTTAATTTTTAGAGGTAAGATTTGTATAGATTTGTTCTCTTTCTTGTCTCAGATTTGGGATTTAAAAAAAGTATGGGCTTCTTACGCCATGTTCCCAAATTGTTTGGGTTAAGAATTAATCTTATACTTATGAATTTATGATATTGCATTCGACGCAAAATTCGAAAAAGCGTGCCTTGAGGGGAAGCTATAAATTCCTATCAAGCGCGCGCTCAAATTGCGGGTAGGGGAATTCCCTTTAGATATACGGGGTAGCCGTACATAGCCTACTGAATAAGCAGCCGCGGACCAACTGGTTTACTTTCGTGGAGGGTGAGGTAATAAGGCATATCCCGTGCTAAGGATACTCTTTTAAAAATGATTCATAAATCCAAGGAAATGACTGCAAAAAGCCAAAATAGAGCGCTATAACTCAAAACCCGGTAAGATGAGGCCATTAGCTAGGGGAAACCGAAATAAATCAACTTATGCCTTGCAGGTGGTCTTGGCTGATCAAATGCTAAGGAAGCACATCCAGAAGAAAAAACAGCAGACTGAAGCCGGAGGCAATGAGCCTTACCTAATGGCGCAAAACATAGCCTACTATAAGATAATAATATAAAAATATAATATATTTTAATATATAATAATATAAGATAAAAGATAATATAAGATACCTAAGATAAATAGAAGTCTATTGCCACTCGATTCTCAAAAAGAAAAAAAAGCGAGCCGCGGAATTTACTTTTTTTTTATTTTTTTTTTTTTTTGCCGCGGGTAATTGCTTGTGTAATACCGTGAATTTCCGATTGTTGCGTCACGACTTGTTTCTAAAAATAACAATGCCGCCTTCTTAGACTGTTAGAAGATTTGGACTTTTAAGACAGTTTTTTTGGTTGTGGTGCATTTTATTTGTGTGTATAGTTTGATGAATTCGCAACAGATCGGTTTTTCAAAACTTAATTAACTAATTTTACTAGTCTATTCTGTGTACAGATATTAGATCTATTTATCGCGGCACACTTTTTTTCGTTGAATTTTGTGAAGCTATTAAAGTCACTGATTCAGCACATCGTTAAAAAAAGGACAGGTATAATTGTTGGATTTCAAAACTTTTTCATTATGTAGATCGGCCTAAGCAGTTTAAGCAACAAAAATTATACATCTTATAAAAAATATAGATGCACGAATTTTAAGCTTAGGAATGTGCCGGTACAGGTCGACTGGAAAAAAAAAACATAACAAAGGGGAGGTGACTCACATAATTAAAATCCTAATGAGTCATCTTTAGTTTTCCTGCTTCGTCACCAGAGTTACAAACTTAAAAATTAATAGCCTATTTCTTTGTTATCCAATTTTAATAAATGATAAAGGCTTACTAACGGAATCATCTTCTCAAGCCCCTTCTGTTGATACATAGCAAGATATGCCCTAAAACATTTTTTTTTTTGAAAATGTCATGTCACATGCCGACTTATAGGCTATATAGGCCCTATATAATATATATATATTGATCTCTCTCTCTCTCTCTCTCTATATATATATATATATATATATATCCGTGGCGTAGCTAGGGGAGGGGGGGGGGGTCCAAATTCGAAAGTCCCCCCGGGTCCCTACTTGAAGGGGGTTCCCAAAAGAGTGTCTGAATTGTTTTTTTCTCATAATGTCGATTGTCAAAATGCAGAGGCCCCCAAAGAGGCCAAGCCCCCCGGGCCCCCAAATCCCTATCAACGGCACTGATATATATATCTATCTGTCGCTCTGGCAATATAAGGTAAGGGGGTTTACTCTCTATAACAGTTTAAATAAGCTTAGTAGATCCTGAACATAATATATTTTTTTATTCAAATCCATAAAATCGTGGGATATACTGTATTAACTGTAGATCGCTAAAAGAATATTTTAGGATACACTATTATATAATTATATTACAATTTATATTTTAATTTCCTTAGGCAACTCTGAGTTTGAAATCTTCAGGTACAGAGTGCATGGTTCAACTTTAAAAGAAAGAAAACACGGTGATATGTTGGCTTACATCTAAGCTTTAGAAAAAAATATTTTTAACAGTCTTGCCTATTTAACATTTTGTAGTAATTTTAGGCCTTATCTCAAATTCTACTATAATAAAAACTACTATTATCAGCATTTCTAGCATCAGTGTAGTGAGAATGCATGACTATAATATTTATAGCTTATATCAAATATTAATGCTATGAATATTTTATATTTTATAAATGCTTATATTTTATTTGCACGGACAATAGTCCCACTAATGCTAAGCATTGCCTGCTATAAAAGGCCTATTTTTTTTATTTTTTTTCTATAAAAGCATGTTCAGTATGGTGCTTCCGATCAAGAATGAACGTCTTATTTTGATCAGAGCTAAGTTTTCCTTTTTTTCACATTTATAGAACTAACACCCGTTTAAACTTTATACTAACCTCAGTACTTGGGACCACACTGTTCTTGATCTTCATCAACGACTTGGGAGACGGGAACCACGCCAAGGTACGAATCTTTGCAGACGATACCATCCTGTATACTCACATCGAGAGCCCAAATGATGCAATTCATCTACAGGATGACCTCAATAAGTTGGAGGCCTAGAAATCAAAATGGCAAATGGCGTTCCAAAAGTGCTACCTCCTCTTTATTTCAAGAAAGAGGACTAGGATCCCCACCAGCTGTACCTTACACGGTCACACTCTTGAAAGGGTACCAGATGCCAAGTAGGACTACCTTGGGGCACTTGTCCAATCTATTAATGCTAAAGCTAACAGTGCCTGTGCCTTCGTCCATAGGAATCTCAAGGGATGCTTCACCAGGATCCAGACCAATTGTTATAAAAGCTTAGTGGATTATGCATTGACGGCATCGACGGTGTGGGATCTCTACCAACAACACCTGATACCTACGATGGAGATGACCCAACGACGTGCAGCACGTCGCATCTTACAGGACTACGGACTCAAAACAAGCGCCTCTGCTTTAGTGGGTCACTCCAACTTGAGCCTCTACAACACAGTAGAGCGGTAGACAGAGCCACCATGATGTACAATATCATGAATGTCCACGTGGAAATGTCCACACAGACAGGTCTCATTCTTCAAGTGTCCCGCTCTACCCGAGGTCATCATTAATTTATTACTTCCTCAATATTTTGAGGATTCCAATACATCATTTATTATTACTCCTAAGTACTTTGCATTTGTTAGTTTGGGTTATGAATGAAGTAGTTTGTAATTATTTGTTTCTTTTTCTCGGATACACTTAACAGTTGGCGTTGGAATAAGACCTAGATAAATTAAAAAAAAAATGGAATCTAACTGGAGCAGAGTACATTCTTTAGGTAATATATATTAGGAGTCGGCAACCTAAGGCTCACGTGACCGCATACAGATCGTTTCTCAAAGGCACGCAGAACACCCTCCCCCCAACCCAAAGGTAATTCAAGTCTTTTATACACGAAATTGAGTGCTGCTAGAACATCACACATTTTAGGCTATTAGCACGCTAAATGAATATGAAATACTTCATTGGAACACTATTATGCAAAGTTTGCCGACTTCTGGTCTATATATAATTATGACTAGAGGAGTAGAACCTGATAATTGCTCTTAGATTTGATCATCTTAAACCTCTTAATATATTTTGTATAATATCATACATGTATTTCAATTTCGATACCTTCAAGCCTGCTGAGCTATTATCTGTAATTAACTGTTTATGATCAGAGAGCGTGTCCAAAGTATCTTGGCTAGAATAGTCAGGAATGCCAAATAATTGTGTCTATTGTTAGTGCTTAGTTCAACTAACCTACTTCGAGTGTCGTTGTTGGGGGCAATAAATCCTCTTTCTTTGATGTGTTTTTAGCATATATATATATATATATATATATATTTATAAATGATATCATAAATGATATATATATATATTTATAGATCTTATTCGTATTGTCTGTCAAAGAGACATGAAGGCAGCCAGCATAGATACGCATGACTAATAGCGTCGAGGAGACGATGGAGCCAATCATGTATGTTGCTCCACCTAAAAAAATGCCCATTGTTAAGAGTACCAAAGATAAAGAAACAAATAAACAACTCATTCATTCATGGTAAAGATCCAACCCAAACTCTAAATGCAAAGTACTTAGGACTATTAGGAGTAATAAAAAATGAAAAGCAACTTTTATAAATGTAATAAGAACAAAAAAAAAAAGCTATCTCACATTTGTTAGACTTATACTAGAATATGCATCCTCTGTATGGGACCCATCAACTAAAGAAAACGTTAAATAAATTAGAACAAATTCAGAAGCTCATTACTGGCTCATATTCACAACTGACAAGAGTAAAACACCAATAGTTAAATTACTAAACCTAGAAACACTAGAAGACACACTAATCTTCTGTATAGCTACATTTCTAGTACTTATGCCGCACATTGCAGAATTAAGGTTGTATAAGTTAGACATGGGCCCGCCTCATAAGCCACTTTACTAGCTCTAGAATCACGGGAAGAAGAAATAAGCGTAGTCGATAAGATCATTTTTTTTTCAGTGAAAAGTTATTTAATAAATCATTTCACATTTTATATGTTTTTGTTTTCTTTTCCCTTTTTTGTGTTGATTTTTTTTTCTTTTTTCACCCATCTAACTTACAACTTTGTTATCATCCATTGTTTTTGTAATTAATCTCCTTGGTTACGGCAACTCAATTAGTTTTATCAAGTCACGAGACCTATGAAAACGCAATTTTTTGGACTTGCATCGTTTGATGATTTGTGGATTTGCGGCGTTCTCTCCCTTTCAAGGGTGTATAAAAACCTCAATATCTATTTACAAAGCTTTAAGCTTCAATACATAAAGTGGTGATATCTATGGGCCATATCTATGTACCAATGGTACAAAATATTATACTTAAGATATTCTCCCACTGTAGCTTTCAAATAAATTAAAATAAAAAAGAAAGAGACCTTGTAAAAAATTGGAGACTAACACTCTAAAGTTGACTATTACAAGTCCACTTCCTTGTTTAAATGCCTTATCAAATAGAGGTTTTCTAGCGGGGAAGGTCTTGAACACCACAAAACAAGGTTCACGTAGATTAGACTAGAATCCTTCTAGTATGTTATAATATAATATTAAAGGGGAGGGGGAAATAATAGTGATCAGTCAAGCATGACAATCAGCTCTGGGTCGCTCAGGCAGAATAAGGTAAAGATTATAAAGTATATAACTTCAAAGGTCATATGTAGCAGTTTAAAAAGGAGCTCCTGTAAATATTTTTTTAATCCAATGCATGGAATCGTAGGATATACTGTATTGACTGTAATATCACAAAGAACATTTTTAGATACACTATTTTATTTCCATTTATATTTTCATTTCTTTCGGAAACTTTTTAGCTTGAAATCTTCAAGTACAGAGTGCATGGACAATAATTCTGAAGGTATTTTTGTTAGATATTGAAATAGATATAGTCTATATAAAAATAAAATTTTATTCTGCATTTAACATTATAAACAAATGTTTACAAAAAGGAAAGTAAATGAACATGTATAATTGAACTAAACATTATTTCAGATTGTGTTTGTACAGATAGGCCTACTGGCCGAAATAATGACCAGTCAAACGTGTACTGCTTTTTGGTGATAGGTAATTTATATGTTAGTTGATAAAATATTGGTTTTTCTGTTTAAATGTTAATTTCTGTAAGTTACAGATTTGTTTGAATTACATTCAAAGAATAATATGGCTCGTTGAGAAAAGCTAGGGACAAAAAAACAACTAAATTTATTTAAATTTTACAAAACAACAAGTCATCAATACTATATCAAGTTTAAAAACAGTTTTATTTAGAGAAGATTTAACTTTAAAAATACAATGCAGCAAGCTTTATAAAAAAATATTAATTAAAAGTAAAAGGCCTCGAGATGATAGGTTAACACTATTTATGCTACTGGAAGATTTAGGCCTACTAATGAACTGGTCACTTGCAACTTTGAATACTATGAGAACACCAAACAACACCCACGTTTTGTTAAAACATACATGGGTAGAAGAGAGGGTTACACGAACACTTGTTTTTATAAACAAATTGTGATAAGTACGTAATTTGTTTAGTTGTACAAATCAGTTTTTTTTCAATATACACAAACCCAAATATTTACTGAGTATTTAAGTGCATTTTAAACCTTGACCAGTCACGTCAACTAGTGTTCGCCTTGCGATTCGAGCATATTCACCATATATTTTACAAGATGTTGATAATACAAACATATATTTTGTTTTATACAAAGCTTATAATTACCTTTACAGGTGAACATGAAAACCAGGTCTCAAAGGGTGGTGAGGCTAACTTGCACATTCATAAGAATAACTGTAAGAAGAATCCAGGTCATCCAGAGTTTATACCTATTGAATCGTTCAGGTTAAAACATCTACCCGAAGGTCACCAGGACAGTGATTTGTATGACTACATCAAAGCTGCAGCGGACCTGACAGTTAAACTAAGTGTCACTATGACCAGTCCAGGCAGACCAGAGTTTTGGCCAAACACAAAGCATCCGTATTTTATGTCTGACATGAGAGGAAAGAAAACATTGAGGACAGGAACTGGGAGGGTAAGTCTAGTTTTGAAGTACACAGAAAACGATAAACACATGAAGTATAAAACTTGTCCATGCGATAAATGTGAATCTTCAAACAATCCGAGTAAAATTTGGTGGGAGATTTATGTTAGGACAGCTGCACATGTGGTTCTTGATGACATAGAGGCAAGCCACACGACTTTAACATTTTTTTATGATAGAGAAGATAGTGAGATGATCATAATTAAAAATAAGGCACAGCTTGTTGATTGTGTGATCATTGAGAGAGACAGGTGTCAATTTACCTGTGTGACTTGTGATGAAAAATTGGGAAATAAATTGGAGAAAATGGTGAAACATTTTGTTGATGTTTGGAAGAAAGTCTATGACAAATACATTGAATCTAGAGATCATCACAAGTTAAACTTTATAGTGTCACACCCTCATGGATGTTCTAAAATGGTCAGTGTTGGTCAGTGGAAGGACAAAGTACAGGTAGGGGATGATAAAGATTACCATCAGTTTACCTACACAACATGTACATGTCCAGGAAGTAGTGGGGCCAGTGTCCACTCTGTGGGATATAGTGGTGTTTGGTATTATGATCAAATCCATGGTGGAAGCTTAAAGTCTAGACTGAATTACGGCGTGGTTGGAGGAGTCTATATATGAGTTGAATCGCTTGTGTGTCAATACGTATACACTGTCTGAGTATGGAAATCTAGGGCAGGAATCGGCAACCTACGGCACGCAGAGCGATTTTCAATGGCACTCTGGAGACCTCCAAAAAGGCAATCTAGGCAAGTTCTACAAGAGTAATAGACTGCTAGAACAGTATGAATTTTAAGCTGGGTGAATGAATTTGAAATCCTACTTGGGCATGATATCATCAAATGGTTGCCAAATATTGCTCTAAGACATGTTTTATTTAAAATGACAAAATATAGGCCTTCACAAGTGATTTTTACTCAAATTTTGAGTATATTTATAAGAAAACTATATGGACAAAATGTTTATCTGATATAGTAGTTTCTTGGAAAAAAATGGATACTTCTTGAAATTTATATGATGTGCAGAGCAAATCTAAAAATAGAACTTCGAGGGCAGTGATTCTTGTTTTTAAGCACTCATCAAAACCTATATAATATACACAAAATTTTCAACAAAATTTTCTATTTTAGTTTATTTTCATAACTTTAATATCGTGTACTATTTATTTAAAGCATATAATGGATCCTGGTTTGAGAAAGTTGTGTGCCTTTACTTTGATCAAATTAATTAGATATGCTTAGCTGTGCATGTTATTGTTTGCATTATGGTACTTTGTTTTTTAAATTCTATTCAATCTTGTCTATGTAATTCAATATTTTGTATTCGCTTGATAATTCTCCACGATCATAACGTTTCAACGGGTGATTGTATTTACTTTAACATGTATTGTTATATGTTTGAAATTATATGTTATTGTTATTACTGTACTATCTAAGCTTATAACATTTGAATTAAATTACAAGATTGTTTCATGTCCATTACATTACGCAAAGTATTTTTTTAGCGGATTAATAATTGCCTTTGAATGATTTTTTTTTATTTTTCGTCATTCATTGATCATTAGAAGATTTATTTTAAATTGTATGTACTGCATCTTTAGTGTATTATTACTAGACGTCAACTAATTTTGTTAGTAATTATGGATATACATACATTTTGTAGTCATAAACATTGACATAATCTTACTATTTGTGTTGTTGTTTTTTTACATACAAAGCCAGTAAGTTATTACTAGTTTATCTTTTTGTGTTTACAAAGTTGTTAGTTATTCTGATTTATTTATTTTTTCAGATTTTTTTTTTGTATACACAAAGCTGTCGGCTACTTCGATAGTCAAACTTTGGCTAATGGCTATTTTGATGTAACTATTCAATCTTTTGTGTACATTCTGTTTATCTATCAAAAACAAAATTACGTACTTTGGAAAACTCTAATCTGAAAAAAAAAGCTGATCAAAGAATATTTTTAGAGCTGTTTTTCCGTGCCCAATAACGCTGTTTTAAATTACTTCTACGCTCCTACATTTGCCTAAATGTTTCCGCTGTATACAACTTTCGATTTTAATTTTACATTTTTCATTGAGAAAATAAATCATAGCCAATAAATAAAACGGAAGTGTACAGTCCGAAAGGGAATGGTGAATTTCCGAAAAAAAGTTATTTGAGTCACCAAATAGCAGAAATATTAAAGCAAGCGGTCCGTCTTTTTATAGTCTTTGTTTAGATATAGTCCAAGGCACAGAATAAATATAGAACATAATGCGCAATCGCATTTTTTTATGTTTCCGGAAGTAATACCGACGCCATACTGTTTAGACTCAGCGGTCCTGGTTACGCTATATATTTATGCTTATTTACGAAGTCTTTTTCAAGTTCGAACACCCAAACTTAATGTTTCAGGCAAAAGGTACAAAGGCTGTTATATAATAAACTGCAACAATGATGCGAAAACTATTGATTATCGTACAAATAAGCATGTCAAACTACATGGCTTTCCTGACCCCCTAAGCCCTAAACTAAACGATAAACAACGCTAAGTTATAACCTCATATTACTTAAAATGAATAGCCTTGCTTTAGTCCTAAGCTTGCTAAGACTAGATATCAGTAATAAATATACCTTTCTCATTTTACTATAGTAGTGTCTCTAGTGACCGCTGCCTTGAGTCAAAAGAAAATGGCGGAAGCATATTGGGATTGCGCATTCTGTTCTATATCTATTCTGTGGTCCAAGGCGATATGAAATCTTGCAGTAACATATCGGCTGTTGTCTTCATAAAACGTCAAAAACAAGATGATTAGATCGTGTTAAAAACATGAAATATTTTGTAATCTGCCAGTATGAAACTGAAAAAGGATTAGAAGACCTCTTAAATTTGAATATAACTTCCTAAACAATAAATTGTATTAATGGTTAATACATCGAATGGGGCTCTTACAAACATATCAATGTCTTGAGCTACCTGAATATTAGCCCGAAAGAATAAACTGGATGTTATTTATCTTCACAATGAAAAAAGTCACTGTTTAGCAGAAAATAATAGTTTCCAAAACATTTTTTAAAAATCAGTTTTGGAAGATGTTGGGAAGCAAGTGCCGCATTTTCCACTCGCTTCCCCCCTCGGTGACTACATCTACATTCCACACAATATGATAAAGTTGTAAGCTTATATTCATTTCACCATAAGCATCAAAATATACATAGATTATGTACATATTTTAATTACCTATTTACTTGAGAATTAGGTTCTCGAATTGCAATTCTATTTGACAGACTTGACCTATTGTCTAGAATATACTAGTTATATGTCTTGAGAATCTTGTAACATTAATTACCATAAATTTAATATCACATAAAATAACAATTTGAAATAATATTATTTTCGGTAAAGTAGAAACACATGCTCGACTGGTCATAGAACTGCTAACACAGATCAGGGACTAAAATTGAGCAGAGTACGTTCTTCAGGTAGTCTATAATAAAATAAATGTATCATGATGCGGCAACCTGAGGCACGCGTGTCAAGTCTGGCACGCAGAGCGATTCTCAATGACACGTGGTAGATGCCGAAAAGGCTATTTATGTCTTTTCTATAAGAAATTGATTGCTAGAATAGATACGTTTAAGGGCATTTTATATTAGACTGAATGAATATGAAATCCAACTTTGCATACTTTTATGAAAAGGTTGCCAACCCGTGATTAAGCATGGTCTATAGTCTATATATAATTATTATGACTAAGCTTAGAGGCTTAGATGAATAGAACCTGAAAAATGCTCTTAGATTTGATAGTCTTAAAACGTTTAATATATTTTGTATAATACTGTACATGTATTTCAATTTTGAGGCCAATACATTCAGGCTTGCTGATCTATTATCTATTATTGGTCGTTTATGATCATAGAGCGTGTCCAAATCTCCTGACTACAATAGGCAGGATTGCCAACTAATTTTGTCTATTGTTAGTGCTTAGCTAAGCTAAAATTAAAATACTTCAACACTTCGAATCCTAGTTAATGGCTATCAGGGCCGGATTTTCCTATAGGCTATCAAGGCTTCAGCCTAGAGCCTCAAGATCAAGAGGGGTCGGCATTCAAATTGTTAGCAAAAATAGATTTTCATTAACTTATAGAAGAATTTTGTGTGAAAAAGTTTTGAAAGAAATTCTTCTAATATACTATTTCGTTTAGATGTATACGTATTTGGATTGAATAAGTTCTTACTTCTTATTTTTGTGATCTGGAATTTGTTTGCAAAAAAGTTCCATTTTTGGTTTAGTTTAAGACTTCAAATTCATAATAATTCATACTTAAAATTTAAATGCGAATTATTTTAAAATAAATTTATCTGAATTGAATTTAGTTTAGACTTCAATGTATTGAGTATATTTAATTTAATAGAAAATATAATAATTTTTTTTAATGCGTATTTTATTTTCGTAGTCAAGGATTTTAATTATTTGAATTTTGTTTCTTTGTAAATGTTGTGTGTTATGTTTGATTATTTATTGTTACAAGTACTATATATGGTGCTGAGAATAAATGTCCAAATAAGTGTTCTCGACTTTTTTTTATTTATTATCCGTGACACTTTTTTTTATAAGGTTGGTAGTACGGATGTTAAAACCGGTTTCTTTTCAAAACCGGTTTTCGGTTCTATAAAACCGGTTTAAAACCGGATTTCGATTCCCCCCACCCCGCAATGTTACAAGTCACAGGTAGGAAAAGACATGCAAATGTGCGTAGTTTTGTAGGTGTATTTGAAAAATAGTTCAAACTTATTAAGTATTTGCAGAGCATTCAAGAGGATGATTTGTGTGAATACATTATGATTTTGTACACTTTACCATAACATTTTTTAGAACTAAAAAAAATATGGGCTAATTGATTAAAACCGATAATAGCTTTCAATAGTCATTTGTGCACCGTGGACTTAGACTTGTAAAATAATGTATTGAATAGGATCACGTAGCACCAATCAAAAGTCAAAAGAATGTGTATTTAATGCTGCCGTTAATAATAAAGCACAGACGCGGTGTCTAGCCGAATTGTTCAAGGTCACAGGACAAAACTAGTTTGCGTCTCTCCAATCTCCATTGCGTACATCAAAGAGTCGTCGTCGGCATCCATCCGACTCGAGAGACGATGGTGTAGATTCATTGGTGAGGTATCCAACTGCACCGCCATGAATAGCTGTGTAGGCCGACCCGGGAGGGGCAATCCCTGCCGCACTTGAGGCACATCAAAGAGTAGCGCACATCTAAAAGATGAGCCGACATTTGGTTTGATGTTGTTTTTATCCCAAGCCATAGTTGGTATTTGGAGAAAAAAAAAGAAACACAATATCTAAGACTAAATAGTGTTAGCAAGGCATTTCAATAATTGTTTTGCGTGGATCCAACTTTTGTTTTTAAAAATATTTCCATCAGAACCAATAAAAAAAAAAAAAATTGGTGTGCTACTTGAAGTAATGACTACCTTCCAGTCAACAAACCGAAATCCGGTTTTAAAAATCAAAACCGGTTATCAGATTCAAAACCGGAATCCGGTATTCCGGTTTTCGTTTAACATCCCTAGTTAGTAGCCTACCAATTACAACTTGTTTTATTTAACAGATTGATATATATCACAGTAATGATGTATTTTATTATCTCTCATGTAATTTACAAACTTAACAAGAAAACCGTAAAAACTAAGTTTTTATTATACTCCCTTTATTTGCAAACTAAGTTTACCATCATGTAATTAAATAATTTAGAACAAATATTTTTGTTTAGCCTTCTTAGGTAGGGCCTATTGGATATTATTGGCTCACTACAAAACTAAAATTTCGAATCGGTAATGTCGGCAAATACATATCTAATTATAACGATTGCGCATTTTTTTTTTAATGTGTGAAGCATAATTATTTTTTTCTACCTTCGCGCCGAAAAACTATAAAAAGTTGCACTGGCATATCTCTTATACTTTCCTTTGAAGAAATGAATATTGTCATAAGTATAGTATTATTAAGTCGTTTTAACTGAAAATTTGATAGGATGTATTGTTAGTTGGGGCAAGTCTGTTGTCCAAATTTCAGCACGATCGGACCACGGGAAGTGGTCGAAATATTGAAGCAAAGTTTTGCACGACGATTGCAGACAGAAAATGCAACTTAAAATAAAGGGGGTAACAAGAAAACCGTAAAAACGAAGTTTTTATTATACTCCCTTTATTTGCAAACTAAGTTTACCATCATGTAATTAAATAATTGATTGACTACTGCAAAAGAAACGTACAGAAAAAATATCTGTGTTGCAAATCTCAAAAATATCTCCTTACTCCGTATGAATTGTTCTAAAAATAATCGTAGCGCATAATTATTTTTTTTTCTAGCTTTGCGCCGAAAAACTATAAAAAGTTGCAAAGGCACTTTTAACGCGAAATTAAAATATTTCTTATACTTTCCTTTTAAGAAATGAATATTGTCATAAGTGTAGTATTATTTAGTCGTTTTAACTGAAAATTTGATAGGATGTATTGTCAGGCGCCACAAATCTGCTGTCCGAATTTCAGCTCGATCGGACCACGATAAGTGGCCGAAAAATCGAAGCAAAGTTTTGCACCACGCATGATTGCAGACAGACAGACAGACAGACAGAAAATGCAACTTAAAATAAAGGAAGTAACAAGAAAACCATAAAAACGAAGTTTTCATTATACTCCCTTTATTTGCAAACTAAGTTTACCATCATGTAATTAAATAATTGATTGACTACTGCAAATGAAACGTACAGAAAAAATATCTGTGTCGCAAATCTCAAAAATATCTCTTTACTCCGTATGAATTGTTCTAAAAATAATCGTAGCGCATAATTTTTTTTTTCTAGCTTTGCGCCGAAAAAGTATAAAAAGTTTCACAGGCATTTTTAACGCGAAATCAAAATATTTCTTATACTTTCCTTTTAAGAAATGAATATTGTCATAAGTGTAGTATTATTAAGTCGTTTTAACTGAAAATTTGATAGGATGTATTGTTAGGCGCCACAAATCTGCTGTCCAAATTTCAGCTCGATCGGACCACGGGAAGTGGTCGAAAAATCGAAGCCAATTTTGGCACCATTGACGATTGCAGACATTGCAACTTAAAAAAAAAAGGGAGAGTAATAACAAGAAAACCATAAAAACGAAGTTTTTATTATACTCCCTTTATTTACAAACTAAGTTTACCATCATGTAATTAAATAATTGATTGACTACTGCAAATGAAACGTACAGAAAAAAATATCTGTGTCGCAAATCTCAAAAATATCTCCTTACTCTGTATGAATTGTTCTAAAAATAATCTTAGCGCATATTTTTTTTTTCTAGCTTTGCGCCGAAAAAGTATTTAAAGTTTCACAGGCATTTTTAACGCGAAATCAAAATATTTCTTATACTTTCCTTTTAAGAAATGAATATTGTCATAAGTGTAGTATTATTAAGTTGTTTTAAATGAAAATTTGATAGGATGTATTGTTAGGCGCCACAAATTTGCTGTCCAAATTTCAGCTCGATCGGACCACGGGAAGTGGTCGAAAAATTGAAGCCAATTTTTGCACCATTGACGATTGCAGACATTGCAACTTAAAATAAAGGGAGTAACAAGAAAACTGTAAAAACGTAGTTTTTATTATACTCCCTTTATTTGCAAACTAAGTTTACCATCATGTAATTAAATAATTGATTGACTACTGCAAATGAAACGTACAGTTAAAATATCTGTGTCGCAAATCTCAAAAATATCTCCTTACTCCGTATGAATTGTTCTAAAAATAATCTAAGCGCATAATTTTTTTTTCTAGCTTTGCGCCGAAAAAGTATAAAAAGTTGCACAGGCATTTTTTACGCGAAATCAAAATTTTTCTTATACTTTCGTTTTAAGAAATGAATATTGTCATAAGTGTAGTATTATTAAGTTGTTTTAAGAAAAGTCTTCAAATTCTTCTTGAATGCCTTTTTTGACACAGAGTTTTTCAGTGTCTCGGGTAAGACGTTTCACAGTGAAGGCGCCACAGATTCAAACACACCTAGAGTCCTTTTCCTGTGACCATCCTATCCGGTGTTGCCCGTGGATTTACAATCTCTTTTTTTAAGTAATATTAATTGAAATTTTAAAAAAATAGAACTAAAAAAGGTATAGACTAACTGGAGAATCGAAGACGGGTCGACCGCATGACAGTTCGATACGTTAACCATTCAGCTAGCGAGGACACATGTGCTAAGTCAAATTGCAAAGTATGAGACAATAAGGTCACGTGTCTTTAAATTAACTAATATGATTGGTTGAGCACACACACCGTCTACTATATTATACATATTATAGACAGTGGCGTAGCCAGGTTTTGACGCTAGGGGGAGCGAACTTTTAGGAAAAGGCCCCACTTTTAGAAATGTTTCCAGATTAATAAAAGAACTAACAATTCGTAAGAATCAAGTGTTATGAGAAAATCCTGTGCCTGAGGATACACACACTGTATAATAGTGCAGTATGGGGTAAAACGGGGTATTGGGGTAAAATGGGGTTTTGCAAATACACCCCTTTCTGAGCCTCAAAAACTATCGCAAATGATTGGATTTGAAGTAACACGATCCGAGACGACGACATCTTGAGCTATAGTCCACTTTTCACGCAAAATTTTTGTTACAAGGTAAATACAAATTTTCGCATCTTTTTCATCTAATTTTTTTAACTTATGACTTAAGAAACTGATACTTAATAATTAAAGTTTCGAACTAAATCTTTTATTGTATCTGAATAATATCTTATTGTCGACAAATATGGCCTTTAATTTAACAATAAAATCAAGCATGTTGTAATTTTAATGCATTTGTATGTGCCCCACCACAATGGGGCAAAATGGGGTAGTTTCAGTGGGCAAAATGGGGTTCTTCCCATATTACTTTTTTTATATTTAATTTTTGTAAATGAAATTTCTAAATAGGCCTGTAAATATGAAATTATTTTGATTTGTGAATGCAATTTTTTATTAGGCCTGTTATTTTTTTCAGCCCTAGGTGCATTTAAAATTGTTTTTTCTGTTGAACATTATTGAACAATAATGTGAACTAGGCAGAAGATGGAAAAAATGCTATTTGGTCTTTCATCCTTTAAACTAAGAAGACTTGATCGAAGAAAAAAATAAAAGTCCAAACTTTATATGTGAACTGTGTATTAATAGTGAATAATTTTGATGTTTTTTATGGTTTTATACAAGTTCTTACCATGACCCCATTATGCCCCATGCCGAACCCCATTTTGCCCCAAGCATGGGTCAAAATGGGGTATTTGTGTCTTTTTTTTAAAGTTCAATAAAATTAAAAAATGTCATTCTATGGTGTTTGTGCTTTGTTACAATGTTGTCAATGTTGTATTCTTTTATTTTCAGCTAAATTTGTTTTCATTTTGATGTTTTTTGTCAATACAGAAGAGTTTTTTCCTTAAGTACCCCATTTTACCCCAGTTTCCCCTACTGCTCATTTTCGAGATGACTATCTAGTGTCGAAAAATATTTATAGAATCAATGCGAATGCTTCTATATGACTGCATTCTTCTTCGTTTTAATTTTGAAAGACGAGATAAATCGCCAATATAGACATTTTTAAAGAGATTTTAAAAAAAATAGAGTTTCAACATTTTTCTTTACTGTATCTTTGTGTCAATTACAAAATATGATACGTTATAGGAACGCTCTATTCTTTTCTAATTTTTTCCTCTCAGCTATTAAAACACCACGCCCGATGGTTATATCCTTAGCAAACGGAATTTCTTTAAAAACAAGTTATTTCGCTTCTTTTCTTCTTTCTTTTAAATTCTGTGGGTATCTTTTATTTTTTTTAAAGTTCATGTAACCATGTTTTCAATCACTACATGTATACGGGCGAGAAGGAGAAAGTCAGCGCGCTTTAAGTCACATTACTACTTTTCGGTGAGTACACCAGACTTGAACCCCACCTATTTTTGAGAATGCGAGCGAGCGTACTCTTTTTGGGGCTCGGAGAACTAACTCTGCTGTGTCCACGCACCACTGATACATCACCGTAAAAGTTAGGCACAAACGGTTGACCGTTCCTGTCCACTCTAAGTTCCTGCTTATGACCTGGTATCCACTAGAAAAGGGGTCGGCACTCGAGAGTCCTCCAAGAGGTGTTTTATTATTGATGAAAACCAAAACAGCTATATTTTTCAGTAATATTTATATTGAGTGAAATCAATTTCACAACATTTAACTATATGTACTTCCCTTTACAAAGGCATATATTAAGATAGATTGTTGGGCTTTTTTAGAAGCACATCGAAGCACTCAAAGCGGAGTTTCAATACTTTCAAATTTATTTTGTCATACCTAATCAAGCATAACTGGCTTAATCTTACTACGACCTTCTTAGATGTTGATACTTTTTTTTTATATTAAGTATAGAGATATTGGCGATTTGAAAACGTAGCCAGTTGAATTTTAAACATGTAACTAATGAAATGGGCATCGAAATGTTCTAAATTGTTCAAGAGATAAACTCCTCAAAGTTGAAAGGACAAATAATTAATGCAGGAAATTAACTAGATCTAACAAGGTTCATTAATCATATTGTAACAAATCAAATTGTTGAAATGCGATTAAAATATATATATATATATTAGAAACAGTATAAATTGTGCTACATGGCTTGTTTAAATTATTTTTTAAAAAATTCCCGAAAAGGCCCTTTTTTTTAAAAAATGGTCAAAGGGGGAGCGGCCGCTCCCACTGCTCCCCCCCCCCCCCTCCGTCT
The DNA here is from genome assembly GCA_949126835.1 of Anisus vortex. Classification (NCBI taxonomy): domain Eukaryota; kingdom Metazoa; phylum Mollusca; class Gastropoda; family Planorbidae; genus Anisus; species Anisus vortex. Next base: position 9,577,281 of record OX421500.1, read on the forward strand.
ACGCTACTGATTATAGTTATAGATAGATATCTTATTGTGTGTCAAAGAAACATGAAGTTAGAGCGTAGATACGCATGACTGTGATCGCCGAGGAGACAATCGACCAACCAGGCACGCCGTTCTCCTGGGGGGGGGGGGGAGGGGGAGGGAGGGGGGGAGTAAGGATACATACTAGAGGAATAAATAAAACACTTCTTGGAAAAAAAAAGATTTTGAATTACAGTAACATTAATTGAAGCTTGAATTTATGAAAAGTATACAGTATATAAAGAGTATAACTTATGTATAGGTTTCAAGCGTGTAGTGTCCTTTAATATAGACAGCACCTTGCGCTACTTGAATACGAAACTTGAAAAACTTGAATACAAAGGTTAGGCCGCACATGCGCAAATTAACTATTCAGCTCTTTAAATAGAGCAAGCAGTCCATCTTAGTCTAGTCTTTGGTTAATCTCAATACCTTACCTAAAATTTGGGTATGGTCTCATCGACATAGATGTTCTAAAACCTGGTTAGTGCTGATTACTTGATGAACACGGTACAGCTTGGGGATGATACTGAAATCTTATTCATTGAAAATATATATATATATATATTTACTCACCCTACATAATTGTATTACATTAGTTTATAAATATATATGTATATAAATATTACATGGTTGAGGAATGGGCCGTATTGCTGCTGAGAGTTAACACCCTTGCCCCTTATACAAGTCAATATTTTATGACTGACTTGTAATTTACAAGTCAGTCATAAAATATTGACTTGTATAAGGGGCAAGGGTGTTAACTCTCAGCAGCATTACGGCCCATTGATAAATTAAGTTTTTGTTTTCATTATGGAATAGTAAAAACAATTTTTCATTCTTTTATTCTTTAATGGGTGTATCTCGGTGTTCTGCTGTTTTAATAGATGCATATTGTACAATATATTTTCTTTTGAAATCCTGCTATTTATATTATTTTAATATTTCATGTAGGCTAACTCTGTTCTTATACTTTACTGAAGCTCATTCTAAACGGACGATTATTGTGTCCTACTCTTAAATGTTGTATTGACACGGGTTATTGTTAATTAACAACTGTAATGGTACACTAGAACCTGCTTTGTCCGGAAAAGTACTAACCGTTAGGTCAAATGGTCGTGTAAGGAATACAACTGTTAAGTTCAATTGCACAAGTATAAAATTAGTATCCTGTTACAGTGTATGAAAAAGTAATGTTGTAATCTCTTTACTTTTGTTTGCATATTAAATGGAGGTCATAGTTGTCTTTCTTGGGGCTCATTTAGACTTTTTTATATTGTTTTTCTTTACTTTAGCTTAGAGATTATTTGCATACATTAATATGTGTTCAGTAGACTCTACATATTCATATAGACTATAATACACATGGACCGCTTGCTTAGTATTTCTGCTATATGATGACTCAAAAAGACTTCTTTTCGGAATTCCTAAATACCTGTTCTACTGTGCACTACCGTTTTATTTAATTGCTCTGATTTTCTCACTGAAAAATAAAAAGTTGTATAAGCTTACAGCGTAAATATTTAGGACCTTGTAGGAGCGTAGAAGTAATTTAAGACACCGTTTTAAACATATAAGCTCTAAAAATAGAGCAGGCGGTCCATCTTATGATATTCCAAGTCTAGTATGCATTCTGAAAACTTCATGGAAAATCCATTCCAGCACTTTCTGCAAAAATGCACAGCGCCGTTAAACATTCTTCCAGTGGCTTGATCGTAATATTTCACTGTAAACAGGACCCTAGACCAGTGATGGCGAACCTTTTTGAGGCCGCGTGCCCAAAGTACAATACAAGACCAACTTATTTCTTTCAACGTGCCAACACGGCAATTAAAACCAAATACCATAACTTGGCTGTTCCATTTTTGGTAAATGCTCGCGTGCCCACAGAAATGGCTCTGCGTGCCATAGGTTCGCCATCGCTGCCCTAGACTAACAAGTAGATCTATTGGCTAATTAATGAATATTAGCTGTTCTACTTTCACATAGATGTTACTTATTGCCAAGAAGAACAACTCTAAAGCAGCAAGAATTTCACTTTAAAATAAATACTTTATTGTTTGACAATATATATATATATTATATATACAGCTGTGTAACCATAAACATTGTATTAATCATAGTGCATCATAGTCATAGTGTTAAAACCTTGTTTCCCTACTATGGGCAGATGCTGCACAAGGGCAATGTGATTTTAATGGGGGCAGAAAGGGGAAAGAGCATTACAGAATGAGTTATAAACAGTTCAAAAAATATTTGTTACTTTTAAACAGTAAAACCCCACTATTCGTTGTTACAATTTTTTTTTATAAATGAATGCTTTTAGGGGGAGGTTTAAAAGTTGATATTTTTAGTACAAATTAATTTGATAATTCCATTTAAAGGTCAATAGGTCATGTCAGGATTTAGGCATGACCTTATATAAAAAAAACAGGGAACAAAAAATACTTATTCAATGAAACACATACACTATAGACAATAGGCACCTGTGTTTAAATGCAGAATTTTTGTCTCTTACATCCAAATGAAGACAACACAAGAAAAAACACTATTGTAGTTTCCACTTTTAGCAAAGGACTTTGCCTATATAATGTTCCGTTGTGAAAACTTTTTTTCTTTTCTAATTATCCTATGGTTTTGCTGTTGATTTTTTACAGTTGAAAAGTAGTTAAGTGCATACTATGTATGACTAGTTAAGTGCATACTATGTATGACTACATATAAGACACGGGCAGTAACTTTAACTCCTTAAATGCTGTGGACGTCACATCGACGTCATCATTTCCTTACACTTAAATATCGAGGACGTCACATCAGTGTCATAAATAAAGAAATGGTAGAAATATGCAGTCAGCAAATATTTATATAAAAAAAAGAAGTGTAGTTAACTGGTTATATGAGACTACCATTTTTTCCCGTGCGGCCTTCAAATAGAAATTGTTCTATTTTAAGTCGAATGAGAGAAACAGAATGATAGACAATAAACAGAAAAGCAACAAAATTCCAATGAATCAAACTTGATACGGGTACAATTGTGTTTTAAATGATGTTATTGTGATGGGTTTTAAACCAGTTGATCTGCGTTGTCTGGCAGATGTACCGAAGTAATTAAGTGAAACAAAAAGTCCAAAACAACAACAGAAAAACAGTGGACCAAATTGATCATAGGACCAGTGAAACAGCGTTCAACAGTTTCTGTGGCCACGGCATACTAGGGGATTGTCTGACCAGCACAATGCCCAGCCGCCTTTACTTGACCCCAACTAAAATTGTTGGGTACCCATCAGAGCTGGGTAGACTCAGGGACACCCTCGAGTCCAGGGAACAAATCCTAGCCTTCACCGAAATTCGAACCCAGAGCCTTAGGAACACCAGTCGAGCATGCTGCCGCTCGTCCACCGTGCCCATTAAAACAATATAGTTGCCATAAATTGTAACTTTCCTAAAATCTTTCAGTGGGAAAACAGATGGTTGTTGTTTTTTTGACAAACAATATTAAAAATATCACAGTCATAATCAAAAATGGATGGACAATGGCATTGTGAAGTGTAATTCATGTGTAAAACAACAAAATAAAACATTGAAAATAAGTCATGGGGTTGATAACATACTGAATATTTAGTGTAGAGCAGGGCTGCCGTAAGAGGGGATGGGGGGGGATGCATTCCTTGGCTTGGCAAGAATAAGGTTGCAAAAAGTGCTCTGTATCTCAGCAAATAGTGTTTCAGCCCCCGGGTCCCTCCTAATTGCTGCCCTGGTGTAGTGAGCCCATGTGTAATTCTTGCATTAAATACATAGAAATGAATGGACAAAAAATTCACAACAGGAATTTTAAAATGTGAAGTTGCATAGAACACCAATAGAATAATTGCAGAAACAGCCATAAAATTTAAAGTTATCTTTAACTTAATATTGCACAAGTTGATTTACCTAGTAGTTTCTCCCATTCCATAAATGTATCAAGACAAGATTCAGAGTAGTGATTCATTACATGGGAAAAGAATTTTTTTTTTCAACAGCAAAATGTTGGGCCTGGAAAAAATAATGTTGTAATATTATATGTATCCTGCTGGATGCGTAAAGAGTAAGTATTCCTTTTTAGACCAAATTGTTTCGTCCTAGGGCAAGTGAAGCAGCATTCACCAGTTTCTGTGGCAACGGCATACAAGGTGATTGAGTCTACCCAGCTCTGATGGGTACCTGACCTTAGTTGGGGTAGAGTAGAGGCGGCTGTGCATTGTTCTGGCCACTCAATCACCTAGTATGTCCCTGAGTCTACCCAGCTCTGATGGGTACCTGACCTTAGTTGGGGTAGAGTAGAGGCGGCTGTGCATTGTGCTGGCCACACAATCACCAAGCATGCCATGGCCACAGAAACTTGTGATTGCTGCTTCACCGGCCCTGTGATCAATGTGGTCCGAAGGGTACATTACTTAGGGAATAAAAAAAGGTCCAGGTCACAAGAAAAAATGCTTTTAACCACTCTTTACTAGATCTATTGACTAATCATGGTCTATAAGCCATTCTTTTCTTACCTAATTAAATTGCTTGTTTTTTCTTTAATAGTTTTTTTGTTCAACTAACATTGCTTTACATTTCTTTAAGAAGTATAACTGTGATTTTTGTTAAAATGTAAACACTTAATGAGTCCCTTCAAGGAGATTCAAAGTAATGTTTATGATTGAATTTGACCTAACTGCACTGGCTAAAGCTAAAGTCAGTGAAGGCCAGACTGAAAAAAAAAAAAAATTAATACCTTTTTTCAAAATCACTCACAAGTCATTAAATTTCAGATAAGAGACCAATGCAGCTGGCAAGGGCAGGTAATCTAAAAAGTTCAAATTTGTCCTTGGCCTTGGTAGACAGGAAATAATGGCAATTCTGCACGCAGACAATAAACTCCTTGGCGTCCCTAGATAAAGAGGAAAATAAATGAAGAAAAAGAAATGAGCCTCAGAAAAGGGACATAAAGAGCAGAAAATAGGAAAATTAATGAGCAAAAAAGAAGGACATCAACTATAAAAAAAACATTTAAAAAAAAACAACTAATGAGTAAAAATGAGGGGAGAAAATAAAGCAAAAAAAAATGGAAATAAAATAAGCATAAATGGGAAAATAAAGCAAAAAAAAAAATGGAAAATAATTGAGCAAAATGGGAAAATAAGTGAATTTAAAAAAAAAAAAAGAAAAAATATAAGCAAAAGGAGGATATTATTTCAATTGCTCTGGATATAGAAATTGAGTATTTACCTCGTAAAAGAATCAACCTTCTCTCTGCCGGGTTGTTCTGATTCAACTCTGTGGCTAATCTGTTATTCACGTCTCTGCCCTTAGAGTCCAAACCAAAGGAGAACATAAGCTCGACAAGCTTCTCGTTGTTCTGCGTCACACATGTATGATAGGTGAAATCTGTTTTCAGTGGGAGAAAGAAACATAATGCAAATATCTGGGTCATTAAAATTTCTATTACACACACATGTAAGATAAGTATCATATCCAATTATGGATTAAATGTATTTAAGATAAAATTTCTTAGTGCATTCAATAGATATAAATACATAACTACATAAGATTTACTATAATTATAATTTGGTGCTATAAAACTATCTAAATACACTTAGACTAATCATTCTAAGCCAAAAATATAGTAAATTAACCCTGTCGACCAATTTGATCTATAGGGCTGTGACACAGCACTCACAATTTTCTGTGGCCACAGCATATGAGGGGATTGTGTGGCCAGCACAATGCCCAGCCGCCTTTACTTATCCCCAACTAATGTCAGGTGGCTGGGTAGACTCATTGACACCCCCAAGATGCGGAAACTAATCCTAGTCTTCACCAGGATTCAAATCCAGATTCCTCTGTATGCCAGTTGAGCACAGTGCCGCTCAGTCACCATATCCCATTAAAAATTATAAAATGATAAAATAAAAGATTAATTAATGTTTTTTTCTTTTCACTTAAACAATTTGTATAAGATACTTTTCACTAAGGATAGAAAACTCACTTTGCATATTTCCACGCGTCTAAGCCACTGCACTTATCCTGAAAGTGACCCATGGTGAATAACTGAAACATAACAATTAGCAAAACAGAAATGAAACCTACTCTCTGTACTGCATCCTCTAATTAGTAAAGCTTTGACTGCCTGATAGACATCCTCTGAGCCTATCAAATAGTCCACGGCTGCTTTTAATGAGGTCAACTTAGGGGTGTACTTGGTGGGCACCCATTTTGGAGAGTGGGTCAATTGGTTAGGATGGGCTCCGTACTCCAACAGCAACTGAAAAAAAATATATTTGTAATGAATACATTCTTAAACTTAGGGCACTTAGCTAAGTATCTAAACATATTTGTAATGAATACAGTCTAAAACTTAAGGCACTTTGCTAAACATCTAAAAATATTTGTAATGAATACATTCTTAAACATAGGGAACTTTGCTAAATATCTAAAAAATGAATACAGTCTTAAACTTAGGGTACTTATCTAAATATCTAAAAATATTTGTAATGAATACAGTCTTAAGTTAAACTAAGGGCACTTAGCTAAATATCTAAAAATATTTGTAATGAATACAGTCTTAAACTTAGGGCACTTAATTAAATATCTAAAAATATTTGTAATGAATACAGTCTTAAACTTAGGGCACTTAGCTAAATATCTAAAAATATTTGTAATGAATACAGTCTTAAACTTAGGGCACTTAGCTAAATATCTAAAAATATTTGTAATGAATACAGTCTTAAACTTAGGGCACTTAGCTAAATATCTAAAAATATTTGTAATGAATACAGTCTTAAACTTAGGGCACTTAGCTAAATATCTAAAATTATTTGTACACCAGCAGAACGTGCAGCTGTTACACCACCTTATCCAACAAACATTAAGTGGAGCTGAGAAAGTATATCAAGCAAGATGTTTTACCAGGACACATCGCAGGTCTCTGTTCATAAACGCCACATACAGGGCTGTAGAAGAATTGCAACTGTCTCCCTCGGGGCATGCTCCAGCCTGCAGTAACCTTTCAGCGCAGTCATATCTGCGGTTTTTGACAGCCACAAAGAGAGGCGTTTGACACTTGACATCAGTTATATCGACGCTTGCTCCTGCCTCTAACAACAAGTTCAGGCAATCAAGATGGCCACCTTATTAATCATACAAGAAACAATGTTTATATAAATTAATAATATCTAAGCAATGTTGGGTTCAAAATTTATTCACGCAAGAAGTTCATTTTTACATTGAAGTAATATTGAATGAACAAAATTAATTTAATGCTTCACATTTAAAATTTCTCTTATTCCTTTGCTTATCATTCAGATAAATTTCAATGAATTAGTTACACTTTTTATGTGGCAATATTTTAATCATTCTAGAGATGGTGATTGATAGGACACGTCAACAGAATGTCAGCTGACTCCCTAACCAAGACTGCGCTGAGATGGACCCCCAGGGAAAAATGTGGAAAGGAAGACTTTTAAGGAAACATGAAGACGTATGGTAGAGAGAGACTTGAAGGCTAGAGGCCTGAACCCAGAAACAGCCTCTCGAGCTACAGTGGACAGAGATAAGTGAAGAGCGCTGGATTTCACCTCAAGCTCCAGCCTGCATGGAGAAGACTGAGTGAGAATCTATAATATTACAATTAAATATAATAAAGACTGTTAATTATAAACTTCATTTGTCAAATAAACTCTTTATTTGCATCAATAAAATAGCCTCATGTCTAGTCCTTTATACTTTATCATTATTTATGTAATGAAAATTAAACCAGCAAAAGCGTTTAGGTGGCTCTAGTTATAATGAATGATTAGAATAATTGGAGCGCATCATGTAATAATCTGGGGTTGAACAACAGAATGGGCTTGTTTATAGAAATTTGTGCTCATATCTACCTAACTACAATTATTAATTATCTGTTTATAAAACCTTTACTAAACTATACATAAAATCAAACCATATTTAAATCTCTACCTAAAGTTACAAATAATGTATTCCAATTAAAACCCCAGTTTAAATTAATTATAAAAGAAGCCTAGAAATTAACTTATGGCAAGTGCTGTGGTTACCACTCAATACATTTTAAAACTCTCTGAATAAAATTTACAAGAATTACATGGAAAAAAAAAATACAGAATAATACAATAATAGATAAGAAATGTAAATGCTATAAAAAAAAATGTAAGGAAACTAATTTTAGGGCACAAGCCCACTGTTTTCATGTTGTTTTTGTATTGTCAACTTTATGCAAATATGAAACTCAAAATATTAACTAACTTGTTGCTGCTAGCCGAAGTGGCGTGCATCCGAGTCGATTGCGTTGATTGATTGCATTTAGTTTGTTCGGCTCTGATTTGATTAGAGCTAACAACTTCCCAAGTTTAAGGCTGTCTCCTTCAAAGGCAAAAACATGGAGCTGTGATTCACCATGTGAATGCGGCAAGCAGTTATGGAATTGACTAGCTATGATTTTAGCTACCTCTTTTGACGTTGGTCGCTCATTTAGATAAGAAGAAGGCGTTTCAGATGAAATCATTGTCACCGAATATTATACAAGACAACTGTTGTTGTGCTAAAAGCAAATTTGAAGCATTTCCCTTTATCTGTAGTAATGAAATAAAAAAAAAATTTTTATTCTAAAAAGACTAAAGGCACTAAAGGTAATTAAACTATAACATATATCATAGGTCCCAGACATTTTGTACTATTTTGTATTAATTATGATATCCTAACTTCCCAATAATTATAAACTTTTTTAATAGAAGTCAAATTATAGTAAATAAAAACCAACAACACCAGTATACAAATGATAAATGCACAACACTGTTGAATGACACCAAAGCCAATGGTCAAATGGTGTTAACAGTCAGACTCATAGTTTTGTATTTAGACTAATTATCTGGAAAAAATGTAAAACTACACATTTTCACACTTAGGATTAGGCAGGACAAAGCTACTAAGGTAAAGTAAGACAATTTATGTGAATTGATATAAATGTAGCCTAGGTAGTAGGCCTATCATAACTAAAGGGCAGGGAGAGGCCTCCCCAGGCACTGAAATTTGGATATGCGCTATAATGATTATGACATTAAAAAAAATATATATGTTTATAAGAAAAAAAAAATATTCTAGATAGGCGCCAATTTTAGACTCTCCACACCAGACACTATTTTTCCAGGTTACGCCGTAAATAATATGTCATGATTACATGAATATCGAGTGTAGCCTAAGCCTATATTTTCAAACTTCAAAGACAAAGTGAATTAAGTCTTTTGTATATGCATTAAAAACAAACAAAAAGTTTGTCAGGCAGGGACAGTGTCTTTTCTGTGTACTAGACCCTATAGATTATAGGACTATAGGCCTACTATCCCTGCCACCGACGGATCCCTGTCGCCCTGCAGGAGTTTTGGGCCTAGTGGACGTAGTAATCTTCTATATAGAAGGAACGTCTGTGAACTTATAAGATAAGATATAAGTACTAAGAGACTAAGTATAGGAGCATAGGTCCTACTTAAAGTACTTACTAACTAAACTAACTTACTACTTAGCTAAAAAAAATAGTAATATCTAGTCTAGCTGCAAATACCACAGTCTTAGATTAGACTTAAAGTTTAAGATTTAAGGTTCGAGCTATGCAAACATTGAATTCAATGAAACTAATGACTGATAGTGCACTGATACTAATTACTATTGACTATTGAGTAATTAATAAGTTTGAATCATAGAATGTCATAGAATTTTTTAGAATCATACTATGATCTATTTTAAAACTTACTATCTAGTATTCATACTGAATGAGTTTCGTTGTCATTGCGACTGTCAAACTTTTAGAGTAGTGACTAGTGTAAACTGTAGAACTGTAGATCTGAATCTATGATCTGTGTGTGCTTAGATTAGATCTGTCGACACCAATTTCGTTCAGAATAAAGTTACTATTTAAACAAATTGTAAAGTAGTCGACAACAATAATAATTGTCAATAAAGTTCGAGTGATTATAATTATCTCCCCTGCAGCAAAACACTGAGCTATATAATTTAAACATTGTGTGATGAAAACCACTGAGCCATTCATTTTTCAACTCCAGTAAAAATATATATAGCTTAGTGATAAAAACAGTCGATTGCGAAAGAAACAAACACAAGTTATCGACAGGGTTTTTGTTGTTGTAGTGTTGTTTTTTGTTTCTTTTTTTTTTTTTTGGGGGGGGGGGGGGGTGTTTTTTTTTAAAGATTTACAATTTTACATTTTTCTAAGTTAAAGACCGAAGATGGATTTGACTAAATAGTAGGCCTTTATGCCTTTTAGAATAATATTTAGATAGGCCTAGCCTATATATAGGCCAGGAAAGCTATAGCTATAGATCTAATAATTTTAAAATACGATTATTATTATTATTACATTTTATTTATATTACATAAGGCCTATTGTAGGCCTAATCCGCCTAAAAATAGGCAAGTCTTTTTATTTAACAAAAAGCTAAATTGTTACCCTTGGAAACAAATAGGCTACATGCGCATAGGCCTAGGCAGGGCCGGCGCAAGGCGGGTAGGCCTACAATTCGTGACCATCAACCAAGTTCAAAGATAATTTGAATTAGTATCCCAATGGGTAATTAACTTAGTAGCGGACAAAAAAAATTCCTTCACGTTTAAATTCGTGTCATATTCGAAATATAAACTTTGTAGTTGTACTTTAAGCCGATTCGGAGGACCGGGCACATACCTGCTAGTCCTTAATAAAAACTAAATAAATACTATTCTTATAAATTTCACTGAATTTCAGAAAGGCGGCAACATAAAAAATTCACACACCCTCAAAATTTGTAGTGCTTGGCCTGGGCCTAGGCTATAGCTAGAAAAAACAACAACTACAATAAACAGAAAGCTATATAGCTACTAATTCAAAAAAATAGTTTTACTTTTCATTTACATTTAAGAAAGTGAGTCTAAAATATAATTATTAGATTTTACTTAGGCCCACTGAAAACATTTAAGGAAAGCTTTAATTTAGATCCTAAAATTCTTTACAATCTTAAAAAAAAAGAAGGCTATTAAGAATAGGCCCAATATGGTATTTTTTAAAAAAAAGTAGAAACAGAAAAAAAAAGCTATCATTGTGGAATCGAGCCCAGGTTACCCGCATGGCAGTCGGATACGCTAACCACTCAGCTAGGGGGGACACCTGCCGAAAGCGAGATCGCAGAAGTAAAATATGAGACAATAAAATCACGTGTCTTTAAATTCAACCAATGGGGATCGGAATGCACACACAAAGTCTAGGCTACTTTACATAATATATAGATTAGGCCTATATAGTGATCTAATGTTTTTATTTTTGTGCAAATAAGTTCAGTAGGCATATTCCTAAATATTGACATAATGACAACAACAAAAAACGTATGTGTAGAGACCTATTTAAAAAAAAAAATTTTGTCATAATTAAATAAGTTATATGTTTTTATTCGCTGAGAACTTTATCAATTTTTTTTAGATCTACTGACAGTTATATAAAAAAAAAAGATTTTATGATTGCATTGGTTTTAAAATATTTGTTCATATTAAATTTAATTTTCTAATTTCAATGAAACGTAATCTAGCTATTTATAGACCTTTTCATTTTATTAATTATTCAAAAAAGAGGTCAGTGTCTACGCATGCGCACTCGCTAGGGGGCAGAAGTTGTCAATAAAACCGTATTCGCTTTTGTTATTTTACTGGGGGCCTAGTGGTTTTTAGGCGTATTTATATTAGCTTTTCATTTTACAAAAAAACTAATTCATAAAAACTTTATACCCAGAAGCTAGGGAGCGAACTGTACTTTTCTTTTACCTTTTGAACCAGTTTTTAACCCAAAAAACATTTATTATACATTCTAGGCCTAATGCGTCTATGGTTACCATGTTAGCTTGAGTTTCATTTTTTCGCTAGTAGTAGTAGATAAGAAAAACTTTCCGTTATTGATCCAGAATGGAAATGTTGGCTTGATTAAATTGAAATTGATTAAAGAAAGAATAACATTCCACACACAAGCACAGCAACCAGAACAGATACAACACACCCCTACACACTCACACAGTGCCCTCACGGGGCAGAGGGGGCAATGCCCGGGGGCGGCACTTCCAGGGGGGGGGCGAAAAATGTAGTCTAAATATAGCAAATATAGCACTAAACAAGCAGTTACAATATGCAAGGGGGCGGCGCTGAAACTTTTGCCCTGGGGCGCCACATAAGCTTTTAAAGGCACTGCTCACACACCTTAGTCATCTTAAAATCTGCACAACATAAACATTTGGGTCTTGATTTATGCTTTACAGCCAAGGAGCAGCCTTGGTACAGTCTCACAGAGTAAGGAACAAACGAGTTCGTGTACCTTGTGTCGATTTGACATACCCGGTAGTTGTTGTGAAGTGGATGTATGCCATCCTTGAGTTAATCTGTCTAAAAAATAACACTTAGGATAAAATTCAAAGTTCTGACTATGCTCTATAAAAGCTTTATCTCCAGTACATCAGATCCATGGTCGAGCTACACACATCAGAGAAAAGAAGACTGCGTTCAAACCAAATCCATATAGCCTACAGCTCTTAAGGTACCAAGCGTGACTGAAAAACATTTCCAGCTCGCTCCTACAGAGTCGTAGCATCTCTGCGGTGGAATGAACTCCCAAACAAAATTAAACAAGCCGACAATATTGAAAATTTTAAAACAAAATTAAAACATACTTTTTCGATTTTTTAAAAATAATAATTATGGTAAATGCAAAGCGCATTCGAATGCTTTGTATTTTCATAGTCTATAATATACCTTAAGGCTTGCTTTAGTTTTTTATGCTATTATCTTCTTTTTTTTTTTTTTGCAATTCCCGATTCTAAGTAAAGTAATTGTCATAAAAGTTCCGTTTTATTAAATTGCATTTTTTCGACTTTAAATGAATACTTGTAGGCCTATTGATCCTATTGTTATTGACTATAATAAGATGGACCGCCTCCTCTATTTTAAGAGCTTATGTTCTTTTTCCGTGCGGACACAACACTGATCTATAAATGTTTCCGATCTGTACAACTTTCGATTTTAATTTTTCAATGAGAAAATCATAGCGATTAAATAAAACGGAACTTGTATATCAATAACTTTATTTCCTGTATAACAATTACTTTATTTAGAATCGGGAATTCCAAAATCAGTGTTTCAAGTCATCATATAGCAGAAATACTAAAGCAAGCGGTCCATGTATATTATAGTCTATGGTATTTTGTTGAGTATTTTCGCGACTTTGCAGAGGAATCGTTGCTGAAATAGTCCGTCTAGAACAAGTAGGGCCGTCTACGTGATTTTTCGCCGCCCATTTTATAAGACTATCCAAATAGATAAATATTTGGTTGAAATAGATTAGAATGAAAGTGTGCACAACTTCTTCAGAACCAGCCCGCTATTACACCCATCCTCATACATAGCACGGCATCCTGTTCCCTGCTTTGTTCTACCTCTACTGTTTCCAAGTTCAGGCATTTAACCTTCAGGTCCCGTTCTACCGTTCTTCTCCATGTTACTTTTGGTATTCCATTCGACCTTTTTCACTGTGTGGTCCATCTCAGGGCTGTCCTGGGGAGGTACATTCTGCACACTTGTCCCATCCATCGCCATCTCCTTGCTGAGATGCTCTCTGCTAGCGGGACCACTCCTGTCATCTCACGTAGGTCTTCATTTGATATAGTTTTTGGCCAGACGGTCTTGAGGATGCGTCGTAAGCTTTGTGTCTGGGACACCTCCAGTTTCCCTTTAATGGTGTTTTTAGTTTTTTTAGCATTCAGACCCATATAAGAGATCGCTGATAACATTGCTCCTAAATATCCTTTTTTATTTGGTGTGGAGGCTAGGCCTGATGTTCTCTGTATGGGCTTGAGCAGTACAAAATTCAGTTTTGTCTTACTGATTCTGGTGTTGTTTCAGGTCACAGTCACAATTTGCCTCAACGGCGATGAATTTTTTTGGCTTCAAGAACTTGATAATTTGTTAACGCCTAAACCTAACAGGACTATTTAGAATTTAGAATAAACCCATGCACTTGTATATCAAAGACAAATAAAAAAAAAATGGGTTTATCTTGTTTGTTCGTATTACACGCTCTGTGATTTAGTTATGACATTGATTTTATACAAACAAACACACACTTACACGGTGTTTAGGTGTGTGTGTGGGGGGGGGGGCGATGTTGTGAGCGGAAATAAACTCTCAATACCTAGCCCCACCATATTTGGGCAGGCCCCCACGAGAGGGGAGGGGGGTTACAGCCGGTGCGCCGCACCGGGGCCCATAAGAGTTTAGGCGGCCCATGAATATTAAAATTAAAAAATGAAATGGGCAATTACGCATGTATTTTTTTTTTATAATTTTATTGTTTATTGAAGCTGAGAGGAAGTTGTGATATACTTTTGTTCGAGTATAACATTTTGGATCTCTACTTTTTATTCCAGAGGCCCTTACAAATATAGCAGCCTCACCGACTTACAAGTCCTCAACCCCCCCCCCCCTTCCTTCCGTGAGCTTAGTAGGTTTAAATAGTTCTATGACGCTGCATACTAGTACGCGAGTCGATGGTAGTTCATTAATCTTTTTTTAAAACTAGTTTGCTAAGTATAATGATGGTGTAGCCAAATGGGGTCAAGGACGCTTTCCCAAGTGAGACCCACCTGATTTATATAATATGCAGTTTTATTTATTACAAAGTTCCGACTGTCTTAGATATATGTTTCAAATTAAAAGACCCTTGCAGCTGTGAAAACTATCAGTAACCTACATTAACTTGTGCACAGGGCCGGCTCATCCATATAGGCGAATTAGGCGGCTGCCAAGGGCGCAAAATTTTGAAGGGCGCAAAATTGAGGATTTTTTTTTATTTGGGGATTTAAAATATAAACTATATTAACGTTTAGTGCTTCTGCGCGCTACTAGCATAGGCAGATGGTTTATTAGGTAATGAAAGGCGAAGGGCATTTTATTTAAGTTGTCTTAGAAAATAGGAAAGCTAACAGTAGGCTACTCGCAGTGTGTAGCGGAGTGCAAAAAGGCAACCACTCACTTTACCCGGCCACACCCTGGATGCGATGCAGCGGCAGAATATCATAGTGACGTGACGTGACCTTCAAGTCAGTTCGTTAATCGTAAGTCGTGAGGGCTCTGAGTTGTGTGCATTTGCAGAGCAGTTATTAATATTTTTGTGCATTTTCAGACTGTTAATTACGAACACGAGTACATTAAATCCCCTAAGTGGAATAAGATGTCCCAGTCGAATTGATGCACTAACACCTCTGCGATACCAGTTATCTCATGTTTGTGATGCTTTGGAAGAGGTTTCTGAAGACACTAAATGGATCTAGTGGCAGTATTGCGAAGGTAGAAGCACTTAGGCTACTTAAAAATATCTCAGACTTCAAGCTTATTGCTGCACTTGTCAAATGCACAACATTTTGTTTCAAGTAAACATAATTAGTAAGATACTACAAGAAAAGGACTTGAGTCTCCAGAGAGCATTAGTCACCTGAAAAAAAAAACGAAGAGTTTTGGTTACAGCTAGAAGTGATTTAGAGTTCAATAGAGTTCTGGTTGATGCTAATGAAGTAGCATAAGAAGTTGCATGGAATATAACCAGTATTTGAGAAAGAGAAGGTCCGAATTAAAAAAATAAGAACATGGTTGATTACGAATCAACAGATGAATATGTGAATATTGCAGGTGACCCTCAGAAAGTTTCAAGATCCACATTGTAGGTTGCGGCTACTTATGCGGTAAAAAAAAAGATTTTCCCAGTTAAATAAAGTATCTGGTGTCGTTGGATTTTTGTACAACATTCCTGACCTTAAAAACAAGACTACATCAAAGGTTAAGTCGATGTGCAAAAACTTGGAAAAAGCATTAACAATTGAAAAAGATGAAGGTTTGAATGAATCTGACAATGCTGCTGTGTTCTGAACTAAGAGCTTTTCTCGTCATCTCCATGACTCAGTATCAAATCCTGAAGAAGTCCCAAACTACATTAAATTTACCAACAGATTCTTGAAAATGGATTTTCTAACATTTGTTTAGTCCTTCGTATGTTGCTTACGTTGACACTTTCCGTAGCTAGTGCTGAACGAAGTTTTTCAAAACTTAAGCTAATTAAAACATATCTGCGTAGCACAATGTGTCAGGAGAGACCTGCGGGTCTGGCGACAATTTATATTGAAATTGAGATAGCAAGACAGTTAGACTCAAAAGCCCTCATACAAGAATTTGCTAAGCAGAAAGCAAGAAAAGTACCATTTTGGTTTTAGTCTATATGAGTATAAATACTGATAATCAGTATTTAAAAGTGACTTTTCGACCGTAGTTAAGAAAACAAGAATCCAATATCAAACAATATCAAGTAGTCTTTGTGTTTATTTTTTTAGTGTTATAAAAACATAAAAAAAATATAAAAAAATATCTATAATCTAATTGTCAGTTTCGGTTTGTTATGAGAACTATACATAACGCAAATATAAAAACTATAAACCTACATACCTAATGTAAAACTGTGTGTTATGTAACTTTTCTAATAATAATTTAGCTTTCTAATAAAATTATTAAGCTATAATGCAAAGCCATTGTTACTTTTCATTCAATTGTTTTATTTACATTTCACAGTCATCAATTAAAGGTTGTAAAATACAATTCTTTGTTGGGCTATAACAATTATTAACAAAAACACATTTTCGAAGTTCCATACTCGGCAGACCCCGCCAAAGGCACTTTAATGAGGGCGCAGAATTTGTTTTCGCCTAGGGCGCCAAAAACCTTAGGAAACCCTGCTTATGCCTCAGATTCCCAATTTACTTTCGCACTTTTCACATTCAAATTATTCCATATTAAAATCAATGTGACAAGTTACATTAATTTAAACTAAAAACTGTACTTGATTACAATTTTTTAATAAGCCTATAAGGCTATGAATGAAATACTCACATTCTAATGGTAACTCTTATGACAGTTTGACAAAATAGTACACAGACCTTTTTAAATAGAGCGGCAGCGCGTTCAACTGGCGTACCGAAAGGTCCCAGGTTAGAATCCTGGTGAAAACTAGTAGGATTTTTTTCCTGGATCTGTAGGGCGTCCCCGAGTCTTCACAGCTCGTATTGGCGCCTGACCTTAATTGGGGTCAATAGAAGGGCGGCTGTGCATTGTGCTCACCCCACAATCACGTAGTACGCTGCTTCACACTTCACCGCCTCTATGATCAATTCGGTCCGAATGGTATTTTACTTTTTGTTTGTAATACAAATCAATCATCTCGATATGACTTTTTGTTGGAAAAGAGGGTCCAGAAAAGGTCTCGCACCTGCACCTTAGCTTTCTCTCGTGGGTACTGTATTTAGTGAGCCACTCCCCATAATAGATATTTTTATCCCTTCTGCGTGTAGCTTACGTTTATTAATCCTTTATCTAAGGGCTGACACCTGTCCCTTCCTTTCCTTCAGCTGCAACGGGTCTGATGGCTTCCCTTTGTGTATGTTGATAATAACAAAGGTTTACCTAATCTTATCTTATACATTACAGACGCTCCTTCCATAAAGAAGATTATTGCGTCCAACGCTCAACAGTGGTCCGAGTCTAGTGTTGCATTTTGATTAATGTTTTATTTAAGTTACTGGTTTTCCTGGTTCGTTCAGGCAACCCATTCCACGCCTGATTGCCACTCGGGAAGAAAGAGTACTTATATGCATTTGTTCTCGCATAAGGAACAAGGAAAGTGTTTTTGTCTTTATGTTTATCTGAGCTTTACCCACGTGGTTTAAAAAAAAAATTTGATTTAGGCTACACGTTAAAAAATCGATATTTTGCAATGTTTTTAAGATAAAACCTAGTTTTGGGATGATAACCCAAAGTTACAAGTTCCAATAGAATAAATAAAAGTAAACCGAGACACGTTTAGCTCTGTGTGTTTTCATTATTGCCGTTACTATTTCTAATTTAAACTGTTCACATAGTTAAGAATAACAACTCAGCCACCACAATTTCACAGATAAAGTTGTTGGTTTTTTTTTTAAATAGTTATAGGCCTAGTGTGTAAAATGTATTACACATTGTGTCCGGACTATCGACCTTGTTGTATTTTTAGAAACATTTCACTGTACCCCCCACCCTTTACGTCCCCTCACCCCACAGGCTTTTTCCTGCCCCACCTCCCTCCGACCCCGGTGCCCCCTCTTACTTTTGGTCACTTCCTCCCCCCCCCCCACCCCTCGTCCTTAAAACAAACAGCGAGTGTGTGGTTTCTAGTTTTTTGTTTTTTTGTTAACACATGTTCTTCGTTCTTCTTTTAGCAGACGAGTCCTGTAAGTTTGAAAAGTTCATTTTCTTGAATTTCTTATTGATGTTTTTGATTGTTATTTTGTTCAAACGCTTTTTACTGTATTTCAATTATTTCAAGTATTTTAAATATGCAACCGTAGTAGACCTATACTATGTCTATATTTTAAAAGAATTTTGTTTTTAGAAAATCAGTAGAAATTTAAAGTTATAAATTGCAGAAGTATTTCGTTTGAAAAAAGGTTGAAGGATAGTACACAAACTTGACGAGTTTTTTACCACTAAATAGATATTATATGTTTACTTTTTGTATTTATTTTTACAAACGTATTAAGATCAAGCGTATCCGATAACGTTTGAACTCTGGCAGGACTAAATACGGATGACTATTACTTTGTTTTGAGGGAGATCTAACTGTTGGATAAAAGTTTAATATCCTACATACATCCTACATGTCATTTAGACTTTTCGGATAGTTGGGCCGTCACGGATGACATGAATATTGTCCCTCCATGCCTTTTGCCTTTCTGCTCTTCTCATGACATCACTCAGCCTCTTTTCCGTCCATTTATCTGATAGTATCCTCCCATCGTTTTCTCCGCCCCCCCCACCCCCCACCCCACTTCTCTCTCCTCTGGTAGTAGTACGTAAACTATCCCGTCTACCAAATTGATCATAAGGCCGGCAAAGAAGCGTTCACCAGTTTCAGTGGCCCACGCATACTAGGGCGATGTGCACAATACAAATAGCTGCCTTTACTTTAACCCCCAACTTATGTCGTGTAGCCATCAGAGCTGGGTTGACCTAGGGACACCCTCGAGTCGAAGGAAAAAAATCGGATTCGATTCGTACGCCAAACGCGTTGTACCGTGCCCCATTTCCTCTGATAATACTCTGCAGGATTGTTTTTGCAAGCCCTTGCGATTATATGATGAATCCATACCACCATTTAAGTTCTGTCTTCTTCACTATGGCTAAAAGTTCGTCGTCGTGTTGCCCCGATTCGGTGACATATACTTTTTCTGGTGGCAACTTGCTAGTTAGCAGGCCCCACGAGAGGGGGGCACAGCCGGTACGCCATACGGGGCCCCACAAGAGTTTAGGGGGGCCCATGAATATTAAAATTTTTAATTAACTTGGCAATTACGCCATTATTTTAAATTATTGCTATTAACTTACTATTAAGCTGAGAGGATATGCCCAAAACCTCCTACAATCTCACGTGGCGCTGGCGCCCTTAATTTTGGTATTCTTTGAATGTGTACTTGAACATTTTGTTAAATATGCAATGGAACCTTTAGTTGTAATAAAGGGCCTAATTATTTTCGACATTATTTAGGATCTCTTTTTTATTATTTTTCTCCAGAGGCCAGAGACACTTACAAATTTTAATATAGACCTATGAGCATTACAGGCTTACAAGTCTCCCTGTTAGCTTAGTAGCCTAGGCCTACATACTCTAGTACATAGGTTCTCAACCTACCTTTTTCGGCTCATTGCCCCCTTTTACAATTTTTTTCCGCTCACCGCCGCGCAATTTAACTTTAATTAAACATAAATAGGCCTATAATTAATTCTAAAACAAATTTATTTGTATTATTAATTGTATAAATATATGAGACTTATTTAATAACACTAGATCTATATCATGTAGGCCTAATTTCTGTAATTATTAATGTTTAAAATATAAACTCCTTAAATGCACAAAACATTTAATACAGGAAATGTTTATTTACAACTGTTTAACGTAAATTATTTTAATCCTCTAATAATTAAATCTTGTTTTGAATACCATAATGTTGAATGTATATAAAAAAAAAAAATAAGTAATATTTGTTATATTACAAAACAAAACTTTTTGGGCATCACTTTTGAATCAAATGTGGAAACATTTGTTAATAAAAGGGTGATAATTAACCCGTTACAGTTGAGCAAATATTTCTGTATTTTTTTTTCTTTTATAAAAAAATTATTGGCTTACATTTATAACTCTGAAATGATCAAACTGTAAAAAGTATTTAATTTGAAAATTATATAAATATTATATGACTAAAGAATTTATATGTATATTTACAAGCATTAAAATAACTACCCAGTTTGTATAATTACTCCGAATCTAAATCGCTTAACGATAATAGGCGGCTTGTATCCTAATAATATATAATGCATTAAATTCTAACTTAGAAATGCTCAGATAAACATACTGACAAAAACATTTTCCTTATCCCTTACGGGAGAACCAATGCATATAAGTACACTTTCTTACCGAGTGGCACCCGGTATGGAATGGGTTATCTGAACAAACCAGGAAAACCAGTAACCTAACATTATTTGAAACACTAATAAAAATGCAAGGCTAGACTCAGACGACGGATGAGCGTATGACGCAATAAACTTATTTACAGAAGGTGCGTTTGTAATATATAAGATAAGATCGATAGGTATATAACATATACATTTATTGTGATCACATCGGACAAAATTGATCTAAACTTATAACGTCGTTGACGCTGTGGACACGGCATACTAACATTGTGTCGCCCGCACATCCCAGACGAATTTTGTTTTACCTCAATTAAAATGTAAGGTATCCATCAAAGTTATGTAGACCCAGGGAAAAAAAACAATTATATGTTTCTAACACAGAACCATCGGTTCGCCAATCCAACGCGCTGTCGCTTGGCCACAGTTCCCATATAGGGGAAGGGGCGATAAATCACACCTATGTGTAATTGTAAAAATATACTGCGATGATATAACAAAAAGTGACAAACTTTCCTTTTTCGATATCATTGGCAAGCAGCTCGGGCTTAGTAAATTTTACATTGGTAAATGTAGGGATTTATAGTTCTTGAGACTATTCGCCTTAGTTAGTTTAAGCCCACTGATCAATACATATATATATTAGTCCTATCCTTTGAAGATAGATTTGGTACTTGGTAGAAATCTTCTACTCGGTTAGAACCGAAAGTTAAAGTTCCAGAAAAGGCTCATTTAAGTATCACCAACGAGCCCTTAAAACCGTTATGGTCGTTGGTTGGAGCTGATGGACAAATTTAAGTATATTTTAATTTTATAAGAAAAAAACAACAACAACAAACGAAACCCCATCAGATGTTATCATGATTAACAGAATGTTAATAAAAAAAAGTGGGTGGGGTGGGGGGTGGGGGGGGGGGCAGAAAAGATCTCGTACCGGCATCTTTTTTTTCTCTCGAGGGCCCTGCTAGTTAGAGATGTGATCTCTGCAGCAGATGCCAAGACGTTTTCTAAAGCAGAGGTAGGCAACCTTTTTGATAATAGTGCCAAAGTAGGATTTACAATTCATTAAGCGTGCCAATGAAAGTGCTTAAAAGTCATTGGGCTATAGCACTCAATTTTGTGTAGAAGAGACTTTAAGCGTCGTTTTTGGAGGTCTTCCGCGTGCCATTGAAAATCTATCTGCGTGCCAAGTCTGGCAGACGTGCCATTGGTTGCCGACCCCTGTTCTAAAGCGTCTCAACTCCATTGCTTTAATTTTCACGAGCTTCATATTGACATATAGGCATTTTACAAGGACGCGTGTCCTTATATTTGTAATAAATTTGTAATAACCTGCATATCCTGATAAATTCAAAAGCCTCCTTTTGTAATAATATATAAGCTGTATTTGTTTTGGCTCTAAATTAGTCTAAATGGTCAGGCCTAAGTTCTAGACCTGGAACCTGGCAATTATCTCATAGCAGTGTGTATGCGTTAAATCGGCGCTTTCTGTTAAGCCTCTATAAACATAAGCATTCACTGGAAGAATGAAGAAGTCCTTTGGCTAACACAGCAAAATTATAAGCCAAACAAGAAGTCCACTAACTTAGTTGGCCCTCCCTCCCCCCCCTTTTTTTTTGGTCACGATCGGTGTAAAGGGACGCTAAAGGTACTAAAGCTACAACTTTAACCCTTTCTCCCATAGTAAAAATAGTAAACATAGTTACGTGTCACTAAGACTTATAAGGCCACTAGAGAGGTCAGCTAGTCAGGGGCTTCTACTAGAATGACGTGTCACCCTCAAACACGTAACGTTATTCTGTAGCGCTTCCACCAAATTCCTAGCCCTCCCCGAACGTACTACTTCTCCATTCTTGACCATCCTAATATGTCTACATAGGCTATAGGCTACTAGTGACGACCTGGTGTCCATATCATGAGCGTAAAAATTATCCCGTCGGACCAAATTGATCCATAGGGCCGGTGAAGCAGCGTTCACCAGTTTCTGTGGTCTAGACATACTAGGGGGACTGTGTGGCCAGAACAATGCCCAGCCGCCTTCACTTTACCCCAACTAAGGCCATGTACCCATCAGAGCTGAGCAGGCTCAGTGACACCCTCGAATCCCGGGGGAAAAATTCCTAGCCCTTCACCAGGATTCGAACCCCAGGACGCCAGCCAAACGCGTTGCCACTAGGCCACCGTGCCCATCAGAAGGTTTTGGTAGGGTGAGTAACATTTTAATTCTTGGAACTTAACCCTTACAGTCCCGGGCGCGTATATAGCGGAACTGAAGGCAACATAGATAGAAGTAGGTCGGTACAGGAAGGGTTAATTAACACTGCGGTTTATTAACCCTCCCCTACCTAGGTTACCAGGGAAACATTTAATTGAACAGGGTGAATTCTTTCCATTCTATTCTTTTATTTCTTTTGTTATTTTATTTTTCTTTATCATCCCTTCTCTCTTTTTTTTAAATTTATTTTTCCTTCCCCTTTTTCTTCTTTTTAAATCTGTTTCTTTTTCTTTTTACTTTTTCTTTTCATTGGTTTCATTTCTTTTTTTTAAAATCCATTTCCTTATGTTGTTATTGTTTGATAACCGCGAAGTATGCTAAAGATTTTTTTTGTGTGTTCTTTTTAACTCCATACTGTCCGTAACTCCCCGATACCTGTCTTTGGTTGACCTGATTTATTTTTGGTGTTTTAATCAGAGCACTTAAAAAAAAACAAAAAAACGAAACGATAAAGCCTGTCTAAAAACATGGATTGGAAATAGAAGCAGTGTTGTTGTCTTGTTTTAAAACAACGACACAGCACACGAAGTGTTTGCCATTGCTTAAATCATGTTGATGTTGACAAATAATTTCGCTCTACAGCGTATCTCGTGATTAAACAAACACACCTATAGGGTCACGATTCTTCGACTGTTTTAGCACATCAGAACCCTCCCCTTCACCCCCCCCCCCCCGCCATGTACGTTGAATTACAAAGAGTAAAGTAAAACTATTACATGAAGTATTAAACTCTGGTTTAGAAATACAACACAGTAACAACCTGTTGCAATGCTCAGATAAACATATAGACAAAAACACTTTCCTTGTCCCTTATGCCTACAAGTATGCTTTCTTCCCGAGTGACATCCGCGCATGGAATGGGTTGCCTGAACGAACCAGAAAAACCAGTATCTTAACATCATTTAAAACACTAATAGAAATGCAGGGCTAGACTCAAGCCACGGATGTGCTTAGGACGCAATAATCTTCTTTATAGAAGGAGCGTCGGTAATGTATAAGATAAGATCAGATAAATAATATTACAAAAGAATTACTTTGACAAAAGCATTAGACTACTAGGACATAAGACACTTTTCTTATCTCCCATCTTGAAAAGATTACTATTGACATTATGAAATCTGTTTCAGTGCAGCAGCAGATCTGTAGACAGTTATCGCAGACGACATTCCGTTCGCCAGTTAATACAAATTAAAGACTCTCTTGCATTTATTTAACGGAAAAAAAGACAATATGCTTTGCAAAAAATGTCAACACACTAAAAGAAGATGTAACAGTTTAAGCAGTTTGAAAAAAATGAGCAAATAATACTAACAAATTCAGACAGGATTAAATTGCCAACTGGACCTTAAATAACAAACATTAAAACAAATGTAAATTAAAGGACATTCATAACAAGTCAAGCGTTTATCATGTAGTGTGAGGATTTTGTGAGATGGAATTCATTGTGTTCAACACAGGTGCGCTTCGGTCATGGCATGTTTTGACGGCTGTTCACCGCTCAGCAAGGATAATTTGTACGAAACTAACGGCGAGGGCAGAAAGGCTCGCCAGAGGGACCGAGAGCTCACAAAAATACTAAACAAGCAGCATAGAGAGGAAGTTAAGAAATTAAAACTTTTACTACTAGGTATAACCACAATGTGAATGTTATTAAATTCTCACCAACTAACTTTTTCTTGAGATTTTTTTTCTTTTTGCAATTTTTTTTTCAGTAATTTTATTTAACAATTCAAATTTGTGCTACAAAGTACTTTTTTTTGTAAAAAAAACTTTGTCAATTTTACAAACTAACATGCTCTATAAACTCTTTTATTTAGTTCTCAACGCTGGTATTTTTTTTATATATTTTTTTTTTGTGTTGGTCAAAATCTTAGTTTAACCACTAAACTCTAGACTCTAGATCTATATGTGTGTATTTAATTTTAAAAAAATTGACTTTGTAATGTGCTGGCCTCACATGATCTCATATGTTTAAGATATAAAAAAAACATATGATAAAACCAACTGCTACCAAAAAAAAAGTTTATTTTAAATTGCTTTATTTGAAAATATACCATTCTGATATTTATAAAATCACTGTTTAACCATTTCACTATTCTGCACATAATCACATAGTCTAAACATAGTTTACTGTTTTACACACATTATTGTACACACATTTCACTATGTTGTACACGGCGAATACTCTTAGTTCTACTTTATTTCACATTAAATGATAAATATAAACATAGATATATATATATATATATAGGCTACATATAGATCATTGTCGATATCATAAATTACCTTTGTTAAATGTGTGTTTTGTTCGTTTCTTGTAACTACTTACAAATTTATATTTTACATTTACCTACTCTTCATTTTAATTTTATGTGTGTCAAGTTTCATTTATACATAAATGGTTAACATTTAGAAAATGTATTTTTGGAAATGTATTTTATAGTATAACATACTATCTACCAAAGTAGGTTACGTAGGCTATGTAGACTATAACTATTGATAGATTAAAAAAAAGTGTTCGCTATAAAATTAAAGAACATCGTTTAATGCAGTGATGAAACATAATAAACTATATGCATCAAACCTGTTGTGTAAAAAAATAATAATTGAAAAGGGGTAAACGACCCATTGACCCATTTACTTTTACTTACTTTATAGAAGCAGCGTCTGCAACATAATATAAGACCCATTGAACTGTTAAATGTAAAGAGCAATAAAGAATAATATGTGTGTTCTTTTCTTTTAATAAAAGCGCGGATGGGGAGATTTCTTAATGAAAGGTATATTTATTAATAAAAAAATATTGGGACAAAAGTTTGAGAACCGTTGTCCTTGAGATATCTATTCTATAGTAATCAATTCCACTTTGCCACCACCTCCGTCCAGCGAAATAATAAAAGGCATTTATACATTTCCAGCATGCCTCTCGGTCCTGGTTTCTCTGTCCTGGTCTCTCTGTCCTGGTCTCTCTGTCCTGGCCTCTCTGTCCTGGTCTCTCTGTCCTGGTCTCTCTGTCCTGGTCTCTCTGTCCTGGTCTCTCTGTCCTGGTCTCTCTGTCCTGGTCTCTCTGTCCTGGTCTCTCTGTCCTGGTCTCTCTGTCCTGGTCTCTCTGTCCTGGTCTCTCTGTCCTGGTCTCTCTGTCCTGGTCTCTCTGTCCTGGTCTCTCTGTCCTGGTCTCTCTGTCCTGGTCTCTCTGTCCTGGTATCTCTGCCCTGTTCTCACTGTCCTGGTCGCTCTCACCTGGCCTCTCTGGTCTATTCGTTTCACTTACCTCAATGTTTCTCAAGATGAATTTATTCCTCTACTATACATCTAGAAATCCACTATACTACAACATAAGAAGAACGATCCTGTTTGTCCAAAGCCTTGCTTGCGGCTTTACAAGTAACCATGCAATAATTCCACTCACCCCTTCCCAAAGTCTATGTTTATCTCTGTGTGTAGTTAGATATGCTTGTCAAAAGCTATCTTCTTAACTTTTAGGAACCGGTGAATCAGGGAAAAGTACCATCACTAAACAGATGAGGATTATTCACATCAACGGATTCTCATTTACGTAAGTGCTCAACGTTTACTTTAATATATTATTGAAAAGAATATAAATTTATAGGAATATTAGCCATGAAAAAAAATGTGTAAATTTGAACGAATGAAATAATTATGTATTATTGTTAACTTAAAAAATCCGAATGAATTGTGATGCAATGTCTATGGTTAAGTGAAAAGGGACTTTTAAAAAAAATATTGTCACGCGAAAGTTTAGCCCACCCTGAAAAAAAATGTCCGTGATTCTACCTAACCTTGATGGGTACCTGACATTAGTTGGGACAAAGTAAAAGAAAGCTGGGCATTGTTCTAGCTACACGATCCAGTAGTATGCCATGCGCCACTGAAACCGCAGAACGCCGCCTCACCGGCCATAAGGATCTGCTTGATCTGACCACTATACATTTACTTACTTTATAGAAGCAGCGTCTGCAACATAATATAAGATAACTTTACTTTTAATTACTTTATAGAAGCAGCCTCTGCAACATAATATAATATAACTTTACTTTTACTTACTTTATAGTAGCAGCGTCTGCAACATAATATAACTTTACTTTTAATTACTTTATAGAAGCAGCGTCTGCAACATATTATAAGATAACTTTACTTTTACTTACTTTATAGAAGCAGCGTCTGCAACATAATATAAGATAACTTTACTTTTACTTACTTAATAGAAGCAGCGTCTGCAACATAATATAAGATAACTTTACTTTTACTTACTTAATAGAAGCAGCGTCTGCAACATAATATAAGATAACTTTACTTTTAATTACTTTATAGAAGCAGCGTCTGCAACATAATATAAGATAACTTTACTTTTACTTACTTTATAGAAGCAGCGTCTGCAACATAATATAAGATAACTTTACTTTTACTTACTTTATAGAAGCAGCGTCTGCAACATAATATAAGATAACTTTACTTTTACTTACTTTATAGTAGCAGCGTCTGCAACATAATATAAGATAACTTTACTTTTACTTACTTTATAGAAGCAGCGTCTGCAACATAATATAAGATAACTTTACTTTTAATTACTTTATAGAAGCAGCGTCTGCAACATAATATAAGATAACTTTACTTTTACTTACTTTATAGAAGCAGCGTCTGCAACATAATATAAGATAACTTTACTTTTACTTACTTTATAGTAGCAGCGTCTGCAACATAATATAAGATAACTTTACTTTTACTTACTTTATAGAAGCAGCGTCTGCAACATAATATAAGATAACTTTACTTTTACTTACTTTATAAAAGCAGCGTCTGCAACATAATATAAGATAACTTTACTTTTGATTACTTTATAGAAGCAGCGTCTGTAACATATAAGATAACTTCTTTTCACTTACTTTATAGAGGCAGCGTCTGCAACATAATATAAGATAACATTACTGTTGATTACTTTATAGAAGCAGCGTCTGTAACATATAAGATAACTTCACTTTTACTTACTTTATAGAAGCAGCGTCTGTAACATATAAGATAACTGCCCTTTTACTTACTTTATAGAAGCAGCGTCTGCAACATATAAGATAACTTCCCTTTTACTTACTTTATAGAAGCAGCGTCTGTAACATATAAGATAACTTCCCTTTTACTTACTTTATAGAAGCAGCGTCTATAACATATAAGATAACTTTACTTTTAATTACTTTGTCTTTGTCCATTCTGATAAATATTGACTCATCTTTTGTAATTTTTTCATTTTATTTTATATCTTTAATGTAAACAATTGCTGCCAACTATGAGCTTTTTACATTTCTGTTTATTATAGAGAAAGAATGGAGAAAGTAAAAGATATCTACAAAAATGTCTTAGATTCAATGCTGGTATGTTACAAACTACTCAACTAATTCTTTAAATACATTAGATCTACAATAGGGGCCTACATTTTAAATTAAGAACAATTGCTGGAAAGCGAAGTCGACAGTGAGCTCGACTCACAAGCTGACATCTTGGGTTCGACCCACAGTGCAGTCAATAAGAAATATAACCAAATCCATCAGCGACTTGGAGAGGAGATGGGCGCCACCAAGTCTACCAAGCCCACAGAAAGGACTAATGGAAAATACATTAGCTCCTCCCCCCCCCCCCAACGACCATAACGATTAAGGGAAGGAAACAATTACTATTTTAGCTAAATTTCAATAGCCGACTTAGACATACGTCTTCCCCCTTTATAGAAGGAGCGTCTGTAATATATAAGATGAGAATAAAAATGCAAGACTCAGACCTCGTCTTTATAGAGGAGCGTCTGTTATATAATAATAATAATAAAAATAATTCTATTTGTAAGCTTATAGCGCCACTAACAAACATAATGTAAGCTCAGAGCGCAATTAACATTGAGGAACAAACAATTAAGAGCACGGATATAATTCTCTAGGCTAAACATATATAAGAAACTAATAATCTTAAAACTTTACACACATAGGACAAAGCATATAAATGTAGCATTAACCGACCTAATATAAAAGTAAATAGTAGGGGTCTAAAAATAAATGTTTAACGAAGGTAAATATTAAAAAAAAAGTGTTTACAAGTTCTTTTTAAAAGTAAAGATAGAACTGACATTTTTACCAAGAGCGCACTGAGCATGCTAAAAGTAATAGCATCAACATAAGTGCTATATAAACCATCACCATGAACAATCGGAACATTATAATCAATTGAAGATAAACATTTCAACATGTTCAGACTTTTATTTCTTTTGTTTACTAACAACGTGTAAGCTGATTTGTTTACTTGCCACCATTAATAAGCTTAAAAGACATCTACACTATTTCAGACGCTACTTTCTGCAATGCAAAACATGTCCATATCATTGGAGTTAGAGAACAATACAGCGAGTGCTGAGTTTGTCTTGAATCAAGGAGCTGAACAGAAAGGAACTTTACCAGAGGTAAAAAATAAAGTTCACCTGCTCTCAAAAGTTGATTTATCTCAGAGCTGGTCTTTTGTTTTAGCCTACTCATAAAGTTTATCTGCTCATAAGTTTACCCGTTCATAAAGTTTACCTGCTTGTGCAGTTTACCTGATCATAAAGTGTACCTGCTAATGCAGTTTATCGGTTCATAAAGTGTACCTTCTTATGCAGTTTACCTGTTCTTAAAGTTTACCGGCTCATGCAGTTTACCTGTTAATAAATTTTACCTGTTCATAAAGTTTACCTGCTTATGTAGTTTACCTGTTCATAAACTTTACCTTCTTATGCAGTTTACCTGCTCATAAAGTTTATCTTCTGATAAAGTTTACCAGGTCATAAAGTTTACCTGTTTCTAAAGTTTACCTTCTCATACAGTTTGACAGCCCATACATATTACCCTGCTCTTAAAGTTTATCCTCTCATAAAGTTTAACAGCTCATAAAGCTGTAGATTATCTTTATAATTCTTTTTTTATTTTATTTTTTTTATTTTTTTTTGCATCCAGGAGTTTTGGGATCATTGTAAAAGACTTTGGTTAGACCAAGGTGTCCAGTTCTGTTTCAGTCAAACAAATCACTATCAGCTGCTAGACTCTGCACAGTAGTAAGTAGAATATCCTATTCTCAGAGGCGAATCAGTTTAAGAAATAAGATAAATATAATTAAAAGTAAATAATTTTGAGTAACCTGTTTCTTTGTGTAAATTAAGAGGGGCGCGTATGTCATATAACAACTAAAAACACACTTGACTTTTCGCTAGAGCCCATTTTAAAACCACTAATACGAATTTTGTTGCTTTTTTTCTTTACAAAAACAAGAAAATAATAAGCTTGGGGTCAATACAAATAAGCTTAGATCTAGTTTTTGTATTTGACTAATTAAGCTCAGGCTATTTGTAAATTCTAAGAAAGACAGTTTTAAGTACTCTCTAACCTAATACTTTTGCTTTGGTTTCTTATCGTGAAAAGATACTCTCATAACTATGACGTAGTTGGACCGTTACAAATGGGCAGAAAAGGGCGGTAACCGTAATTAAAAATAACACAAGGGGCATTTCTTTTTGTTACCCTTCGGTTCAACAATTTAGTTCACAAGTAAGGGATAAAGTTTATAGATGAAGACTATTTTAAAACTAAATTATTTGTTTGGTAATGTTAACAAATTATAATTTAAAATAATGCCCTTATTGTCTGAAGTCATTGCCTTTCTTTGTTGCCTCAATGATGTAATGGTAAACTTTTTAGGCAACAAAAAAAAACAACTAGGCCTACTTTTGATAACCAATACATGTAATATACTAATAAAGCATTATGATTGGTAGTAGGCCTATAACTATTTACATCCAAGGG
Source organism: Anisus vortex (assembly GCA_949126835.1). Classification (NCBI taxonomy): domain Eukaryota; kingdom Metazoa; phylum Mollusca; class Gastropoda; family Planorbidae; genus Anisus; species Anisus vortex. The sequence goes on from OX421500.1 coordinate 9,608,010, forward strand.
TAGGTAATTGTGACCGTTATTTTGTAAATGTTCTATATCAGATGCACACAACTCTCAGGGAGATCACATTCTATGTTAAAATGCAATAAACCAAATGCCGACTTGTAGTAAAATGATAAAAAACTGTTTAATCCAGAAATGACCAACCAGTTATGTACAAGTTGAACTCAAATATATAACAGTTTCAATAGCCTAGTCTACACACGTCTTGTCGCCACCAAAGCCTAAGGTCGTCTAACGTTTTCTGCAAAATATATGCGACGTCGAATCTAACTCACGCGTCATTGTTTCTATCGTAAAACGTCACTCGTTTATTCAATGCATGAACACCTGGCTAGAGATTATACAAATTTTGTCTTACTAAAAACTACGAGATATATTTTAAATCCTAACAGTAATCATTAAAACTTGCGATCAGCAACGGAGTCTAGGGTTTTCAACAAATGCTGGTTAGTGGTTATATCTTTAGCTGTGGTTTTCTTTTCTAGTGTTGTCTGTTGGAGATGGAAACATATTCATACCATAGACCAGTCATAATGATTATGCATGCAAGGTGAACCTAAAAGATTAGTGTACCAACATTTCCGGTCCTATTCGTTCATTTACTAACAAACCATGTCTGTGTGCTTCGTTACTGGCTGTACTGCGAGTACGAAAAGATGCAGGGGATTAAATTTTCTTTCAGAAAGATTTTGTCGAAAGAAAACGATGGATTGTGAACGTCAGACGTGAAAAATCACTTATTTTTGTTCCCAAACTTATTGCTTAATGATGTATGTATAGATTATGTTTTTAATAGACAAGAACCGCTACTCTTAACTACTTAATTTTTTAAAGCAAGCTAAAGTTAACTTAACGCGACTAACACGTCGACTATTAATCAACGCATTCTCACTTTTGATGTTAAAAACGGATTCCTCATAAATAATCTTGAGCCTTTGTAATTTCTAAAAGATCAGAACTGGCAGTCGAGGTTGGGATAAATCGTCGAACACCAGTAAAAACCTAACGTAATTTTTAAAGTGTTTCCGGAAGTAAACCGGAAGTTCATCAACTCAATAACCTCTGACCTAGTGAAAAGGTCAGGCCTCGTGGTCTATAGGCAGATCACAGAACCTGGGGTAGCTTTCATCGTTATTGAATTTATAATAGAATAAAAGGTTAACAGGAAATACTATTCAAAGTCCAAATATTTCTATTAGAAGAATTCGGTTAATAATACGAATTAGTTAAAAGTTATTATGTGCTAAATAAGGTGATCTTTTAAGTGTTCATACAGCATTAGAGGTCTTTTCGGGAACTTGCGTATCAAGGAAAACAATCTTTAATAATAACAGAAACTTTAATATGTACAAACGATTTAAAACCCAAACTGCTTTGAACCAAAGCTGTCAACACACACTCGTTTCTCTATCACACAAAACCAGCCAGGCATGTCAACAATTTTCAACCAATGGGGGCGGCGTTAGGCCAACACACAAAATTACCTTATGACCTCAGTCCACGGGGACAGAACAAACTCGAATGGACCGGTCATTAGGATCCAACTTGTATATAAAATTGTATATATTTATATTTAAATCTTTGCCAAATATTGGGCCAATATAGTGTGCTGTTAGAGTATTGGAAGAGTATGAAGAAAAGCTCATTTGAATCTAACAATGTATTTCAGCTTTCTAGACAAGATTGATGAGCTCAGAGCTCCGAACTATGCGCCAACGGATCAGGTAGGCCATTGAAAGTTTATGTAGTTGTAATAAATAGCAAAAACTAAATTATGATATAAGATAAGATTGATCCAAACAAATGGAAATTTGACTTGATTACATACATTCCGTCTTTCACCATATTTAAAACAATATTAAAGAACCATTTGTACTAAAGAGCGACAGCGCGTTTGACTGGCGATCCGAAGGTCTTGAGTTCGAATCCTGGTGGAGGCTTAGGATATTTTTTTTTCCGGGACTTGAGGGTGCCCCTGAGTCTACCCAGCTCTGAAAGGTACCTGACACTAGTTGGGGTAAAGTAAAGTAAAGGCGGCTGGGCATTGTGCTGGCCACACATCCCCTAGTATGTCGTGGCCGCAGAAGCTGGTGAACGCTGCTTCACCAGCCCCCGTGGATCAATTATTTCGTTCGAAGCGATACTTTACTTATTAAAATTAAATTAAGAACCTTATGACCCTATTTTCACCTGGGAATATTTGCTTCGTGTTTTTTTAAAGAGAGATAAAATCTCACAGTGAAGGGAGAAAATATATATAAAAAAGTTCTATTATCTCCCATGTTATAAGGATTGTGATAAAAACCAATGAATTGTGGTAACCAAATGGAGAATGTCAAGAGTTTGTCGAGACTTTCTCTCTTATCAGTACACCTTGACTCAAAACTAAATTTAAATGACTTCGCCGTCAAAACAGATGTTTTAAAAAAAATCCATTGCGACTAGGCGTGTGCTTTGAACAGTAATTTTAATCACCTATTATCTGGTCCATAGAATGTCTGGTTTTGTAAAGGTCTATTTATATTATCAATAGAATGTCTTGATTTCGTATTATTTAAATATAATGTCTTGGTTTGGTGATGTTTAAATAGAATGTCTGGGTATAGGATTAATTAAATAGAATGTCTGGGTGTAGGATTAATTAAATAGAAGTCTTGGTTAGGTATTATTTAAGTAGAATGTCTAGTATTGTATTTTTGAAAAAAATTATTTGGTAAGTACTTATAAAATCTGGGTGATGTATTATTTTAATCTGGAATGTATGAGTATTGCATAGCTTAAGAAAAGAAGTTTTCTGTTTAAATAGAATATCTGTGCACTGTTCACAGTCACCTATCTTTCAATCTGTTGGGGGCAATACAGGTAATCTGCGTCCCTGTCATTCTCATACAGACTGTCACCAATCTTCTTACCCATCTATTGTGACATAAAATAATGACAAAAGACCATATATTTGTGTGTAGGTTATGTACTTATATGCTTATCTTATCTTATATATTACAGACGCTCCTTCTATAAAGACGAGCATCCTAAGCGTTTATTACGTGTTTTAAATGATGTTAAGTTACTGGTTTTTCCTGGTTTGTTCAGGCAACCCATTCCACTTGTGAAGAAAGAGTACTTATATAATGCATTTGTTCTCGTATAAAGGATAAGGAAATTGTGTTTGTCCTTATGTTTCTATATGTGTTGTGTTTGTCCTTATGTTTCTATCTGTGTTGTGTTTGTCATTATGTTTCTGTGTTGTATGTCACCAGGACATATTGCGCTGCCGTGTGGTGACGACATCTATACAGCAGATCGAGTTCCAGGTCCCGGATGCAGGGCAAAACGTCAAGTTCTGGTAAGGGACATAACTGATGTTTTTATAAATAATCCATATCACATATAATATGCAATACCTGCAGTATTCATGTAAAGCATAGGTTCTCAACCTTTTTCGGCTCACCGCCCCCTTTTAAAATTTTGTTAAGCTCACCGCCCCCCCCCCCCAACTTTTTTTGCGCCCACTCTCCCCACCCAATCTGGAAATTAAAGGGTCAAAATGAAACGGTATTATATTGTAAGAATTACCTAAACAAGAGGCGTAACAAAAATTCAATGTTAATGTGAATCGTTTGCCTGTTGCTAGTAGTTTGTCTAAATTTGTTTTAATTTTGTTTGCAAAAGCCTTAGGTCTCAATGCTATACTATTTGCAGCTTGTCTTGTTTTTCTTTCTTAATAACCAAATGGCACTAGTATAAAATCCACTTTCCACAAAAGAGGTGGATAAGAATGCAATATAAAATTGTTGCCCAAACTCACACTTAGAGAAACTATTTAATTTTCTCCCAAAGAATCGCATTTGCTTTTAAAAAACTCGAGCACCGAATCCCAGTCTCATACATTATATTTAAACAGTTATCTTTTGCTAACCAATGCGCTTCTGTGTGCAGTAGCCATCGCTTGTAGTCCTCGTCAATGAACAATGTTTATTTTGCCACATAGTACAAACAATAAGAACAATAAATAGGCAATAAAGGCATACATAAAGACATAACAAGAAAATTATAAAATTGGCAAACAATTAAAAATTATATCGAGACAATAATAGTTTGTTTTTTTAATTAAAGGGAGATAATTAACCCGTTTCATTTGAGATAATATTTCTATTTTTTTTTCTTTTATGAAAAATAAATAAATGGCTTAAAATGTATAACTAAAACTGTAAAAAGTATTTGAAAATTATATAAATATTATATTACTAAAGAATTTATAGGCCTATGTATATTTTCAAACATTACATTAACTACCCGGTTTGTATGATTACTACGTATCTATTCCGCTTAACAATAACATTTTGATCATTAATGAGAAATAAATGCATTAAATAACATCTCAGTAAAACTGAGATAAAGATATCATTCATATTAGCAGATTAGATATAATGCAGCGTTTACATCACATTTCATTTAAAAAAAACTAATCGATTCAATATAGAGATGGGCAAAACCGTTAACCTTGCTGATCGCCGCTCAATTGAGCGCTCACTAAAAAGACCCGGATCCGTTGAACGGATCCACGGATCACTTAGTAATTTACCACCACCCCCCCCCCGCCCCCCCCCCCCTCTATTATTTTACATGTTGGCTGTCAAGGGGAGAGAAAAACAACTTGGATCCCTTGTTGAAACGACGTTTTTTTTTTTGTTACTTCAAACATTAAAAAATATAAATAAGAAATAATTATTCTCAATTGTCTAGTTGTAGGCTACTAAACTAATTATAATTAAACTTTTTATTTTTGATTTAAGCGATAATTCCTTTTTTTTTCATCTAATGATTAAAGACCAAGTGAAGAGGTTTTTCTCAAAGGAACGAGATTTGGAATAGCCTCATACGGCAGTGACGTATCACAAGGGAAATAAATAAATAAAAATAGACGCTATAAATCTATATTTAACCATTTTGTTAAAAATAAGAACCGGGAAAAGATTCAAAACATGTGGCAATAGATTCAAAACACGTGACAATATTCATTTTTCCTAGTCGGAATCCTTTATGTTACGTCACTTTCCTATATTGCCGGAAATAAAAACATCTCAAATGGCTACGAGATTTGGAGTATTCCTCCGAAAAACACACACATTTAATTGCAAATATTGAACTAATTACTTAAAATTTATCTTTGATATTTTGTATAAATGTTTTTTATTAACATTCAGATACTGAATACACTATTTACTATCAAAATCAAATGTTAACTCAATTTTGATAAAAAGCTCTTCACTTGGTCTTTAAAATTAAAAGGGTCACTGTAAAAATACTGTAATCATATTGGCTAATTATAATGCAAACAATAATGGGGCACGGCAGCCGAGCGGCAGTGCGTTCGACTGGCGATCCGAGGGTCCTGGGTTCAAATCCTGGTGAAGCCGGGATTTTTTTCCCAGGACTTGAGGGTGTCCCTGAGTCTACCCAGCTCTGATGGGTACCTGACATTAGTTGGGGTAAAGTAAAGGCGGCTGGGCATTGTGCTGGCCCCACATCCCCTAGTATGCCGTGGCCACAGAAACTGGTGAACGCAGCTTCACCAGCCCTATGATCACTTTGGTCCGAAGGGTACTTTACTTTTATAATGCAAATATTGTATCATCAGCATTATTTACAACTATTGTCTATGCCCGTCAAAATTACGGAGAAACCATAGTCTATAATCATAGACTATAATATACATGGACCGCTTGCTTTAGTATTTCTGCTATATGATGACTTGAAACACTGATTTTCTGAATTACCTATTCTATATAACGTAATTGCTATACAGGAATAAAGATATACAAGTTCCGTTTTATTTAATCGCTATGATTTTCTCAATGAAAAATTAAAATCGAAAGCTGTACAGAGCGGAAACATTTATAGATCAGTGTTGTGTGCGCACGGAAAAAGAACATAAGCTCTAAAAATAGAGCAAGCGGTCCATCTTATTATAGTCAATGATAATAGGATTAATTGGCCTACAAGTATTCATTTAAAGTCGAAAAAAATGCGCTTTAATAAAACGGAACTTTATTTAGAATCGGAAATTGCAAAAAAAGAAGATAATAGCATAAAAAACTAAAGCAAGCGGTCCATGCATATTATAGTCTATGGATTACAATGTGTTTTGTTAAAAGAGAGTTTGTAAATTAAAAAAAATACACAAACAAACAGAGGCCTGAATAGGGAAAACCCGATAAGATCTCGCGTTCAGCATAGTAAATGAACGGTGTGAAAGCATTTCAAAGGGACATTACTCTGAAAAATGGCTCTCTTTAGAACCTTTACATACGGTGATTAGTAATAGGCCTACTTTTAGGCTATTAAAAAGAAATTGACGAATTAAGCCCCCGGGAACGTTAGCGCCCCCCCTAAAGGTGCCCCTTTTACCGCGCAACAGACTCAAAAGACGCAGTGTCGATAGACGGTAGTAACTGCCGCATTAGACGAACTGTTGTTAGACGTAGCCTCGGTAGACGTAGTGTCGGTAAACGTAGACGTAATGTCGGTAGACGTAATGTCGGTAGACGTAGATGTAGTGTCGGTAAAAGTAACGTAGTGTCGGTAGACCTACACATAGTGCCGGTAGACGTAGATGTAGTGTTGGTAGACGTAAAAGTAGTAACGGTAGACGTAGATGTAGTGTTGGTAGACGTAGACGTAATGTCGGTAGACGTAGACGTAGTGTCAGTAAAAGTAGACGTAGTGTCGGTAGACGTAGACGTAGTGTCGGTAGACGTAGCTGTAGTGTTGGTAGACGTAGACGTAGTGTCGGTAGACGTAGTTTCGGTAGACGTAGACGTAGGGTCGGTAGACGTAAAATAGAGTCGGTAGAAATAAATGTAGTGTCGGTAGACGTATACGTAGTGTCGGTAGACGAAGACGTAGTGACGGTAGACGTAGTGTTGGTAGACGTAGACGTAGTGTCGGAATACGTAGACGTAGTGTCGGTAGACATAGGTGTAGTGTTGGTAGACGTAGTGTTGGTAGACGTAGTGTTGGTAGACGTAGACGTAGTGTGGGTAGACGTAGACGTAGTGTCGGTAAACGTAGGGTCGATAGACGTAAAAGTAGTGTCGGTAGACTTAAAAGTAATGTCGGTAGACGTAAAAGTATCGTCGGTAGACGTAGACGTATTGTCGGTAGACGTAGACATAATGTCGGTAGACGTAGATGTAGTGTCGGTAAAAGTGACGTAGTGTCGGTAGACCTACACGTAGTGTTGGTAGACGTAGATGTAGTGTTGGTAGACGGTAGACGTAATGTCGGTAGACGTAGACGTAGTGTCAGTAAACGTAGACGTAGTGTCGGTAGACGTAGACGTAGTGTCGGTAGACGTAGATGTAGTGTTGGTAGACGTAGATGTAGTGTTGGTAGACGTAGACGTAGTGTGGATAGACATAAACGTAGTTTCGGTAGACGTAGACGTAGTGTAGGTAGACGTAGACGTAGGGTCGGTAGACGTGTACGTAGTGTCGGTAGACGTGTACGTAGTGTCGGTAGACGTGTACGTAGTGTCGGTAGACGTGTACGTGTTGGTAGACGTAGACGTAGTGACGGTAGACGTAGTGTCGATAGACGTAGACGTAGTGTCGGTAGACGTAGATGTAGTGTTGGTGGGTGTAGACGTAGTGTTTGGTAGACGTAGACGTAGTGTAGGTAGACGTAGACGTATTGTCGATAGACGTAGACGTAGTGTTGGTAGACGTAGAGGTAGTGTCGGTAGACGTAGATGTAGTGTTGGTGGATGTAGACGTAGTGTTTGGTAGACGTAGACGTAGTGTTGGTAGACGTAGACGTATTGTCGGTAGACGTAGTGTCCGTAGACGTAGACTTAGGGTCGGTAGACGTAAAAGTAGTGTCGGTAGACATAAATGTAGTGTCGGTTGACGTATACCTAATAACGGTAGACGTATACGTAGTGTCGGTAGACGTAGACGTAGTGACGGTAGACGTAATATCGATAGACGTAAACGCAGTGTCGGAAGACGTAGACGTAGTGTCGGTAGACGTAGATGTAGTGTCGGTAAAAGTAGAAGTAGTGACTGTAGACCTACACGTATTGTCGGTAGACGTAGATGTAGTGTTGGTAGACATAGACTTAGTGTCGGTAGACGTAGATGTAGTGTTGGTAGACATAGACTTAGTGTCGGTAGACGTAGATGTAGTGTTGGTAGACGTACAAGTAGTAAAGGTAGACGTAAATGTAGTGTTTGTAGACGTAGACTTAATGTCGGTAGACGTAGACGTAGTGTCAGTAAACGAAGACGTAGTGTCGGTAGACGTAGACGTAGTCAAGGTAGATGTAGTGTCGGTAGACGTAGATGTAGTGTTGGTAGACGTAGATGTAGTATTGGTAGACGTAGACGTAGTGTCGATAGACGTAGTGTCAGTAGACGTAGACCTAGTGTCAGTAGACGTAGACTTAGTGACGGTAGACGTAGTGACGGTAGACGTAGTGTCGGTAGACTTAGACGTAGGGTCAGTAGACGTAAACGTAGTGTCGGTAGAAGTAGACGTAGTATTGGTAGAAGTAGACGTAGTGTCGGTAGACGTAGAGGTAGTGCCGGCAGACGTAGTGTCGTTAGACGTAGAGGTAGTGCCGGCAGACGTAGTGTCGGTAGACGTAGACGTAGTGTCGGTAGACATGGAGTCGGTAGACATGGAGTCGGTAGACGATTTGCTGCGGTACCTTCCATCAGGGTAATCTTAACATTTATTCCCATATTTGATACCCGGTAATTTTTTTTTTCATTTCACTGTACAAAATAGCGTCCCGGCATTAGTAAAAAGCATCATGCCCAGTGAAACAAACATTTTTCCAAAGATATTCTTTCCATTTTTAAACTCCCAATTTAAGGGAGACAATAAGTTAAAAAAAACGTTTATAGAAATTATCATATTTGAATTGTTTATCTCCCTTTCCATTTACAATTTAATGTAACTATATATTTCTATATATATATATAAAGTATACGTGAGTGTGTGTTCAACCAATCAGATTAGTTAATTTTAAGACACGTGGCTTTATTGTCTCATATTATACTTTTGCGATTTCACTTCGTACATGTGTCTTCACTTGATGAGTGGATAACGTATCGGACTGACATTCGGGTGACCTGGGCTCACTACTGTATCCATGGGCCTCAAAGCGGCGTAGTGTGTAAACCGCAGCATGTCCGAGATACATTGCACTGCCGAGAGGCCACGGGGTCTCGGTGGGGAGGAAGCAATGGATGCTGCAACCCAGTCTCAAGACCCACCCGGTGCCTGGATGCCTGTGCCTATAGTACAGGATTTGTGCTACCGGGTGACAATGCAGATATACGGGCGAGCCACCACGATAATGATCCTTAGGGGAACCGCAGCGAACGGTCGCTGGCCTGCGGCAACCTTCCCTTTTACATGGCACGCCACACCTTCGGCGTGCCGTGGGGTGGCTGGAGCCCGGACATAGTTTTAAACTCAATTCTAATGCGTTAAACCCCGGAGTAAGAGCTTCGGCTCGTCCGGGTTTTTTAGACTTATAGTATGGTGACCCGGGCTCGATTCTCCAGTTAGTCTATAGTCTATACCTTTATTCTACATATTTTGTAATTTGAATTAAAGACCAAGTGAAGAGGTTTTTCTCAAAGGAACGAGATTTGGAATAGCCTCATACGGCAGTGACGTATCACAAGGGAAATAAATAAATAAAAATAGACGCTATAAATCTATATTTAACCATTTTGTTAAAAATAAGAACCGGGAAAAGATTCAAAACATGTGGCAATAGATTCAAAACACGTGACAATATTCATTTTTCCTAGTCGGAATTTTTTATGTTACGTCACTTTCCTATATTGCCGGAAATAAAAACATCTCAAATGGCTACGAGATTTGGAGTATTCCTCCGAAAAACACACACATTTAATTGCAAATATTGAACTAATTACTTAAAATTTATCTTTGATATTTTGTATAAATGTTTTTATTAACATTCAGATACTGAATACACTATTTACTATCAAAATCAAATGTTAACTCAATTTTGATAAAAAGCTCTTCACTTGGTCTTTAATAGTATATTTTTTGTAATTATAAGGTCTATAGCTTTATATTTGTTTATTGTGAAATTTGTGAAATTTTTCTCTGTAGCATAATATACAGGCCTAATTAAGCTTGTAGACTATAATAGCTAGTTATAAGACACAACGGTATTGAAAGCTGTTTTGTTTTAATTTGACATTTATTTTGCTTTGCCTCAGCGTGTTTGATGTCGGAGGCCAAAGAGGGGAGAGGAAGAAGTGGATCCAGGTCTTCGACGACGTGGTGGCCATTTTGTATCTAGGGGAAACATCATCCTTCGACCAGCCTCTGAGAGAAGACCCAACCAAGAACCGACTTCTGGAGTCCTTGGAGATCTTTGAGCAGGTCTGGAATAACAGGTGAGGAAAAAATGTTAAGGCAATGGCAGCGATAACAGATGGGCGCGAACTAAAATGTGTGGTTAGCATTTTTTAAAAATTTGCTCTTTACAAAATAAGCCCAGACTTGAACTCCGTTTGGACAGAGAGCTGAGAGTATTAATCCCTTATAGAAATGGATAAGTACTCTGCCGTGCATCTGAGCACTACTAAATCTCAAAGGAGAACAGTGGAAAGTGGGTCACCCGTCTCTGGCTCCTCCTCGCAAGGTGGTCTGCTCTTACGTTTCCAGGTAGGCCTGTATTCCCTGGGACCCACTGCAGTAGCACGCGGTCTCCAAAGCGCTGGCTTAGCTCATCTAAAGCAAGTAACAGTCTCTTAATTTGTGGGAGCCAGTTGCTTAGGTTCTCAGTAACCTGGAGCATCGACGATGCATCAGTCATGAGACAAAATAAGCCCAAAAATTCTTAAACATCTTGAAGACTTCTTGTACGCCACTGTGGCCAAGTGGCAGTGCGTTCGGCTGGCGTAATGACGGTCACGAGTTCGAATCCTGATAAATGTAAGAATTTGTACGAGGGTGTCCCTGGATCTACCCAGGTCTGATAGGTACTTAACATTAATTGTGGACAAAGTAAATGTGGTAGGGCATTTTGCTGGCCACACAATCCCCTAGTATGCCGTGGCCACAAAAACTGGTGAACGCTGCTTCGCCGGCCTATGGATTATTTTGGTCCGACTACTTTTAAAGACTGTCGCTACAGTAAAATAAAAGTATAATTGCAGATACATTTTAGTCTTCTCCAGCATTCACCAGTTTCCATATGGTCATAGTATACAAAGTGAAGGCGTGGCCAGCTTAGTGCCCGACACCTTTTTTCCATCCAGTTGACTTTAGGTATCCATCATACCTAGCAGACTCGTTGCGTCCCCAGGCATCGCAGATTAGCCGGATTCCAACGTCTGAGTGCCAACTCAACATGCTTTAGATATAAGCTATCACTCTTGTCCCATTTAATGCTACGATGCCGGTCATATCAGCATTTTACTTTTGTCTGACGCTGCAATGAAAAACCTACACCTTTTGCTTTCTCGACTCCTACAACTTTTGCAACATCTATCTTTCTTGACTCCTACAACTTTTGCAACATCTATCTTTCTTGACTCCTACAACTTCTGCAACATCTAGCTTTCTTGACTCCTACAACTTTAGGAATGTCTGGCTTTCTTGACTTTTACAACTTTTGCGAAGTCTGGCTTTCTTGACTCCTACAACTGTTGCAACATCTAGCTTTCTTGACTCTTACAACTTTAGCAATGTCTGGCTTTCTTGACTTTTACAACTTTTGCGAAGTCTGGCTTTCTTGACTCCTACAACTGTTGCGAAGTCTGGCTTTCTTGACTCCTACAACTGTTGCAACATCTAGCTTTCTTGACTCCTACAACTTTTGCAACATCTAGCTTTCTTGACTCCTAGAACTTTTGCAACATCTAGCTTTCTTGACTCCTACAACTGTTGCAACATCTAGCTTTCTTGACTCCTACAACTTTTGCAACATCTAGCTTTCTTGACTTCTACAACTTCTGCAACATCTAGCTTTCTTGACTCCTACAACTTTTGGAATGTCTGGCTTTCTTGACTTTTACAACTTTTGCAAAGTCTGGCTTTCTTGACTCCTACAACTTCTGCAACATCTAGCTTTCTTGACTCCTACAACTTCTGCAACATCTAGCTTTCTTGACTCCTACAGCTTCTGCAACATCTAGCTTTCTTGACTCCTACAACTTCTGCAACATCTAGCTTTCTTGACTCCTACAACTTCTGCAACATCTAGCTTTCTTGACTCCTACAACTTCTGCAACATCTAGCTTTCTTGACTCCTACAACTTTTGGAGTGTTTGGCTTTCTTGACTTTTACAACTGTTGTAAAATCTGGCGTTCTTGACTTCTACAAGTGTTGCAAAGTCTGGCGCTCTTGACTCCTACAACTGTTGCTAAGTCTGGCGTTCTTGACTCCTACAATATTTAAAGCGAATTCGAACATGAGTAAAACAAAGGAAAAATAAACTGTTAAAGTAGTCAAATTGTAAAAATAACAAATAATCGATTTATTTATTACGAGCAACATTCATATTGAGAATTTAATTAACGGGTTTATAAAGTAAAGGGTATTATGTGGCCTGCTCAATGTCATTTAAATCTAGAATATAGTTTTGTGTATGAAGAAAGGAGGAAAACCTTTTTTTTTTCCATTGTCTGCCTAGACTCCACAAGACACCTAACTACTCTCAAAATGTAACACCTCTTCCCTACGATATAAAAAAAAAAACATCTATGCTATTCCAGTTTTAAAACCACCTCCCACGTGAATATAATTGTGTCCCGGTGTAATCCTCCGTATTGGGGAAGACGCGATTAATGTACTATTGAACGGCATGGACAAGTGTCTGTAATTTTAAAAAGGGGGATTGAGGGGGGATGGGTTGGAGTGTTGGGGAAGGGATTCTCAAGTTGTAGAGATTTACTAAACAGTCGGTTCCGTGTGTAAATTTGGTTTTGGGTCAATTTATTCTTTTAAATTGTTCCAATGGTTTTCAATAGAACACCCGGTTTATAAAGGTTTATAAAATGCTCTCTAAATTAGGTTTTATATAATGTCTTAGTTCAATCTTATCTTATTAGTCTTATATATTACAGACGCTCCTACTGTAGAGAGGATTAGTGCGTCCTACGCTCTTGCGTGATTTGAGTCTATTCCAATTCTATTAGTGCTTGAAATGTTTTTTCTGGTTTGTTCAGGCAACCCATTCCATGCCCTTAAGCCACTCGGGAATAATCATACTTGACAATAAAGTATTCCAAAACTAAACAACCCATAAAAACTTAAGATTTTCTTTTAAAAATGTTTTGTATAGAAGGAGCAGATGTAAAATGCTTATTATGATATACAATAATAATTAAATTGTGTAGGCTGAACGAGTCTAAAATTAAAGAAATCTAATAGACAGGGGCAATAAACCAGTCATTCACTCGGACGAGTTCACTTCTCTTATAAGTGAATTTCAATTAACTAAAAAAAAAAGGTTTAGAGCTTCTTTCGATGTCGCTTAGTGAACTAGTGACATATGTTCACCAAAAAAAAAAAAAAATGTGACCATAAAAAAATATCTGGAAAACTTTTTACTTGGACCAGGTTTCTTCGTCCAGTCTCTGTGCTTCTATTCCTGAACAAGGTCGACATTCTGTTAGAGAAAGTCTCAAGAGGTCGATCAATAGAAGAATTTTTGTCCCAGCACCCGGCACTCTTCCCAGATTATTCTACTTTTACCCCAACTAGTAAGTCTTGTATTGTCATACATTTGGACAGACTGATAAACTAAAGTTATACAATGTAAACAATACACAGACATATGCAACTGTCTAGTGGTCAACTAAAGTTATACAATGAAAACACACAGACATATGTAACTGTCTAATGATCAACTGAAGTTACACAATGAAAAAACACAGACATATGTAACTGTCTAATGATCAACTGAAGTTATACAATGAAAACACACAGACATATGTAACTGTCTAATGATCAACTGAAGTTATACAATGAAAACACACAGACATATGTAACTGTCTAGTGATCAACTGAAGCTGTACAATGAAAACACAGAGACATATGCAACTGTTTAGTGATCAACTGAAGTTATACAATGAAAACTCACTACATGTGTAAGTCTACTGTTTCTATCTGTAAATTTCTGTACTTTTTCTTGATCTCAATTTTTTTCTTGCTATCCGCCTCTCTTACTCTGTAGGTGTACACCATTCCGTACGGCTTACTCCCTGGCTTATCCCATCCGTCTTTTTCTCTCTTCTTCTACCCCCCCCCCCTTTCTCTCTCTTTCTTTCTTTCATTCTGTCATTTACTCTCTTCTTATTCCATCTCACCACTCACCTTTTATCTATTTTCCTATTCATTTCCTGATCCACTCACCCACCCATCTATCCATCCATCCGTTGAACTATTTATCTTTACATTTGTCTATTAATCTATCTTGACAGTTAAGACAGTAATATGCACATTATTGAATATAATATACAACCAAATAAAACTGGACCATCACTCAGAGTTGGCAACACGAATGCTATTTTTAATCTTGTTTACCGACTGCAAAAAGAACGAACCTGAACGAGGGACTCCTATTTACATATTATAATGATTTTTTTTTCTCTTTCTCCCCATTCAAAGACATTGAGAAATCTGAGTTTCTGGATGCTTGCCCTGGGGGGCCCGAGCCACAAGGAAAACGCAGAGGCCGAACTTCTAGAACAGATATCAACCCAGAAGCTGTGAAAACTGCAGTGTACATAAAACGGTTATATCAAGTAGGCCTAGGTGGCATTTTTTTTAGTGTGATTAGATTATGATGATGATATAAGTAGAAATTATAAGTTGCAGCCTAAACCTAAACCTGCCGCGCTGTCAGCATAGATATTAGCTGACTCCTAAATGATACTTTTTTCGTGTATGATAAATGGTATGATAGTGTGCGCGAATGTCAATTATGTTCGAGTACAAATGGTTCTTTAATATTGTTTTAAGTACTGGCATATTATGTATGTAATCAAGTCAAATTTCCATTTATTTGGATCAATAAAGTAAACTTATTTTATCTTATCAAAGACTATAATAAGATGGACCGCTTGCTTTATTTTTAGTCATTGATATAACAAATGATAATTTATTTATCATGCCAAGAGTTGTGAGCGAATCAAGAGTGATAGTATTTAAGTATTGTGAAATATTCTACAATTTCGCACAACAAATTGTGTTAATAAACCATATCTTTGAGATACTTGCTATAAACATCTACACAAGACCTATCTATATAATAGATGTTGCCTAATCAACGTGGTATTTACACTCTATTTGCTACATATTAAATAAATTATTAAAACTATATAGACCAACTTTATAGTTTAATCTAAATAGTATCAAAAACTAAAATAAGATGGACCGCTTGCTATATCTCTGCTATTTGATGACTCGAATGACTTCTTTTCGGAATTCCCCATTCCCTTTTGTATTGTACACTTCCGTTTTATTTAATCGCTCTGATTTTCTCAATAAAAAATTAAAATTAAAATCGAAAGGTGTATACAGTGGAAACGTTTAGGCAGACGTTAAGAGGGTAGAAGTCATTTAAGACAGCGTTATTGGATGCGCATGGAAAATAGAACATATAATCTCTAAAAATAGAGCAAGCGGACCATCTTATTATAGTCTTTTGTTATATCACTATCGTTTGAAGAAATCACAAAAAGGAGTTGTCTACTCAAACTCACTATCGTTGAGTCTATAAAACTCAATACCATGTATAACCGCGTAGTCTCAGCACTTCCCCTAATTTTCTGTTCAGAAAAACACAGCGTAAGGTCCCGTGTAATGAAAGTCTCTGGACTATGTTATCGGATACTTACAAGATTGGGAGGTGGTGGGGGGGGGGGGGGGGAGATGCTGGTAGTAACAGATTAAAGATATGTCAAAGACTCGCTTAGTTACGGCCCTGGGAGTTATGAAATAAGAATCTTTGTGTTTGGCCGCACAGTTTCTGATGGCCACAGATTCCTGCTGTGGGGTGCGGTGGACTAGCTGCAGCGCGTTCGACTGGCGTACCGAAGGTCCTGGGTTCGAATCTTGGTGAAGGCTGGGATTCATTCTCAGGTCCGAAGGGTGACCCTGATTCTACCCAGCTCTGACGTGTGCCTGGCTTTAGTTGGGGAAAAGTAAAGGCGGCTGGGCATTGTGCTGGCCACACAATCTCTCCTAGTATGTCGTGGCCACAGAAATCTAGTAAACGCTGCTTCACCGACCCTATGGATCAGTTTGGTCCGACGTTAAGGAGCATAATTTGTTTATCTCTTTCGTCTCAGCAAATTATCAATTGCGAGCTGACCATTAACAAGAACATGCAGGGTCACGGAAGAGACTGGCACAAGAACCACACCTGTGACTATTTCTACACCTGTGCAGTGGACACTGACCACATCAAGAAAGTCCTGGACGGCTGCCGTGCAATCATCATCCGGAAACATTTGGAGAGATTCGGAATTTTATGAGACGGTTTGTCCCTCCGTGTTCAAACGTTAGTCAAAGCACGTTAAATATTCATAGCACAAATTCAGTCACAGCACATGTCACCCCCTAGCTCGTATATCATAGCACATCGTTTTAATAGCACATCTCACTCATAAAGTGTCACTCGCACAGCTCAGTCTCCGCTCTTCTTAGTCTCCGTACATCTCTGTCTTAGCACATCTCTGTCTTAGCACATCTCAGTCTTAGCACATCTCAGTCTTAGCACATCTCAGTCTTAGCACATCTCAGTCTTAGCACATCTCAGTCCTAGCACATCTCAGTCTTAGCACATCTCAGTCTTAGCACATCTCAGTCTTAACACATCTTAGTCTTACACATTTCAGTCCTAGCCACATCTCATTGTTAGCACATCTCTATCTTAGCTTGTCTCATTCTTAGCTTATATCTATCTTAGCACATCTCAACCTTAGCACATCTCAATCTTAGCACATCTCAGTATTAGCACACCTCAATCTTAGCACATCTCAGTCTTAGCACACCTCAATCTTAGCACACCTCAGTCTTAGCACATCTCAGTCTTAGCATATCTCACACTAGCATATCTCATACTTGGCACATCTTAGTCTTAGCACATCTTAGTTTTAGAACATCCCAAGTCTTAGCACATCTCAAGTCTTAGCACATATCAAGTCTTAGCACATCTCTGTCTTAACATATTTCAGTCCAGCACATCTCTTTTCAAGCATCTCAATCTTAGCGTATCTCAGAATTAGCACATTCAGTCTTGGCACATTTCAGTCTAAGCACATCTCAGTCTTAGCACATCTCATTATTAGCACAACTCATTATTAGCACAACTTTGCTAAAGGTCACATATGGCATAGCCCGCATCATAGACATTTCATACCTCGGACATGTCACATGTTGTAATATGTCACAACACGCACAGATCATATCTGGCATACGATCACAACCATATATCGTAAGACGCATTCATCAGTCCAATGTCAGCTGCATTCTATCCTGCACTTGTAGCAGTTCCACCATTCATCAGTCCACATCCTATGTCAGCTGCATTCTATCCTGCACTTGTAGCACTTCCACCATTCATCAGTCCACATCCTATGTCAGCTGCATTCTATCCTGCACTTGTAGCAGTTCCACCATTCATCATTCCACATCCTATGTCAGCTGCATTCTATCCTGCACTTGTAGCACTTCCACCATTCATCATTCCACATCCTATGTCAGCTGCATTCTATCCTGCACTTGTAGCACTTCCACCATTCATCAGTCCACATCCTATGTCAGCTGCATTCTATCCTGCACTTGTAGCAGTTCCACCATTCATCAGTCCACATCCTATGTCAGCTGCATTCTATCCTGCACTTGTAGCAGTTCCACCATTCATCAGTCCACATCCTATGTCAGCTGCATTCTATCCTGCACTTGTAGCAGTTCCACCATTCATCAAGTCGTATCACATCCCATTTAATTTCCACCACCAGTCTTTCTACCAAAAGAACCAGCCAGACCAAACCAAAATGTTGTATATAAAATGTTTGTTAAATGTTATCTATAGGCGCACAGTTTGCCTGAATGTGTAAAATACCCAGCGATTATTCTTTTAAATAGTTAACAAATTAGCCAACAGTTATAAGAGCCAGTGACTAGAAATCTAGAATGGATGACAGTAACAAAAGACTTAACTTGCAATGTATTGACAATGACAAATGTTTATGAATGAATGATTTACTTGTTGTAGATATGGCTATATGGAATTGTACATGCTTGTGTTGGATAAATTTGTGTTTTTGCTAATGATGATGTTTTGATTGTCAATCTAATTAAAAACATACAATATGAATTTCGTGTTAAGGTTTTTGTTTTGTTTTTTGTGGTGTCTTTTTTGTTACACATATTCTTTGTTTACTACAAGCACGTACATATATAAATGTGACGCCTCGGGAGCTTATGAATGGTTAACGTATCCGACTGCCATGCAGTCAATCCCTGTTCGATTCTCCAGTTAGTTTGTACCTTTTTTTTTTCTAAAATATTTTTATTTCACTTAATATTAGATCTACTTTAAAAAAAATAATTGTAAATCCACGGGCTACTTAGCTTTGTGTTTTTAAAAAAGCCTTGACTATTTGTGACCTGATTTCAGTATTTATTTTAAATTACTTTCCTAAATAGATTCTTCAGTAAAATATTTTTTTTTAATTATTAGATCTATAGCTTTCTGTTTATTGTAGTTTATAAAATTTCTGGTTTTAAAGGTTGTTATCGCCGGGGGTGGTAGTGGGGATCAGCTCCCATTTCCTATAAAATGCTCCCATTGGCATGCGTCTCAAATATCCTCTGACAACCAAGTCCAGCTCCTGGCCTTCTCGTGTGGCTTAGCTACTAAGTCCGGCAAAACCGTTTCTACTGACAGGAGAAGGGGCATAGGCGTTCCACTGGCGCCTTAAAACCAGTCGCTTCGGGCAGATGGGGCTCGTTAACCTTGGATGGTAGCCTGTCTAGGAGAAGGATACTCTGACTCCAAACCTCCGCTGCCTTGCGGCTTAGCCCTTCACGGCAGGGCCGGATTTAGACTTGATGGGGCCCTAAGCTATTTGAGATATGGGGCCCTTTATAAGCTTATATGTCAGTGTCAAATATGATTTTCGGATACATAGAGGGTTAAACTGAAATACAATTAAGACGTAGGCTATAGACCTATAGATAGTGACATAGTAAATCAAAGTCTATAAAAAAGATGGACCGCTTGCTTAGATATTTCGAGATCTGCTTTTTGATAACTTGAAACACTTAGTTTCGGAATTTCCGATCACACGAAGTCCTCTAGACTTCCGGTTTAGAAATTCGCTATGATTTGCTCAATGGAAATAATTAAGATTTAAATCGAAAGTTGTATACATCGGAAACCGTTAATGCAATCGTAGGAGTGTAGAGGTCGTTCATGGCAGCCTGATTGGTTGCGTACGGAAAAAAAGAACACATAAACTCTAAAAATAGAGCAAGCGGCCCATCTTATTATAGTATTTGAATAAATCTTTAACTTAAAATCATTTTTATTCATAATAAACTTAAAAATGCAAAGTCTGGTAAAACGAGTTATGTTAAAAGGCACAATTTACAAAGGCTTATTATCTAATCTCATGACACATGTTTGAAGAATGACAACAGTACTGTCCATGTGTAGATTCAGGGAATGACCAGCACATGAAATATACATAGCATACTTGTTAATCTTCAATATTGTTTCTTGCATACCCTTGTATTTGCCAGACGTATTGGCAGCATTATCATATGACTGGACTCGACACTAAAATCTATTTTGCACTCATTTGTAAGGTACTTTTGCACCATCTTAGCCATAATTTCCCTTGTGTGGCTACCCATCTCTAGGAAAGTTAGAAAACATCCAATTGGGAGCCCAACATCTGGTGAAACATACCTCACAATAACAGTGAGCTGATCAATATGAAACCGGTCTGGAGTGGAATCTACAGATAAATTGAAGTACCCTGCAGTTTTTAAATCATCAAAAATTGATTCTCTTACTTCATGTGCCATAATTTGGATAAATTCATCACATTCACATATTGTTTTAGAAAGATAAGATGTGACACCTGATCCTTTATTCCCAATGTTTTTTATATGGCTTGCTAGAAAAGGATTAAATTTTGCTATAAGTTCCAGTAATCCAAGCTAATTTCCATCGTGAGGAGAACCAAATGTTACCTTATCTCCTCTTAAAGGTAAACCACACTCTGCCATAGTAAACTTAATTATGGCTGCTACAACTCGGTCAACAACATTTTTGCAGAACTGCCGTTTTTATTTATATATATAATAATGCTGCAGTATATTTAAGTAAATATGACAATCGTTCACTCGAACAATTTTGTTTGGGGGCCCCTAAGAAAGTGGGGGCCCTAAGCTATAGCTTGTTTAGCTTATAGGTAAATCCGGCCCTGCTTCACGGGAAAGGCTAAGAGAGTAAACGCTGACAAAAAATCAGGAGCTGGAGTCCCTAAGGCGGTTTGACTGTGTATCGTCATCACCGGCAACTCCTGCGGCGCATCTGAAGCCAAGATGTATCGACTTGATCGCTCCCTTGGATCCGTCAGCTGCAAGGAGAGGAGGGGCCTGCTGCATGGGCAACAGCTGGCTCTCCATACTATTTCGCCCAGGCTCTGTAGCTCAACTGGAGAGGACACTCCAGCGTCATCGCTAGATGCCGACCCAACACGGGAGGGGGCAACATAAAATTTCTATCTGTAGCTTCTACAGGCCTGTTTTATTTTCCCCCGGGCGACGCCGGGCAACACGGGGCAATTTAGCTTGTATAAATATATATATCTATATTATTATGTCGACAGATAGAAAATAGATGGTAGATAGATAAAAATGGAAATTAGATAGATGATAGACTATAAAGAGATAGATACATTGAGAGATTTATAGATAGAAATGGGTGGGCGTGACTGGTGATGAATGAAAAGTAAAGAAAGATATAACTAAAAAGAGAGATGAAGTAAGAAAGAGCAAGCGTTAGAGATATAGAGTTAAGAGTACGACAGTGAAATAGAGATAGATAGATAGGTGGGTAGGTAGATAGATAGATGAATAAAGCGGTAGATAGATACATAGATAGATAAATAGAAAGATAGATACATAGATAGATAAATAGAAAGATAGATACATAGATAAATAGATAGATAGATATGGCATGGGGAGAAACAACATAGAAAGAGAGAGAGATAAAGAGAAAACACAGAAAGATGACGAGACAGGAGCGAGGGAAGAAAAGGGTAATGAAAACTGTGAGAGCGACATCGAGAAATACAGCGGGAAAGAAAGAAAAGGAGAGAGATAAAGACATAGCAAGCACAGAGTGAGAGAAGATGAAAATAAATGTCTAGAAAGTTGTAGATATTTCATCTCCTATGGATTTCAAAAATGTTTGCACGTGGGCGAAGTGATTATTGACATAACACTAGTTGACCACGTGACCAAGCATTTGGGTCAGCAGGAACCAGGGGTGGGGGGTGGTGGTCGTGGGGAGTAGACACCACTGACCAAACCATAGGTATGTATTTAGCCTAAGAGTAGCATTACGTCTCACAACTAATTATTTTTTTCAAAAAAAAAGTTTGTGTAAAAAACGATATTAATGAGCCCTCCTATGTTAAATGACGAGGGCCCCCGGCCTTCCTATGTTAAATGACGAGGGCCCCCGGCCTTCCTATGTTAAATGACGAGGGCCCCCGGCCTTCCTATGTTAAATGACGAGGGCCCCCGGCCTTCCTATGTTAAATGACGAGGGCCCCCGGCCTTCCTATGTTAAATGACGAGGGCCCCCGGCCTTCCTATGTTAAATGACGAGGGCCCCCGGCCTTCCTATGTTAAATGACGAGGGCCCCCGGCCTTCCTATGTTAAATGACGAGGCCCCCCGGCCTTCCTATGTTAAATGACGAGGGCCCCCGGCCTTCCTATGTTAAATGACGAGGGACCCCGGCCTTCCTATGTTAAATGACGAGGGCCCCCGGCCTTCCTATGTTAAATGACGAGGGCCCCCGGCCTTCCTATGTTAAATGACGAGGGCCCCCGGCCTTCCTATGTTAAATGACGAGGGCCCCCGGCCTTCCTATGTTAAATGACGAGTCCCCTCTTCCCCCCCCGGGCTTTACACCCTGAAGGTGGTGCAGAGCGACATGGAAGATATCGCAAGCCGAAACGGGCTCGAGAAAAAAAAAATGTAAATGTGATCTTAAAATGAGCAAAGGCTTATACATGGCACTAAAAATGTTATAGTGGGGTTATAGTATTGTTATTTTTTTTACAGTAACAGTTTTGCGGCACCGGGGGTGTGGGGAGGTCTATCAAAACAATACATGGAAGTGTTGTTGTAGTTTTTTTAACGCTGCCACCCTTCCTTAACCCCCCTCACTCACCAATCATAGATAAGGGATTTCCTAAGCCCCGCCCCAATTGTAGATAAGTACAACCCATTGAGTGGAAGGGGCAAGGGAACTAACTAATCCAACCTTGACTTAGCTGAATATTATTATACTTCCCTTCCTATTACTATAATCCTTTTATTTATTTATATTTTTTCTTTTATGAAATAATTTAACCCTTACAGTCCCGGGCTCGTATATAGCGGGACTGAAGGTATGTATGGGAAAGTAGGTCGGTACGGGAAGGGTTAAGACATATAAATGGATTACAGTAGTAAAGAGAATCAGCAAACTATATCTTTCTTTCACTAACTCACTCTCTCTCTCTCTCTCTCTTTCTCTTATCTTATCTTATCATATTATTATATCTTACAGACGCTCCTTCTGTGAAGAAAATTATTGCCCCTTTCTCTCGCCCGTGGTCCAAGTCTATAGTCTTGTATCTATATTAATGTTTTAAATGATGTTAAGCCACTGGTTTTCCTGGTTTGTTCAGGCCACCCATTCCATGCTCGTGTGCCACTCCTGAAGAAATAGTACTTTTATACATTTTTTATCGCACAAGGGATAAGGAAAGAGTTTTTTCTTTCTTATGTTTATCTGAGCATTGCAACAGGTTGTATCTCTAAATTGAGTTGGTCTATTTGTTTGTTCGTTCAAAGACTATAATAAGATGGACCATTTTTTTTACAGCCTTTATGTTCGTTTTTTTGTGTGACTTGTGTTTCTAAATAACCATTTCGAGTTAAGACTAAAGTTTAAATCAAGATAAAACGCGGGTGGTGTTGGAGATGTTGGTCTTGTTTTTTACCCAGTCTGTTTAAGGAGTAGATTGTATCGTGGACTTCCTGTTTCTCCACGACCCATCCAGTCCCACATGAATCTCGGATGTGACGTAACATACAGAGTACTCGGTAAGTGCAATGTATAAAATTTGGCACGACAGTGTGGGCTGGCCTCACTTTGGGGTTAGTCCGCCAGTTGTGTCGCCATAGGTTTACACCCCCCCCCCCACCCCATCAGCTTTCCATGCCAAATGTGTACGGTTATACGGGTGTGACGGAGCGACACACATAAAATACTATGGAGGGGAGGGTGGGAGATAGCCTGTCTATTTGGCCAGTAGCTGGAAACACAGACCTTTCAAAATGGCAACCTAACGCTCTTATCTTATATTATATATTACAGGGGCTCCTTCTATAAAGAAGATCATTGCGTCCAACGCTCCAACCGTGGTCCGAGTCTAGTCTTGCATTTTTCTTAATGTTTTAAATGATGTTAAGTTACTGGTTTCCTTGTTTGTTCAGGCAACCCATTCCAACCTTCTTTCGCCAGTCTACGTTGTCGTTATTACATAGTACAGCTTTGATTCAAATACATCATCATCATCTGTCCTTTGGGCTCCTTGTGGAACATAGGGCCTCTGTTAAAGCACGCCACTCTTCATATTCTCTTGCCAGTCGCTTCAATTCTTTCCCAGCACTTTCCAGTTCTTCGAGCCTCATCCAGTATGCTTCGTCTCCATGTTCGCTTGGGTCTTCCTCTATGCCGTTCGCCCCTGGGGATTCCACTCTAAGGCCTGTCTAGCTCTGTTGTTGCTATCTTTCCTGAGGGTGTGTCCAATCCATCTCCACGTCCTTTCCATGATTTGTTGTTCTACTGTTTTTTTGTCCACACCTCTCCCACAGCTTGGAGTTTTCTACCTTGTCGAATCATTTTATTTTGAGTATATTTCTTAGGCATCTGTTACCAAAGGTCTGGAGTCTATTTCTTGTTATCTCTGTCGTTCGCCATGTTTCTAACCCGTAAAGTAGGATCGTTTAAACTGATTCAAATACAGGCCTGAAAAAAAAAAAACATAAGCGAAAAAAAAAAAAATTGACCGCAGTCCGGGGAGGGGGAGAGTAGCATTGGGGTCTGTTTTGGTGGGAATGACACCTACACTCTTCAATTTACTTGACACTTTGAACCGAGGATTTCATCTGTTTAGTTACTTTCTCTTGAGAAGTTATTCGGGAGAAAGAAAAGGTGAACAAAAAAGAAGAAAAGAAATGAAGTAAAATAGAGATGATTTTTTTCTTTCTTTTTATGTTCGGGTGTTTTATTCCCAGATATTAAAAACGGGGGTTCAAACACGGCACAGCAACAAACGATTTAATTGAACACAAGAATCAATGACGCAGTTCACAAAGCGGTAAGGGGGGGGGGGGAGAGATTACTTTCCGGTAGAGACAAGTTTTTCTTCTTCTTCATCTTCTTTTTTTTTTGCCCCCATTCAATAATTCCCCAGCGAGCTCTGACATCTGAGAGACGCCATCTGGTGGTCGGAATGATGTTGGAATGAAGAAATCTGGCGAGGAATAAAGAGGGAATGGAGGGTGGGGGAGGGGATTTGGGGGTGGGGGGAGGTAGGAGCGATACTTTCTTATTCTCTGTTAATTAACTCGAAAACGCAAAAACAAAACTAAAAATTACAATAGGAAAAAACAACTAACAATAAAGCATGGAATAATGCGTCTTGTCTGGTTTCCCAGCATAGAATATAATATTTACCCTGCGGTAGATGGGCCTACATATAGTCATATAATAATTGTGGCCAAAGAGGTTTTCGTAATTATGACAGTAGCCATTAATGATAGCTGGAATGGACCTTGCGTGCAATTTTTTTTATCGATGATTTATCTGGAGAAGAAAGGTGCAATGTTATAAATGAGTGTCCGACTTTATAATACTGGAGCTATTGTAGCATCCCTTACTTGTGATGGACTTGCATGTAAACTTGGTGTTGAGTGGTCTAAAGAAAAATGATGTGTTAAATTCAAGAAATATGTTTGCTAAAGGTCAGAAGGCTGCTATTAGAAAATCAAATGTTCATGTTTGGAAACCTATTTTAGATGAAGCACGCCAGTATATACAAATTGGAAACCTATTTTAGATGAAGCACGCCAGTATATACAAATACAATTTGAGCCAAGGCCATCTAGACTTTGTTTTTTTCTGTTATAAGGAGCTATATTAAATGGAACAATAATCCAAAAACTGCCCAATTCACTCCAGCATACAAGCGCCTCTTGGTGAAACATCATGTAGAGGCTACTGGGAATTGTATCCAGCAAGATGAAACACACTGTTTGCCTACAGATGTACAAAAAAAATGTTAAATTCAGCAAGTCACCATCAAGTGTACTTGATATCATTGAGGATGGAGTAAAGATCAATGATATATTCATCACTGACAATATGATATGTTGCCGTCACCACTTCAAGTGCAGTTCAATGAAAATGTACAAATGCCTAGTGAATATAGTTTTCAAGAGGCATCGCCTTCACGACATTTAACCATTTTATCTGTCGCAGTGATTGACTGTCCGTATGTTCAGGTGTCGTGTGATCAATATTGACCGCGTGTTTAAGTGTCGCGTGTTTATCTGTCGCTCTGATTGACTGTCCGTATGTTTAGGTGTCGTGTGATCAATATTGACCGCGTGTTTAAGTGTCGCGTGTTTATCTGTCGCTGTGATTGACTGTCCGTATGTTTAGGTGTCGTGTGATCAATATTGACCGCGTGTTTAAGTGTCGCGTGTTTATCTGTCGCTGTGATTGACTGTCCGTATGTTTAGGTGTCGTGTGATCAATATTGACCGCGTGTTTAAGTGTCGCGTGTTTATCTGTCGCTGTGATTAACTGTCCGTATGTTTAGGTGTCGTGTGATCAATATTGACCGCGTGTTTAAGTGTCACGTGTTTATCTGTCGCTGTGATTAACTGTCCGTATGTTCAGGTGTCGTGTGATCAATATTGACCGCGTGTTTAAGTGTCGCGTGTTTATCTGTCGCTGTGATTGACTGTCCGTATGTTTAGGTGTCGTGTGATCAATATTGACCGCGTGTTTAAGTGTCGCGTGTTTATCTGTCGCTGTGATTGACTGTCCGTATGTTTAGGTGTCGTGTGATCAATTTTGACCGCGTGTTTAAGTGTCGCGTGTTTATCTGTCGCTGTGATTGACTGTCCGTATGTTTAGGTGTCGTGTGACCAATATTAACCGCGTGTTTAAGTGTCGCGTGTTTATCTGTCGCTGTGATTGACTGTCCGTATGTTTAGGTGTCGTGTGATCAATATTGACCGCGTGTTTAAGTGTCGCGTGTTTATCTGTCGCTGTGATTGACTGTCCGTATGTTTAGGTGTCGTGTGATCAATATTGACCGCGTGTTTAAGTGTCGCGTGTTTATCTGTCGTGTGTTTAAATATCGGCACACCGAGGCATTATATAGCTAGTTATGTATGTAAAAGGGCCACTAAACTTTTATCATGTGACAAATGTATAACAGCATTATGCACTAGTGATCAATGACCACATTATTTCATTACTTAAAAAACAGAGGAGGTCTATCTAAACCATAGGTTCTCAACGGGGCGATATCGCCCCCCCCCCGGGGGGCGGTGAGAAGCTTTAGGGGGGCGCTGACATCCTCGGGGGCGATTGGGGGGCGGTGAGGGGCAAGTGGGCGGTACAAACGTAACTGATGTATTTTAACACATCAGCTATTTGAATCGATTAGTTTTTGAATGAAATGTTATGTAAACGCAAGTGCTTCTAAATATCTGATATCCCCAACAGCAAGCCTACATATTATTACATTAATAAGAAATAAGAATCGCAATGACTTTTCGATGAAGTAGGGGTCTGTATTTGGCAAATATAGTGTGCGGCCGACTGGTCCTGTGGTTGGTTCACCGGACCATCAACTATGCTGACCGATTATTGTCGCTTTAGCATCTGCTATTATTAATTATATATTTTTTCAGCTCAGTTTAACTGAGATGTCTTAAATGTGTTTTAAAAACGAACTGCAGAACGTAAGTGTGGTAAAGCGGTATAGATAATAAGTAATCATCCAAACTGGGTAGTTATTGTAATGCCTGAAAATATACATATAATTTATTTAGTCATATAATATTTATATAATTTTCAAATACTTTTTACAGTTTAATCATTTCAAAGTTATAAATGTAAGCCATTTAATTTTTATAAAAGAAACAAAAACAGAAATATTAGCTCAAATAAAACGGGCTAATTATCTCCCTTTAACTAAAAAATCATATTTTTTAGATTCAATATTTGATTCAATTACAAGTTCTGTTTTGTAATATGACAAATATCACTGATTTTTAGACCTAAGGCTTTTTGCAACCAAAATTGAAACAAAAATAGACAAATTGCTAGTAAAACACCAGGCTAAAAGAAAGCTGGGGGGGGGGGGGGGTGAAGGGCGGTGAGCGGAAAAAAATTGTAAAAGGGGGCGGTGAGCCGAAAAAGGTTGAGAACCTATGATCTAAACCATCCGACAGTGCTATAAAAATTTGCATGTTGACTGAAAATTATTTTCATAGACTGATGAAAGCTAGTGGTGGCAAATTACCACAACAATGATGTTAATTCCAGATTTGTTATGGTGGATACACAAAACACAGGGTGTTGTTCTGTAACAATGTCCCAAGAGGTGCTGTTCTGTAACAATGTCCTAAGAGGTGTTGTTATGTAAAAATGTCCTGAAAGTGTGTATCTCTGTAACAATGTCCTACAACATGTTTTTCTGTAACCATTTCCTAAAACATGTTTTTTTTCTTTAACAAGTTCTAAAACTTTTTTTTTTAAATGATGCCCTAAAAATAGTTTTTCTGTAAGAATGTCCTGAAACGGTGATGTTCTTAAACGATGTCCTAAAAGGAGGTTGTTACATACAAATGTACTTAAACGATAAAGCTCATCTACTATGTGATAAAAAATGGTATGCTGTAAAAATGCTCATAACAAATGGTGTTCTGTACTACATCTATTCATTCACAAAGGACACCTGTCGACTTTCTACGAGACCCCGTCCCTTGCTTTTACTATATCCCTGGCTGTGGCCACGCGCATCTAATTGTATCTTCGTAACTATAACGTAACAGCTTTTACTCCATTGCTGCAGTTCGTAAACGGTGTATATTGACTAGTGTGGACTTAGTTGCTGTTGTTCTCCCATCAAGCGCCTCCCCAGTTGGCGGATATTGGAACGCCCCCCCCCCCCCCCCAGATATGCAGGGTACCGGGGAAATAAAATACCCGGGGCGGACAAAAAATGAACAGTCACAGTGCACATGACCATGCCTGTGTCCTGTGATAAACTGTAAGAACTGCCTTCCTTGCATGGACAGTCTGGATCTGGCAAAACTCGCGGAAGACGCCCAACGGGAATAAAGGCAGGGGCAGCAACACACCGTGGAATGTCAGGACACAGCGAGGCACAACAGATCACTGTAGGCCATCCACAGCATCCCAAGATGTCTCTAACCGTCTGGACATTGTCTTGCCTTTGGAATACGATAGACGGGACGAGATGGTGTGGCTGACGACCTGCGCAACTCTCCATCACTTTAATCAAAATAAAGCGCACGTTACGTCTCCAAATGCAATCAAAAGTCTTTCTGCTATTGCCCTTTTTACCCCATTTCATCAATATTCTGTTTACTTTGATGGCTATTAATGCTCCTTGTTTGAAACGTCGGTTCTTCCTACAGAAAATGCATTTATTTCTTCTTCGCCATTATCAACTCCTAGTGGAGCATACGCCTTTAACAATTGCTTTCCATGTCTTCCTGTCTCTGACTATCTTCTCCAACTCTTTCCAGCTTTTCCCGATCAGCTGCACGTTCTTTTCTACTTCTCTCAGCCAGGTGATCTTGGGTCTACCTCTTCGTCTTGCACCCTGTGGATTCCATGCAAGAGCTTGTCTAGTCAAATTACAGCAGGACAGATTCGGAAGTACATTTACACCAGTATCTTTAAAGATCAAACGCTGAAGAAAAAAAAAGTAAGTTTTCGTTTGGAAGTCTATTTATATTCATCACTATATTCTAAGTCTTTACCTATGCAAGGATGGAATAGAAATGTGATATGTTAGACTAGGGGTTGGCAACCTTTTGCCAATGGTGTGCCGTACTAGGATTTCTATAACATTCAGCATGCCAACAGCCTGAAAGCTTACCTGCTCATCTATATATATATTTATAAGACAATCTTGTTACCACCCTAGCAAGACCAATGCAAAAGCAATAGAGCGTCGTCGTAGAGAAAACCGTTACAGCGTTTTGTATTGAATAAAAATAAACGTGTGTGTGATATTTCTCTTATTTTTTTATTTTTTTGCATTAAAGTCTATAGTGAAAATAATAGAACATTTATTTATTATATAAATTTCAAATAAAAGGTTAGTGTGTATTAATTTGAAAATAGTTGACAATATTTATTCTAAAACCAGTTATTAGCTTATATATTTTGATTACAGGCTTACTGAGATTTCCTTTAATATTTCTTTTTTTTTTTTCTAATTACATCAATTGTTTATTGAACTTATACAAACACAGATACATTTTGATGATGAAGGAAGTTAAACAAATATTTAAGTATATTCTTTTTTTTTTCCTTTAGGAGGCGCGTCGGAGTTTTAGCTCCTTGCTCCTCCTGTGGACCTTCTCGGCTTGTAAAGTTATGGTTCTGAAGGTCGGCAAACGTCACTGATCCTTGGATCAGTTAGTTCCGCCCTCTGCACAATCACTATCGCGTCAATTTACGAACTAATGCAGTTAAAGGGGAAGACATACTTATTAATCAAACAAACTGGGTAGTTAATGTGATGTTTAAAAATGTAATTCAAAGTTATATATTGTAAGCTATTTTTTTAAAGAAAAAATTGGAAAAATATTATAGCATTTTAAAGCAAACGGGCTTATTATCGACCTTTAAATTAAATTTCCCAAATTAATTTTGATTTTAGTGATGACAAACAAGTCATGTTTTGTAATATTTATAACTAATATTACTTTTTAGTTATATGTTTTTTTATACAAATCCAGCATTCTGGTATTCATTTCAATGTGTAATTAGAGGTATTTTACGTTAAACAGTGGTAAGTAAACATTTCTTGCCTAAATAGTTTGTCCATTTAAGAAGCTTATTTTCTACTAAACAAAATTAAATAATTACAACAAGTGCATAATATATTGCCAGTATTACAGTATAGTAAAGTAAAGTATTCGTCGGACCAAATTGATGCATTTGGCCGGTGAAGCAGCGTTTACCCGTGTATGTGGCCACGGTATACTAGGGGTTTGTGTGGCCAGCAGAAAGCTCAGCTTAACTACCCCAATTAAAGGTACCCATCAGAGCTGAGTAGACTCACGGACACCTCCAGACCCGAGCACAAATCCTTAGTCTCCACCAGAACCTTTGGTTAGCCAGCCTAACGCTCTGCTCATCGACCACCGTGCTTCGTAATGCTAAATTTAATATATATAAATATATATATATATATATATATATATATATATATATATATAGAGAGAGAGAGAGAGAGAGAGAGAGAGAGAGAGAGAATTTTAATTTCTTAGAGTATAAAATCGTTAACTTTTTTCGTGTAGGGCCTATTTATTGTAACATTAATGTATACTCCTTCAGGCTGTTTAAAATTGTTATAACTTTCCATAAAATGTTTCCGAAATTTTAATTTTGATTTTCGAGAATTATAATAACTCGTATTTTTTTTTTACAAACTTTGAAATGTTTTATTAATTTAATGTTTACGGTGCTATTATTAGATAAAATGTTGGTTTTTCAATAATTTAAGACAAAATTGTGAAGCAGTTCAGAATTAGCCTTCTAGTACCTCCTTTTACCTGTATCTGCTTTTAAAAAATGAAAAAAAGGTTAGAAATGTTTAAGTATTTTAACATGTTGGTTTGTCACTATGTTAATGAGAGATAGTCGTGGAAGTAATGTAATATACTAAGCCGCAAGAAAAATTGTGAATGATTTCTTAAATGTTCGTTCTCACTATGTTAATGCTGTGCAGGTCTAATGAAAGTGATGTACCTGTATGTCTATGTTAGTAAATTAAGTTTTTGTTTTTTTTCTTAGTTTTTTTTTTCCCCAAAAAAATTGTATTATAAACTAAATTATCCCCCCTGAATTTTTATTTAGTATACCTTTAATTAATAATTTTTTTTATGACCTTCATTTTTATTACTAATATTTGTATTACTATTACTGTTCAATTTATTATTCACAAATGCTATAATTTTCTTATGTTTTTGACTATGCCTTAATTGTACCTATGTACTATGTGGTAAATAAATATTGTTCATTGTTCATTTTGGTTTTTACAATGCACTATTTCTCCCCACCTTGCATTTTTTAGCACACTTAGGATACTGGCTATGGTTAGCACACTTAGGATACTGGCTATGGTTAGCACACTTAGGATACTGGCTATGGTTAGCACACTTAGGATACTGGCTATGGTTAGCACACTTAGGATACTGGCTATGGTTAACACACTTAGGATACTGGCTATGGTTAGCACACTTAGGATACTGGCTATGGTTAGCACCACTTAGGATACTGGCTATGGTTAACACACTTAGGATAGTGTCTATGGTTAGCACATTTGGGATACTGGCAATGGTTAGCACAAATTAGGATACTGGCTATGGTTAGCACCTCTTAGGATACTGGTTGCAATTTTTTTTTAAACTTTAGGCTGCTGGTTATATTAAGCATGGTTAAGATACTGATTAACAATGTGTCTATGTTGGATCCGTGTTACAGTTTCTTATCGCCTTGTTGTTATGTTTTGTTGTATAGAGGTGTCGATCATTACCATAAACAATAGAGAGATGTGTGTGTGTGTGTGTTTGAGAAAGTTCTCATCGAGGTACATCTGTATAGAATTGTGAAATCCGCAGATCAATCGCAGTGCCCCCATCCCACCCCATCCCCACCTTCCCCTATTCTATCCCAACCCTTCCCCCCCCCCCCCGCGTGTCCTTTTTTTCTTCAAATTATAGGAACTCCTGCTGCTTAGCAAATCAGGGAATTTGGCACTAAGCCCCGCCTCCTTGGAGAAATCCTACATACATAAAACCTGGTCTAGATGGCGAATAGTCTCTCCACTGGTCAAGGTCTTGGCAGTTCCAACCTGTCAATACAAATGTTTTCACCCCAAACTTAGAAAACTCTGATGAAATTCATTTTTCATTCATGTTAATGTCAACGAAATAACTAATTTTTTAAAATATTTTAACATTGTGTTATATTTATTAAATCTAGCGTTTTTGTGTGTGTTACATTCATAAAAACTGGAAAAAACAACTCTACTCCCAGAAACGGTAAGAATTATTTTTTTTATATCTTTAAACCAAGTTTTAATAGACAAAGTAAAGCCGGCTGTGCATTGTGCTGGCTACATAATTATCTCTTTCTTGCTTACTTCAGTCCCACTTTCAATTCCTGATTATTTCTTTTTTTGGGAATGTTTCTACCAGCATTTCTCCGTAAATACACCGCGGGATTGATTCTTCCCTGAAAATCTCTCAAATTTCAAATCCTGCTAGAAATTCTTTGTTGTCCTCGTACCACGAAATATTGCAAAGCCTTTCATAATTACTTTTTTTTGTTAAGCTCTGAAAATAGAGCAAGCGGTCCATCTTATTATAATATAATATAATATATAGTCTTCGGTTTATCTTCTGTCTACTGTATTTTTTTTATTTCAACATTGCAAGTCGCTAAATAACCAATATTACATAGCCATTATAGCATTAATGTTTGTTATATACTATTAACAAGAAGTAGGTAAGTTCGCTACGTTTTAATTTTAATACATGATACAGAAGCTTACACGAACAGCTGACCGTTTAACAATACTAATACACGTTCAAGGGCAACCAGAAGAGCAAGAAAAAAACCATAACTAAATATCGAAACAATCTCACTACAGCAATCGTAACTAAATACCGAAACATTCTCACTACAGCAATCATAACTAAATGCCGAAACATTGTCACTACAACAATCATACAATTTTCTCTATCAGGCCAAGATCAGTGGGAAAACCATGTTCTTCAACTGTGGAGTTTTTCAAAAGGCGAGGACCGCGCGAGACAACAAGAGTGAGGGCAGTGCCAGCGTATCGCCGTCATCCTCACCCAAGCGTTCGTTGATCCCGAACAAAGAGTCTTCGATGACCTGCCCCGAGGTCTTGGTGGACAAGAAAAGTCACCTGTGCACCAACAACTGGTCACACCTGGAAGGTGTATATTCTAAAGGTGAGAAGATTGGTTAAACTGTACGTCCTAATTTCTAATCTGGTCTTCCAAATTTCTAAACTGATGTCCCAAATTTCTGATGTGGTCTTCCAAATTTCTAAACTGATGTCAAAAATTTCTGATGTGGTCTTCCAAATTTCTGAACTGATGTCCTAAATTTCTGATGTGGTCTTCCAAATTTCTGAACTGGTCTTCCGAATTTCTAAACTGGTCTTCCAAATTTCTGATCTGATGAAACAACATTGTTTATCATAATGAAGAAATTTCTCGGCCACGCATTCACCTGCTACTGTTTCCTCTCCTATAAAGGTGTCTTACTTTTTCTCCAGACTTCGACGGCGCCAACGGACCAGAGAAGATGTATCATTTTCTCCAATGTCTGAGCGAAATGTTGACGTCATACATCATATCTGAAAGTGACAGATCCTCCAAGGTTTTGGATTTTCATCACCCACATCAAGTAAGGCACAAATAAAGTGTATATTATTGTCTTTATATTATAATAAGCGCTAACAGCCGAGGTATATTTGTAGGCCATTAGTAGGCCTACATTGCAGCTAAGGAATTCTCAGCTTCAAACACTGTCTTAGAAAGAGAGAGAGAGAGAAATATTTTTTCGTGGCATTATATGATTTGGTCGAATTTGTCCCGTTATTTTGATTATAAGGAGGGGGGGCATGGTGGTCCAGTGGCAGCGCGTTCAGCTGGCGAACCGATTCCTGGTGAAGGTCAGGATTTGTTCCTTGGTCTGCAGTTTGTCAGTTTTCGTACATTTATATTTTTATATTTGTATCTATGTAAAAGACATGATATTAATATTTCAATCAGCTGAAAGAAATACGTGTTTCAGTTTTTAATTTACCTTTTAGAATTTTTTTTTCTATTTCATTCGGCGGAAAGAAATAGGTGTTTTATTACCTGATTTAGCTAATAGAAATACGTGCTTTTTAATTTGTTTATTTGTCTGTGAGAAATACGTGTATCCGCATTTGATTTAGCTACTATAAATACGTGATTTTATAAAATATTTTCTTTAGCTGAAAGAAATGATGTCACATTGTTTGGACGTTCATCCAGAGGCGCGGGATTTAGAACAAGTCTTAAGCGACGTCAGAGAAACCTTGAAATATTGTGTGAAAACAGGTAGGAACACAAACTTACACGGAGTTAGGTTCGCCGTGTACGTAAATAGGCAGAAAAAGTGCGTATTGCCTAGTCCTAGTTTAATACAAGTCCTCAATACTACAATGACATTTTTTTTGTTATTGAAGGTCATACTTTTGTAATCGTTGTTCTTTCAACTATTCTATTTTACACAACTTATTTCTTGAAAAAAAAATTAAATTGCAGTAAACAATTGTTTGGTTAAATAAAATGTATATTAAAGATAGCAAAGTCGACAGTGAGCTCGTCTCACAAGCTCGACATTCTGGGTTCGACCCACGGTGCAGACAATAATAAAAAAAATAATCCACCGCCGACTTGGAGAGGAGATGGGCGCCACCAAGTCTACCAAGCCCACAGAAAGGTTTAATGGATACGCAGTGCCCATTAACTCTCCCCAACGACCGTAATGGTTAAGGGAATAAGAAATCTATATTAATCCAGTAATCTATTATATTGAACTCGTTAACATTTCTGTGAATAATATTTACATTGAGGGGCAATACACAAATGCCTACAGACGTGACGTTTTTCCAATTCAGCACATAGGCCTACCATCTTATTTAGGTCGCGGGTCTATCCATACCAAGTCATTACTTATATATATGACAGGTTATAAAGACTGAAATACTGATGAGGCAGGGGGGGACTTTAAAAAAAATACATTTGAATAAATTGTGCGAAAAGATATGTAAATATCATAAAGGAACTGGGCTATCGTTTTCGCGCCAAAGACCTTTTCGGTCTCCTACGAAAGCTCGTCTCAGCTCCATGGAAGCGCCACTATACACATTGATAACAGTGTTGTCGCTATTATTATATTATAGAGTTTGTTGTTGAAAAAAACCTCACAGAAAAATAATAAGAATAATAATATAACTATAACTTTTTTTTATTATAAAAGGTCAATAACGTTTTGATTATAACAGGTCACCCACACTTTCTCAACCAATTGTCTACCGGGATTGATGTGGTGGGCGTGGCAGGGGCGTGGACAGCCTCAACAGCCAATACAAACTTGTACGTAACACAAGTCTAATATTGTTGTTGTTGTTATCTGTGCTTTTTTATTTTCTAGACACGCTATCTCTGGTAATAGTCAAGCTTTAGACATTTTTAAAAGGCCTAAGCTTACTTTTAAATAAAATATGGATTAGGCCTGCTTTTGTATTGAGACTTCGTTAAAATTAAAAAAATACTCTTATTGATTTCCATGAATCAGATTTACCTACGAAGCTGCCCCTGTGTTTACTCTGATGGAAGAAGTTATTCTAACACGTATGAGAAATTTCATTGGCTGGAAAGACGGCGAAGCCATATTCGCTCCGGGTTAGTTACATCTTTACTTGGGTTTAAATAATTCCAAACCTACAAATAACAGCACAAAAGTCATACTTTAAAAAACGTACAACATAGACTAAAGTTTTCCTCAAAAAGCAGCTTCGCGACCAGGTATAGGAGGCCGTGATATCAAATTTGCCGGCTTGCGAAACGAAGGGTAAAAAAATCTCAAATTTGATGGGGAGGAAGAAATGTTGCGCAACATATCCCGTCTCGCCAAGTCCTGTGCCCTGGTTAACCTATCCAATACGCTGGAATTTGTGCTACCAGATTGGATTTCAGTGCAAGTATACGAGCAATGCTGTATCGCTAATGATCCAGTGGAAATTTCGTAGGAGGGTTTGGAGGGGGGGGGGGGGGGTAGTAGTGCATTAGCCTGCTGGAAACCTACCGTTTGCGGCGACATGCCTCGGACATGGTTTTTGTGTGCTTCCACTTGACCCACTCCTTCTATGTTACGCCCTTGACTTACGAGCGGGAAGGCTTACCCATTGTTTTTTTTAATGAGACGTTTTAAATCTATATAGAAGACTAACAACCCATGTTTGAATTTGTAGGTGGCGCTATCTCTAACCTCTATGGAGTCTTGACTGCCAGACATTACGCCATGCCAGAGGTCAAGATCAATGGAATAGCTCAATGCACTAAGGCCGTGATGTTTACATCTGAACATGTAGGTGTTTCTATTGTTTACATCTGAACATGTATGTGCTTCTATTGTTTACATCTGAACATGTATGTGTTTCTATTGTTTACATCTGAACATGTATGTGCTTCTATTGTTTACATCTGAACATGTATGTGTTTCTATTGTTTACATCTGAACATGTATGTGCTTCTATTGTTTACATCTGAACATGTATGTGCTTCTATTGTTTACATCTGAACATGTATGTGCTTCTATTGTTTACATCAGAACATGTATGTGCTTCTATTATTTACATCTGAACATGTATGTGCTTCTATTGTTTACATCTGAACATGTATGTGTTTCTATTGTTTACATTTGAACATGTAGGTGCTTCTATTGTTTACACCTGAACATGTATGTGATTCTATTGTTTACATCTGAATATGTAAGTGCTTCTATTGTTTACATCTGAACATGTATGTGATTCTATTGTTTACATCTGAACATGTATGTGCTTCTATTGTTTACATCTGAACATGTATGTGTTTCTATTGTTTACATCTGAACATGTATGTGTTTCTATTGTTTACATATGAACATGTAGGTGCTTCTATTGTTTACATCTGAACATGTATGTGATTCTATTGTTTACATCTGAACATGTAGGTGCTTCTATTGTTTACATCTGAACATGTATGTGATTCTATTGTTTACATCTGAACATGTAGGTGTTTCTATTGTTTACATCTGAACATGTAGGTGCTTCTATTGTTTACATCTGAACATGTAGGTGCTTCTATTGTTTACATCTGAACATGTATGTGTTTCTATTGTTTACATCTGAACATGTAGGTGTTTCTATTGTTTACATCTGTACATGTACATGTAAGTGTTTTTATTTCACGTTTATTGTAGTCGCCCACACACCTAAGCAATTTGATCGTATCGGGGGATATCAAGCCGGACTAGCTCTCCTTTGAACAAATCAAATGTTAGAGCGGGAAATGTTGGATAAGTTAATCATCTCTTAAGATATGGAGATAGCAGACGCTGCTAATCATGCGATGCTAAAAAACAAGTTCTACATTTAATTTGATAATTTGTTTATTTTTTCAAGCATAGTCGACAAAATTCTGTTGGTGTACGATTCTGTATGGGACCCATCAACAAAAAAAAATAACTTAAAAAATGGAGGGCAGAAGGGCAAAGAGTAAAGTAGTAATAGACCTATGAGTTTAAATTCTAATTTAGAAATACAACACAACAGTAATTTAACACACTGCACAGATAGACGTAGGGATGACTACTATTCTATATTTTCGCCTTAACAACTTAATATAATTGAAAACGCCAAACAAATTGCAAGACAAGATTTAAACCTGTGACGAAGCGCATCGATCATAAGATTATGTCCCTTGCCTATGGATGCGTGGGAGGCACAGCACCTGCCTATCTCAAAGGGTCATACCGAGGCCGTTAAGGATGAAACGCTTTTCAACAAATGCTCTCTTGGAAAGTCCATGTTTGGATGGTCACAGGAAAAGGACTCTTGGTGTGCGCTCGTTTGAGTCTGTGGCGCATTCACTGTGGAACGACTTTCCTGAGACACTGAAAAATTCTGTGACAAAAAAAAGGCATTCAAAAAGAATTTAAAGACATTTCTTTTCAACTAAGTTGATCAAATAACATCTCCATCGGCAAAAAATTAGTTTTAAAACTATTTTAGAATGTTATTGTCGTTTTGTGCCTCCATCGGCAAAAACCTTGTTTAAAACAATTTTAGAGTGTTATTGTCGTTTCGTTTTTAAGAGCGCACTGAGCATGCTTGCATTAGCATGGAGTAAGGCGCTATAAAAATGACCAATTAATTAATTAATTAATTAAAACCTCGTAGGACTATAACCGTAGGCTGCAACATTCTTCTATATAGAAAGAACGTCTGTAACATATAAGAAATAGTATGTTGTTGCTTTTATTAATTGTTTGCCAAAAAAAAAACAATATGGAAAAGGATTCAAATGCTTCAAAGAGTGAAAGGAGATTTCTGTTGACTTTTAATCCTTGCTTATACCTATAATATATATCACGCTAACATTTCGCTCTTTATGGAAGTGGACACTTTATCGACTTTATTTTTATTAATTTTGCATGTAGTAGTTTAGTATACACATCATAATCCAATACAAGAATTCTATAAGAAAAGTCACAACCTGCGTCACAAAAACCGTTAGAGTTTGGTACTTCCGTTTAAAAATATTTTTTTCTTTCATATATTAGGAATGTCGATACTGATTTTATTTATATTTATTTCTTCTTTGTCGGTAAAGAGTCATTTCTCGATCAAAAGGGCCGCAGCGATACTTGGTATAGGGACGAATAATGTGATATTTGTGAAGTGCCAAGACAAGTAAGTGGATTTCCTACATTGTAAACATAAGCCATATTCAGTGCCCTCACATAGGAGGGGGCAGGGGGGGGGGTCATATGTTCGTGGGCGGCACTTCCAAGGGGGCGGCAAATGCAGTCTAAATATATCAAACTTAGCACTAAACAAGCATTTACAGTATGGAAGGGAGCGGCACTGAAACTTTTGCCCTGGGGCGCCACATAAGCTTGTAAAGGCACTGGCCATATTACCTTGCCTGTGTGTGATGTGCAAGGTGTGTGTGTGTGTTAATTTAATAAATGTCAATGACTCCAGTGTTAATATGAGAAGTGTCGATGACTCCAATGTTTACTTTAAGTGGAAAGATGGACGTGGATGACCTGAGGGAGAAAATGCTCCAGTCGCTAAGAGAGGAGAGAAAGATCATCATGGTCAACGCCACCTGTGGCACAACGGTGCTCGGCGCCTTTGACCCAGTCGGTGAGATTGCTGACCTGTGTGCTGACCACAATGTCTGGCTACACGTAGATGTGAGTTACAGCAATCTTTAACAAGTTTTCATTGGCTAAATTTAGACAACTTTGCCCCGCCCACAACCCATGATCTAATTCAGCATAGTATACACTTTGTCATGACTTTCGCTATAAGGTCTTTTATAATAATACAAGCTGAATTCCCCGGCGTTATCAGGTGGAAATAAAACAGGCCTGTAAAAGATACAGATAAAATGTATAAACTACAATAAACAGAAAGCTATATAACTATACAAGCTACATTGCCCGGCGTTGCCCGGGAGAAAAAAAAAAGGACTGTATAAGGTGCAGATAAAAAATGTATAAACTACACTTAAAAAAAGATATAAATCTTACAGACTCTATTTAAATTATTATTGTTTTAATGAAGACTCTTAGGAAAGTAATTTAAAATAAATATTGTAATCGGGTAAAAAAATAGGCAAGTATGTTTATTTAACAAAAATCTAAATTTCCCGTAGATTTACAATGTCTTTTGTTTTGAAAAGTTTGAAAAAAAATTATCGAAAAAAAGGTATAGTCTAACCATGGT
Organism: Anisus vortex; assembly: GCA_949126835.1. Lineage (NCBI taxonomy): Eukaryota > Metazoa > Mollusca > Gastropoda > Planorbidae > Anisus > Anisus vortex. Next base: position 9,648,239 of record OX421500.1, read on the forward strand.
CTAACTGTAGAATCGAACCCGGGTCGCCCGCATAGCAGTCCGCTACGTTTACCACTGAGCTAGCGAAGACACATGTCAGATGTGAACAATTATTAGACAGTATATAGACCTAGGCCTAAATAGGTCAGTGACAAAAACTCACGTGATGTCAAATTGACCAATGGGGATCCGTATACGGACAAACAATATTTTATATATATATAGATATTCAATCATTTAAAATAAATTATTACTTACTGCAGACATTTAAGAAAGAAATTTTAAATAAATATTATAATTGGGTTAAAAATAACGCAAGTCTTTTTTTTTTATTTAACAAAAGCTAAATTGCCAGGTGGGGCCCCTGGATTTGCAATCTTTTTTTTAAATAAAAACTAATATTAATTGAAATTTTAAACAAATTGAAAAAAGGTAAAGACTAACTGGAGAATCGAACCTGTGGTCAACCGCATGGCAGTCCGATAGGTTATCCACTCAAATAGCGTGTACACGTGTGCTTGACAAATTGCAAAGGTACAATATGAGGCAATAAGGTCACGTGTCTTTAAAATAAACTATTTGATTGGAGAAACACACACAAATAGTTATATAGTATATATATATATATATAATAGATTATAGATGTATAGGCCTACATTAATTGTTTCTTTATCGCTCTCTCTCTCTTTCTCTCTCTCTCCCTCTCTCTCTCTCTCTCTCTCACACACACACACACACACTTTCTGTCGTTCTCTTTTACTTTCTCTGTCCTCTTTTCCCTCTAATTTTTTTGTTCAATATTTTAGTTTATTCTTCTTTAAGTTGCTCTTCTCGTTTATCTCTCTTTTACGTTCCAATTTGCCCTATATTTATAACTAGTCATCTTGAAATGCTTAACTCCTATCGTAGGTCCTACGGTAGGTCTATATGACTATATTATGCTAGATACACTCGTTCTATACGAACATAGTCTGCATGACTATATTATGCTAGATACACTCGTTCTATACGAACATAGTCTGCATGACTATATTATGCTAGATACACTCGTTCTATACGAACATAGTCTGTATGACTATATTATGCTAGATACACTCGTTCTATACGAACATAGTCTGTATGACTATATTATGCTAGATACACTCGTTCTATACGAACATAGTCTATATGACTATATTATGCTAGATACACTCGTTCTATACGAACATAGTCTGCATGACTATATTATGCTAGATACACTCGTTCTATACGAACATAGTCTATATGACTATATTATGCTAGATACACTCGTTCTATACGAACATAGTCTATATGACTATATTATGCTAGATACACTCGTTCTATACGAACATAGTCTGTATGACTATATTATGCTAGATACACTCGTTCTATACGAACATAGTCTATATGACTATATTATGCTAGATACACTCGTTCAATACGAACATAGTCTGTATGACTATATTATGCTAGATGCACTCGTTCTATACGAACATAGTCTATATGACTATATTATGCTAGATACACTTGTTCTATACGAACATAGTCTGTATGACTATATTATGCTAGATACACTCGTTCTATACGAACATAGTCTGTATGACTATATTATGCTAGATGCACTCGTTCTATACGAACATAGTCTGTATGACTATATTATGCTAGATACACTCGTTCTATACGAACATAGTCTATATGACTATATTATGCTAGATACACTTGTTCTATACGAACATAGTCTGTATGACTATATTATGCTAGATACACTTGTTCTATACGAACATAGTCTGTATGACTATATTATGCTAGATGCACTCGTTCTATACGAACATAGTCTGTATGACTATATTATGCTAGATGCACTCGTTCTATACGAACATAGTCTGTATGACTATATTATGCTAGATGCACTCGTTCTATACGAACATAGTCTGTATGACTATATTATGCTAGATGCACTCGTTCTATACGAACATAGTCTGTATGACTATATTATGCTAGATACACTCGTTCTATACGAACATAGTCTATATGACTATATTATGCTAGATACACTTGTTCTATACGAACATAGTCTGTATGACTATATTATGCTAGATGCACTCGTTCTATACGAACATAGTCTATATGACTATATTATGCTAGATACACTTGTTCTATACGAACATAGTCTGTATGACTATATTATGCTAGATGCACTCGTTCTATACGAACATAGTCTGTATGACTATATTATGCTAGATGCACTCGTTCTATACGAACATAGTCTGTATGACTATATTATGCTAGATACACTTGTTCTATACGAACATAGTCTGTATGACTATATTATGCTAGATGCACTCGTTCTATACGAACATAGTCTGTATGACTATATTATGCTAGATACACTCGTTCTATACGAACATAGTCTATATGACTATATTATGCTAGATACACTCGTTCAATACGAACATAGTCTGTATGACTATATTATGCTAGATACACTCGTTCTATACGAACATAGTCTGTATGACTATATTATGCTAGATACACTCGTTCTATACGAACATAGTCTGTATGACTATATTATGCTAGATACACTCGTTCAATACGAACATAGTCTGTATGACTATATTATGCTAGATACACTCGTTCTATACGAACATAGTCTGTATGACTATATTATGCTAGATACACTCGTTCTATACGACCATAGTCTATATGACTATATTATGCTAGATGCACTCGTTCTATACGAACATAGTCTATATGACTATATTATGCTAGATACACTTGTTCTATACGAACATAGTCTGTATGACTATATTATGCTAGATACACTCGTTCTATACGAACATAGTCTGTATGACTATATTATGCTAGATACACTCGTTCTATACGAACATAGTCTATATGACTATATTATGCTAGATACACTCGTTCTATACGAATATTCTATACATAATATTATTGCGCCCAACTCTTGTTCATTTTTTTAGTCAAGTGTTGAATTTTCATTAGAGTTTTAATTATGATAAATCTTATTATACAATTGTTTTTAAAATCACTAGTGTGAGCAAAACGTTTCATGCAAGATTGCAAATTGTAAACTTACAACATAATTATTGTAATTGTTTTAGAATTTAGGTGGTAAAAAAAGAGAGAGAGATAGAAGCAAAGAAAATGGACTAGATATAATTTTTAAATAGCTGTAAATATTTTTTTAGTTTAGAGAATTGTATCCGTGTTCTTAGCCATTTGTTGCTCAATGTTAAATGCTCGCTGGGTTTACATTATGTTTTTTTGGCAGCGCTATACAAATATAATTATAACTATTATTATATATTTTGTATAGGCCTAGTTTATATGTAGGCCTACACAGTTGTACACGGCAACTGTCACTAAATTTTAACTTGTTGTTTTCTCACATACTTGAACATGCTACGTTCATTGAGCACTCGGGCTTATTTTTGTTCAATTCATGTAAGAGTATATTTTGTATCTATAGGCTATATATAAAGTAGACTGTGTGTGTGTTCAACCAATCATATTAGTTTATTTAAAGACACGTGACCCTATTAACTCATATTATACTTTTGTGACATGCAACTTCGCTAGCTAAGTGGTTTACGTATTGTACTGCCAGACGGGCGACCTGGGTTCGTTCTCCAGTTAGTCTAATACCTTTTTTTCATATTTTCATTTCAATTAATATTACTTTAAAAAAGAAAGCTTATCCAGGCCTGTTTTTTTTTTCACCCGGGCAATTTAGCTTGTTGTATATATTATATTTCATTGCTTTTTATTTTCATGTTTCAGGCAGCATGGGGTGGAGGGGCTTTGCTAAGTAGAGATCACAGGTATCTCTTGGAAGGTATAGACAGGTAAATACCACAAGACATAAGACGTATGTACAGGTGTTTCTAGGTGTGTGTGTGTGTTCTGATGCTTACTTGGACATCACATTACAAGTGGATATTTTTAATGAGACTCTATAAAAATAGACTTTGAGATGAATTTATTCATTTGATGTATGTATATATAGTGTACACTGATTTTTTTTTAATATAGCTCGTAAATATAACTATACAGATAGCCAGAGAGGTAAACAGAAAGATAATCAGATAAATAGATGGATAGATAGATAGATAGGCTGATAGAGTTATATATTGATTGATATATTAAGAGATTGATTGAAAGCTAGATTGATTGATCGATTGATTGATACATAGATAATTAAAATAAAAGCAAGGTCGATAGATAACTAAAGTGATGAATATTTATGTACAACAGAGCTGATTCTGTCACGTGGAATCCTCACAAAATGATGGGAGTTCCTCTTCAATGTTCTGCATTTATCACAAAACATAAAGTAAGTTTGCATGTATTCTACATCCTCTAGATCAGGAGTCGGTAACCTTTTGATAATACTGTGCCAAAGTAGGATTTTTAATTTATTCGGCGTGCCAAAAAGCATAAAAATCAACCTGCTCTTTTGTTAAGAAAGAGACTTGAATTGTATTCTTTGGAGTCTTTTTATTTAATTGTCTGCCTATTCTTTTTTTTTTTAAATCGTCGGTTTCGGAAAAAAAAAGAAAATTATGTACAAGGTTGGGGATAGGGAGGGTGAATCCGCATCTCAGATTTAACCAAATGTTTAGTGTGGAAATGTCTTGAAAGTGCCTTGTATCAAGTCAAACTGCAGTGGAGTTAATTTAAATGTTACGCTTCATTATTATATAAAGACTTACATTGTAAATTTAAACACATACATAGATTGCCTATGACTGTGTTATGTGGTTTGTGCTCCGTAGGGCTTACTTTGACTGTGTTATGTGGTTTGTGCTCCGTAGGCCTTACTTTGACCGTGTTATGTGGTTTGTGCTCCGTAGGGCTTACTTTGACTGTGTTATGTGGTTTGTGCTCCGTAGGGCTTACTTTGACTGTGTTATGTGGTTTGTGCTCCGTAGGGCTTACTGAAATGTTGCAACGGAATGGGGGCGAGCTACTTGTTCCAGAAAGACAAACATTACGACATCAGCTACGATACTGGAGATATGAGCATACAGTGTGGCCGACACAATGATATATTCAAACTTTGGCTTATGTGGAGGGCAAAGGTATGTACACATGTTTGTCTGTGTATCTATCTGTCTGTCTATCTGTTTGCCTATTCCTCTGTCTATGTCTCACTGTCAAAGACAAGTGTCTATCAACTTCATTGATTCCTTATGTTTATCTGAACATTGCAAACAGGTTGTTATTTGGTTGTATTTCTAAATTAGAGTTAATTGCCTTTATATATTATAACAACTTTACTCTTTAGGCCTACCCATCTGTCCTCCAGTGTTTCTAGGTTTAGCGAATATTTTTATATTATAATAAGTATCTTCGGCTTCAATGACAAACTCTCGGTGATTTAATATTGGACTATTGCTGTTTGGGTCAATAGCTAACATTTCTGAGGGCGTGTATATGTGTGTGTGTGTGTGTGTGCCAGTGTGTGTGTGCCAGTGTGTGTGTGCCAGTGTGTGTGTGTGTGCCAGTGTGTGTGTGCCAGTGTGTGTGTGCCAGTGTGTGTGTGTGTGCCAGTGTGTGTGTGCCAGTGTGTGTGTGTGTGCCAGTGTGTGTGTGCCAGTGTGTGTGTGTGCCAGTGTGTGTGTGACAGTATGTGTATCTTTAGTAAACATAATTTAAATCGATTCCAGCAAGGAATTAATAAAACTTTTTTTCAAAGCCTCGGACTTCGAACTAAACATGGATTGAATAGTGAAGGGTATAGAAATGGGAAATAAGAAGTTAGTACCCGATTTTAATATTGTAGAAATACGAGCTAGATTTAAATTGAAGTCAAACAAAGAATCGTATGTCTATCTATCTTCTAGCCATCTAGGCATTATTGTACCCACTCATTAGAACATTCATCCTATTATCTAGCTAGCTAGCTATTGACTCATCAATCTATCAGTTAATTCATAGTTAAATTTCTATCTATCTATTTATCCATGTATCGAATCGATCAATCCATTCATACATTCATCCCGTCAATCCATCAATCAATATATTATCTCTCAAACCATTCAACTGTTTGTCGTGTTGTCTTCTCTAACTAATTGTCTCTCTCTCTATATATATATATAAATATTTCAATCAATCACTATTTGAGTCAATCGTACTGTAAAAGTTTTGTTTTAAGATCTACTCTCTTTGGAAATGAATAATACACTTTAAAAAAAAACTTTTATTATAATATATACATTCTTCATGTTTATATATTAGCGTAGTTTTGAACACTGTTTTGCAACCTCTTCTATTTCCAGGGCGACCTTGGCTTTGAAGAACAGATCAATAAAAATTTTCTTTTAGCAGCGTAAGTTTGTAGTTTTTTAGTTGTTTGTATATTTTAATAAATGTAATGAACATTTTCTATATTTTTTTTACGTTTTCATGGGATGCTCTTTGTCTTTCTAAATCAAATGTTTTGAGATCTTATGGTGTGTGGTTAATAAAACAGTATTTTTCAGTTGATGTGGTCACGATATATTACTTGATTCGTAAAAGGGTGGATGGAGTGGGGGATTGTGTGGCCAGATACGATACCCAGCAGCTATTTTACTTTCCACAACTTATGCAAGAGCTGAGAGGGCTCAGGGACACCCTCCGAGTAATTTGCTTTTCTCCTTGAAATTAAGATTTGATCACGAGATCTTCAGAAAGACAAACTGAGCGTGAGCTGACGATTGAACACCTGTATCCCGTTGTGCTGATCTAGAACAAATTCGAAAATGTGAACATAACAATAGCCTGTTGTTCCCTCCCCTTTAAAAAAAAACAACAACAACAAAAAACTTTCAATAGGAAATAAACGCAAAGAACGTTTGTAGAATCGTTACCCCATCCGTCTTGCCATTTTTATTTCAACTCAACCCTAAACTATCTTAAATGAAACAGTTTTGAATTGAATTGAATTGTTGAATTTCCGGCCCATCAACATCGAAGGTTGTATAGGGCCTTTTTGATAACATTGTTGTCATGTATCTCTTGTATCCATTTTATTGTTCATATACCTTTAAATTCTGTTGAACAGTTGTATTCTTAAATATAGTTTATTATATGCTTTGGTTTAATTTTGCTGAAAAGTTCATGAAGAGTTCTACAGTAATAGAATTTACGTCGAATTTCATTAAATGTATTACACTTCAACAAAATGTGAGACACTGTTAAGTTTTGTTGTTTTGTGTGTTTCTGATGTTAAACTTTAAAAATAAATTTAAAAAAGGAATATTTTTTCTGTTAAGTCATTCCTTAACCCTTTTGCACATCGCAGCCATTGTGAAGGGTGGGAAATGTCTATAAAAGCAAAATTGTTCAGTCTTATGCTTATACATTACAAACGCTCCTTCTATAAAGAATATTATTGCGTCCAACGCTTCGCCGTGGTCTGAGTCTAGTCTTGCATTTTTTATACGTTTTTTAAAATCATGCCAAGCTACTGGTTTCCCTTTTGTTCGGGCAACCCATTCCATGCCCAGATGCTGATTGGGAAGAAAGAGTACTTATAAGCGTTTGTTCTCGCGTAAGGGATAAGGAAAGTGTTTTTGTCGTTATGTTAATCTGAGGATTGTAACAGGTTGTTTTGTTGTATTTATAAGTTAGTTTTGTATTATTACAACTTTTTATATTTCCTGTAGATATCTCCGTGATCAAGTAAAGAAACGAGACGGCTTTCATTTGGTCGTGGAACAAGTAAACATAACTTTCAACTGTTGCTCTAATTATTTTGTTTTTGTAAAGTAAACAAATCCTTAAGCTATTAAAACTGATAGTTGTTTGTGTGTACGTGTGACTTTATTTACTTACGAGTTTTTATATAAGCATTTCAACAAACGTAATTTCGTAATCTGTTTTTTAAAGATAGAGGCGCCCAACGTCTGCTTCTGGTACCTGCCGCCATCTTGGAGAACTTGTTCAATAAAACTCGTTCCAGAGGGACAGTTGGCAAAGGTATAAATTGGTGATAAACTTTTCAACACATCAATTGACAGAAACAGACAGACAGATAAGTCTAGATGTATGGACTGATTAGATATATTAGAAAGATTAGATTGATTAGATATATTAGACAGATTAGATAGATTAGATGGATTAGAAAGATTACAAATATTAGAAATATTAGAAAGATTAGATAGATTTGATAGATGTGATAGATTAGATATATTAGATATATTAGATAGATTAGATAGTTTAGATAGATTAGATAGATTAGATAGATTAGATAGATTAGATAGATTGAACAAATAATATAGATTAGATGGATTAGACAGATTAGAAAGATTAGATAGTTTTGACAGATAGATTGATTGATTGATAGGTAGAAATATGGATAGATAGGCAGACATATTATTGATTGATATATTGAACGATGATAGAAAAATATATAGGTAGCCTCTTATGTAATTCAACAAACATTAAAACAACGTCAGTTGCTAATTAGTCAAATTTATCAAATCCTATTGACCTAGAACTGGGTTTTTCTGTTTCAGATCGCACCGCTGATCAAATCAAAAATGATGGAAGTTGGCAGCCTTATGGTCCAGTACCAGCCTCTCGGTGACCTTCCCAACCTCTTCCGGGTGGCCATTTCCAACCCAGTCCTGACAACCAAGGACATTGATTTCCTGTTGGAGGAGATCGACCATCTAGGGAAAGAAATTGAGGCCCCTGAAAACTGGAACCTTGAAGCAAAATAAACTTTTAGTACTTTAATTATAGGTTTTGTATATAGGAATAGTCGAGACTCAAGTTAGGTAGAATTTACATATTTATGGATCATGATATAATTTTAGTTGTCATTTCTGAATGTATAAAGTCAGATTACAAGGTGTAAATTATACTGAACGGGCAATCTCGTTTTAAAATTGCTTTTGAAATCCGATTTTTTTATAAACAAAATTCAAACGTGTAAGTTATAATACACGTACTCCGCTGTCTGTTAGATATATTTAGACAGTCCTAAGTTTGAATATGTAGAAAAAGAAAATTTTATACGGCGAAACAGTGGCTGGGATTGCTCGTCATTCAAAGCATAACGTATTATAACTTTGAGCTTTCGCAGCGGCGAAGTACCGCTATGTCTTCTGTAGAGATCAATTGAACCGTTCCAATCCACTGCCACTTTCGCCTGGTGATCTGCTGTTCGAGGGGATCCTGATTTGTTTGAAGCCACAAGTCGGTGTTCTTTACTTTTTCTGTCCACCGAATCTTTAGTATGTTGCGGAGACAGCCATTGACAAAGGTTTGAAGCTTATTGTTCAGAGTGTTGGTGACTCTCCAGGTACCTGAGCCGTAGAGAAGCACTGACTTTACGTTGGTGTTGAAGATTCGTTTCGGACAGACAGGGCTGTTGATTGACGAACAATGCCTAAATTGGCTAATCGCATACTGAATCAGTGAACCCATTGAGCAATGTTAATCCAAGTTAGTCAAGTTAAGTACCCTTCGGACCAAATTAATCATAGTCGATCCAAAGGAGTGTCTCAGCGGACACACCACGTCGTAACGACGTGGAAAAAACGTGGTTTCCCCTTTTTTTCCCCAGTCGATACGACGTGGTGTGCCCGCTGGACGTGAAAGGTGTGATGTCACTGCCTCCGGTTGTTGTTTTTACTCCCTTTCTATTAACTCGCACTGTCTGCTTGTCCTGTTGCTTGATAGCAAAACTTTGCATCATAACATTCGGAACAGTCACGAATTCCTTCGACCAATTTGCGAATCGAATAATATATTTCACGTATAACATGGCTGCCTCAATCGGAAGAGATGGAATAAATAAACTTTTCGGATATGTTCGTTTTTACGAAATAAATAGATTGAAAACGACACAATGTAGCCGAAACAAAGCGAGTTTTCTTTTTATGGTTTTTGCGGACCAAAGCTAGAAAAAAAATGATGCGCAAAATTTTTGTGTGGAAATTCATAAGGTATGATATCACTTATATTTATTTAAATCTGTCAAAATATAAATTAAATATAAACTTAGTTTACAAAGAAAGGGAGTATAATAAAAACTTTGTTTTTATGGGATATTCTCCTATTTCAAAGTCAAAATGGTAGAGCAAAAATAATAATGGCGCATCTGGCAGGAAGTGACGTCAAACTTTCATGTCCTATAGAGCGATTGCAATAGGCGTAGCTTAGGTTTTTTAGTGACGTATTTGTGTAAATAGCGGCCATCTTGGTGATAATGGCATAATGGGGAATAACATTGTTCCTTACCATGTGTATTTTAAACCCAAAATATAAGGAATTAGTTTCCATAAATCTTGATATTTAACTGTGATACTAGTCCTTAGTAGTCCATCAACAAAAAAAACAAGATTTTAGGCTTTTATAGTTTTTCAATAGCTTTTTTGAAACATTGTAAGTACATGTTGCTTTATGCTTTACTTTTAGATAGTAAGTTAATAGGCTAACTTTATACAATCGGCATCTTCAATTAAATATTCGGCACTTACGGAACCTTTTCCATTGATTTTTAATGGTTTAAATTTTAGCTTTGAATGTTAATTTACATTGCTTGACAGTGTTTTATATATGTTTTACGTTATATTGTTGAAATGATCACATTTAAAAATAAAACCTTCTTACGGCAATAGTAATACGGCTGCAATTTACCACCACTAGACAAAGTAAACAAACAGCACGCGCTTTTTTTGTCACGTGATTGCAATCGCTCTATTATAAACAGTCTCATTGTTTTTGTTAATAAAAAAAAAAGAAGAGAGAGTACAATGCTCGGTGTTCTATTATTAATCTAGTAGGCTACACTTGACTTATAGGATAAATATAATAATGTTTCTTCATGGACTCAACTAATTATTGATATAAACGAGTACTTAAATTGGTAGCCTATTTGTAAAATTGTTTTGCTTTAAATTTTATAAACAAGGGACTAATAAGCTTAGGCTACTTAGTGAGTGGTTACTTCCCCAGCCCTAGAACAATGACACATTGATATAAAATAAACAACCTTAAATGGCTTTCTCAAAAACTTTTGAAACAAAATTTAAAATAGGCCTACATATGCATACTGTTCGCTCGTTTAATTAAGAAAATGTAAAATAAAATATAATTATGAATTATCTCCTGTTCATATAAAGCAGCTATTTGTATTTAAAGCTGTAAGAAAGAAAAAGTCTAAGATTTTTGTCTTAAAAAATTGTTTTGTGCAGTATCACAAGAGTATGAAGTACAGTTTTAATGACTATGTACAAATATGTAGGCCTACCTGACATATAGATTCTAATTGTAAAATGTATATAATGTTGCTGTTAATTTTTTGATGCATTATTTGTACAAAATGGCCTAGAAGGTACCAATTTTTTTATGCATTATTTATCCAATATTGCTTAGAAGATACCATTCTTTTTTTTTCCTTTTTATATTTATATTGACATGTTACTGAATGTTTTAATGTTGTATGTGTTCACAATAAACAATAAATAATTAAGTATATTGTGTGGCCAACACAATGCAACCATTAATATGAGTAAACTCAAGTAGACTCCAGCTTGAAACAAAAGATTATCTTTAAGTCAGTGCAAGGAAAGTCGAGATCATAAAAGATCATATTGTTTATAAAAGCAACTATAAACTAGCAGTGGCTATGATACACACTTAGCTGTGATGAAGTTCACAATGAAGTTTTTCCTATATAAATACTGGCTCACCGTCAATCAAATTTCTTTAAGTCCTCAGTTAGACATAGGGGCCTCGACAATACTTATCCACTCCTTTCGGTCTTGAGATAGTCTCTTCATCTGTTGCCACTGCAACAATACAGTTCCTTTGTTTCCAGCGTTCTTCTCCAGGTGGAATTTGTCCGGCCACTCTTCCTGGTTCCCTGTGGATTCCACTCTATGGCTCACCTTGATATAATGAATACGTTTTTTTGGGCCTGCTTTGTTTTTGGCCTGACTTTTTTGTTTGTTATCAAAATCAATATTGGTCCCACATTAAAGTCTAGCTGGCATCCATTTCTCATTCTGCTTAATTAGTTTTTTTAAGAAGTTGCATTCATTAAATGAGTTTATTTTTTTTTACTGCAGCTAGCATAAAGTAAATATACCCTATAAAAGAAATAGTTTGTTAATGTGATAAGTTATGGCGCTTGGTGGTCGAGCGGCAGTGCGTTCTGGTGGCGTACCGTAGGTCCTAGGTTCGAATCCTGGTGAAGGCTAGAATTTCTTTCTCAGTTGTGAAGGGTGTCCCTGAGTCTACCCAGCTCTGATGGGTACCCGACATTAGTTGGGGCAAAGTAAAGGTAAAGGTGGCTGGGCAATGTGCTGGCCACACAATCCCTTAGTAGGAATGCCAGGGCCACAAAAACTTTGGATGTCTGTTGAAATATATTTTAGAAACTAATATAACATTTTCTTTTATGTAAAGACAACTTTTTTTATATAGAAGTTGCACTGATACAATTTAGACTATGTTTAGTTGTTTAAACTAGTTTTTTTTCTTAAAGGAAAAAAATAGTTATATATATATAGGCCTATATATATATATATGTAAAGCTAACGAATTATTATAATGGAGATGTAACAATTTTTTCTTCTGAAAATGTATGCCATTATAGTGAACTGATATCTGTAGAACTTTAGCTTATCTACATGATATAATGATTTGTGACTGTAACTTCAAATGGATCTTTATCTTATAGATTACTTTCTTCTTTAGATACTTCTTTCTTTCTCTGCTAAAGAAAATAGACTTCTTCAGTTCAAATGTCTTTTGTTATCTTTTCCAATTTATATTGTACGTAATAAAAAAATAACTAGTTGTGGAAATCGTCCATTATTTAATACACTAATCAATATGCAGGGTTAGAGGTCAACCGTGGACATGATTAAGTGACATATTTATATACTGATAGGGCATCGGGTCCGGTCAAGCAGCAATGCTTTGGACTTGTGTACCAAAAGGTCCTTGGTTCAAATTCCAGGGGCTGGAGAGTGTCCTTGAATCTACGCAGCTCTGATGGGTACCTGACATTCTGAGCGTAGTGCTGGCCACATAATCCCTTAGTATGTCATGACCACAAAAACTGGTCCTATGATTCATTTTAGTCTAATGTGATTTTTTTTAAGTAGTTATATTACTTAGACTTATTAAGTATCAGATAAATAAAAACTGAAATGTTCCCCTTTTAAACCATGATAGTTTACAGGGCTAGTGATGCAACTTTCAGGAATTTGTGTGGCCACTACACACAAAAGGGATTGCATGGCCAGTAACGTATAAAGTCTATAGCATCCTTTACCTTTACTTCCCCCCTAAACTAATGTCTGGTACATATCGGCACTACTGTACCCATGGGCCTCAAAGACTGGCGTAGTGTGTAAACCGCCGATACATTCACATTAAGAATACACCGGCGGGCGAACGCGTGGGGGACAGCCCCCGCAGCGGGTCCGAGGTTCATTGCACTGCCGAGAGGCCACCGAATCTCGGTGGGGAGATAGCAATGGACGCTGCAACCCCGTCTCGAAGACCACCCGGTGCCTGGATGCCTGTGCCTATAGTATAGGATTTGTGCTACCGGGTGACAATGCAGGAATACGAGCGAGCCACCACGATAATGATCCTTAGGGGAACCGCATTGAACGGTCGCTGGCCTGTGGAATTCTTTCCTGTTACACGGCACGACACGCCAAGTGGCTGGAGCTCTGACAGAGTTATGTTCAAACCTAAGCGCTACGCCCTGGACACAAGAGCTTCGGCTCGTCCGGCATTCTTTGGAGACTTCTTAATTTGGTACACATCGGAGCTGAGTACATCCACACATTCTAGAAGCAACAAAAAAAAAAAAAGTTTCCAACATGATTTTATTCCTTGTAGTGATTTGAATGCAGAATTAAATGGTGAAAACCATCCATTTAAAAATTGGAGAAACATAGCTAGATGTGTTTTACTGTAGCCCAAGTCTGAAACCTGATTTTGATAAATTTCAAACTTACTATTTTTACTTTTTCACACGAAGCAATACAGGGTGTTACTTTTAAAATATTTAAAATTTAATTTCTAAAAATTTTTACAATAAAAACTCACAACAGAAATAATTAATCAGTAAGTAAGTAAGTAAAGTACCCGTCGGACCGAATTGATCCATAGGTCCGATGAAGCAGCGTTCACCAGTTTCTGTGGCCACGGCCCAGAAATTATAAAAATCCGCAAATCCATATTTTACACCCCTAGGACATTTTTTTCAGCTTAAGCTCAACATAGCTTGAGGCACAAAGCGACTCATTTCGTGGTGGAAATTATAATTTAATGTTGAAGTTTTTAAATTTCATAGAATGTTGAGTGAATCTTTCATAAAGCAATTTTGCAGTAACTATAAATATTAGTCAAAGATTTCAAGAAAAACAATACGGATTTCAAGGGGCATAATTTAGAAACCCCTTCAATTTACAGCAAAATTTTATTGCTAAAAAATATTTCAAAAAATGTAATAAAAAATTAACATACAAACTCATGAAATGTAATTTGTATAAATATTTTTGTTTATTGATCTAAAAGTAAAAAAAAAAAAATCTCATCTGATTTTTTTTCTAACATTAGGCAGCTGATGAGCATGGAAAAAGCACAAGTCTAGTCAAGCTTATAGTCTGTCCCAAAATCTAGTCGGCCATATATACCAATTTGGTACACGGCCAATTTCATGAGATTCTGTAGATCCAATGAGATCAGAAAAAATAAAAGAAACATTTCTTGTGCTACATAAATTAATATATATATTTAATTATTTTTTGTTTGTGTGTAAATAATTATAAATCAATCTCTTGCGACAGCATCACAATAAATGCTTTTGTTCTCACTCACCACAAAAACCTGGCAGATTTTCTTTTTATTTATTTTTTGTAAAATCATCCAAATTTTTGATGGAACGGTATATGTATATATTTATTCTTTATCTTCATACTTGAAGAGAGAGAAAGAGGTACATTTGAATAGAAAAATACAGTTCTCTGCACTATTTCTTGAATGATAAAAGATATTTCTATCTGGGCTTTGCATCATTAACCCTCCCTGACTCCAGGGAGATGCAATTTGGCCAAAGAATGCACATGTCCAAGACTGACATGGTTGCTGTGGTTCGATTGTTTAAAGCTATACATTTTATGGGGCAGTGGCATCTATTTTCTGTACTTAAAACCAACCCATGATAGGGTTAATTTTTAATCTTTTGAAAAGGCTTTCTCTGGCACAGACTTATTTTTCTAAATTTGAAACCAAATAAATTGGAGTTTGAAAGGGTTAATATTTTATCTTTCAAGAAAAAAAAAACTACCTTTAAGAAAAAGCAAAGTGACAACTAAGGCTAAAAAAGATATTTTAGTTAATGCTGATATTAAAATTTTAAAATTTGACATCTCATAATATTGACTCATAAACTGTTATGCTAAACTTGTTTAAACCTCAATAACTACAGCTACAAACGCTAGATCTAAACGTCATTAAGCAAGGCCATTTCAAATTCATAAAATTTTACAGTAAAGTAAAGTATCCTGTCCAACCAAACTGATCCATAGGGCTAGTGAAGCAGTGTTCACCAGTTTCTGTGGCCAAGGCATACTAAAGGATTGTGCGACCAACACAATGACCGGACGCCTTTACTTTACCCCAACTAAGGTCAGGTACCCATCAGAGCTGGGTAGACTCAGGGACACCCTCTAGACCCGGGATACAAATCCTAACCTTCACCAGGATTCAAACTGAGGACCTTCGGAATGCGCTGCCGCTAGGCCACCATGCCCCATATACAATTTCACAAAGTCTCATAAATCTGCGGATACTTTTGTAATAAATAATAAAAGCATCGCAGTAGCAGAAGGCTCATGAAATATGCTCAAAATAAAGCTTTCTTTAAAAAATGAAAACAATAATGTTTCTATTCTATAAGCACACACACAACAGCTACAAAGGGAGGGAATCAAATCATATTAGTTCATGGAAATGTACAAATACACAGAATATCAAATGGTAGTCACTAGATAAAAACATGAATTGTTCGTTACAATATGTTTTTATCATATAGGATGAGACTCGTTACATAAAAATCACACCATTGCTAATAATAAATAAAAACTAAAAGAACAAAAAACAAATGTATAGGTAGGTGATTATAAAATTGAAATCACGAACTATATAAAACATCGTAGTATTTTTTTTATACAACTCTTTGCTCTGGGCACCGCTTTACTATGCATAAATAAATAGATCCTTATACTTATAAACTTAACATGTTCATTATATATAGACAAGTACAAAAATATATATATTATGCATGGCACACTGGCCGATCCCTTTCAACTAACATTTCTCACAGATACACAATAGACTTTTGTTTTGTTTCCTTAGATAGAGACTTTAACAAACAAAATTTCTATTTCAAATGACCCAAATGAGTTTGAAGGAATTTTTTAAAGTAGATCATTTTAATAACTGATGAAAGTAACTTTCATTATATGGCCTATCCAGGACCAGTTGCTTATATTTCACTCTCTAGCAGGCAGTGACTTATAAGTTTACCGACTGGATTGAAGATTATTACGTCCACTAGGACCAAAACTCCTGCAGGTTGGCAGGGACCGGTTGGCCGCAGGGATAGAACTAGAACCCGCGATGTGTTGGTTGACAGTCCGGTGAATGAACGCAAGACCAGCCGGCCTCACTGTATTCAATAGAGGATATGTAAAGAAAATAATTTGTCTTCCTTTACAAATCAACCAATCACTGATGGAACGGTAATTGTTGTCAGAGACGTGGCTCCCCCTAGACTGGGGGCATTGACAGCAAAAAAACAGCCGCTGAGTCTGTGCTGAGCGTAGCAAAAAAATTATGCTGGGGGCAAGAAAGGGTTAAGATATAGTATTTAGAATATACAATGATCTCAGACTACAGAGATGGGCAAGACTATCACAATGAAAGAATACACAATTAATATACATGGAGATATATATATATATATAAATATATCAATAATAATATAAACTTGTTTATATATAAGTTACTTACAGTACAACAACAGCCATTAAAATAAAACATTAAAAACTCGTAAATTGATCATATGTAAGGTTTACAAGGGGTAGTGATCTGCCCGTGAACAGATTTTTACTACAGAGTTGCATACACACCAACAATACTTAAAATGTAATGTTTACAATGGGGGAGTGATCAGCCCTTGATCAGATTGTTACTACATAGTTGCATACACACCAACATTACTTAAAATGTAAGTTGTTTTTTTTAAATCACAAACAGATGTACACGTTGTTAAAAACAGGCAACAGAAAATAACACCAGCAGGAACAAACAATAAAAACACCACCACTAAATTAATACTAAAAAACCAACATGAAAGATTACCTACACCTTGTCACTTACACTTTTTGGTACGATAAAAAGAATAGTTTAATCATGTCAACCAATCCAGACAAGAAAAGAAGAAAATAAAAAAGGCTGAACAAACATTCAATGCAAAGCCTGCAGCAAGGTTAGACTTTGTTCTAGCAATCAGTCTCAGGTGTTCAATGTAAAATAATATTGTTACACTTTCAACTATACTGGCACTTTATAACCTTAAAAAAACAAACATTGCCTCAATTGTGCCTCTAGTTCAAAAAATGTTCTTTTTTTGGTGTGTAACTAACGGTTGTAAGTAAAAAAGCATTTTCTTTGACCTGAAAATAAAATGTTCGTCATGTAAAAATCAGTCTTTCCCAGGTCACACTCTTCTTTTTCAATGCCAGACAAACGCTTGAAATTTCCCGATTCCCCTCAAAGAAAGAAAGACAGAAGAAATAAAAAGAAAAAAATTAAAAGATTGACTTTAAAAAAGTTTGTCAAAAAGTTTTGCTTCATTCTTATTTGGCATCAGTCAGTGAAAACTAAAAAAAGCTTGTTACTTTACGCCATTTGTTAGACGTAGTTTCATTTTGGTGTCAGGTACGATAAACTAATAAAAAAATAAGGGGGATGAGGTGGGGGGATGAATAATAATAGAGATGTGATGTTGAGCATTTACAAAATAAGACGGCAGCAGCAGCCTTTACATCTGCCGTCGCCACCCAAGACTTTGAGACAAGTCGTCCTATTTCAAATGACGCGCACAAAAGAGACACATTTTAACACATCCAGTATTATTTTAACACAGCCACAACATTTTAACACAGCCACAACATTTTAACGCAGCCACAACATTTTAACACAGCCACATTTTAATGCAGCCACAATATTTTAATGCAGCCACAACATTTTAACACAGCCACAACATTTTAACGCAGCCACAACATTTTAACACAGCCACAACATTTTAACACACACAGAGCCACAACATTTGACACACATCCACATTTTAACACAGAGCCACAACATTTTAACACAGAGCCTGAACATTTGACACACATCCACATTTTAACACAGCCACAACATTTTAACAGAGCTACAACATTTTAACACAGTCACAACATTTTACATAAATGATACAGTGAGATGTATAAAGCTTTGTAAAATACAAAAACCAGTTTGTAGGCATGTATGTATTTACATATGGTTCGTCCCACCATTCAATGAGATTTTTATTGAGCACATATGTCATATTCCCGTTCAGTTGAACTCCTCCATTTGAAGGGGGAGGGGCTAAACCTTTTCTGCCAGGTTGGCCCCTTTCTCCGCTATAAGATCTTTCTTCTTGTCCTCGTCTTCCTCCTCCTCCTCCTCTTCCTTGGCGGCCTCCTGAATCTCGTTCAGGCCGAAGCCGACGTCGTCCGCCTCCTTTTCATCCTCTCCGCCCGCCCACTTCTGGATTTCCCCTCGGCCAAAGATAATATACCTGGGTTAAAAAAAACAAGAACAAAATTCTGTGAGAATAACTGAAATATTAACAATGTGGATGTGCGAATAGCAGAATTATAAATCCTTATTGAAAATACCAGTAGGACACAATTCACCCTACATTTAACGCTAAGCTATATTTATGTCAGTGAGTTTTTAATCTCTCTTTTTATAGATCTATTGATTTTTCTTTTTGTCTAACCAAGATTTTGTACTCTGCTGTAGGTGTTTTTATTTATGAACTAAGGGAAGTAGAAGAGCTGGTTGTATTTTTATTTTGTGGAGAATGATTTAGTCAAGACTTTGTGTTTAATATGGAAATGGACTTTGTATTTTATGAGGAAAGAAGAATTCTATATTCTATTGTTTCATGTGACATTGCATCGTTAATGAATTTATTAAGCCTTGGAAGAAACTGGTGTATGAAAGATAAGCGCAACCAAGAAGAGTTAAATGGCTGACGTAAAAATTGATGGCCAAATACAAGAACATAATACTAGAACAATAATAATTTTACAATAAAATACATATTTTTTATACCTGCTTGCAGAAACAAAGGATAGTCAAACTGTACTCACCAGACGCAACCAAATATGTAGATCCCAGCTGCGACAAAGAAAGTTGCCTGCCATTCCCCTCTGGTTCCCTTTGTATATGAAATACAAATTTAAACAATTTAAATTTGATAAAGTTAATGCCTGAAAAAGAAATCTTTAAATAAGATGACCCCTTTATGTTTTATTTCTTTTATATTTCATCATGTTGTGGAATTAATTGAAATTGGTGAAGAGAAGCTCAAGATAAACATGAAAAAGTTTTGCCTCGGAAAAACATGCAAGCAAATGAAGTAAATAACTGTCTCTGTGTGTGAATATGTCAGTATAACTATATCACTTGGGACTCTGTTATATTTTCTTGAAAAAAAATATAAGTAAAATAGATTTATACAAAAAGATTATGCAATTATTTATTGCACTTGGTGGACAGTGAATTTCATATCCACCGTAAGTAAGTAAAGTAAATACATGGGGCTGGTAAAGCACTGTTTAACATTCACCAGTATCTGTGGCCATGGCATACTAGAGGATTGTGTGACAGCACTATGCTCAGCCGCCTTTACTTTGCCCCAACAAAAGTCAAGTACCCATCAGAGCTGGGTAGACCCGGGAATAAAACCTAGCCTTCACCAGGACTCGAACCCGGAACCTTCAGTACGCCAGCCGTACATGCTGCTAGTCTACCACTGTGCCTCATCATATCGACAGTACTACAGTTTAATTACAGACTGTATTACAAATGTTGTTTTTAAACATATCTTCCCTCAATAAAATTCAATAATTGTATTCCATTTGATCCTCATCATCCTGACACAGCAGCCACCTGGGCATTTGCCCTTGGGCCTGAGGCTAGATGAAGAATTAGCGTAGTTCTTGATCCATTTGACTGTCAAGTCTTGGGTATAAATTATGATTTAACAGTGAGTTTCGAAGTAACATTAAATTAATTGAACTCTCAGGCCTACCTGTTTCTATGTTTATTTTCCCATTCCTAAAATGCAGTACTCTCAACTTTAAGGAGCAAATACTTAGGCAAGTTAGACACTAGTTTTCTCTTCTTTTATTCATACTTGCCTCGAAGTATATTTGGGGAAAATAAAATATATTTTGAGCTGGGTGTTTTGCACTAGACACACAATCCCCCCATGTAAAATGTAGCTTTATACATTTTACTTTCTTCCCATATTGCCTCAATATAAAAAATGCAGCTACTCTACAATATAAAAGGGAGTTGGGGGTCTGCAAACCTACAATTTTATGTCAGTTTCATTTATATTCTATTTATATTACAAGGAATTTATAAATGCTCCGTAAGCGAAAAAAAAGTTGAACTAGGAAGTTTTTTTTAGTAATTCTACACTAACATAATCACCAATACAGGTTGTTAGTTACAACTTAAGGGAATAGTAGTCATCTTATGAGAACTTTTCAAAAACTGTGTCCAGTGGACACAACCCTAATTTTTGTAAAAACTTTTTTGTTTTAAAAAAAAAGTGCAACCTATACGTGAGTATATACCAGAGGTCGGCAACCTGCGGCTCGCGAGCCACATGCGGCTCTTTCGGTGTCAAGATGCGGCTCTCCATTTCCATACGCAAATATTAATAATTATACTTTTTTTTTCAAAATTAATAAAAATTTTACTGTAAAAAAATAATACTGCAACGGTATTAAAACTCAACAGTGAACAGTGAGAATAGGTGGAGTAGAGCGTGTACGGACAGCTGACAGCCGCTAATTACTACTACTACCCAGCTAGGTCCCAGCTAGCAAACCAGCGGATGGTAGTGTTCAGTCGGAGTCGTTTGCGTTCATATGCAACACAGTTGGCCGTCCGACTTGTCTCATTTGCCAAGAAAAATTTGCACACAATAAGAAGTGAAATTTGGAGAGACACTTCACTACAAAAACAAACCCGATTCGCTGCTAAATATTCCAACCAGTGACGCCAAGAAAAAAGCTGTTAAAGAGATTCAAAAACAACAGTTGAGTTCTATGCTAAGTAACTGGGCACAACCTTCAAATAATGTAAATCTTGCAAGCTTTGTAATATTACATTAATTGCAAAAAGAGGGAAACCATTCATAGATGGTGAGTACGTCAAATATTGTTTCATACGTGGAGCTGAAGAACTGTCTCGTGATTTCAAAACAGAAATCATGAAGAAAATCAAAGAATTGCCATTATATGCTAAAAAAGTACAAGATAGAACTGCTAAAATGTATTCAAATGTAACACATATGCAAATGGAAGACATTCAACTGGCTTCTGCTTTATCATTTGCTATGGATGCGTTTTGCGACATGAAAGACACGGCACAAGTTAACCCTTTTAATCAGGTATATGTCGTCCCAAGGTCCAAAAGAAAAACTGCTAGGATTGTTGCCGCTCTCCGGGCAAACTCGTGGAGAAGATATAGCAAATGCTGTGCTAAAATGCCTGAAAGACTATTAAATAGATATAAATAGAGTCGTTTCCATAGCAACTGATGGAGCCAGAAGTAGGCTTTGACAGGAATACATAAAGGGGTCACAACGATTCTTCAGAAAAATATAAACCACGAAATGTTAACGTTTCACTGCATAATTCATCAAGAGGCGCTTTGCGCAAAAGCACACTACCATCGCCAGTTTATGGAATTTCTTGAAGAAATAGAAATACAGTATACTGACCTACTTCTGCACAATATTATAAAATGCGATGGCTTTCCAGGGGTAACGTATTGAAACGTTTTGCTTCTTGCTTGAGTGAAATAAAGACATTATTCAATGAAAAAGGTATTATCCATCCCGATTTGAAAGAAGACAAATGGCTACAAAAATTGGATATCACAAAGAAACTAAATGAACTAAATGTAAAACTGAAAGGAAAGGGAAACCAAGCTTATACCTTGCTTGTAGAAGTGGTTTGCTTCGAAAGTAAATTACTTTTTGTCGGATGTGGGGAGCGGTAAGTTACTTCATTTCGAAAATCTGAAACAATATCGCGATGAAACCAATGCAATTATTGACAAGAATTACTTCAGCATGGCTATAAACAAAATGAAAGATGGATTCGCTGAGAGATTTGAGCAATTCAAAACAAATGCAAGTACTTTGGCGTTCATAGTAAATTCTTTCAACACAAATACATATGAGATCAATTCGCTTCAAATGCAATTGCTGGATTTGAAAACCAAACACTTGTGAAGTGGCAAAATCACATAAGAGCAAGTTAGAACAGTTGGAGGTCCAGAAAAGTATGCACCTCACGCTGCACAACTGGACAGCTCTAAAAGAAATGCCGCGAGTTGAGGCACTCATATGTGACGCACGGAATAGTCATCCAGAATGCTACAGTGAGGTGAAGAAGTTGGAGTGCTGACGATCTTCGGGTTAACATATTCGTGCGAGTAAGCATTCTCTTGCATGAATATAATAAAAAGTAAAGGAAGATGCCAACTAACAAATAAAAATCTAGAGTCGTGCTTGAAACTGGAAACAACAAGTTATGAGCCAGATTTAACCAAACTTTCAAAAGGCATGCAAGGCCAATGCTCCCATTGATGTAACTATTGTAACTATGTATTATTCAATACTTATATTATACTTTTATAGTTAAATTATATGATTACTAATTTTAGCAGAACTAGTTAAAATACTTTAATATGTTTTGTGCGAAACATTTGAATGTTTCTATATGAACAAATATTATTTCATATTTAAAGCTATTGATTTTAAATCAAAAATCAAATGTATATACCCAATCCTAGTCAAATACCATAATATTGAAAAAAGAAATGTTAGTGGCTCTTTAAAATCTGGTAAATTGTGTAAATTGTAACTTTTGGCTCTTCCGTCTGAAAAGGTTGCCGACCCCTGGTATATACGCTAAATATTTTTCTTGCACTCACATTCTTCGTCATTGCCGAGACAATGTAAGGGGAGATTACTCCTGGAACAGTTGCCAGGGTGTTGGAGATGCCAAAAAGCGTGCCGGCATATGGGGGTGCGATGTCGCCGTGGTTGATGAAGTAGCCAGAGAAATGGAAGCCGCACAGGCCGATGGCTATGGTGATCATAACCACGGAGCCCGCCTGCTGGTCACACTCCATGAAGCTGGTTGCAACCAGAAATGTAGCAGGGCCTACCATACCTGTGAAATAGGATTAGAAAAATTTATAAAATTTAATTTTCTTCAAAACAAATAGGTATAAAAACATAGACAAAAAAAAGACAAGCCGGCACATTTTTTTCACCCGATACATTTTTTTTACTATCAGCCTTAATTTGTTGTTGGTCCACTTTTTGCTGCAGCCCAAAGCAGCAGTTCCAGACAAGTGTGCATTGGTAGCCCTGGCTTTAAGCATGAGACAAGCTCAAAAATGAGAAGGAGGGGGGGGAGAGATATGACCATCAAGATATTATTTTAAATTAAATTAAATATTGTAACATCCACCTTATGGAAGTCGAGGCTTGTATTTGTAAGTCGTAGAATGACTTTCTGAACCCTAGTGAAAAAGCATGATTCTTGATTTTCCATCTTATAAGTTTACAGACGTTCCTTCTAGATAGAAGATTATTACGTCCACTAGGCCCAAAACTACTGCAGGGCAACAGGGATCCTTCGGTGGCAGGGATAGAACCCGCGACCTGTCCGTTGGTTTTTGGTTGACAGTCCGGTGAACTAACCGCTGGACCAGCCGGCTACATCTATCGGGGAAACCAATCAGATTTGGAGAATTGTTTTTTTTAATCTAAGCACCTATTACAACAACAAGATGCAGGCAGATTTTGGTATATTTTCTATTTATTTATTTTCATGGGGAACAAAGTTTGAGTTTTTTTTTCCGAAACCTGAATTATTTCAAAAGTGCTTTAAAGTACAAACTTTATATAAAATTAAAAAAGCTGAAATTGTTTAAAAGTGGCTGCATCTCGTTGTTGTAGATTCATTTCATTGCAAAATGTATCTAATTGTGTATTTGTAGGTGTTATGGTTTAAGAGGAGATAACACCTATAACATCCAATATGGTGGTAACCAATGCATAAAAAAAAATTTATTGCTCTGTATGATATTCCATACTTGTTATGTGGTTAAAGTTTAAGACGTTTTGGAAGGTAAAGAAAAATTTAAGTGCCTAAATTGTACCCCCAAGGCCTTAAGTTAGTTCGTGTTTAGAGTTTGCAGAATTAGGTTCTTGCCCAGCACCTGTATATATATATATATATTTGCCTGAGCCTATTTTTCCTGTATATACATATTTCTATTGAGTCAAGTTTAAAAAATTTGATTTTGTTAAACAATTGAAATTGTTTAATTTTCTACAACTGCTGAATTAAGACTGTTATAATAATATGATCTGCTATAATTCATGTCACGTGGAACCCCTAGCACTGAAATCATCAAGCAGAGAAAACAGAGTAGTTCATTACCATGCCAGATATAAATTGAACCCAATAATAATGAGTTGTAACACAATAATCACATATAATTTTATATTTATCAATATATAACTGAGTTGTAAATGTACCGATGGATGCCATTAGTTTCCTAGTGTTGCCGATGGAGAGAATATTTCTAGAGATGAGCAGGTCAGCAATCATTCCACTCAGAGTAATGAAGAACCAAAACAGCAGATAAGGCAGCATGGAATAGACACCATTCTGTTGAAGGGAAATACAATTGAAACCTTTCATACACATTGTCATCCATTGAAATATTGTGTTTCTGTAATGATCTTATCAATGGAGCAAGGTGGCCAGAGTGGCTCGTTCGGCTGGCGTACCGAAGGTCCTGGGTTTGAATCCTGATGAAGACTAGGATTCATTCCTGGCATTGGAGGGTGTCCCTGAGTCTACCCAGCTGTGATGGGTGGCTGACATTAGTTGGGGTAATGTAAAGGCCACTGGGCATTGTGTTGGCCACACATCCCCTAGTATGCAGTGGCCAAAGAAACTGGTGAACGCTGCTGCATAGGCCCTATGATCATTATTTTGGTCCGATGGGAACTTTACTAATTATCTTATCATTGTGGCACACAATTTACTGTAGCAAAAAAACTTTTAATTGCGCTGCACACTTTTTCAAATTCCTGGCATACCATGCAATTGCCGTACGAGAAAAATAGCTTGGAAAAAAGGTCCAGATCATTTATGAGACCTTTTTTTAACAATCAAGGCCGACAACGGAGTTCACTGATCAAAGTGGCAGTAATTATAAGTACCGTTAATTTTGTTTTACTCAAGTGCTTGGAAACCTTGAAAGCCAGGTACAGGTTAGAGTCCCCCTTCCCTCCATCTCAAAAACACTAGAAATTAAGGATCTGACAGGGGACAATGAAATCTCAGTTATTAGCTTGCAGTTGTCTGCATGAGGGGGGAAGCAAGACTGGAATTGAAAATTATTGAAAATAATTCAAAAGTTTAGGCTACTAGTGGGTTGATCCTTAGGGCAAGTGAAGACAAGTTTCTTTGGCCATGGGATGTGTGGCCAGCACAATGCCCAGCAGCCTTACTTATCCCCAACTCATGTCAGGTATCCATCAGAGCTAAGTAGACTCAGGAGCACCTCCAGGCACAGTAACACAGCCTTGCTTTCACCAGGATTTGAACCTGCGACCCTTGGTATGCCAGGTCAGTGCCCTGCCAATAAGCCAACATGACCCATACCATCATATTTAGTGTTGTTTGAAAGGAAACAGAAAATGAATACATATTTTTTTTACATTAGAGTTACTTCAACATTTACTCACAGCCTTGATGTCGAATTTCAAAACTTCCTTCATGTATGCCGGCAACTTTGTAAGCAGCATGTAAGCCCCGTAGTTGCCGCAGGCATGGGCAACCAATATCCCCCACACTGGCCGAGACGTAAAGATTGCCTTCCATGGGATACCCTTGCTCTGGAAAAGAATAGTCTCTCTTTAAACTACATACATTTTGGTCAAATTCAAAATTTAAAAAAAAATGACTTTAAAGAATTCATTAAAAATTCTTTGTAATTTTTTAAAATCTGATCTTGATAGCAACTGTTAATTTTATTCCTTTTTCGAGCAAGCTAATGAAAAAAAAAATAAATAAAATAAAACAAAACAAAAAAATCCATTTCAGGAATTAAACTGTGAATTATGATTTCAAGTCAACAGAATTCTATCACTTAACACTATTTACAGGGTTCTAATGCTTAAAATCATTTCAAACTTTGTTAAAGATGACCGAAAAAAAATTCCATAATTAACATATTATACTGGTAAAGTGTAAAATATAGTTAACTGGTCAAGTGTATTGATAGTTGAAATGAAATTATATTTGTGGATATTTTTTTGCATTTTAAAGAGAAGCCAAGCAGTTGTTTAATAAGTTCAGGAAGAAAAACAACAACAGGAAAAAGATATAAAAGACTTCTTAATGACAGTGTTCATTGATTTTTTATTAAATACATATTTTGCACACTGCAAATTCACAAACTTAAAGAAAAACAAAATCAGTTGTTTTGAAAAATGATTTTGTTGCCAGGGACTCTCAACGCCTTCCCAATACTGACCATATATATATATAACAGAGTAGTTTCATGTAGTGATTTAAATCTTTGTCAACAGAAAAACTGCACATTCAAATTTAACAAATCATAATATCCAAACGTAAAATCAATGATGCACCTGTTCCTTTTGCAAAAACTTACCTATGACGATAAACTACAAATAAATAAATGAATAATTTAAACATTTTTTTTTATAATGTACATGGCTCAAATGTATAATGTACATGGCTCAAATGTATAATGTACATGGCTCAAATATATAATGTACATGGCTCAAATGTATAATGCACATGGCTCAAATGTATAATGTACATGGCTCAAATGTATAATGTACATGGCTCAAATGTATAATGTACATGGCTCAAATGTATAATGCACATGGCTCAAATGTATAATGTACATGGCTCAAATGTATAATGTACATGGCTCAAATGTATAATGTACATGGCTCAAATGTATAATGTACATGGCTCAAATGTATAATGTACATGGCTCAAATGCTACTCACAAACTTTTTGCCTTTTTGCCTTTCACCAATGGAGTACTTGATGTATTTCTTCTCTATGTCACTGATGGTCTTGTCCTGGTCAGGTGTGTCATTAGCAAATATCATCCACAGGACACACCAGATAAAGCCTGCAATACCTGCAACAAATAGACCAAGTGTCTGTTAGCAAATATCATCCACAGGACACACCAAATAAAGCCTGCAATACCTGCAACAAAGAAACCAAGTGTTGTTGTTGTTTTTTCCAGTGTTCTGTGCTGTTTTTTTTTTTCAGACATAAACATCTAGTTAGATATTGTCACAGCTGTAAGCCTTACAGAGAAGCTGCACTACTTGCGGGTATAGTACTATTACTATGATCCTGTCCAGCTTAACCCTTTTGTTACCAGTTTAGTACATCCACCAGAGATTATTTTACCTATTGGTACCATGAGCCTCATTAGGTAATACAACATCCGTTCTGCATTTTTTAAAAATCCGTTATTGGTAAACTTTATTGACTTAGAAAAATAAAATAAAAAAGAACGTCATAATTTGCCCAAGCATGCAGTCAAATGTTCAATGTTCATTTCTGAGTTTAAATTAGGTACCCTTGTATGAGGGATATATAAGCTTGGGCTAGCAGTGTACTACTGATCTGTGAAGGATTGGTGTGGCTGATGCTGGAAGGGTTAAAAGAAAGCTATCATATAAACACTAAGAGTACACATGGTAATCTATCTGCAAGGCCATTAAATACTAATCTCTAAGTCTCATATTCAAGTCCCTCAGATCCCTGGTGAATGCTAGTTTGTTTGTGTTTTTCGGGGTTCTGGAAATGTCCATGAATGATGTTTCATTTCCTAACAACTCATATCAAGGCTTGTCATTTAGTAAGCACATATTGAAATCATATGATACTTCGCTGCATGATGAATATTTAATGACTAGGCTATGATCAACACATCTCAATTAAAATGTTTTGTCTAAGATACAAGGATTGTTTTTTTTTTCTGATACACTGCCATAAAACCAGATCATCGATTGGTTATCTATTTTTTACTTTTTTTTATGGCAAGTCAATTGTTGTTTTTATATACAGTCATAATTTTCTCTAGTGGCATTTAAATTTAATGCAAATTATTCCCAACTCACCTATGATATAAAATGCAAACTATTCCCAACTCACCTATGATATAAAATGCACTGGGCCAACCACCATCAAAGCCATAAGCACACAAGAATCCAGCTATCGGGAAAATTATTGCATTTCCAAACTGACCGCCTGTTGATGTGGAAAAGAAACATTAAAATATGTAAATCTTGCAAAATTACATCTTGGACATTTTTATATCAAAAATGGCTGTTAAGAAAGGAAGCACAGTAAAAACAACCACTTTGAACTAACCAGCATAAGAAAATCCAATCAGTCGACTTCTTTCATTGGGCGGGGCCCAGTTAGACCAAAATGCTTGAGCTG
Organism: Anisus vortex; assembly: GCA_949126835.1. NCBI lineage: Eukaryota > Metazoa > Mollusca > Gastropoda > Planorbidae > Anisus > Anisus vortex. The sequence goes on from OX421500.1 coordinate 9,677,143, forward strand.
CTGGATACATGACACCCTGCGGATGAAGTTTGTTTATTTATTTTTTATTTATTTTAAGTTTTAAGTCATACTAAGAAAGACTAGGATAGAATCCGACAAAATCATACAGAAACTAGACCATAGTACAAAAAGTAAAGTAGCCTTAACAAATTATTGAATTGAAGTGGCCATTGCATACAAGGAAATAGTGTGACCAGCACAATATCCAGCCACCTTTACTTTCCCTAAATGAGTGGGGTCAAGTAGATTCAAGGATACACCTTTTCCTTGACAGGAAAAAGATATCCCAGTGTCTGCCATAATATGAAGCTGGAAACATATTAATTCCAACTCAAGGCCACCGCAGCCTATGCTTTTAAGTTCACTATTGAACAACAGATGGTAGCACACATACATGAAGTTTCAGTTTCATTCAATAAAAAACTATACAGAGCTGTAAGAAACCAAAACATATAAAGGGGAGGGAAGGGGAAATCCCTATACAAGGGGGGGAAGTCATAGAATAATGTCTCTTTAAAAAAAGACGAGCCAAAGGGTCTTACCTCCATGGGTGTAACACCGAAAGGGGGTGGATCAAGTGGTGGGGCGGGGACACCAATAATATAATGTACGGTTTCCGCAGTCACATGCACTACACTCTTTCCCCACCTGCAGGATTTTCCTCTGATCTATAATGCTGTGGGATTGCTCTTATACCTGCACTGTGGCCCGGTAGATATAAACTATGCCCTTGGTCATCCAGGCACCCAGCTCAAAAAGACAGATGCTGTTGTGCACAAATTTCTTCCTCCCCAACGAGTTTCGGTGGCTCTTGCCTGTATAATGATGTCCCCCATGTGGCTTCATGGGGAGCATATCATTGATTTACAATTGTCACCAGCCCATGGGTACAGAAGTAGTCATAGAAGCCAACTGTATCTGTAGTGGCTTTTTTTAAAGTAATGAGAAATTCTCCCTTAGTTTAAGCTCTACAGAAAGTAGGACACAGCACAGGACTCTATACAGCTCAGACCTCACAGCACAGGACTATATACAGCTCAGAACTGAACAGCACAGGACTATACACAGCTCAGAACTACACAGCACAGAACTACACAGCACAGGACTATACACAGTTCAGAGCTACACAGTACAGGACTACACAGCACAGGACTATACACAGCTCAGAGCTACACAGAACCACACAGCTCAGAACTACACAGCACAGAACTACACAGCACAGGACTACACAGGACAGGACTACACAGCACAGGACTACACAGCACAGGACTACACAGGACAGGACTACACAGCACAGGACTACACAGCACAGATCTACACAGTTCAGGACTGTCACATGAACAGGTCACCTACCTCTCCAAGCCCAACCAGCACTCTCACAAAGAGAAACAAATAAGGGTTGATTCTGGCAGCAACCGGAGACAGAATGGTCAGAATAGAAACAGGGAACATGCATATTGCAATCACTCTCTTGGCACCGAACCTGTTCACAGATTATAGCAGACAAAAACAATTCTATTTGTATTCATTGAGGCCAACCCAAGAATTTTAAAATCTTTAAAATGTGTATTAAATGTTAAAAACTCATTATTTCAATATTTACCTTAGATAACATTTAACATGCTTTAGAAACTTACTGTCTTGGGTCGGTTAATGCTACATTTATTTGTTTTGTCTTTTTTTTTATCATCAATATAGCTCTGTCACCTGGCCTAGGGTAATATCCGTATTCTTAGTTGTATGTTAAACACACTCTGAGCAGTTACATTATGTTTGTTGGCAGCGCTATACAAATATTATTATTATTATTGTGACAGTAAAAGTGACTGTGTAACTTTGAGTGTGTAATTGACTGTGTTAAATATGTACTGACTGAAACTTAAGTGAAAGTAAAGTAAAGTACCCGTCGGTCCAAATTGATCCACAGGTCCAGTGAAGCACGGTTCACCAGTTTCTGTGGCCAAGGCATGCTAGGGGATTGTGTGGCCAGCACTATGCACAGCCGCCTTTACTTTGCCCCAACTAAAGTCAGGTACCCATCAGATCTGGGTAGACTAAGGGACACCCTTCTGACCCGGGAAAAAATCCTAGCCTGCACCAGGATTTGAACCTAGGAACTTTGGTATGCCATCCGAACGCGCTGTCGTACGGCCACCGTGCCCCTAACTGAAACTTAATGACACACAATAGACTGTATTATTGTCATGTTTTGAACCGAACTTAGTGAACTGACGGACCTGTATTGTTGTTTTATTGACTGGTTAGACTCAGTGAGTTGTTTTCATGGATTTCTTGTTTGAGTATAGTATATGAATATTTTGAGTCCCTGAATGACAGTAAGATAAAAGCTATAAAAGGATTGTATAATGATTTTAAAAGATAGTTGTTACACAGATCAGCTAGATTTTACGTTTACAGCACATTTATATTTTTTAATATTTTATAATTATATTATATACTATTTTTTTATTAAATTGAATTTATTATTATTACATATATTATATATCAGCATTATTTATAAATAAATATATTTTTAGTTATAGTTTTTTTTCTCTCGGTGAACTAGTGAAACACCATAGCAGTGTTTGTATCTACTAGATGAAACAGTCTGATATTTATATGCGCGAGTGCATACACACACTTTCAATTGTCATTAATTTAACATGAATGTTTGAAAAGCTAAAAACTCTGTTTACTTTTCACTCATCCTCCCACCAGGAACTTGAAAGATGAGATAACCCCAGAAAAAGGCACCAAGGATAAAGCCCTCAAGTTCTTTCGACCAATCAAATTCACCTTTCTGGAAGTTTTAGAAAAAATATAATTTCATTGAAAGAAACAAAAGAATGAAATGTTTTTTTTTTCAGCAGTGACTTTTCTATAAAAAAATGGGTTTGTAAACAATTTGTTTCGTTATATGAGTGATACATTTTTTAAGAGCCATTAACCAAATCAAGTCTACTCAGATTACTCTTTATGGAGAAAGGCTGCATACCACTGTATATATTAGTACGCCGGTTAACAAAATATTTATGGCTTTTATATGGTTGAGTTCAAAAATAAAGATTTGAGAAAGAAAAAAAAAGATGTCAGTTTCAAGTTCTGTTTAGAATAAATGCAACAAAAAACAAGAAAACCATATTTTTTATTTTACTTCCTTATTTGCAAGCTAAGTTTACCATCATGTAATTAAATAATTGATTGACTACTGCAAATGAAAAACCATATTTTTTATTTTACTTCCTTATTTGCAAGCTAAGTTTACCATCATGTAATTAAATAATTGATTGACTACTGCAAATGAAACGTAGGCTACAGAAAAATATCTGTGGCGCAAATCTCAAAAATATCTCCTTACTCCGTATGAATTGTTCTAAAAATAATCTTAGCGCATAATTTTTTTTTCTAGCTTTGCGCCGAAAAACTATAAAAAGTTGCACAGGCATTTTTAAAGTGAAACCAACATTTTTCTTATACTTTCCTTTTAAGAAATGAATATTGTCATAAGTGTAGTATTATTAAGTTGTTTTAACTGAAAATTTGATAGAATGTATTGTTAGTCGCCACAAGTCTGCTGTCCAAATTTCAGCTCGATTGGACCACGGGAAGTGGTCAAAAAATCTAAGCCAATTCTTGCACGATGATTGCAACCATTCATACAGACAGACAGAAATTACAACTTAAAATAAAGGGATTAAAAAACACTTTCTTTCCAAAAATAGCACAAAAAAACAGCAACTTTTTTAAAAACAAATGTGATGCTACCACACGAACTGGTACGGATGTCAGTAAAACTGATTTTACAATAAATGCTAAATAACAAGAAAAGAGGGTCCTAAGTATTTTTTTATACATCATTATAGATTCGTATTGTTGAATGCCTTAACTTGTAGCTGTGAAATTTTCAAACTAAAATTATTTTTTTTAATTACTTCAAAATGTGTTTTTATGCAGCTTTTGTAAAAAAAGCAAAATGTCCTCTAAAGATAAAATTGTTTTTAAAAATCAAATAAATATTAATAAAATAGTTCAAACTTTAACAGCTTGTGAATTGACTCATTATGAGTATGTTTGCTAAGTTTCAGGCAATTGGTTAATATTTATTAATCCTGGTAATATTAAATTATCTGTTGCAATGCTACATTGCTAAAAATCTGTACTGTTTTCTTTTATTCATTTTTCTCCAAAGTAACTTCCCTTACCTTTACTTCTGTCATTTTGAATACATTTTGAACTAATTGATAAATTTTAAAGATTTTTTCACCAACGTATAGATAAATAAATCTTATAAGGTTCTTATAAGTTTATCTTATGCCCAAAACTCCTGCAGGGCGCTGGAATCGGTTGGCGGCAGGGCTAGAACCTGGGCTGTCGTGGTTGACAGTCCAGTGAACTAACTTTTACTAAACACCTAAAACTAAATTTCTTAACTTGCCTACTTCAGTACCATTCCGTGGGATTGCATCACAAATAGCAACAAAACTACAATTTCTTTTTTTAATGTAAATCAAAGAAAAGAAAACAACAACAAAAACTGTATTGACTTAATTATGTTAGCTGTAAATAAGTGTATATTTAGATGTGGTTATCTACTTATCTCTAGTGTTTCTAGATTGAGTGGATTACCTCACTGTGTCAATACTAAAGAAATTTTTAAGAAACACAATTACTAAATCATGTTGATATGATTTAGAAAAAGCAACAACAAATCATGTTGATATGATTTAGAAAAAGCAACAACAAACTTTTGCCACAGCACAGATTGACAAAGTTGTCAACACATAGCCACCAACTTTTCAAACTTTGCTTGAATTGGAAAATTTCTTTGAAAAAATCGGTTAAAAATCTGGCAGTTATAAATTGCAGAGAGGTACAAAATATTTCTATATAGTTAAGGCATATAACCAAACACAGCCATAATACTTTTGTTCAGCTGACAAAATTTAATTATATTTTTATTTTATGTTGTTCAATATGAAAATAAATGTTAAAATCTAAAGTTTTTAACAATCTGAATGAAAAGTGGGATAGTTGGCACGTATGTTTTTAATGTGACCAGGCGATTGAATTGAAAATCATAGACAAAAGAAACAGCTTGACACTCAAGCTAGAATAATGAACGGGTTAAATGAAACTCACTATTGATAAATAAAAAATTGAATGAAGACTCAAAACAACATATTGAGACAGGAAACCATGATCTTTCTTACTTTTTCCGTTGATTCCAGTTTTGGGCACTTTGCTTCTTCAGGTGACATTGTAGTTGTTGTTGTGTTCATAATGGATAGACTGCTGTTCCACTGACTGCTGTTCCACATTGAGCTGAAAGAGAAAGTCTTATCTCAGGGGTCGGGAACCTATGGCTCGCGAGCCAGATGTGGCTGGCTCTATTGATGGCTGCATCTGGCTCGCACACAAATGTTCAATTTAAAAAAAAAAAATTTCTTTAGACTCCTTTGATCTACATATTAATTGAATATCAATATTTCATTCTACAAATGCGCTAAAGTCTACTGCAGCTCAGCATCAGAAGAATTCAGAGACATAATTATTGTACTTTTAGTGTTAAAATTACACAAAATGCACACATTTACTTGAATTTTTAGTTTTAAACATAATGTATGGCTTTCACAGAATTACTTTTCAATATATGTGGTGTTTATGGCTCTCTCAGATAAAAAGGTTTCCGGCCCCTGTCTTATCTTATACATTACAGACGCTCCTTCTATAAAGAACATTATTGTGTCCTACGTTCATTTGTGGATGTCTTAATAACATTACACTACAATGCTTTCTAAGATTATTTGTTTTTCAAGGCTCTTATTCAACTAACTGGTTAAATTACAGATTACTTCTTCTTCTTCTTCATAATACTGTGGAGACCCCATTAGAACTGAGGAAAGAGTCCACAATTTATATACACATAAAATAAAAAGCATCACAAACAACAATTATAAACAGATGACAGAGTGTCACTTTAGGTTTTTAGACCAGCCCTTCAGTGACAATTTAAAAGCCTGAACTTTAGGGCCAGTGATGGAGGCCTGGTCCAGGGTGTTCCACAGCCTAATGGCTGACGGAAAAAAAGCATTAAATTGAAGAGAAAGCAGTTATAAGTTTAAAAATAAAATATTTATTTTTTATTAACGCAAAAACATTTAGCAAGCTAAAAATAGTGGAAAACAATTTTAAAGCAAATATTGTAATCAAGATAAAAATAGGCGTATGTCTTTTTTATTTTTTTAAATACAAAGTTCTCAACAGAGAAAGGAACCCAGGTCATGTGTCTTTAAATTAACCAATGGGAAATCAGATTTGACACACACAACCTACTTATATATATATATATATATATATATATATAGGTGAAAAAAAAGCAAAATAAAAAAGTTAATGCACATTTTAATATTGCCTAAAAGACAATTTTTGCACACAAGAAAATGTATAGAAACATAGCAGTACAACATAATCTTTTCTTGAATTTATAGTTATAATGGGATGTTGCACATGTCAGCAGTGTCATATTAGAGGACTGACAGGACTTTTTATGACACATCTCACTCACCGAGATATAAAAATTGTAAAATCTTCATGCCGTACAACTATTCACACACTTACTCAAAAGGGACTGACAGTTATGTTATAAGAGCTTTAAAAAAAAAGTGTTACAGCCCTACCTCTATTAGGGCTTTAGTGAAACCAATATAATAACAACCAACCTGCTGTTATCAGTGCTGGGTACGTGGCTCACCATCGAAACGATGGCAATACTCAAATTCACCCTCTGGGCATACAATGAAACAAAGCCGAAAAAATTCAATACAGCCAGCCAAAATCTGTGCGAGGTCCACCATGGCACTATGTGGAAATACAATGCAATTACAGGAATACATTTCTTTTTTCACTTTTTTTGAAAAATAACATTTAAAAAATCTTTATTGAAATTCTAAAAAATATTGGCTGTAACGCTTTAAAGCCTGAATTTATTCCCAATTATAGTCAAACCTTGGTTTTCATTGATAATCTGTTTAAAAACAAAACAGTGAAATCTGAGGCAATTATTTCTATATGAATCAATGTAAATCCAATAAATTAATTTGTTGGTGAAACTCCAAAATAAGCACACAAATAATTTTACGCAGAACTTTTATTATTTATTGTGGATTCATAAAAGTTTATAGTCGATTCATTGATTTTTATTGCAAATTTTTAAAAAATGTTTATAATAGGTTAATGAGACTAACAGAAATCTTAATGGGCTTCTGTTAAAGTGATATTTATTTCCTTAACATACCTTGACTCAGATCTAATTCTTCTAGCTTCATACTAGGAACAGACAAAACTGAGTCCAAGTGAGGAAAGTCAAAACTAGATGATGCCCTCCTACCATACTGTTTCCGTCTCAGTGATGCCGATGATGACAGCTGGCTCTCCAGTTTACCCCGAGAGCCTTTCGTCTTGGGAGTTCCCATGGCAGGGCTACTGTTTGCAAGAAATAACATAATCAACAAAAAAAGAAGTGTATTTATAATGTAAAAAAGAATGATGTTACAAATTTTTGTACACTTAACCATTAACAAAAAAAAAAAAAAAAAAAAAAAAAAAAAAAAAAAAAAAAAAAAAAAAATTCTGACTGCTCAATAAACAGTTTTAAAAAGCATTATTATATGAATATAAATAGTAATCAACTATTATACCAGACTTTATCTTTGTTCATATACTGAAAATGTTTGATTGTCTTCTGACTGGTGCGGCGGTTAGAACACCAGACTGTCAACAAAACGGCCCGGGTTCTACCCCTGACGCCGACCAATCCCGTCCGCCCTGCATGGAGTTTTGGGACTAGGATGTAATATTAATCTTCTACCTAGAAGGAACGTCTGTAAACTTATTAGTCAAGATTCCTAGAACGTTTCACCAATCTGGACAAATGGTCCTACATCTGGAATAATGTACCGTAGTTTTCTTAGTACATTTTAAATAAGCCTTAAACCCAGGCCATTGTTTGAATTTACCACACAGATTAGATGCTAAACAAAAATAGCAAAACAATTATTAATTATAAAAACATTTGGAAAAAAAACACTTACATATCCAATTATTTGATATAGATCTAGCTTTTGCATAATTGAATAGCCTACACATGTCACGAGGTTCAACATTATCTATATCAGGGGTCAGCAACCTTTTGATGATAGTATGCTGAAGTAGGATTTCTAAATCATTCAACATGCCTACACCTTAAAAGTAATTCCACTCTAGCACTCAATTTCTTGTATAAGAGACTTGAATTGCACTTTGGGGAGGTCTTCTAAGTGCCATTGAACATTGCTCTGCGTGCCAAGTCTGGCATGCTTGCCTGATCTGTATCATTGTGTGGTATTCTTCATTTTATTGCATATTGTATGATTACTTTTGTGAGTTAAATTTGTTTATATTATATGTACAATGTGTTGCTTTTTTGTTTTCCATTTTTTTTCTCACTATATATCTTATATACAATCTTTGTATGGATACAATGTGTCTACTGGTCAGCTAGTTTTAGGATAATTTATCTTATCTTATATATTACAGACGCTCCATCTATAAAGAAGATTATTGCGTCCTACGCTCATCCGTGGTCCGAGCCTATCCTTGCACCTTTATTAATGTTTTAAATGATGATAAGTTACTGGTTTTCCTTGTTTGTTCAGGCAACCCATTCCATGTCCGAATAACACTCAGGAAGAAAGAACATTGCAACAGGCTGTTAATGGGTTGTATTTCTAAATTAGAGTTAAATGCCTTATGTATTATTTCTACTTTACTCTTTGCCCATCTGTCCTCTAGTGTTTCTAGGTTTAGTGATATGATATCTCATATGTTTAATAATCCATACCAAAAAGCTATCTGCTTAAACAAATATCTTACCTGTCTATAGAAGATGTTTTGACAAGTGGTGATTTTTTACCACCATTCTGTGGGTCTTCATCAGACATTTTCAAACTAAAAAGTAAGATACAAAATTATATTCATAACAAATGCATTTTTTTTTAAAACCAGGAATAACAATATGTTCTTCCAAACTGAAATGTTCATGTAATCATAATACGTACTATATCCAGTTTAACGAAGGTCTCCACTCTGCTCTGATGGGTACCCTGTACTACTTCGGGAAATGAAAGGGCAGTTGGTCATAGTGCTAGGCAAACATTCCCCTTTATATGTCTTGATCCACAGAACAACTGGTGAGCTCTGTATCACTCGCCCCGTAAGGACCAACAAGATATGAAAGGGGAACTTATACTCTTTGTTGTTCCTATGTTGGTTTCTAATCGGGGATACGTTTATCCATTCATATTGAATGCCACAGGGAACGGTGATTCAGTTTAGTTTCAGAGCATGTATATTTAGCCTGCATCCTTTACAGTAATTCTTTCTGACCAAATTTGATCCTGTGTAGCAGTTTCTATGGCCATGACATACCTACTAGGGGATTATGTGATCAGCACAAAGCTAAGCACAAAGCCTTTACTTTGCCCCAACTAAGGTCAGGTGCCCCATCAGAGCTGGGTAGACTCAGGGACACCCTCCAGGCCTGGGAACAAATCCTAGCATTCATCAAGATTTGAACTCAGGACATTTCGTTCGCCAGCCAAACATGATGCCGCTAGGCCACTATACCCCAAAGCCTGCACCCTTACAGCCACTCAAACTTATAGAAATCTCAGATAAATGGTCATGGATAGCAGTCTCAGCTTTTTTTTTTCATCCTGGCACAAAGTGCAACTATGTCAAAGTCCATAAAATGGTGAGCAGAACATTGACTGAAATGTCAGGTAAGGTCATCTTCTGTGGCACTGTTTCAATAGATAAGTAAACTCCTTGCCAATCTCTCTCTTTTTTTCAAACTGGGTGTATGGACAAGGAACACTGGCACATAAAGTACATGGAAAAAAAAGTGGGATATCCCAAAGATGATATTTAAAACACAAAAAAGAAAAGGACAAACTCTTCTTGATGGGTTTTAGGATTATGTTAACCCTGCCTTGACCTAACACCTCAAGGTTCAAACCAATATATATATATATATATATTTGAGTATAGTGACAAACTATAGTCAAGACTAGAGTAAAGTCTATATATAGCCTACTACATATTGCTCATACTCTAAATTCATTTTTGAAAATCCACAAAATTTTCACAAAATTCGCCAAACAATTTAAAGTGGTAGTGTATGTATATAGTCCAAATATGAAATAAAACATATGTGTGTGTATTTTTTAAGTAGGCCTATAAAAATATACCCAAAGATTGATTGTAGAAAAAAAAATTGATAATAATAAATGAATTCTTAAGATAAATAGTTAAATATTTTTTCACACTACTTAGTCCATTGTAGCCAAATTCACAAACTTTCCCAAACCTTGGGCAGTTTTTCCAAACTTGACAAAAATCAAGTCAATTTTTACAAACCCTATATTTCTATATATTTCTATATCCTGCTGGGCCCAGCCCATCTCCCCACCCCACCCCTTATGAAATACATTCAATGTAACATTGTTATATTCACTGTGAAAATGCAATGTAAATTCATGGATTCTTGTTCCCCCCCCCCCACTCCCGTTTTATAAAACTTATGTGGGGTGAGTGCCAGCCAATTATAATATGGGACCCACTGATTTAGGCTTGATAACATTCCATGTTTAAAGGTTAGCCTGCTCTATGGCGCCTGCCTACGCATATAATAGAAATTGTTTAGGCCTATAGGCCTATACTATAGTGAGTGGGCCTATAGTGGCTGTAGGCCTAAATATAAATATAGTATTATAGGCCTAAGAGATTATGTTTAAAATATAAAAAGATAAGTTTACTAGGGCCTACTTCATATAAAAATTAAGACAATATGGATAACTTTCGTGTCACGTTTAGAACTCCACCCGATTGCGTCTATATTAGTCACCTTCACCTATCCCATAGCCCGGGTGAGGGTCGAGTGAGGGTCGTTGGGGCACCATTTTTTTTTACTATTAAATGAACTAACAAAATATGATCTTCCAAAATCTTGATTTGAAACAAATGAAAAAAAAAATAACGGGCTTAGAATTTAGTGTTAAAAACCCTGGGAACAAAGAATTGCACACGTGCAAGGAGGGGTCGTGGACCGTGGGGTAAAGACTTTTGTTGATGCGTGCGTAAGTTGCAGTGCACTGATGTTACGCGCCAAGTAGCACTAATGTGAAGTGTGACCTATGGCCTATATAGACGTCACATGTACTGAACGCTGAATTTTTAACAGGTGAACAAAGAGGTGGGGAAACTATTAAATTATAAAGAGGAAAGATAATTAGCCTACTTTCATTCCCGGCGGGACATATAAATGCGACGCTTTGAAAAAAAAAGCGTCATATATTTTACTTTAACAGTATCAAAGACACTTAGGCTAATTAAATTCAAACAGATTGCAACATTTTTTTTTCTCTTTTACATACTACCCACTATTAGTCTAATAGTGATTTGTCATAATATTTATAAGTAACACTATAGGCCTACCCCCTCCCTCAGATACAAGTAGGCCTACATCCCCCCTCCGTCTCTCTCTCTCTCTCTCTCTCTCTTTGTCTCTCTCTCCTCTCCTCCGATGTCCACGGGCTGATATCAGGTAGAACTTACCAATAAAATGTTATTCTGTGTAATGATGTCATTAAAGCTGAAATAAAGAAGGGCAAACTGGGGGCAGAAGGAAGAACAGCTAGAATAGTAGCCTACACTGGCCTACACCACCAGACACCATGAGGAAAGAAGCTTAGAGCATATCAAGACAAAGATGAATCGAAGCTTTTGAGCCGGATCTGCAAAAAAAGGTGGTGTGCGGAGGCATGGCTGAGGAAAGCCCTACATGGGCTGTAGCGCCATAGGGATGGATGGATGGGTGGGTATTAAATGGGTCAGAACAATGGGAGTTGTTGAAACGACTGAAATATTATAATTGCGTGCACTTGGAGGAGTTGACTATAAAACGCGTCCACATGGGAGGAGTTGACTACAAAACGCATCCACTTGGGAGGAGTTGACTATAAAGCGCGTCCACTTGGGAGGAGTTGACTATAAAGCGCGTCCACTTGGGAGGAGTTGACTATAAAGCGCGTCCACATGGGAGGAGTTGACTATAAAGCGCGTCTACTTGAGAGGAGTTGACTATAAAGCGCGTCCACTTGGGAGGAGTTGACTATAAAGCGCGTCCACATGGGAGGAGTTGACTATAAAACGCGTTCACTTAAGAGGAGCTGACTATAAAGCGCGTGGATATTTGTCACTGGGATACGCCCTTGTTGTTGTTTTTTTAGTCTTACTAGTTTAAAAACTACAGCTATTATAGTATGGTCTTTGATAATTATAATATGGGTCATGAAAATGCTAATACAACAACAATATAAAAAAAAAAGGACAGGTCTTAACGATCCACCAGCTACTATATATTATAAACCCTTATTAATGAATTTGAACTTTACGTCACATATCTCAGATAATTTTATGAAAATAGGGCTAGGCTTTAGTAGTAAGCCAATAATGTATAGAATATTATGGCGCCTAGGCCTACTCCTTTTTGGCGTTGATCATTTAATAATATAGGGTCTACTACACTTAGTTTAATTTAATTAGTAGGCTATAATGTATTGTCCGTGCCGTAGACCTCTAGGACTAACGCCTAAAGTCAAAGCCCGATGTCAGACATAGAACCATGATATAGCCTCATCTCAAATTATAAAATAGCTATGTCTATGAATTGATGGTCTGCCAGAGTAAATCAATAGGCCAAATACAATAAATTAATGTATCGATAAAATAAGAATACCAAATGTAGAGTAGGGCATAGTATATTTCATTCATCATACGGTAGCCTAGTATGTCATGCGTAGTCTAGTAATCATTTATAGGCCTAAGTAGGCTATAAAAAGGCTAGTAGGGCCTATACGTCAAGTTGACATATAATCATATTAATATAAGTTTATATAAGCTTACAAGTTTAAGCCAAGCTTTTTATTATTGCAGGGCCGTGAGATGTCGGTAGGCCTATTATTGCATGCTGCATCAAGTTATGATCATAATGATCCATTAAGCATGTCTATTATTAGTAGGTTTATTAATAGCCTAGCCTACTCGAGCTTTTCGCGAGATGAGGTCAAGATCTACATTAGCCTATTGTCAACAAATCATTGTCTCGATGACGAGTGATGGGGTTCATTTCGGAACAACCATATACATGTACAAACATTCTTTTCTTTACATAAACTTCTTATCTTATAAGTTTACAGACGTTCCTTCTAGGCTTCTAGGTATATAGAGGATTATTACGTCCACTAGGACTTAAATTAGGACGGAATACGGGGCAGCAGGGATCGGTCGGCGGCAAGAATATAACACGCGACGTGTTGGTTGACAGTCCGTTGTAGGCTACTAACCACAGGACCAGCCTGCCTCAACCCGTTCATAACAACACCACTTAATATCCCCGGCTTAATTTAAACATATGATATAGGGCCTATAGCCTAATAATATATAATATGAATGATGGCATGTAAATGCGGGCCTATATGCTAGGCGGCTTAGGCCTATATATAGGGCCTACCCTACGTTAAAAAATGTTACATAATATACAAAAGCATCGTAAAATATTGTATAAATTAAGAGGCAATAATAATATTATGATATTGTGTATTTATGCATTAGCCTATAGGCCTAGGCTATTATAATAATGATGATTATGATGTAGCCTATGTTTAGGCCAGGCTTAGACTACATAGGCCCCTATATTATGGTTTCCAAATAAAACAAAGTGTGTTTTTTATATCTGGTTTGAGCAATTTTTTTTAATAATGTAATATTGTGTATGCCTATATTATTTTAGGCCCTACATATAAGCACAGCAATTACAATATAATACTTAAGTATTTAGTATCGTACTACGTAGGCCTTTTTGTATTCGTGTAGGCCTATGCGATCTGGCAATATATATAGTCATTGTCTCATTGTTTTGAGTGGTCAGTTTGGTTTTTATATCGTATGAACGTAAGCATGAGTATGAGAGTATAATATGAGTATAACGTAGTCCCATTGACTAGTATTAAGTTTGATTCTACGTATCATTTTCGAATAATTTAGGTTTTATAGATAACATTAAAAAGTGGATAACTCAACCGAAAAATAATAAATAATGATTAATTATAGACTTACCTGTACAAGCAAACAACACGATGAAAAAAATAATAATTTCACGTCCTAATGTGTAGAATAAGATACCGGTATCTGGTTGGTCGAACTTCCTAGTTCACTTTATGCGCTGCAAGGTCAAGGTCACCAGCGCTTATGACCTTAGATTCAGCAACCCACTATGTGAGTAAACAGTTACTAAATGCATGCGCTGAAAATAGCGTATGTGACGCTTCGACTTTTGTTTACCATACGTTTGTTGAAGAAAAAATACCCGATTGCAGTTAGTCCTATCCGATTGTTTCCCACTGTGTAAACAACATATAACAGATAAATCTACGACTAGTAGGCCTACAAACAAGCCTCGCTCATTGTCTCAAGATTTGATGGTTTATTATCTTTGCGTAATGTGCCTTATATTACATTTATTTCACGCTAACATTTTCCACATAGCCTACAAAATTGTATTATGTTTGATGTGGCATAACTTCTACCAAAAAGCCTTTTTTTATAGGGTAAACCTACATTCCTCCTTGAGAAAACAAAGCAAATAATATTGAACTTCGTTTTTTTTCTCAAGGTCGCTATTGAACAAGGTCAATGTCATTCGGCTTTTCTATTTCCAGGTATGCGATAATCAGCCAACCGCACAATCTTCTGAACATAGGCCTAATCTTTTTTTTAAAAAGTGTTGCCAACTTTGTATAATTTAAACAAAACGCTATTACGTCAAAACCACATAATATAGGGCCTATAGGTGGGCCAAAACAAATTTAAAAAAAAAAATAGACCATAACTATAATATTAAGTCTATATTTTCTTTCTGCATTAGGCTGTAAATTTAAAGACGAAATTAATTCAAAGATATAATATAGGCCTACTATAGATATAGGCCTTAGTCTATATGCGTGTAAGCCTATACGCCCCTATATATTGGTAGGCCTACGTAAAAGCTATTTTAAAGGTGATGCCGGCTGGTCTAGCGGTTAGTTCACCGGACTGTCAACCAAAAAAAAAAAATGACACGTCGCGGATTCAATCCCTGCCACCGACGGAGCCCTGTCGCCCTGCAGGAGTTTTGCCTAGTGGACGTAATAATCTTCTGTCTAGAAGGAACGTCTGTAAACTTATAAGATATAGGCTAACTATATAGCCTATAGCCTATATATATCATATAGGTCTACGCCTAGTAGGCCCTATAATATGTAGCCTAGCCTTTACAATTATTGTTTAATTCAAAATGTGTGGATTAATATAATCTATCTAAATTATAAACAATAGTCCAATTTTTTAAAATGTTTAACATTTTTTTCATATAGGCCTAGGCCTGCTAGATCTATAGGCCTAGACTAGATCTATAGGCCTATAACTTCCTATAACTAGATATATATAGATTTACTATTTCAGATCAATTTTAAAAAATATATATATAAAATAGTGGCAAACTTTATGCCTAGGAGCTTTATAGTAAATAACTGACTTTGGGTAGCCTATAGACCTAAGCTTACTTAATTAGCTAACTATGTTATATATAAATCATGTAGGCCCTAGGCCTACCGACTTATTATTTTGATGTATACAAACCAGTAGGGCCTATAGTTATATATAGGCTTAGTTAGAGCAAAATATCCTTTTCAGACCAGTTCGCCAGGGTTTTTTTTACACTGACATACAAGAGGGCCAGTACAATGCCCATCCACCTTTAAGGGAAAAAATAATGACTCTAGCCAGGATTTGAACCCGTGGCAATCGGGGCACTCTGTCGCTAGACCGCACCCACACATTGTATAGGCCTACTAGAATTACTAGAACATCCAACAATATAAAGCTCTAGACTATATACTCTGCTGTTCCCATCTTTCTGTCTATACTAGATCTATATTATTAGCCTACTATTACAACATAAAAGTATCCCGTCAGACCAAATTTATCCATAGGGCCGGTGCAGCAGTGTTAACCAGTTTCTGTTGCCTTACGGCATACCATAGGGGATTATGTGGTTAGCACAATGCCCAGCCGCCTTTACTTTATCCCAACTAAAGTCATGTACCCATCACAGCTGGGTAGACTCAGGGACACCCTCCAGACCCGGGAATGATTCCTAGCCTTCACCAGGATTCGAACCCAGGACCTTCGGTACGCCAGCCTAGAGCGCTTCCACACGGCTACCGTGCCCCTATTACAACATAATCAGGCCAACACTTTAAAAAAAAACAACTCTACTCTATTCCCATCTTTCTGTATACACTATTTCTTCCTTCTCTTTCTCCTTTTCTCTCTTTCTCTCTCTATGTCTTCTCGACATTTCCTGCCTTTCGCTTCCCCCATTCTCCCTTCTCTCAACCATGTCTCTCACCATCGTCATCTTTCTCTCACTCCCATAATGTTGAGCATCTTTTAAGTCAACCTATACAGGCCTACAGACGCTCCGTTTATATAATTATAGATTGTTTATACATCAATAAATAGACTTAAAAAAAAATACCGGTAGGCCTACCTAGTTATGGAATAACAAAAAAAAATTGTCATGAAAATGCTAAAAACATTTTTTTTTTCATTAAACGTACACAAATAAATTATACAAACATATTGCTATGCAATTATCAATGGGCAGACAACTAAGACGTTAGCCTCCTTCCCAATTAAAAAAACAAACAAAAAACAGCTGGTTTTGTCGTCTGCTGTAGGCCTATTTTCTCCACACACTCGTAGTGTCATGTCCTATTTATAAAATAGCCTACTAATGAGAGTCTTGCGATGCTATTTAAAAATAGAAACACCCGATACGTCACTTAACATTATGCAAATTATAAAGTAACACCCGATACTTCACATAACATTATGCAAATTAAAAAGGACAAGTTTACACTTTTAAATTGTAATGCTTAACATTTTAAGTTTAAAGAAAAGTAATAATCTATGCCGTAACCTATTTATCATCTTTTCATTTTTTAAAAATTATAATGGATGGGGATTTAGGCCTAAGCTTAGAGTTAACAGGTGTCGGATTATTTCAGCAAACTGCCCGAGATAAAATTAAAATAAATACCGGACATGTATGGAACTAACAATTTTCCTCATGGGTTGGGGATAGGCTACACGAGATGAGAAGGGTGGGGATGTGTTTGGTATGTTCTTAAATGGTATGTCCTGTCAGGCAACCTTTTATGTGCGTTTGACAGCGTCCATCTTCAATCATTATGTTTGTCTTGGTCTGACCTTTGAACTACTAGATCTATAATCTATACTTGTATCCCCATTTACACCATACGTCATAAAAGATGGCGCAATTAATCAACAAAAATTAATTAGGCTATTCCAATTAGGTGGGCCATTTTCATTTATTCCAAGTTTTTGTTTCTTTTGTAATTCAAGTGCAAAAGTTTAACTTAATTTTAAAAAGTGCACGTTGTCTTTCACGTCTGACCTTGACACTTGAGTCTTTTTATTTAGGTACACTTTTGGTTCATGTTTTTTTTTCTTCTCAAGGTCATAGCAAACGAAAAAGAAATTAGCAAAACGTAAATATCTATGGGCCTGTACTTTAAAAATATGCTTGAGGACATTATAAACTTGAGACACAAGTTTTCAGGTTTTGACCAATTAACTACTTTGGCTCGGTAATTTAATTAGTATTTCTGTCAATGTTACTATATTTTACCGGTAATACCGTAATAGGAACAGATTTTTACTAAAAATAAATTACCGGTAATTTTTTTTTAATTCAAATAATTTTATTAAATTTTAAGTATTGCTTAATAACCACAAATGTATACATTTCTTTTGGTTGATAATATGAAAGAATTCAATAATTATTTTGTATTGCTAATATTAATTTGAACAAATGTTAACTACATTCTAAATATTGCTAATAGGAAAAAAACAACACTTATATTTCTTTGTATTTTCTTATAAAAAAACATTTTTTCTACTTATTTCTTTGCATTTTCTAAAATATGAATTGGGCCTAGATAATTTTTTTTTACTAATTTGCTTGTAGGCCTATTTCTAATAATATGAACACATTTTTTTTCTTTTTGGTTGCTTATTTAACACACTGACAATACTAAACAAATATTTTAAAAATATTTCTTTGTATTTTAAAATAATTTCTTTGTTTTGCTAATGTTACTAATATAATCAACAACAAATCCAGCCATCACTAATAATAATAATAATAATAAACAATATTTTAGTTGATAAATTCAATATTTTAATTATTTAGAAAACAAAAACATCAAAATGTTGACATGATTAATATGAGTTGTTGTATGTGACATGTAAGAACAAGTTGATAACAAACAAACAAAAAAATAATATTAAAAATAAAAAAAAATAAAAAAAGAAACACCCATAGCACATGAGACAACAGCTAGCACTTCTAAATGTTAACAACAAGGAGTAGAGAATGGCACAACACATAAACTAACATTTGAGAACAATTTTTTTTTAATGTTTAAAAGTTCTAGTGACCAGGTCATTCTGACCTGATGTGAAGTTGGCAGTAATTTCTTCCAGGCAGGGTTCCCCCAGTCTCCCCTCCCAACACCTGGCTAGATGGTATTTACAATGAAACAGGAGGGGAGATATATATCAACCAATTTTTTTTCCACACTTTTCAGTTGTCAGTCATTCAGCCTGAATGTTATTAAAGTAGACTAGCCGCCAACTTTGTGAATTTATCCAACTCAACCAATCAAAAGCACGGAATCTTAGATGATACACACATCCTCTCAACTGTTTAATTATGCTAATATTTTCTTTTTTTTTTTTAAATAACACATTTTCATATATTTGTCTTTTTTTTTCTGGCTAAATTGTTGATATTATGAGAAAAAAAAAAAATGTTCAGTGAATGATAACAAGTTGGATGATGACATGTTGTTTGGTGGTGATGGGGTGGGGTGGTGCGTTGTGAATGAGAACAACAAAGACTACGGAAATATTTTTAAAAAAAACAACTTTGTATTGCCTGAGCCTGCCACGCTCCTCTTCACATAAATAAATAGAAGAATCTGATGTAAAGTATGCACATCTGATCAAATAAATCACCATGGAGACTCATGACATGACATATATATATATATAAACACAAGAGCAAGCTGAATACCAGCTGATTAAAGAGAGATTAAAAAGTCATTGAATGGAGGAGGCGGGGCTTGGGGAGGGGGGTGAGGAGGAAAGGAACACAAACATATGTATATAAACAAAAACTTAGCACGGTAGAGTAGTAGTAAATATAGTGTCTGTACAATTAGTCAGGGCTGGTCTGTTTGCCAGTGAAACAAATTATTGTGTGTGGCCAACCCCAGCTGGCCTTGTGTGTGGCCAACCCCAGCTGGCCTTACAAACTTATGGAATGGGTCAAAACATATGTAAAAAAAAAAAAGAAAAAAGGAAGCAATACTTTGACTTGTGAAAAAAAAAAGTAAATAAGGGTCATAATGCCCCCGGGTGTTCAGCCTTTTTTTAACCCCTTTAGTCTCCATGAATTTCACAGGTTCTGTACACTTAACGCTACCCATGTAATCACACAAAGGTAATAAAAAATTTTAAGAAAATTGTAAAAAAATTGTAAAAAAAAAAAATATATCCAAAGTTATAAAATAGTTTTAATTCTTAAAAAAAACCTGTGTGGGGGTAGTGAAAGGGTTTGTGAGAGAATGCTAAACGGGGCAGTGAATGGGTTTGTGAGAGAATGCTAAACAGGGCAGTTAAAGGGTTGATAAGAGAGTGTTAAACAGTGAAGCTGAGGCTTTTTAACTTTAAAGCCTCTGCCGCATGTTGTGTGCTCCCTCAGCCAGGTGGCCCCAGCCACAGAACAACAGCATAAAAAAAAATAGTGTCAAGATATCTCTATGGCTAACAGACATGAAGGTCATTCAATTTTTTTTTTTTTAAACAAACACATTGATGCAGAGAATTTTTTTTAAAGTGAAGAGAACGAAGATGTAGTATCTACAATACAACACTGATCTATAAAAAGACCGGATAAGGCGTGGAAGTAACATTTTTGAGGAAATTTCCGCCATTTTCTTTCTACTGCACTGATCAATATATACAATTACCGTGAGTTTGTTTATTTATTTAGATGTTTGTTTCTGCTCTACAGTCTCCTAAGGCTGTTTAACTAATCGGGTTAAAAGTTAAATGTATAAATTGGAAACGTTCTCCAAAATAAAATTTTATTTTTTCAACAATATTGCTTAATTCGTTAATTTATTTGTTAAAATAAACTTATACCTATTACTAATCACCGTATGTTAAGGTTATACAATGCGCGCAGTTTCCAAATGATGTTCATTTGAAATGCGTTCAAATTTTTTGTGTTTCGGGACCGGGTTTTCCCGTACTGCGAAATATTGCTGTATACTTTTTTTATTATTAACTTTTTTTATCTTTTGGTATTTGTTTTCTTTTGAGCGTATTATTGTTAGTTTTATATTATTAATTAGAAGTGGGAAGTTTGACAGCAACAACTCATATGCATATTGTGTAAAATGGCTGCAACATAGATTCCGTTCCGATCTATTTATAGATCAGTGGCGCAGTAAGTTTTAGACACAATATTGTTTATATCTGTAAGTGCAGTGGAAATTTTGAGTTTTTCCTTTCTTCTATAGATCAGTGCATTTCTTCACATTTCTCAGACCAATTTACTAAGAAGGCGAAATCCAGTCTTTTTATAGATCAGTGACAATACAATGATGGTGGCCTCCCCTTAGTTATAGGCCATGAACAATAAGTCATACAGGTACAGATAGTTAGTTTAGATCATTTGGAGGATTAACTAAAGAGCATCAAACAATCTTACTGAACAATTTCTAAAGATCATTACAGCATCAATAATTTCATACAATCTTACTTTACAATTTCTAAAGATCATTATCAATAAGTTAATACGATCTTACTGAACAATTTCTAAAGATCATTATCAATATTTTTTTTTTTAAGTTTACAAAATCAGTTTAGATTAGTAAAAAAAAAAAAAAAACTTTGCATAAACTTAAAAAAAATATGCTAAAAATAATATTCACCTTTTTTATCTACCCACACATAGAAATATAAGAATGTGTGTATTTTAATAATTCAATTTGAACCAAAAAATTGTAAGCATGTTTGGATTCACTTTAATTTCTATATTTATTTATTCAACAAATTTTGACATTCGCTAAGCCATCAATGAGTGTCCCTAAACAGGTCTCTACACTTTAAAAGTAGAAAATATCTAGTTAAAAACCAAAGACTATAATAAGTACATAAGAGCTAAAAATAGAGCGGTCTGTTCTTTTTTCCGTGCGCATCCAATAACGCTGTCTTAAATTACTTCTACGCTCATACGTTTGCCTAAAGGTCTCCGCTGTATACAACTTTCGATTTTAATTTTTCATTGAGAAAATCATAGTGATTAAATTCCAAAAAAAAAAAAGAAGTAATTCGAGTCATCAAATAGCAGAAATATTAAAGCAAGCAATCCATCTTATTACAGTCTTTCTTAAAACTTAACAATCTTAAGATATTTGAGTTTTTCAATTAAGGTATTCAAGGTCTATACAGTGTCAGTTAAAAAAAAAACTATTAAGAAAATAAAAACAAATTTTGTAGTCACACCTGTTCTGACAGATTGTTTATATGAAGCTGTTTAGGTTATTTTCTATAGAAAAAATGTTTATGTACACTTTTGACTATATGACTTCTTGATAATGCCATGTAATAAGGTGTTTATAAGCTTCAATTCTATAGACCTCAGCCAAGGGATGTTACTCTTTATTATGTTTGTTGATTATGCATTTTGATTTATCAACACATGATCAGATCATTCCAAGCAAGAACAGAACAGGGTCCTCAAACCATTTCAACAGGTGGCCCAGTTTACTGTACTTGAGACACTGTTAGGAAGGGGGGCCCCGGAAACTTAGTTTTGAACAAATGCACTAATGAATTCCAAAGCATACAGTGATCACTGGTGGGAGGTAACTGACTAACATGCCATAGATTTGGGAACCCCTGGACAGAAACACTGTATATTTAAGAAGAGCGACAGAAAACTACAGCTTGACGTGGTGGCCAATATAAACTCTTCTTGTTTTTTTTTAACTTTCATGCAAACCTCTTGTTCTGATTAACTGCTAGTATATATGGCTTAGTGGTTGAATTAAAATTCTATTTAAAAACACCGAGTGAAACAAAAAAAGCAATAGAAAAATATTTTACCCAACAAAAAATGCCAAATTATATTTATTTCATTAATAAGATCCCCCAAAAATGATTGATTAGAAAATGAAAAAACAATTTTGACTCAAATATTAGAAAAGTGAAAATGATTGACACCAAGATTGGATTACATGAGAAACTGGTACAAAAAACCAGAATTATTTTGTTTATACATTCATGGATTTATTATACCGAGAACGGTTGAACACAAAAAGAACACAAAAACCACCAACAATACAATTGAGTCCAACTTTTACCAATACAAAAAAAATATAATAGAAAGTTGATATGAAAACATCCATCGAAGTATCTATTTACAGCCTCACATTGTTTACATTCACGTTGCTTAGTCACAACAATTGATCATAACCATTTTCTCCGCAATAATCTTTCAAAATAAAACTAATAAAATATACATGTTTTAAGAACTACTAATGTTTATGTGAACAATTGTGTTTTTCTGTGTTTAAAAAAACAATATTTTTGTAATCATTTGGTTGGTACACAAGATAAAAAAAACAAAAAAAAAAACCTCACATACTTACATAAATTAATGGAAATAGAATTAAATATACAGCTTACCTAGCTAATATATATATATAAATATATACACACACAAATATATATATAGAGGACACAGATCCAATGCACATGTAGTTTTGACCTTAAAAAAAAGACTTGTTTTGTTTTCACTTAGGCAACAGTGACTGAATGGAAAACAAATATCCTTTTTTTTTAAAATGTATCTTCTGCTCAACTGTCATCAAGAGTTGTCTTTCTTGGGACTTGTCAGCAACACAAAAAAAGAATTTTTAAAAGTCAAGAGACGCGGATGATGATGTAGGAAGTTAATATGGCATCTAGATCAGCAAATGCACAGTGAAATAATTTTAAAAAAAAGTTGTTCACCCAAACGGACGGCAAAATAAAAATCACGGAGCATCATCTGGAAACATCTCTAGCCAGCGCCTCTCAAAGTACTGTCGCAAGTTGAAGCCCGCCTGACCTACATCAGAGTCATCTTCATTGAATGTCTCACAGTTATTGAATATCAGGCGCATGTCTGCAGCAAATTCTTGTCTGTGCTTGTATCTAGAGTGGAGAAAAAATAGTGACAATTTTCAGAGACATAAAAATGACCATTTCAAGACATGAAATGATTACTTTCATTGAATAAAAACAAACATCTTAGAGCAAAAGACACCTACCAAAGTAAATAACTTAAAAGTCAGTTAATGTTCCTTTTTTTTTTTTTAATGAATCCGAGATCACCAGTTCTAGCAGCAATAACAAAGTGTGTCCTCTAAATCCTTTCCTCTCTCCCCTCCCCGCCCCCCCCCCCCACCTCAAAGCTGGTAATATGTAGCTATGTCTTCAGACCAAAGTGAAGAATAGACATCTACAACAGTTTGAACCTACTATGGGATGTAGGGTTCAAACAGCTGCAGGTGTGTTCTTATTGACGCTTGGAATGCCATGCTGCCAGACCACCAAGCGTCGTTGACACAGATGAATGAAATTCAAATGTAAAATCATAAGTGGCAATGGTCTAGCATTCTAATTTTATACACTTCAATTTGGCATCTTCTTCAAATGCATACATTAGCTAAGCTTGAAACAGTCCGTCATCATAGATCTAATCTGATAATTACAACATTATTGAATACCTTATGCAAGAGTATGGGACACGTTAGCCGAGCGGCAGCCCGTTCGACTGGCGAGCCGAAGGTCCCGGGTTCAAATCCTGGTGCAGGCTAGGATTTTTTCCCGGGTCTGGAGGGTGTCCCTGAGTCTACCCAGCTCTGATGGGTACCTGACCTTAGTTGGGGTAAAGTAAAGGCGGCTGTGCACAGTGCTGGCCACACAATCACCTAGTATGCCGGGGCCACAGAAACTGGCGAACGCTGCGTCATCGGACCTATGGATCAACTCGGTCCGACGGGTACTTTACTTTTTTTATGCAAAAGTAATGTGTCAAATACAAAATACAGATGCCTTCTACATTTCCCAACTGGTATCAGGTCCAAATAAAGATTTTGAGGACACTTTAACACATGGCCAACTCCAGACCAACTCTTCTTCCCTCAGCAATAACATTACAATCAACTTCCACAAAATCTTCATCCCTGTAATTTAAAAGAAAACAACATATTCCAACAACTAAGAGTGTACTTACTCTTTAGATTTCAGTCTCCCTTTGGCTGTGGTGAAATCCATGGGAAACTTAATATACTTCTTGTATGAAGGGAATTGCTTTTTATTCACAGGTCTCAAGAATGGCCACCCATCCTCATGTTTTTCTAACTCAGACAGCAGTTTACTGTGGAAAACATCACAAACAAATTAGAATGACTGCAGGAAGAAAAAACAACAACAGTTATACCTTCTGATAGTCTTCAAGGTGAAGATGTTCTAGTGAAAGCAAATCACCTCCATCTTTTGAATATTTATTAGATCCATTCAATATGAACCACTTACCAGTTCCTTTATTACAATTAGGTTAAGAAAAGTTTCAATGTAGATCAATGTAGATAAAAAAACAAAAACTATTAACTAAACAAGAAACAATCTAAGAAAGCTACTATATCTTATATTGAGAAAAATAGAAACCTACTTCCATTCACTTCATGTAACAAACCAATGAAAAAATATTTACAATTGACACCTTCTTACATTCACTGCATGTGGGGTTCAAAAGGGACAGTGATGTAAAAACAAGACTCATTATGTCTCTAAGCCTCTCCTGTCCAAGCCTCGCTAACCTAATCGCAGGTGAACCCTGTTCTACCCAGCAATTCAGCCAAAGGTTGGGTACAAACCCCAGCGGATGGCTGGATGGGACTGCCAACGAAGTTAAGGCAAAGTCACACACACCCTGCCAGATGGGAGAAGCTCCCAACAAAGTTGGGAGTTATGTCGACTGTTCCAACTGGGAAACAGTGCGGGAGCATAAAAAAAACGGACATACACGCAACCATAACAAGCTTTCCAATTCACAGCATGTCACTGACCGAGTTAACACTTACCCACAAGCAATCAAATCTTTATTATTTGTTTTCTTATCCTCTGAGTCTTCGGCACTTCCATTGTTCAACTCTTCCGTTGGTTCCTCCTTCTCCTGGCACTTCTTCTCTTTCTTCTCCTGCTTCTCTTTCTTCTCCTGCTTCTCTTTCTTCTCCTTTTTCTTCACCGGTTGAGGGGACGCCAGTTCCTCGTCCTTCTCTTTCCTCTTCCTCTTCTTGCTGCTGGGAGGAGTGTCCTGGAGCCTGGCTGGAGCTTTCTTGCCAGACTTCTCGGGGCTGCTGCTGGGGAGGGACACCGGAGGGCTGGTGTGGCAAGACGAAGATGAGGCCACGCTCAGGTCCTCCGTATCGATCGGCTCTTCCTTGACAACAAGTTTTGTTACAGAGATTCTTTGAACCGTGGGCAGACTTTCTTTCCGCTTTTTAGAGCGCTTTGACGAGCCCTATTTAAGAAGTTCATATTCATTAACATTACATAATTTTATCAAAATATTATGAGCCATTTATGAAAATATTATGATAAAATTTTCAGGCGCCAAAAAAAAAATAGGTTCTGGCTTTAAAACATTTTTTTTACACAACAATTTACAGTTTGATCATTTTAATTCCGAATGCTAAATAATGTTATGTTATTTTTTTCAGATGTTTGGTTATCAGTGAAAGATGGTGTTAGCATGGCCAAAGCCAAGCATGATGTCATAACCAAAGACTAAAAAGTTTCTATGAAACAATTATCTAAACTTTGATATAGTACACCTCAGTGTAACAAATGTAGAAAATTCATTACAGTTTAAGCCCTCTGAAAATCTTTTTATCTTCTTTACCATGACAGATTCGATGAATTCTATTAGGACAGGACCCATTAGAGCATTTTTATTGTTGCAGTCTTTATTGTAAGACTTCTAAATGACAACATTGTTTGCCGCTAACTTCTTCTTCTTCATATTATTGTGGAGACCCCGTTAGGACTGAGGAAAAAGTCCACAATTTAACTACAAATACAATTTTAAAATGTCAGAAAATTTCTCGGAAGTAAAAGTAAGCATACCTTGTCGCTCAGACAGTTAGAGCACTGCCACCGTTTAGGCATTCGAGGCAACGGTGGATCCAGACACTCCAGGTGGATGTGCCTGGGGCACTTGCTGCAGCCGACAATCCTTCCAGCGGGCATGCCGCAGACAACACAGTGAGGAGTTCCACTGGCCTGTGGGGGTTTCAAATGGAGAGTTACACAAGATGACAGACTAACCTGAAGAGCTAGTTAAGCTTTGCTAAGTACATCATACACCTGATTCTGTCTAACTGTTGTAGGCTATCTTTTTATGCAGTGGGGATATAACTCTTTCAATATGCCAATGTTGTGTGTTAACTGCCTATGCAGTAGGGACATAACTCTTTTAATATGCCAGTGCTGTGTGCTATCTGCCTATGCAGTGGGGACATAACTCTTTCACTGTGCCAATGTGTTGTGCTATCTGCCTATGTAGAGGGGACATAACTCTTTCACTGTGCCAACGTTGTGTGCTATAACACATTCAAACAAACATTCTCTACTACAGAATTAAATTTAACAAATGTAAGTCGTCTAAAAATACTTAGTGCAATTGACTTACCTTAGAAACACATTCAAAACAATACCAGTCACCATCAGGGATGTTATCCATTTTGGGCTGTAGATAAAATACAAAGAAGAAAAAATGTTAAAGCGTTTACAAAACACCCTGCCTAAAATAACTTCAAAAAATGTATTGCTTTTCCTTAATGCCTGCATGGTACCACATACATCAATGACTTATAACATAAGGTATATCATATCACTGACATATTATGTCATACAGTATACAACACTGCGTAGATTTCTTTTAAAACATTTAAAAATAAAGTATACAAAAGTAATCCCTTCTGACCAAAATGAAGCAGACCTTACCAGTTTCCATAGCCATGGCACCTTACTTCAACTAACGTCAGGTAGCCATCTGAGCTGGGTAAACTCAGGGCACACCCTCAGAACCCATGGGAAAAAAAAAATACCTTCACCAGCATTCGAACCCAGATCCTTTGGTTTGCCAGCCAAATGTGCTGCCGCTGGGCCACCATGCCCCATTATAAAAAACTATTAACCCTTCCCGTACCGAACTACTTCTATCTATGCTGCCTTCAGTTCCGCTAAATACGCGCCCGGGACTGTAAGGGTTAACAAAAGTAACAATAGATCCCCCAGTCACAAGATTTATTTCTTACTTAAGTTTTATATAACAATCTCGGTGAATTATTTTCCAATGCAACGCAATGGTTATTTCAATATATGTACAGAGTCAATTTTAAAACAATAAAAGTCACTAAATTACTTTAAAGCCTTTAAAACTAAATTTAAAAAAAACATATATATGGACTCCCTAAATGTGATTATAAAAAATATGTTTCACCTTGAAACAATAAGTGTGGTAGCCTTTGTCACATCCATCACACAGTAACAGCTGAGCTTCATTGTCATCTTTACTACAGATCTGACAGGTCTACAGATACACAAGAACAAAATACATGGATCATTGACTTCTTTAAAAGCTCATTCTTAAATTTGATCAGACACACAAATGAATAATTTGGAAAAACAGGAATCGAAAAAAAAGTTTGTAGATCTTAACTTGTGATATGAAACATGCAGCAGGCGGATTTTACACATACCACTCAAACAGTTAAACAATATTAAAGTATTAGTAAAATACAGCATTCAAGAACTACAGAACTACTTACCACTTTCACACAACATACAAGAACTACATACCTTTCTCACTCAAAATACATAAACTATGTTCCAATTTTCTACAACTTCTAATAACTCATATAACAAACAAGAACTACTAGGCACTCTCATACAACATACAAGAACTACTTACTACTCTCATACAACATACAAGAACTACTTACTACTCTCATACAACATACAAGAACTACTTACTACTCTCATACAACATACAAGAACAACTTACTACTCTCATACAACATACAAGAACTACTTACTACTCTCATACAACATACAAGAACTACTTACTACTCTCATACAACATACAAGAACTACTTACTACTCTCATACAACATACAAGAACAACTTACTACTCTCATACAACATACAAGAACTACTTACTACTCTCATACAACATACAAGAACTACTTACTACTCTCATACAACATACAAGAACTACTTACTACTCTCATACAACATATAAGAACTACTTACCACTCTCATACAACATACAAGAACTACTTACTACTCTCATACGACATACAAGAACTACTTACTACTCTCATACAACATAAGAACTACTTACTACTCTCATACAACATATAAGAACTACTTACCACTCTCATGATACTTTTCTCCCATGAAATAGACTTGGCTAAGAGCTGAGTGCACAGACTAAGTTGGGCTGGGCTCTCTGAACTGACCACAGCTTGCCGCCAAAGCAACAGGCCAGGAGGGATGGACTCTCCCTCAGAGAAGTCACCGTCCGAGCGCTCCGACTGAGACGACAGACTTGAGAGATTCAACTGGATGCTAGTCAAGTCAAACAAATCCATGTTAGCAAATCAAGAAGGAAACAGGAAACAATCAAGTTTAATATATAATTAACATTGATAGACTAGTGATGGATTTATAATTTTGTATATGTTGACCTTGAATAAAAAACAGAGCCTAAACCATTTAAAAATATTGACCAAAAGAAAACTTAAATTACAGTCTCTTAACATACATTCATCCAAAACAGGTTAATAACTGAACTACTTTATGGGGCATGGTGGCCCAGTGGCAACACATCCGGCTGGCGTACCATAGGTTCTGGGTTTGAATCCTGGTGAGGACTAGGTTTTGTTCCAATTTGTTCTCAGGGTATCCCTGAGTCTACCCAGCTCTGATGTGAGCACCTGACCATATAAAGTAAAGGCGGCTAGGCATTGTGCTGGCCACACAATCCCCCTATGTCATGGAAACTGAAATGGTGAACGCTGATTCACCTGCCCTATGGATCAATTTGGTCAGACGGGATAATTTCTTTCTCTTTTTAAGTTAAATTTGTAATGTAATGTACATGTTTATTCACTATAGAAATCTAATAACCCTATTTCAGTTGAAAGCAGTAGCTCATTAATATATCTGATACAACAAGAACAATACCTTCTGATTAGTGGCGGCTTAAGGTATCTACGTTCAATGTTGGCCTCCAGCTCAAGTAAACGTGATATGGCCATGTCTAGCGGGTAGCTCTCGTTATCCGACACCTCCTTGACAGATCGGTCAACGAGCTGGATGTTGGTGTCCTTATTAGGCTTCCACCCTTGCTGAAAATTTAGGAAACAAAAATATTGAAAAGAAACTCTGCAGCTGTTTGAGCACTTCCACAGACACAGGAAAAGAAACAAGAAGTGTAGCAATTTATGAATTTCACAGAATAAATTCTATAAGTAAAATAAAAAATTCCTATCACACTCTTTTGTATTTAAATAATTAAAGACTTTGAGAATCAATGATGTACCATTGAAACAACAGGAATTTGTAAGATTGTGTTATATATGTATAGCATGTTAGAATAGTTTTCACATATGCTTTTGAATTGTATAAATAATTCATATAGAAGTTATTTATTTATGTTAAATTTATTTATGTTAAATTTATTTATGCACGATTTTATAGATACTTTATTTATTATGACTTAATAACACTAATTTGTGTTCTCATAGTCTCTACAACTTTCTAGTACATAATTTCTTTTGCATTCGGAAAAGTTGGGGGAAAATCCATTCAAGCACCTTTTGCACCTAAACCTATACAAGGTACGTAGACTCCGAACCGTAGAGGTGTAGTTTGGTTGTTGTTGTTTTCCATAGCGATAAAGAAGCTATTATTATCAACCAGTGAAGTTGAACATTATTATTGTGATTTTTCAAGCATTAAATTGTTCTTTAAACATTCATAGAGTGGCTTGAGTGTATTATTTCACAGTGAACCAGACAGAAGACAATTGTCATATAATTTTCTGAATAACAGCTACATCAGGCTACAAGACATATTTTTAAAACCCTTATCAAAATGCAAGAGCAGACTCAAACCACCAAAAAAGTGTTGGACCCAATAAGTGTTTAACTCATTTGCTACTACTGCGACTCAATGCGACCTACCCCCCTCTGTACTAATGCGCCTAAAGCGGCCGCCACGTGTGTGACTAACCTATTGTCGTTTCTTGATTTTTTGCCATGCGTTCTGTTTTTTTTTTAATACTGCAAGCACGGCTTTTAAAAAGTAGGAATATAGTCTGTTTCGTTAATAAAAACCGGATGTTTTTATTAAGTTTCGTTTTTTTGCGCTGCGCGTTCAAAATACGGGTAGTTTTCACTGGCCTTTCGTCTTGTAATACTTTTTTTTATAGCCTAGCCTTTAATTTTTTACTTTATTTATCAATAGCTCTATACCTCCAAATATAACATTTAACAATAGTTCTGATAATAAGGATGCTGCAGATATAGACTTAGATGAATTTCCATTACAACTCGATTTATGGGCTTTTTTATACTTTATCGGACTTTGACGCTAGGGCTAGTGAAAATATTTAGCCAAATCCTAGGGTCTCAACACTCAGCGAATGATTCTACCGATAATTCGGCATTTTTTATGTATAAAAGTATACATTTCCAGAAAGCTAAGATATTTATCTATTTTATGATGTAATTTTTATTCACTTTGGGGAATATTTGGTCATTAAAAAAAAATATTAAAAAATAATTTACTAAATTTAATACGGAGTTCCTTTCCTTTGGCTAGTATTTTCCGGGGTGTCTTTGGAAACTAGGTTAGTAGCAAATGAGATATATTATATAATGAGCGCCTGTAAAGTATGAGGTAACATGCACTGCTTACCTGGGCCTGTAAACTGGCTTGAAAAATCCTCTCCTCCAGTGCCTCAACTTCCTCAAGAGCCGCCAGCTCTATCTGGTGCATGCACGGGACGGACCACCAGGCCGGGTCGTCAAGCGCGATGAAGGCCTCGGTATCACAGTCGGATTGGTCGGTCTGTACCGCGGCCTCCTCTTTGGCCGTGCTGGCTGCTGGGGCCTCAACAACGGTCTCCTGTCCCTCTGTCTTGACCTGCGGTTCGCTCGACGCGCTCGATTCACTGGGAATGTCCATACTATCTTTAGAGTCTCCGGACTGCTTCTCTGTTTTCATCATCTTCACATCACAACTGCTTTGTGCTGTAAAAACAACAACATATGAAAGGGTGAAAAAGAATACCTTAATACATTTTGAATACATGTTAAAATTACTACCAGAAATAAAGTTGCTTATAACATGTAAAATGTATGTCAATAAATTAAGTACCTAGGGCCCATTAGAAATTTGAAATATAATGCCTCTTAGAAATGGGAGAATCTATTTTAGCCTTAAAAGAACTTGGAACTATAGTATCCAAAAGAGAACTATGGAGAAAACTTGGTCAATTTTCCCACACTTTCACAACTTGATAAATCAAGTAAATTTCCCCAAACTTTTCCAGCCAATATAAAACCCTGTATTATTTAACTTAGAAAACACTTTTCATTTTAACTAGGGGTTATAAGTTTTAACCATTCCAATAGTCCTAATGAAAAAAAACTTGAAAATCTTCAAGATGGTTTAATCATTTTACTAATTTGCTATATTCTTTAATATTTTATTTATTTTGTGTTTTCCAATATAAGTAGAAAAATAAAAAACTCAAAAAGTTCTCAAAAGACTTCAAGCATAAAGAGATTTTATACAAATTTATAAAGCCAACACTATCAATTCATAATACAAACAAAAAAATGTACTATTGTTACTATTTCTAATTATTTTCAATTATTTTTATGTTATTTATTTTATTAATCTATATTTACAATATTTTAAAACAAAATGGTAAATAACAAACATAATTTTAACAAGGACAAAACATATTCTTGACTTACAAATATCCGAGGATGCCTCGGTCTCATTTTTACCAGAAGTGTCAAACTCACAATGGAGTTTTGCGTAGTCTAGGTAACGGTGGATGCTCCGCTGCAAGTTCTTTTCCCTAATTCCTCGATTCAGCATGCAGGACATGACAGTCTTCAAGACGGCCAGGTCGTAGATTCTCCACCAGCCATGCTGTAAGTCTAAAACAAAGAGAATATAAAGGCATAGTTCTTGAATAATAACAGAGATTTCAGAGGACTGAAAAAAATAAGAATTTACATGACATTCGTTAAAAATAGAGCTTTCAGAGGACTGAAAAAATAAGAATTCCCATGACATTCTTGAATAATAGAGATTGCAGGAGATTTTAAATGATACCAATATTCAGCAAAGAGAAAACATGATATTCTTAGACATAGCTATTCAATAAATTCAGGTTTGAAACAATGATATAAAATGGGACATAAAGTTCATTTTTTTTCTATTATTCTTAAAAGTATTGATACAGAATAACTTCCAAATTGAGTGAATTAAAAATCACATTTCATTGATGCTATGAATTAAAAAAACTCTAGTATTACTCTCATCATTATAAAAAGTATTATCAAAAATCAACACAGAGATGAGAAGAAGAAACTTACTTCTTGGTATAGGTTGTGCCTCTCCTTGTACAGCTCTTAACACTTCCCATGGATAGGAAGAGATGTTTGAATCTGGCGGCGGAGGCACTTTGAACTCCCCAGCCGAGTCGGCACCAGGAGTGCTGCAGGGCGTCGGCGACAAAGACGGCGTTGCTGGGCTGTTGAACAGGGAGGTGAACAGCAGGTCTGAGGACAGGAGCCCTGGGTTGGACTGGATCAGGGGCAGCAGAGCGTCAAAGTTGGCGTTTGTGGGCGAGTTGATGTACGATGTCAGAGCCGACAATGAGGCGGAGACAGCTGGGGAGGCCTGCTGGGAGGAGGAGGACGAGGACGCAGTTGGCTGCCCGTGAAGCCTCTGGGTGAGCGAGAGCTCGTCACAGGGCATGCGGGGCAGTATGCTGAACCACAGCTTGTGGTCCACCACCTCGGATGGCGCTGCGCCATCGGCGTCATCCACTGCTGTCCTTAGAGAGGCTGGTTTTGCGCCGGCGGAGGAGGGAGACAGTTTGTTGCTTTCAGCAGATCTTAACACTTGGGAAGCGGCTTGTTGCAGAAGCTCTGATGAGGAATACAAGGGCTCCTTTTTGTCACTCTTATCCAGTTTGGAATACACAGCTTTTGTTGCAGAAACGGGCGTGGTCAGAGGCTGCAGAGCTGCGGGAGTGGTCAGCGGGGACGCAATCGAAGGCGTCGTCGTGATGGGGTTGTGGTGAGCGGGCGGAGGGGAGACGATGGAGGCCAGACTAGACAAAGTTTCCGAGGCACTGGACAGGCCGAAGGGGTAGTGGGATAGGCCAGGGATGAAAGGAGATTGCGTCAGGTGATGGGAAGGGCCAGGAGGAGGTAGGGCTGACGTTTTAGTGGAACCAGAGTGGGCGGCAGGGGGAGGCAAATCTAGCATAAGATTAGCCTGGGCTGAAGGGTGGAAAGGTGGGAGGGACTGGGGATTGATGGGTTTACTGTGGGCAGGGACAGGTGCTGAACTTATGGCCGAGCTCTCCAACTGCGTAGGCCCTTTAGGTTTACAGGTCAGGTCCAGTGTGGCGCAGTGAGCCGGCTGAGGTAATTTCGGTATTGCGGAAAACAGAAGCGACGAAGTCAACAGCGATGGTAAGCTGGAGGCCAGGGTAGGCGTTGATGTGAGAGCCGTGGCGGACGGCGTGGAGACGGGTGTGGAAGGTGGACTAGTCATCACGCTTGCACCTGCCTCTTCTTCCCGGTAGGCCTGCTGGATGGAGTTGTTCAACAAAGTGGCCAGCGTGCCCCGATCAAGGCCCCCAACTCTGGGCACCTTGAGTATGTCTAGCCCGAGGGCTGGTTTTGGTGCCGGCGGCTCAACGCTGCAGCCTGAAAGTTCTGACTTTCCAACACTCAGTATTGCAGCAACAGGCGTGGATTTTAAGACGTCATCAGCCGCAGCTCTTCCGCTACCATCTTGTTTATCAGCTGTACAGTGAGCTGTGTTAATAGACACAGAAGATTCAGCGCCACTTTTTGTAACATTAGGAGGAGTAACGGCGCACAATGAGACGGCACCTAGACATTGCTGGCTGGCTGACAATGTCTCTATACTGTCTGCTACAGTTACCGGCAGCTTAGCCTCTGTTGTTTTAGAATCCGCCTCAATCTGGATGGGACCAAGTGAGCTGTCCACAGTCTTCTTTATATCATCCTCGCACGGCTCCTCGTGTGATTGATTCGTCAACTCTGCCGTCTCCTCTAATTTGGCCACGAGATTCGCCTTGACCTTCTCTACGCAGGAAGGAGATGATTCTCCATGGGCCGTCTCCTCTGCCGAGCATTTCGTGTTTTCATCTTCCACCTTGACCCTCGGGTGCTCTGAATTACTAACTTCGCTGATGGCCTCCTTCTCAGCTTCACCAGCATCCTTTGTTTCACAACTGTCACTTTCTTCTTTCACCTTGTCCAATGGCACAACTGCTTCACCGCTGCCATCCTTTCTGCAGGCCTCCTTGGGGACCTTCTCTTTCTCTTCCTCCTTCTTCACCTGTTCTGCTGCGTAATCCTCCGGTACCCCAGACTCCATTCCTTCCACGTAGACGCCTCCCGTGAGAGGGAGAACCCAATAGGTCCTCTTGTAGCGGTCTTGCCCGACGTTGATGGCGCGTAGCCTAAGAGAGGCTCTAAACACTTTTTGTCTGTAGGCGGCATGTTGCTGAAACAAACAAAAGGGACCAAAATGTACTATAGAAAAAATTATCTGCACAATTGTATCAATCAAATACACACAAATATGTGAAGTAAAGTATCCAGTCGGACCAAATTGATCCATAGGGATGGTGAAGCAGTGTTCACCAGTTTCTGTGGCCACAACATACTAGGGGATTGTGTGGCCAGCACTATGCAAAGCTGACTTTACTTTACCCCAACTAAGGTCAGGTAGCCATCATAGCTGGGTAGACTCAGAGACACCCTACGATCCCTATACAAAATCCTAGCCTTCTACCAGGATTTGAACCCAGGACCTTCGGCACGCCAGTCAAATGCGCTGCCGCTCGGCCACCGTGCCCCCTACACAAATAAGTAAAGGCTAGTAATTTTATTTTTTACTAGAGTTATTAGTTAATGGGTCTCTCTCTATGAAAAATGTTTTATGCGAGAAAAAACAACTTCTTTTTTCTTTAATTAAAATACACATGTACTCACTTTTCTCAGCTTGTCTATTTTCTTGTCAGATTCTTCCTTTGTTAGGCTCTCATCCACAGGCTGTACAAAATACATGAAGGATCGCAAATTAAATTTGGACAGCAAGTTTAAAATTCAATAAATACAAGCCATTATATAAAACACGACACAAGTCGTCAACAGATGCACACCCTGTCGTCCTCTAAAATAGTACAAATTTCTGAATTATTCAGTTGTTGAAACTTTCAGAGTTCTTACTCTAAAAAATCATTTACTGGCATTGTAAAAAAAAAAAAGATATTTGTGCATTTCTTAAGTATCTATTGAGCTTTTATAGAGTAAAAAGGAAACAAATCATGACAGGAGTTGTGTTCTCCTTAACTCACTGGTTTGTTTTTACTTTTCACTAATAGTTCACAAGCCTTTGTCCTCTTTTACCAAACTCTGAACCTTTAGTCAAGGCTTATTTATTAATTCACACAGATAATTAACCCTTACAGTCCCAGTCGCGTATATTTTCATCAAACTATTTCTTTACCTAAGACCCAGACGCGTATATTTTTCCTCCAAATACGAAATCTCCTGGAACCCAGCTGCGAATATTTCCCTCAAGGAAGGGTGGCTATTTAAACATCAAAATAAAGGATTTGACCTTTCACAATAGTCTCTGTCAGAATATTTATTCAATAGCTGAAGTTGAATTTTATTTCGCTTCTTAAATTATGAAAATTGGCCAATTACTGAGTTGTTGTTTTTTTATTGAAAGTGAAATGGACGCTACCAAATTACCTTCCGTTATTATGGCAGTAAGTGTTGATGAGACTTTTTCTTATGGGTTAATATTACAAATGCAGGGCTGCCTACCCCCAAAATTTTTTCTCAGTAACAAAAGCATGAATTGTCAGTAACAAGACCCTCTTGTCAGTAACACTTTAATAAAACATCAATAAGCGTTTTCTAACGATATATAATCAAACTATCGCATACTCACACATATATATATATCATTCATTCATTGGCTCCATATATATATATATATTGTGTGTGTGTACTATATACAGCAAAGTGAGTGTCATTTTAAAATGACAGGCTGTTGCATGACATCATCGTTTAATACCCTTTCATGAAAGCTTTGTCTCCATTAGACAAGAGAGCCACACAAGCTTCCAATGTTTCCTTAAGAAGCTCTTTGGTCAGTCTTTGTCTTTCACAGTGGTCTGAGCTGAATGGAATGGTGGCTAATATAAGCAGATATTTAATAAGAACTAGTCCTTTATCCTTCATCACCAGTTCTCTTCATGTGATATCAATAGCTACTTTTGAAGTTATAGAAATGTCTCAAGATTTATAACTAACAAATTTCGTTATAACAGAGTGACACATCTCTTGTTATTGGACTACAGTGTTGAAATGATCCAATATCATTGCTACCATCTGTAGAAATTGTAAATGTAACTGTTTCATCCTTTGGTAGCGGGACTATTTTACACTTTAAAAACATATAGTTTGATTTCCTACAGTGAAATGTAGTTATGGTTGACTCTGGAAACATTTCTATAAAGTCAGAAGTAAACTTTGTACTGCACTCAATTGTAATAAGCTGATACCCTAACATAGCCTCAGCCTTCATAACAGAAGTATCTGTACTTATTAGTGGTGACAAAGCAGTACCGGGTAGATTAAAAGATTTTTTTTTTACTGAAATAGGATAATGTCTTTTTATTGACACGCGTCATCTACAATACTCTCGGCCTGCATAGGAAATATTTAATTCCACATTAATATGAATACAATTACTTTATGAATTAGTTATGATGTTTCTAGCAATTTAATCTCTTCGTGTCATTATCAATTTTTACCAACAAAAAAGTTAAAAAATAATTTTGGAACCCCATCGATGTCTCAACCATGCTGAAATAATGTCTGGGATGTAGGAAATAATTAGTAAATAATGGCTGGAACTGAAAGTATACATCACGGATAAGTACGTCCGTACGGGAAGGGTTAATACTTCAAAGTGTACCAATAAAAATAAATTACACAGAATTACCCTGCATACCAAAGTTTGGATAAATCAAACACAATTGTGCTCATTCATTGAGTTTTGCTATAAAACATTTATCTTACCTCAAAAGGCATGTTGGAGGAGGAAGTTGTCATGACACTGCTGCTGTCATCACTCTCACTCTCCTCATCCTCCTCCTTCTCCTCATCTTCCTCCTTCTCCTCCTCCTCGTCGCTGCCAATCTTGGAGGAGTTCATCGTGTCCTCGTCCTGGCCCGTGCTACTGTTCACCACTGGCCTGCGATCTGACGACCTGTGAACCTTGTTGAACTTTCTGGCTTGGAAAACACGGAGTCTGGGTGATAAACAAACAACAACACAAAGTTAAGGTCAGACTTATGCTGCATACATCAAAATATATTTATAAATAATAGTAAAAAATTATATGACATAAGAGTTCTTCTAACAGTTTACTGACATTGGTCCTTTGCAATATCTCTCAAGTTATGTTGTTGTTTTAAAATATTTTGTTAATTTTCTTCTTTCTTTCTTCTTTCTTAGTCCCTTAACCTTGACGGTCGTTGGGGGTAGATAATAGTCCTCTTTTGGGCTTGGTAGACTTGGCGGCGCCCATCTCCTCTCCAAGTCGGCGGTGGATTTAAAGCTGTCTGCACAGAGGGTTGAACCCCTGATGCGGCGCTTGGGAGTCGAGCTCGCTGACGACTTTGCTAACCAGCCGCCTTGTTAATTTTATACTTTTACTTTAGTATCCCGTCAGACCAAATTGATCCATAATATAGTGAAGCAGCATTCACAAGTTTCTGTGGCCACCGCGAACTAGGTGATTGTGTGGCCAGCACTATACACAGATACCTTTACTTTACCTCAACTTAGGTCAGGTACCCATCAGAGCTGGGTAGACAGGGGACACCCTCCAGACCCTGGAAAAAATCCTAGCCTTCACCAGGACTCAAACCCAAGACCTTCTGTATAGCAGCCAAACGCGCACCATGCCTTCAGTTATTTTTACTTTAGATAATTCTCCTAAGGCACCCTTTTTCTAGAGTCATATGCCTGAACTAGTTCTGTATGGCAGATTTTGCTTATCATTGGTTTAAGTCTACTCCTGCCTTTTGATAAAGGTTTTCCCAACTGATTTGTACATTAAAAAAACAAAAATGATTTTGGGGAAAGAAAAAAAGGTAAAAAATCTCCAAAGTCAAATGTGTCAATGAACAAAAGCATTGGGCGACACTTACTTGGCAGAGTTCATGGCAGACATGCCTACCTCCACAAATCAAAATGAGGAACACCCAAGGTAAAAATGAGGAACATGGGACCAAAATGAGGAACATAAGCGCAGAGGAAGTATTTTCGAGCCAATATAGTCTACGCTAAATAATATTTTATTAAAAGAAAAATGGGAAAAATGATTTCACCTACAGTAATAAGACTGTATATATTATATATATAATATATAGAATCCAATCTAAGTCAACATAGAGTTAATGAAAAAAAAATATTGTGTGTGTGTGTGGGGGGGGGGGGGGGGGAAACATTTGTGTAAGTTTAACTAGGGTTTTAAATCTATTCCAAGGAAAAACAGTGGCTTTTTATGTAGCTATATGATTTT
Source organism: Anisus vortex (assembly GCA_949126835.1). Taxonomy (NCBI): domain Eukaryota; kingdom Metazoa; phylum Mollusca; class Gastropoda; family Planorbidae; genus Anisus; species Anisus vortex. The sequence goes on from OX421500.1 coordinate 9,716,461, forward strand.
AAGCTTTTACGCAATAACTGCGATGCTGTGTTTTTTTTTTTAAATAAACCTTTCAATCTAAGTCTAAGGCCTAGGACAGAAACTCAGAAAGTGGTTAAAATCAAATTAATCAGTAGGCCTATCTATATTCTAAACTAAGGACAAGGCCAAGGTAATTGAACTTTAACTTAAATGCTTGATATTGGTCAATTGGTAAAACTAACTAGTCTAAATTCATTTATAAGCCTAGGCCTAGGATTAAGTCTAAAGGTCTAAGCCACTTTACGTCTAAGCAAATTTATTTAAATGGGCTTAAATAGGCCTAGCTTAATGCACTAACACTGTGTCTGTTCTAATACATCAACATCAGTTTAACTACCCGATTTAAAGCAGTAGGCCAGAAGGGAAAATATAATTTACTTTATACTTTATTTTGAATTTTAATTTAGCGACTACTTTTATTTTTTATTAAGTAACTAGAAGTTAGAATGTAATATTTTGTTTTGGCTAGCAATGATTAGTTTAGTTTCCCTAAAATTATTTGATATAACAAAAACGGTAAAGTAATCAACAGTGCCGCGAAGCGCTACGCTTATGCACTCTCGACCTAAAAAAGGAAATACATTAAAAATTAAAACGGAAGTGAGAAGAAGAAAACAAAAGTTGGCAAACGCCTTTTGTTTATTTCGCGTTATTACTTTCTCAATTAAAATGTCGGCATTTTCGGAGACGCCGATTTTGCGGAACAAACTGGTCTAATGTGGAATTGCGGAGCATGGGGTAATTTTCAGCCATTTTACGGAACGGTTCCGGAAAATCCGGAACGGTAGGCATGTCTGTCATGGTCTAAATAATTTCTAAGCTTCCCAAAAGTCACAACTTAAATAATAAACAAACCAATGAAACAAGTATAAAAATGACCTAATTTTTAAATGTGAAAAAGAGGGAGAGGAAGGAGGTGGGAGAATTTGAAATAGTTTTTTTTTAAAAGTAGTCTAAACACTTGGCAAGGTGTAAGCTTTATAATATCATATCTCGAGTGACAGATCTTCACCTTCCAGCTCTAGTGCTGAGAAACAGTTTGGGGGAAAACTAAAACAAACAACATTGTTTAACTTACTGCCTGAGTTGTCCCTCCACAACCCACTTGTCACGTCTCAGATTATTGATGGCATCCATGTGTTTGTCTATTTCACTATAAAAACAAAATAAATAAAAAAAAAAAAGATTTGAAAAATTAAGAAATAATGATAATGAATAATTAAGAATAATGATTTTATGTGCAAGAGTACAATATTTTTTTAGTATTTTAACCCATTCCTTGCCTGAATACCACTCCGATCTACACCAAAAGTCTTTTGAGGTGGGCGCTTTTTCTTTAGACTGAACGTTGCCTAGACGGGGCTCCTGTCTTAATAGACGTGCTATGCAAGTGCCCTAATTACCATTAGTTAGCATTTTTTCTTAATATTTCAAACACGACTGTGCAAACAAAATTTAAAAAGCAGTCAGTTTTGGCTTTTTATCACAAAATGAAACACACTAATGACATTTCACATATTATTTCTATATAGATCCTAGATTTGAAAAAAAAAATGTTTGAGTGCCAAATTTTTCAGAAATCTCCTGAAATTGTCCATCGGCCGATCGTAGTTTTGGAAACATTGCTAAGACATGGCATATTTTTTTCGGAATGCTAAACACTGCCTTAGTAAGCTAAAGCCGATAGCCTATAGGCCTAGGCCTTAGGTCCTAAATAAAACGCATCTTGCTACTAGTGTACAAGCTACCTATATTATAGGCCTAGATAGGTTTTTACACATTATCATTTTTTCCACTTTTTATTTTGGGTTCAATAGGCCTGCGAAAAACTTAAGCTAAGCTTCGGCAATAAAAAATCAGTCCAAAAGAAAAGGGTGCGAGGTTTGAAAAACCTAAAATATTTGTCCATTTCCATTTTAGAAGCCTAGTAATTCTACATAATAACATCCACTGATGCGGGTGATATTTGCAACTTAATGACAGAGTAGTGATGTTTTTCAAACTTTTCAAAAAACAGTGTTGGGTGTATAAATCGCACCTCAGCTTTTGTTTGAAATTTTGAAGCAGAAAAACTTGCGATTTAATTACAAAGGAATGCCAGGATGGCTGACTTACTTGGCTATAACTTTACTAGTCAGCAATTCATTACAAAGGAATGCCAGGATGGCTGCTTTCTTGGTCGGGTTCAGGGCCTCCATTGGCTTGTCTATCAGCCACTCCGTCATCTACAGAAATATATAAAAAGACATTTTTTTTACAACACAGCTCAGTAAAACATCTTCAAAACTTACTTTTAAATACTAATGCTATTATTAAACTTACTATTTAATTTTACAGCAAATTATTGAAGTATATATAAAAAACATTTCACTAATGTATTCAAAATTTAAAGTTTGTTAAATTTAATCTCAAACATTCAATTAATGTATTCACTCAAAACTACTATTCATCAAAACATTCAATTAATGGATTCACTCAAAACAACTATTCGTCAAAACATTCAATCAATGTATTCACTCAAAACTACTATTCATCAAAACATTCAATTAATTTATTCACTCAAAACTACTATTCATCAAAACATTCAATTAATGGATTCACTCAAAACAACTATTCATCAAAACATTCAATTAATGTGTTCACTCAAAACAACTATTCATCAAAATATTCAATTAATGGATTCACTCAAAACTATTATTAATCAAAACATTCAATTAATGTATTCACTCATAACTACTATTCATCAAAACATTCAATGGACTTGGTTACCAAATATCCCAAAAGCTGTGGTAAAAAAAACACAAATTGTTGAGCTACCTGTTTCTCTCCCCTTGCCTTCAGAAAAATTCTCAGAATTTCAGACATGGTGGTGTCAGTCATTTCCATCTCTGTGATCTTCTGGTGGAGTTTGGTCGCAGCCTGAAGACAAATACAATGTTAATTTTATTAAATTCTTTTTCTATTTGCTTATTTCAATTCAAGCTTGAGGACTAATAGAACTATGAGTGCTATCAGTAGTCCTCAAATTGTATCTGGTTGTTCTTTTTAATTATGTGCTTAGTATTTTGTTGTTACCTAGTCTATTTTTCTATAGAAAATTTAAAAATCAAAACTTGACACCCCATCCCCATTCCTTTTCAAACTATATCTTTATAGAACTCAGTTTATATCTTTATAGAACTCAGTTTATATCTTTTTTAAAAAAATTAGTTTTTTTATTATCTATATATATAAAGCAGCTTGTGTGTGTGTCTAACCAATGGTTTATTTAAAGACGCGTGAACTTACTGTCTCATATCTTACTTTTGTGATCCCTCATTGACATGTGCTTTCCCTAGCATAGTGGTTAGCGTCTTCGACTGCCAAGCGGGTGCTCTGGGTTCAATTCCCCACTGATTTCTTTTTTTTTTTTTTTCTAATTTTTTTGAATTGCCATTAATATTACTTTTAATTGTACTAGCGTAACAATTTTAGTTTTCATTTCCAGATTAAATTGTTACTTTATGACTAGAATAGGGCTACTATAAAAATTTTATTTTCTTCAAAGTTAGCCATGTTGATGTCTATTTATTTTATTCTCACCTGTTTCCTCAAAATTGTCAACCCATCTAACCCCCTCACATTTTGTTTGATTATAAGTAACTAACTTCATTTTTTTTTTCAATCTGGGTTTAGCTATTTTAATGGTGTAACTATTTGAATGTTAATGTTAATGTTTCTTAAATGCTTTGAGATTATGAGAAGAAATATTTGCCTCTTTGGGGTTGGGGACTCCCACGTCATCCAGGGCGAACCGTAACAGATGCATGATCAGGGACATGAACTCCTCAATGTCCTCATCTGACTCGTTCATGAGTCCTCTCTCAAGTGATTCCAGTGTAGGGATTGAGTTTTTCTCTGAAATTCAAAAGGTTGATAAAATCAATGTCTCTATTTATATATATAAAATAAATGTATCTATTTATATATATAAAATAAATGTATCTATTTATATATATAAAATCAATGTCTCTATTTATATATATAAAATAAATGTATCTATTTATATATATAAAATAAATGTATCTATTTATATATATAAAATAAATGTATCTATTTATATATATAAAATAAATGTATCTATTTATATATATAAAATAAATGTATCTATTTATATAGATAAAATAAATGTATCTATTTATATATATAAAATAAATGTATCTATTTATATATATAAAATAAATGTATCTATTTATATATATAAAATAAATGTATCTATTTATATATATAAAATAAATGTATCTATTTATATATATAAAATAAATGTATCTATTTATATATATAAAATAAATGTATCTATTTATATATATAAAATAAATGTATCTATTTATATATATAAAATAAATGTATCTATTTATATATATAAAATAAATGTATCTATTTATATATATAAAATAAATGTATCTATTTATATACATAAAATAAATGTATCTATTTATATATATAAAATAAATGTCTCTATTTATATATATAAAATAAATGTCTCTATTTATATATATAAAATAAATGTCTCTATTTATATATATAAAATCAATGTCTCTATTTATATATATAAAATAAATGTCTCTATTTATATATATAAAATAAATGTCTCTATTTATATATATAAAATCAATGTCTCTATTTATATATATAAAATCAATGTCTCTATTTATATATATAAAATAAATGTCTCTATTTATATATATAAAATAAATGTCTCTATTTATATATATAAAATAAATGTCTCTATTTATATATATAAAATAAATGTCTCTATTTATATATATAAAATAAATGTCTCTATTTATATATATAAAATAAATGTCTCTATTTATATATATAAAATAAATGTCTCTATTTATATATATAAAATAAATGTCTCTATTTATATATATAAAATAAATGTCTCTATTTATATATATATACTTTAACACAAAGAAGAAAACTATATTGAAAACAAGCCAAAGTGAAAGTGAGTTTGTTGACTTTCAAATGACCAATTGGTTTCTGGTGTTTACTTCCAGGAAGGGGATATGGTGGTCTAGAGGCGGCATGCTCGGTTTGTCCCAGTTTCACGGATTGTCCCAGGTTTGAGTCCTGGTGAAGGTTGTGTTTTTTTCCCCCCAGGTCTGGTGGGTGTCACTTAGTCTAATCAGCTCTGATGGGTACCTCGACTTAATGGAGTGTAAAGAAAAATCGTCTGGGCACTGTGCTGGCCACACAATCCCCTTGTATGCCGCTTCCACAGGAAACTTGTGAATGCTGCTTCACTTGCCCCATAGATTGAAAGGAATTTTTTTTTTACTTTACTACCAGAATATAATAGGCCTACATATGAAAAGCGTGATTTGATAATAATAATAGTAATTTATATAGCACAAGTACCCATGCTATTACATTTAGCATGCTCAGTGCGCTCTTGGTATTAAATGTTAGTGGCAGATGTATTGGTATGCATAATGCAAGGCACACACTCACTAGCTAAAGAGGAAATAACATTGTTTGACTAATTAAACTTATTATACCCAAGTAAACACACTCAGTTTATTAAATTTATCAGCAATATCATTACTATTAACGTAAATAATAATGAAATTATTCTTTATGTGTGTATTTATAAAAAATGAAAACAATTCCAATCATAATTTTTTTTTGTTTTTTTTACCTAAATTTAATGCCAGACCAAAATTGTTTAAAAACTCCACAGCCATCAGACAATCAGCAATCGGCCTGCCAGCAAGTTTGGATTTCATTCTTGGAAACTCTGGCAAAGGCTTGAATAAACAAAAAAATGTGCACACAAATTTTAATCACAATTCGGTTACTAAAAAAAAAAACAATCTTTGAAGATTAATCCATACGCCAGTAGAACATGTTCAAAATTAAGCTAATGGTATTGAGTTTAAAATTTGATGTTTTGGTTTTGATAAGCTGAAATTATTGTGTTCATTTGTGTTTGGGTTTTGCATTAATTTGCTAAAAAATATCCAACTTTTGTATTAAGATAGATAGAGCTTTAGCTCTCACCCAAACAAAGTGTACAAAGATTGTGGTTTAAACATGATTTTAACACTCGCCTAAATAAATGTTGTTTTTTTTTTACTGATCTCTAAAAAGAATGGATTAGGCACGGAAGTAACATCCTTGAGGAAATTTCCGCCATTTTGTTTATACTGTCACTGATCAATATATATAATTACCGTGAGTTTGTTTATTTATTTAGATGTTTGTTTCTGCTATATATTCTCCTAAGCCGTTTGACTAATCGGGTTCAAAGTTAAATGTATAAATTGGAAACATCCTCCAAAATAAAGTTTTATTTTTTTAACAATATTGCTTAATTCGTTAATGTATTTTTTAAAATAAACTTAGACCTATTACTAATCACCGTATGTTAAGGTTATATAATGGGCGCAGTTTCCAAATAATGTCCCTTTGAAATGCTTTAAAATTTAGTGTATGTTCAGGACCGGGTTTTTCCGTACTGCGAAATATTGCTGTCTACTTTTTTTTATTATTAACTTTTTTTATTGTTTGGTATTTGTTTTCTTTTGATCGTATTATTGTTAGTTGTATATTATTAATAAGAAGTCAGAAGCTTGACAGCAACAATCCATTTGCATATCGTGTAAAATGGCAGCAACATAGATTCCGTTCCGATCTATTTATAGATCAGTGGCACAGTAAGTTTTAGACACAATTTTGTTTATATCGGTAAGTGCAGTGGACATTTTTAGTTTTTCATTTCTTCTATAGATCAGTGGTTTTCTTCACTTTGCTCAAAGCAATTTATTAAGAAGGCACAATCCATTCTTTTTATAGATCAGTGACCAGAGCATGACATATTTAATTTTTTTTTTATAGAGTCATAACCTATATAGTTTGTTTTTTTACAAGAGCCATGACCTATATAATTATTTATTTTTTACCTGAGCATTTTTTAGCTCCATATCTTCAACTGGTTTCTTCAGCTCCATGGCTATTTCCATTTCAACTCTCCGCTGATGCTACACGACAGAAAAACAAACAAAACATTAAATTGAAACGTTAGCAATGTCACAGAAGGGTAAACTCAAGTTTTAATCTTACAAAATGTGCAACATCAAAACTTACCAATTTGATTTCTTTTTGTTTAATTTTTTCATGCAGTTTTTCTTCCCTTAGCCTTTCTTTGGTCTAAAGAATTAAAAAATGTGAAAAAAAAACTACAACATTTTGGTTGCACTCATTGATGCTTATTAGAAGGCATGATAAAATAGTTCACATCAACTCTCCTTGGGGAAAATTCCAACATGGCATACATTCCAAAATGGTATCTAGTCCATTTGTAGCACGAAGGTCCCTCTCTAGCTTCTATTCCATAATGGCATCAATTTCAAGAGGACATATATTCCAGAATGGCATCTACTCCAAAAATGGCATCCATTCTACTAGGTGGTCTCCCTTTTACGAAAATGCACCAACTCCAGAATGGCATCTATTCTGATAAATAGCATCAGACTATGTGTGGATCAAGCGGATGCTCTAAAGATACAGCAAGACAATGTCATGAATGAAAGCCTTCATTGGACAGAGTATTCACAGATTTTGAAAATAAAAGACAAAAAAAGTTGTCATAAATTGTGTGAGCTTCTTGGCTGTTTCTCTTTTAGCCTCTTGAGGAAAAACAATGTTGTCTATAAATGCCTTCATGTATGTACAACAACGCTAACAGATGTTGAAGTTATGACAAAAAAAGCATATTGTGATAGACTATAGTGTGTTACGTCTTGCTCTGCTTTACAAACCTGTTTCTCCTCAAGTCTCTTGCGCTGCTCCAGGCCTTTCAGCAACAGGAGGTGCTGCCTACGTCTCTCTTTCTCCTGGTGGGGTTTCAAGAAAGTAGACGAGAATAAACAGCTTTGAACTATACACACCAAAATGTAAACCTGACACATTTATACAAACTTGAACTATACACACCAAAATGTAAACCTGACACATTTATACAAACTTGAACTAAACACACCAAAATGTAAACCTGACACATTTATACAAACTTGAACTAAACACACCAAAATGTAAACCTGACAGATTTATACAAACTTGAACTAAACACACCAAAATGTAAACCTGACACATTTATACAAACTTGAACTAAACACACTAAAATGTAAACCTGACACATTTATACAAACTTGAACTAAACACACTAAAATGTAAACCTGACACATTTATACAAACTTGAACTAAACACACTAAAATGTAAACCTGACACATTTATACAAACTTGAACTAAACACACTAAAATGTAAACCTGACACATTTATACAAACTTGAACTAAACACACCAAAATGTAAACCTGACACATTTATACAAACTTGAACTAAACACACTAAAATGTAAACCTGACACATTTATAAAAACTTGAACTAAACACACCAAAATGTAAACCTGACACATTTATACAAACTTGAACTAAACACACCAAAATGTAAACCTGACACATTTATAAAAACTTGAACTAAACACACCAAAATGTAAACCTGACACATTTATAAAAACTTGAACTAAACACACTAAAATGTAAACCTGACACATTTATAAAAACTTGAACTAAACACACTAAAATGTAAACCTGACACATTTATAAAAACTTGAACTAAACACACTAAAATGTAAACCTGACACATTTATAAAAACTTGAACTAAACACACCAAAATGTAAACCTGACACATTTATAAAAACTTGAACTAAACACACTAAAATGTAAACCTGACACATTTATAAAAACTTGAACTAAACACACTAAAATGTAAACCTGACACATTTATAAAAACTTGAACTAAACACACTAAAATGTAAACCTGACACATTTATAAAAACTTGAACTAAACACACTAAAATGTAAACCTGACACATTTATAAAAACTTGATCTAAACACACTAAAATGTAAACCTGACACATTTATAAAAACTTGAACTAAACACACTAAAATGTAAACCTGACACATTTATACAAACTTGAACTAAACACACTAAAATGTAAACCTGACACATTTATAAAAACTTGAACTAAACACACTAAAATGTAAACCTGACACATTTATAAAAACTTGAACTAAACACACTAAAATGTAAACCTGACACATTTATAAAAACTTGAACTAAACACACTAAAATGTAAACCTGACACATTTATACAAACTTGAACTAAACACACTAAAATGTAAACCTGACACATTTATACAAACTTGAACTAAACACACTAAAATGTAAACCTGACACATTTATACAAACTTGAACTAAACACACTAAAATGTAAACCTGACACATTTATACAAACTTGAACTAAACACACTAAAATGTAAACCTTACACATTTATACAAACTTGAACTAAACACACTAAAATGTAAACCTGACACATTTATAAAAACTTGAACTAAACACACTAAAATGTAAACCTTACACATTTAAAACAACTTTCAACATTTGAAAATGGAATGTTTAATTGTGTATCTCTGTTACAGTTTCAATTAAAAATAATTGCTGACTTATTATAGCCCTTGATCTGATCAAACAAATTTTATTACCTGCTCTTTTAAGATGACCAGCTGCTGTCTTTTCATATCCCGCTCCTGTGTGAGCACAAATATTGTATTGGGTTATTGGTCTAACTTAGGAATGCAGGGATAATTGAAGGAAACAAAACAATAGTCATGCAGAGAGAATGGTTCCAAGTACAAATATATTTATAAGGTAAAGTATATGTAACCCGTAGGGTTAAAATCCTCAGTGCAACAGCTGGATATGTTTTTTTATATTATTTTTATATTTATTTGTAAGTTGGCAGCAGATTCTAGTTGTTTTCGCCTCGTTTTTTACTACCGGTACCTTTTTTATAAATAGGGAGGGATTTTGTGTTTGATTAGAGAGAGAGAGACTGCTGTCTAATTCATTGAGGGTTGCAGCCCTAATGAGTTGTTGTCGTGTGAAAGACAAAGTAAGGTATCTTGCTTGTTGGAAGACGTACAGTGTTGTTCTGGTTGAGATTTGTTTTAGGTATATTTTCTTTGAATAAAATTTATATAGATCTAGTATTTTCTGTAAATCTCCTTTTTTTGTTCTTTCTTCTTGTGGTTAGATAGTTACTTTTTATTATTCTGTCTAGTTATAAGTAGTTACAGTTAGACCTTTTTAGTTACCTTTTCGGCATTAGACTTAAGTCGCCTTGGGTAGAGCCGAGGCTGCGCAAACCAGAGACCCGCCCCTCCTCTCTAAGGAACCGGTCCCAACATATACAATCAGACTAATTAGATCTATCAGGCCTGTGACAGAGCGTTCATAAGTTTCTGTGGCCACTGCATACAAGGGCATTGTGTGGCTAACACAATGCCCATCCAGCTTTACTTATCCCCAACTAATGTCAGGTACCCATCAGAGCTGGGTAGACTCTGGGACACCCTCCACAGCCAGAACAAATCCTAGCCTTTACCGGGATTCAAACCCTGGGTAGTATGCCAGTTGAGTGTGCTGCCAATCAGCCATTATGTCCCATAAAAAAAATACATTTATATTCAGACCTTATTTCTCTGTAGGGCGTCGGCTAGCCTCATCTCCTCCAATTCTCTCTGCCGCCTGTTCCTAGCCTGGAAAAAAAATACAATGAGTTAACCAGAGAAGATCACCCAGTATTTTAGCAGTTAGTACTCTGGAACACTTTTGCATACATTTTGAACAACAACCATCACTTAATGCTTTTCTTTTTACAAAAACGTTTTAGACAAAATACAGACTTATTTAGTAAAATAAAGTACCCATCAGACCAAACTGATTATAGGGCCGGTGAAGCACCGTTCACTGTTTTCTGTGGCCACGGCATACTAGTGAATGTGTGGCCAGCACAATGCCCAGCCACCTTTACTTTACCCCCAACTAATGTCAGGTAGCCATCAGAGCTGGGTAGACTCAGGAACACCCTCAAGTCCCGGGAAAAAATCCTACCCTCCAACAGTATTCAAACCCAGGACCTTCGGATCGGCAGTCGAACGGGTTGCCGCTCGGCTACCGTGCCCACAGAAAGTTTAGTACGAGAAAATAGATAAATCTCTAATGACTGAGCACAGGAAACTTAAGTACCTCAATAATTTGTTGTGCTTTCATTTCTCTTTCTTTGCGAAGCTGTTCCTGTATCCTAAGCTTCTCCTGCTGTTTGTTTATTTTGTGCTGTTCTTTTTCTTTACGCCTCTCTATCACTGAAATAAACAGAAAAAAACATACATTTCTAAAACATTATATCTTTTTGTACTAGTAAAATATATAATCTAATGTGCAACTATGTACAGCTATTATTGTAATGTTATTGTAACAGTCTGAACACTTCCAAAACACAAAACAGAGATACTCATAGTAATGCAAAGCTCAACAACTCAAGCAAAAATGATAAAATTATTATAGAAAACTAAGTAGATTTTAGACTAAAAACAATAAATTTAATTGGTTTAGACATTCCTTTGGATTAGTCAATCATTTTACTGAGCATTTTTTTTTTCTTATAAGTTTACAGACGTTCCTTCTAGATAGAAGATTATTACGTCCACTAGGCCCAAAACTCCTGCAGGGCGACAGGGATCCACCGGTGGCAGGGCTAGAACCCGCGACCTGTCAGTTGGTTTTTGGTTGACAGTCCGGTGATCTAACCGCTGGACCAGCCGGCATCACCAGATGGGGCTCAACTATACATAATCATAACAAAATAGTCTTTAACTTAACACTCAATCATCTCCTTGCTCAAAATGTTTAGTAGTCAAAGTTATTTTTAAACAGAACCACAACAAAAAATTAAGATAAATCAAACTGTCCTAGGTCTTTCCTAATTAAATACACAATATTATAACTACTTAGTTTCCAAAAATTATAGTTTTAGTTATAACAAAATAACTCTGCTATTCTAGTTTTGAACTATATTTTGTGTTACCAAAGACATTATATCTGATGTTTTGCTTTTGGTATTAAGATGAATGAAAATGTCAGAATTAGTTAGTTTTTAGGGTCAGTGGTAGACAGATCTAATGAAGTACCGGTACTTCAAGTTTCCTAGGAGAAAAGTTAGTATCATGTACAAGCACCGAAGCACATTTTTTTATTTAGCCATGAACACAAGCAGTTTATTCAGGCATGCTCGTTTTGACTAAATCAACCAACATGGTGCACACACACACACAGCCATCGAGCTATTTCCCCAATAGAGAGCTATCTGTTTGATTTTGTTTGTTGTTTCACTGAGCTTTTAAAAATTTATTGCAATATAGACATCACAATAAACTGAGTCCAACCTTTCTTCTCTCTCTCTTTCTTATCCAACTCTTTCTGTCTTTGTTTCTCCTCTTGCTGCTCTACTCTGGCAATAGCGGCTTGCTGAGAGATGTCTGCAATGTTTAGGAGTGACTCAAACTTAACTCCCTCTCAAACACACAAGTTACAAAAGATATAAAAAAAAACTACAGGCCAGATTTCATGCCAACTATTAGCTATACTTTTTTGATCACTTTTAAACACAAATCATTCATGCATTTTGCAGCCAACACAATCAAGCTTCAGCTCAGTAGACAAAGCTAGTTTGGGAGTTTTAGTTTACAATATGGCATGCTGGAGGCTGTTTACCCCACCCTTTTAGGCAGGTGTCCATACAAGCCAACAGATACTTTTGGGAACCTTTCTTCATTAAAACAGTCACTATTTGAATTTAATATAAAAAACCTCTCTAGAACAAGGTTCGGCAACCTACAGCACACGTGCCTAGTCGCGTGCCAGACTTGGCATGCAGAGCGATCTTCAATGGCACGCTGAAGACCCTCAAAAAGACATTTCACTACTCTTTTACAAGAAATGTTTTGGTTGGCGCAGGTCAATTTTAAGGCTGTTGGCAAGTTGAATGAATTAGAAATCCTTCTTTGACACACTACAATCAAAAGGTTGCTGACCCCTGCTCTAGAACATCATACCCAATTTATAGGACAGTAAAGTCACAAATGAGAAATTTTTTAGAGAATAAAACATAGTTTGTTCTTGTTTTTTATATGAGAGTAAAGGAAAGTGTTAATAATTTCTTTGTATGTACTAAAAAATGAGTTAATTATAATAACACTTTGTTCATAACTGAAAAATCTAATTTTTTTTTCTTTTCAGCTTTCAGTTCTATTATGTTCACTTGTGAAAACGTTTTAACAATCATTAAGTGCCAGTTGTCTTTTAAATGCTTGGTGTCAAGTAATACAAGTCAAGTAATAAGTTATCTTATCTTACATTTTACAGACACTCCTCCTAAAAAGAAGATAATTGCCTCCTAGGCTTATTCATGGTTTGAGTATATATAGTCCAGTGATTCGATTAGTGTTTTTAAATGATGTTAGTACAAGTCATTGTTTAATCTATATGGTAAGACTATAAAATAAAACAGAAACCCACAATGTTGGCCAAATAGACCCCAAGCAACAGAATGGGTGATGCATAAACTCATGATAAACTTCTCTATATTTCAATCATTATCAAACACACATTTGAGTGCAAGTATAGACTGGGCAAAGGTTTTATTATATATATTTGAATATAAATTACCTTAACTAATGTAAACCTTTTTATTTCTTCTCTTTTTACAATATAAAAGTGGTGTATGAAAACATATTTAGAAATGGGCAATATTGTTTGGGGTCTTTATTGCTTCTGTGTTGTCTGTTATATATTTATCCATCTGATGTTCTTAACTAGCAAAAAAGTTAGCATTTTTTATCATTATTTATTTGGATTCAAACTTGCAGTTCAGGTGGGGCTAATGTTTTTATTCGTTCTAAAAAAAAATACCATATAATGTTACACCTAAACTCAAAAAGTTTTTTTTACTTTAGGTGACTTAAAATTCAGATTATGGTTAGGATTACGGTTAGGATTAAGGATTTTATTAACTCTGGTAGAAAAAGAACTGGTACAATGTTTCACCTTGTAACTCCATTCTGCGTTTGAGTTTTAGGTCCAGAACTTGCTGGGCCAGGGCTTGCTCCCTGGCGGCCTTCTCTCGTCTCTGCCGAGCCAACATTTGCATTCGGGCCCGTTTCCCTCTGGACATCTCAATCTTCTCGAGGACTTCTGCGTCCGACAGTGGAACTGGTTGGGACTGACAGAAGCAAAGAGCGTTAGTAAACAAAATATACTGTTTAAACAGTATGATCCGAAGCGGGGGTGAAAATTAAGATTAAAGATTTTTTTTTAAAATATGTTCTGAATTTGAGAAAAATTAAATAAATGTTTATAATGCGAAAGCTCAGCCCACCCTGAAAAAAAATGTCTGGCTTGGCCCCTGATTCAAAGGGAGATAAAATAAATAAAAGAATGGGTTCATTAAGTGAAGTGACCAACAGGTTGCCAGATTTTGGATCTTTCAGTGGGATGACTGGAAGTGATCAATTGCCTAGGGAATGTTCATTAGGGTCATATAACAGCCAGCCTTAGTGTTATCCAGCTGAAAGGAAGGTCAGACCTGTTGAATGTGTTAAGAACACATTGTGATAGTAAAAAAATATTTAATTGAAATCAAGGAAAATAGATGGGTTTACAGTATTCATAATACACCTAAATTGTCAACTAGTGATTTGGTCATTATGGATACAAAATGTAAGTAAAGATAAAGTGTCATGTCTGCTGTGAAGAATGATTTGATTAGCTGAGAACAGACAGATTGCCAAGAAGAATCAAAGGAATACTCAAAAGAAACAAAACGAAACCCAAAAGATGGTCTAAGCTGCAACAGAACCATGCCAAAAACTATGCAGACCACAATCTTACTCTCCAACTTCAACATAACATCTTCAGGTGATAAAAGGCTGAAGCAACACAGATTCCGCAAAAATAAAATATTGGAACAAGTGAAATTGTACTACAGACCTGCCCAACCCTCCCCCCCTCCTACTGTACCACTTCTAACCGGTCAGCCATATGGCCGCTTAGGAAACTTCCCTCAAAAACAAACTATATAGTTAACTATATAGTAGACTGGAGCAACTCGCACCCAATGCAGCAGTCCGTCACAAGTGTTGGACTTGCTGTCTAAATCCTCCAACATACACATAATTAACTGAGAGATGTGTACGCCTCAGAACAAACTAAAATATAATTATTAACTCGGAAAAGACATTAGTTAGCTCTGAAAAATAAATGAAAACAGAACTAACATCAGGGTTTGAATTAGCTGCAAAACTAAATGCCATTAATGTCCTCTGCTAACAGTACTTACATCCTGGCCTCCTCTGACTTCATAAAAATGTCCAATGTTGACTTTTGTGTTGAACGAAAAGTGTTCTCTGCCAAGGTCAGAGTTCGGGTTCCTTTCCAGATACTGGTCGGGGGGGGGGGGGGGAGGAAGAGAAAATAGTAAAAGTTAATTGAATGCAGAAAAGTCCAGTACCAAAGAAGCAGATCATTAAATCCAGAGACATCATGTTAATATCTCTACATAGATTGTGTGGCTATCATTAGAAGTAATATCCACATAATTTTACCTAGTTAAATTTTTATATAAGTTGTTGTTGTTTTTTTTACTGATAAATCTGAGGAAAATAAATTATATATTCAAATTGTAATTTCAAAGACTACACAAAACAGGTTCCAAGTGGAGTTATTTCCCTTCACTCAAGCTCTATTCAAGTTTAACACTGTGCAAAGCTTACCCTCATGACATCGGGTATTGTCTTCATCTTCTTGCCGCAGGGTGCGAAATAAAGCACCTCCCCGACAATGCCCCTCCTGCCCATGCCGTTGATGATGGTCTGCCTGTTCCAGCCGTGTTCCAGGGGGATGATAAGTTCCCTCTCATCCAGCTGGGCAGTGGCCGCCCGCTTCTTGCTCGGAGAGCCTGCGGTGAATAGAGGACAATATTCTTTTACAATCTAGTGGCTGGCACACAGTTAAATACAGGGAAACGAGAATTTAAAACCATTTATTATCAACTGATGCAAGTAAAAACAAAGTGTCATGTCCGCTGTGAAGAAACTGAATGATTTAACGTATTAGCCCGGAGAGTTCAATAGAAACCTCTTCCGACCAAATTGATCAAAGTGCAGTATTCACCAATGGCTATGACATACTAAGTAATTGTGTGACCAGCACCATGCACAGCCATCTTTACTTTACCCCAACTAAGGTCAGGCACCCCATCAGAGATGGCTGGACTCAGGGATACCCTCCAGGCCCGCCTTCACCAGGATTCGAACCCAGGCCCTTTGGAACGAGAATCAAACGCGCTGCTGCTCGGGAACTGTGTAAAATTTCCAAAGCAGCTAAATATACAACAAAAAAATTACAATAGTTACTGTAAAACTCTGAAAACCAACAATTTGAAGAGTACACATTTAATAAAACAACATTGTGCTGGAACATAAAATCTAACCTTCATCTGTGCTGCCGTCTGCCAGGTTTTTCCCACTTTGAGACTCTTCAGAATCGGAACCTAAAATGAGAAAGATAAAAAGAAATCAAGGACATTTAATAAAATATGAGCTCTTAAAAGGTAAATGAAACTCTTTAAAACTACAACTGCCCTTATCAAGATAGGGATGTTAATACCGTTTTTTGTTTGTTTTTCAAAACCGGTTTTCGGTTTTATAAATCCAGTTTAAAACCCAAAAATTGTGTGCTAATTGAAGTACGGTAAATGATTACCTTTCAACCAACAAACCGAAAATCAATACCAGTTTTTGGTTTCAAAAACAAAATCCGGAATTCCGGTTTTTGTTTAACATCCCTATGTTTAAGTACAAAAGGGCTTCGAGGCTATGTGTAGTACAGTGGTGTCCTTTTCAGGTGATGGTACTTTGTTTTACAAATCCATAAGGCCAGACTTTTTTTTTTACATCTAAACCTGAGAGTGAAGTGATCTCTCCTATTTCACCAGCCATTATAGATTTTCAAAATCTTCCAAATTGACATTTTAAAATTTAACTGTATTATATTAAATATACGCAAACAACAGAATTTGATTCAATGGTGGAATATATGGGGAAAAGTTGACTGCAAACGAGTCAGCGCCATAATGCTTAATAAGTTAATGGAATAAAATGTCCCAAGTGGCAATCAGGCATGGAATGGGTTGCCTGAACAAACCAGGATAACCAGTAACATCATTTAAAAAATTAATAAAGATGCAAGACTAGACTCGGACCACGGATGAGCATAGGACGCAATAATCTTCTTTATAGAAGGAGCCTCTGTAGTATATAAGGATAAGATAAAGGATAAGGTCAGATGATAAAATTTGAAAATAAAATTTACCAGATTGACTTCCTACATCCACATTTTCACTTGCCGAGCTGTTGTCCAGTCTTGATTCCTCATGCTCAGAGTGACCAATAGATTCACAAGACTCATCCAAAGTACTTGACATGCTCTAAACAAACAAAAACAAATATTTGTCACATTCTTATAAGCAAATATATATATATAGTAGGATGTGTGTGTGTGTATTCCCATTGGTTAATTGAAAGACACGTGACCTTATTGCCTCATATCATTTTACTTTTGCGATCTCGCCTTTTTCCATGTGTCCTCCTTAGCTGAGTGGTTAGCATCCCAAACTGCCTGCGGATGACCTGGGTTCTATTCCCCAGGTTGGCTCCTTTTGTTAAAGATTTGTAAAGAATTTCAGGAGTTAAAGCTTTCCTAAAATGTTTCCAGTAAACTGGGTAGCTGGGTAGACTCACAGGGACACCCTCCAGACAAGGGAAAATATCCTAGCCTTCACCAGGACTCAAACTTAAGATCTTCGGTATGCCAGCCAATCGCCCTGCTGCTCAGCCACCATGCCTCATACTCGATCTCAGGGTGGGGCAAAATATCCTAGTATTAGTACATAGAACTCTTCTTTTTCTTTTTTGCCACCAAGTAATTTTGAGTTTGTGGCCATGCGCTATGTTTTGAGCCAGGATTTGGGAAATGCTGGACTAGACCGACACTATGCCAAGAGATGCTGGACTAGATCGACACTATGCCAAGAGACCAAAAATTGGTACGAATGTGTTAGCACTACTGCTACCTACTTCATCTCCAAACATTGCCTTGTTATGCAGTAGTTCTTCACTTTTATGTCCAGTTGTTTCTTGTGGATCAGATTTCTAGACAAATGGAAACAAGAGGGTCACATTTTAAACTATGTGTACTTGGCTTTTCAGACAAGAATACTAGAAATTAAATATTTAAAAAAAACAACACTACAAAGGATTAAACCCATTGAACCCTTGTGGGATGCTTTTTTGGTCGGCACCTTAAAAATCTATTCCCCAGCAGACCAATATTTTGGTTAGACACGCCCTACTCACCTATTGACATTCTAAATATAAAAATATGCATTAAATGGCAACATAGACAACACAAATGTGGAATGTAGCAGTAATGGAAGTGCCACTAGTCTATTGTTTATTTAGTATTTTCAATACATTTTACAATATAAAGAAGCGTTGAAAGTGCAATAATAGATATATAAAGAAGCGTTGAAAGTGCAATAATAGACTAAGCATGCAAAATATGGCAAAGTGAGTGGTAAATTACTTTCTTAACGAATGAGAATAATTGAAGATTAATGTGGAATCTAATTAATAAGGCGAATAGAAGTGGCAAAATGTTTTTCGGATAACAAATAAACATTGTCTTGACCTTTTGTTAGGCTTTTGAAAGATGTTCAGCAAAAGTGGAAACTTGCAAATAAAGCCTTAGCTTCTAATGCTTCGACCAAATATCCAAATACTAGAATGATTAGCATACTAAGAAGGATAAAGTGATTTTTATGGATACTGTAATAATACATCAATAAATAAACAATTTAATAAATGTCTTATGTTATCTTTGTACGTCTGTTATGTGTTGATTTCCCCAGGAGCCCAGGGGAAGGGGAATTTGATGGCCATGAGTTCAGGGTTCATAGGGTTAAAGGATATACATTTAGGCTGAGTCAAATAGTTCATTAGCTAAGAGAAAAGAATAAAATACTTATTACAACGTTAACTTTCACTTACTTCTGAGTAATGTTCAAATTTCTGATTCACTTTCTGCCCCGTAGACTGCTGACCGGGTTCTTTGTGGTGGCCGTCTCTCTTCTTCTGCCTCTCTGCGAGATGGTAGTCCCTGTGCTTCTCCGATGATTCCCTGGACTGCTTTGCTTCACTCGCTGCCTCTGCAAACGGCCAGTCCAAGTGCTTTAACCTGTGCACAGACAAATCTTCCTCGTGGTCGAACATGCCCACCCTTTTCCTGATTTGATCCGCAATTTGTTTCTTTCTATTCCCGTCCAGCAGATGGTAGGGGAGGTCACCCTGAAACAAAACAAAAAAGGAGACGGGTAACGCTCAATAAAATGAAATACGATAATACAATGGTGGAAGGAGCGCCACCGCCATACACAGAGACTGTTGGTGCTTCACCAGGTATTGTCACATAATACAATGGTGGAAGGAGCGCCACCGCCATACACAGAGACTGTTGGTGCTTCACCAGGTATTGTCACATAATACAATGGTGGAAGGAGCGCCACCGCCATACACAGAGACTGTTGGTGCTTCACCAGGTATTGTCACATAATACAATGGTGGAAGGAGCGCCACCGCCATACACAGAGACTGTTGGTGCTTCACCAGGTATTGTCACATAATACAATGGTGGAAGGAGCGCCACCGCCATACACAGAGACTGTTGGTGCTTCACCAGGTATTGTCACATAATACAATAGTGGAAGGAGCGCCACCGCCATACACAGAGACTGTTGGTGCTTCACCAGGTATTGTCACATAATACAATGGTGGAAGGAGCGCCACCGCCATACACAGAGACTGTTGGTGCTTCACCAGGTATTGTCACATAATACAATAGTGGAAGGAGCGCCACCGCCATACACAGAGACTGTTGGTGCTTCACCAGGTATTGTCACATAATACAATAGTGGAAGGAGCGCCACCGCCATACACAGAGACTGTTGGTGCTTCACCAGGTATTGTCACAAACAGTAGCAGTTGAAATCGCCAGCGAGAGACTCAGACACTTTATCGCCAATAATCAGAACTAGTAAAGTACCCTTCAGACCAAACTGATCATAGGGCCGGTGATGCAGCGTTCATACTAGGGGATGTGTGGCCAGCACAATGCCCAGCCGCCTTTACTTTACCTAACTATAGTCAGGTAGCCATCAGAGCTGGTTAGACTCAGAGACACCCTCAAGTCCTGGGGAAAAAATCCAAGCCTACACCAGGATTTGAACCCAGGATCTTTGGATCTCCAGTTGAATGCGCTGCCGCTCGGCTACCGTTCCCCATGTTCAGAACTGGGTGGTTATTAATCCCCGAACGCATGCTTTGCTTAAAATCTACAGCTATGGATGTTACAACTAAACCAGTAATTCAAAGCATCTCTTGTTTAAAATCACAGACTTACCAAAGTTCTATCATCAGAACAGTCAGACTGTTCCACGGCCTTAGATTCCTGGTGAGATTCTACATTGTTTCTAATGCCATTGGATGGCGCTGGCTTTCTTTTGCTGGATTCCTGAGACAGGATGGTAGCAGAAATTGTTTGTATTTTAAAGACATAAAAAATACAGTGTTTAATAAATACATGATTAGGGAAATCTGGAATTCTTTTTTTTGTTATTGGCAATAAACGGAGGTAAAAAAAAAAAAGTCACACTATAAATGTTCAAATATTTCAACTATTTCAAGAAATTGGATGACACTAAGTAGGGTCTGTGTTTCTGTATTAGTGGTTCAAACAACTCTAGTCAGTAACTGCTAAAATATTTTAAGGCCTCTGAAGCAATAGAAACTTCAGAGTTTAAGTAATAGAAACCAACACAAGAGGAGATTTAACTCTTTCTCTTCGTAATTATTTTCCCTATTCTGACTTTTTTAAATTTATCATTAGTATTGCTATCTTTAAATCTTATTAACTCCTTTGTGTTTTTTTATCAGATAATGTTATATTTGGTACTGAATTAAAGGAAAATAAAAGCTCCTTACAGTGAATATAAAATAATGCGTAACTTATATTATAAAAAGTAATTTTCAATACGAAAAATAAAAAATATATTACTCAACAAAGTCTTACATAACACACACATTCCAAGACTCACAAAAAAAAATAATTCCAAAATGAACTAACTACGTTTGTTTCCCTAAAATATATACCTTTTTCTTTCACTATTCCAAACAAATATTTCTTTTATAAAAATAAATATAAAACCTGATTTTATAATTCATTATCACAACCCACTACACACTGACGCACACATGTTTAAAAAAAAATCCCTACAAATGCATTTTTTTCAATAAAAACATGATGTAAACACACAAATCTGTTTAATATTATTCAAAGAGAAATCATTTTCTAGCTTTATTGAAAAGTAAAATAAAAAGAATAGTGACCAAAAATAAATTTTTATTTTAACAAATCTACTAAAGCCATTTTAAATCGACAATGGGATCATCGATCCAGGGAGACTAAGAGTTAATAAAATTTTAATTATTCTCATCATATTTTCCTGTTTTGTGAAAAACACACAATACCATAAATGCCCATATATTGGGCAATGTGACAGCTTAACTTTAGCCATTCTAAGATGTACTTAGTGAAAGCTTAGCTCACCTCATTGACTGCTCTTTCTTTATCTGCTCTGGACTTGTCCGACTTTGAGGATGAGCTGGAGATCTTGGACGACGAATGTTTCGAAGATGACGGCACTGACGGGGATGCCCGGTGACTCCCTTCAGAGTTCTTGACGGCAGATAAAGATGAGGATGATGATGACGGGGATGATGCAGCCGCTACAGAGGCTGGCACCGAGGAGGCCGCAGAGGCCAAAAAATGAGACGGGATGGCCAAGTCCGGCCTATGTAGAAATAAAGACTGCGACATGAAGGCCAGCTCTGGCGACATCTGATATGGGGTTATCATTGCACGAGGGTCAAATGTGAAGCCGTCAGACTTGTCGGCGCTAGATTTGTGGTCCTGCCCAGAGTGGGCGGTGGGTATAGTCAAAAGTGGGGAGGAGTGCGGCTGCTGGTGGGCCTGCGGTATTTTGTGGCCGCTGTCCCTGTCTCTCGACTCAGATTTAGCGGAGAGCTTTTGCCGCTTGGATGATGATGAAGAAGAAGACGATTTCTGTTTGGACTCGCTCGCCATGTGACTGTAGGGCAAAGCGGAGCCATTGATCGACCAGGATGGTAGGTAAGGTGAGCTTGGAGGGTGTGGTGATGTGGAAGAGGGGGACGACCTCGACGTCTGCTTGTAGGTGGATGTTGAGGCCCGGGACGATCTTCCTCGCTTGTGCGCTGTGGGTATCGGTGATGGCGGTGGTGGAGGAGAGCCTATCTCATTGTGATGTTTAGAAAGACCAAAGTAGGATGCTGGAAAAAAACATGGGAAATTCGTTATCAATTTACACACAGAATCAAATATTATCTCTATAATATAAATCAATATACTTTACAAATATCAAAAAAGATAGAATCAATGTATAAATATAAATATTTTGACCATTTTCAAATAAAATTAAAACATTCATTAAAATGTTATATAAAGTATAATTTCTATTTATAAATCTTTTAATCCTTATGATTCATTAAAAGTTTTGTTAGGATTTGAAAATTGTAAGTCGGATTAAAGTATTATATTGCCTGGAAGAAATTGGATAAAAATATTTTACAAATACATTGATACAGAGAGTGTTTAAAGACAAACAACAACAAAAAAACAGTTTTCTTTTAACTGTTTATAGTTTAGCAAAAAATAAAAGCTTAATCCCAGACACAAAAGCCTTAAGATCATAAACAGGCACAGACAAAATGAGACATCAAATATGCTTGCACTTTTAACTATTGGTGACAAATAGATAAGACACAATGAGTGATTCACATTTTTTTTTTAAACAAACAAATATAATCATATGTATTCATGCCCTATGGCCGTCTATCAACTGTTCACTATTACAAAAGTACTTAAAGTGAACTGTCGTTACACAGGGTATTATTGAAGTAATACTACATCAAACAGAATGCAGAAGGCATTAAAAGTTGTTCTAAACTTATCCTGAAAGTCTGCTTGTCAAGAAGCCAACTGACAGAAAAGTAGTTTCAAGGTCTTCCCTGGCTTTTTTATTCTCTTTTTTTTTTAAATTATTTTATTTATACTTTATTTAACGGTTAAAATCATTTCTTAGTAAAACATCTTTTCTTTTATGGGGAAGAACAATATGGGGTGCATAGTGTTGAAAATTATCTGACTTCTGTTTTCCAGGACAGATAAGTAATTAAATCAGAGAGACACTCATTAAGTTTACACAACGGTTTATTGCCTAAAGTCTAAGAACCAAAAAACAAAACTAATGAAGTCCCATTGAAACAATGCTTAATTAATAGCCTAATTGTAATTTAGCATTTTGTCTTTTTCATCATAAACAATTTTTTTTTTAAATCAATTAATCAGCAATTCACTAGTAAGTATTGGCCCATTCTGTCATAAAACATATTTGACTATGAATTTATTTTTGTGTATATAATTCTTCATGTTATGGTTTAATAACATTTCTTCATGTTATGGTTTAATAACATTTCTTCATGTTATGGTTTAATAACTTTTCTTCATGTTATGGTTTAATAACATTTCTTCATGTTATGGTTTAATAACTTTTCTTCATGTTATGGTTTAATAACTTTTCTTCATGTTATGGTTTAAAAACATTTTTTAATTTATAAAAATACCAAGAATTCCTTTTGCTTTCTATTCTATTACTTATTTTCTTCTGATATTCAAACTCATTATTAGATGAAATCTTACTTTATCTTATGTTACACAAAGGCTTCTTCGACTGAGTGGAAGATTATTGCACCTCTTTTACTTGTCTATGGTTTGAAAATAAACCCATTTTTTCTTTGATTTTTTAAATCTCTACAGCCGTTTGATGTTTTTTCTAAAAACCCACTTTTCTGATGTTTTGTAAATTCTAAGGGAGTTATGATTCAGTATTAAACGATACAAGCATACACAACATTCCAACCCACAATGCGTGCTTTAAGAACACAAAAAGAAAAACACTAATCCAGAAAATAACATTTTGATGTTGAAAGCTCTTCTTTGTCCAAACAAAGGAAAAACCAGAACTTCATACTTTAACACCGAGCCCTTTAAAACATTTAACATTAAAAGCAAAACATTCTATTATTAGTATTATCTTATCTTCTTATATATTACAAATGATTCAGACGCTACTTCTATAGAGAAGATTATTAACAGCGTACTACGCTCATCCGTGGTCCGGGTCTAGTCTCTGATCTTTATTTATGTTTTAAATGATGTTAAGTTACTGGTTTTCCTGGATTGTTCAGGCAGCCCATCCCATGCCCGAAATATTAGAAATATTTTTTTTCAATTAAAAGAAATCTGAAAAGCCACAACTTTTAAGAGCGAGGAGGAAAAATTTGTGTCTAAAGATACTTCTGCATAAAGGGAAGAATATAATTAAAATTTAGTTTCTGTTGTTACACAAAAAACTAATCAAGACTTTACACAAAGACAGTAATAAAAGAGTTATTTCAATGTATATAAGAAGATGCACATAACTGGAATACATTCAAACTCATGGTGCTATATGTCTTACTGGATTTTCTTAGCTCCAGAGGAGAAGAGAGCAAGAGACCGATGCTAGATTTAGTGGCTTCAATGCTGGGAAGGGGCCCCAGCGCTGCGGCTGGTGCCAGGAGGCCGAGATTGCCCACGAGGAGGCCCAATCCGATGGGGTTGTGGGCCCGGTGGTCAAGCTCGGACAGGGCGATGGCAGATGGGGTGCCGCCGGGCGTTGACGATGGCGCTGTGGGCCCTTCACCAGGTGTCGACACAACAGTCGCTGTTGAGGCCGGCAGAGGGGTGGGCACGGAGATATGTTCAGACGCTAATCGCCACCAATCAGAACTGCCTGGTTAGTAAGGGTTAAGTGTTAGGAAGAAGCATGCTTTAAAGAGTGTGTTTTCTTTTAAATATTAATGTGCATGACATTTTGAATGTATTATGACAATGAGAAATATAAAATAATACAGTGTTTATTGTTAATGGGATGAAATGACAAATTCATTTACCAGATGAATGTTTTTATCTACAACTAAACTTTGTAGCAATAAAGTATAAGCTCCAGAAGACAAAAAAAAAGGGGGGGTGGGACTAATATTTTTAACAGAGAGTCTTAAGCTGTTACAACCAACCCCAGGTTAAAAGCAAAGTGTTTTTCTCTCTGTGTTAAGAGCCTTAGTAAAAGAGAACTGAATGAGTAATATACTTCAATTTTTGCATTTCTTTTAATGATTAGGTAAAAAATGTGACTCATACCATTTTAACTTTAGTTGAATTTTATTTTTATTTTTTTTGTGGATAAAGGAGAAAATATTTTTTTTTACAATATTCAACAAATTCAAAAACCAGATGTTAACAAACAATAGATCTAAATTGTTAAATAATCATTAGTTGTACTTAACACTTTGTTCAAGTGTCCAATTTCTGCATGTTGAATAGTTTCTCAATTAGAAAACAATTGACTATAGAAAGCTACAATAAAGTATTTCTTCTTTTTGGTGTGTTACTTGTGTTAGTTTGCTTCATTGTGGGTCACTACGGGCCCAATGTTTTATTAGTGTCATTAGCGGGGCCAAAGCTTTTTAAAGTCACAGAGGTAAACCAAGATGAAGATAGGAGAGCACCAACACAACTAACCTGCTGCTAGGCTGTGACTCAGGGCCGCTGCATGAAGAGGGTTAGGGATCCCGCCTAGTCCCCCGAACAGCCCGGGGAACCTGGGCGGCTGCCCAAGCCAAGGGTTGGCCAAAGGGTTCAGGTGCGGGAAAGGAAATCCAGACGCTGCCAGAGGGTGGACTCCTGGTGAAATCGAAACACATAGCAGAGTTAAAAGTTTTGACAGGCTATCCTAATTACATGGTTGCTGCTTGACAACAAAATAGAGATGAAATGAGTACAATTATAATTTTAAGTCTTGCGGTTCCATAGATTTAAGTTAAAGTTTTAGGTAAGTCAGTTTTCATATAAATAGATTCCTAAGTGGATACTAAATCAAAATTATAGATTTGTAAGGTAATTAACAGCACTACAAAGGAAATTTTTTATTTGTAAGGCAATTGACAGCACTACAAAGGAGATTTTTTAATTGTTTTTTTTTAAAGAAAAATCCTATCTAAATTTTGGGTAGAAAAATTAACAAAGTGTTTACATTCTCTAACATAAAACAAGAAATCAAGTCACGCATAGAATGATGGATAAAACTTTCTCCTTGAGTTGCTTTGAATTCTGTCTAACGTCAAACAAAACTGTTAAACCTGACAATATGTTTGCATCAGATACAGTCAATAAATTAAACAATATTAAATTTAAAAAAAACTATCGTTTGCTTACCCAATAAGTGTGTAGGGTCAAAGAGGAGTCCATGGCTGGGACTGGGACTGGACTTTTTCTCGTCTTTACTCATTGTGGAGATGAGTTATCTCCCCCAAGAGGTTGTGCTCACAAATTCATTTCTGGTTGTCTGCCCCTCAATAAGCACACTCTACATCAGAGCCCCGGAATGAACAAAGGCGAAGATCCATCTGGAATAAAACATTTTATACATTAAATTGATACATACAAATTTTTTTTTAATGTAAAGTATCCCTTTCCTTGAAAGACAGTGTTTCTGTGACGAGGACATACAAGAGGAGTGTGTGGCCAGCACATTGCCCAACAGCCTTACATTTCTTAATAATGCCCGGTACCAACCAGCATGTTGGCCGAGCTGCAGCACTTAGGCATGGAATGGGTTTGCCTAAATAAACCATGAAAACCAACAACGTTACATCATTCGAAACACCTAGTAAAAAAATGCAGGACTCGATTCATACAATGGATAAGCGTTGGCATACGATAATCTTCTGTATGGAAGGCGCTTCTGTAACATATATAAGATAAGAAATATTGAGACTAGGGTGCAAAACATTTTATTTTGAGCTGGCAGTTGAATTTAACCGCAAATAGCTAAAAGACGCAAAACTTTTCTCTATAAAAATCACTACTATGAATACAAATCAATATGAACATAAAATAAATGTATTCTAAACAACATAACAACTAATACCATCTATACTTAAACAATCTGAAAATTAATACTTTCAAATGAAAATGTATACAATGTATTATGTAAAGCAATCAATATGAAACAATTAACTAACTATTTAGGGTAGAGTCGTACTACTCCATCGGCCCAAACAATTTAATAACAAAGACTTTTAAAACAGTAATCAATCCGTCTAACACAATCTTCGGAAACTGCAAGAGTTAACAGATGAATGTAGTTGGATAAGTGGACTAAGTGTGTTCAACCCTTTCCCCTTTATAACTGTATCAAAAATATATAAATTCAGTATAACTGGAAATAATCCAATTTATGATTAAAATCATGTCACTCTGGGGATGGAGGTGATTGATAATTTATTCAGCTGTAAGATTCTGTCCAATTGAACAACTCCAATCTTACTTTAGTAATTAATAAAGAAAGTAAAAAAAAAATATATACTTTTAAATCATTATGTCATCACATGTAATAACCTTTATTTTTAGACTCAAGAAATTGAGAGAAAAATACAAAATTAAATGTCATTTAAACAACGCAATTGCATACCTGTCAATTTTAATTGTTTATAAATTGAAAACTAATTATTTATCCCTGACTAGATTGAGACAGTTCTCTTTTGTAACTTTGAAATGTCTAACATAAAACAGAACACTGTTAACATTTATATATATACATGATATGATATTAAATAATATGATATGTTGCTAGTTGCTACACAGCTCAGTTTTTAACCTTGCACTTTGATTCATGATGTTTGTTCTCATAAATTGACAACGTCCCTTTGTCTTCCTCTATAGTTACCTAACTCAGAATATTTTATTGGAGGAGTTCATTAAAGCAGATTTGTGTTGTTCTAGCCGCATAATGCTATCTACTTTAACGATTGTGGCACGGTGGCCGATCAGAAGCGCGTTTGGTTGGCGTACCAATGGTCAGGGGTTTGAATCCTGGTGAAGTCTAGGAATTTTTCCCGGGGCTCGAGGGTGTCCCTGAGTCTACCCAGCTCTGATGGGTACCTGGCATTAGTTGGGGTCAAGTTAAGGCGGCTGGGGATTCTACTGGCCACACAATCCCCTACTATGCCGTGGCCACAGAAACTGGTAAACGCTGCTTTGCCAGTCCTATGGATCAATTTGGTCCAACAGGATACTTTACTTTACTTTTTCATGCAACAGTGCCCTGCGCTAATCCGCAAAGAAGACAGAAACCAGAGTTTGGAAGCAAGGTGCCAAAAGAAAATCTCTGGGGTTCCAAAACCAAGTCTCACAAAGACAGTCTTAGTCTTATTCATCAGAGAGACGGAATTGGCAGTTTAAGACATGAAGATTCAAACATGGAAGGAAGAAAAAGCACACAAAAATAGCCTTTCTATTTATGATATTCATTTACCAGTATGTTGTATTGAAACTATGTCCAGTATGTTGTATTGAAACTATGTCCAGTATGTTGTATTGAAACTATGTCCAGTATGTTGTATTGAAACTATGTCCAGTATGTTGTATTGAAACTATGTCCAGTATGTTGTATTGAAACTATGTCCAGTATGTTGTATTGAAACTATGTCCAGTATGTTGTATTGAAACTATGTCCAGTATGTTGTATTGAAACTATGTCCAGTATGTTGTATTGAAACTATGTCCAGTATGTTGTATTGAAACTATGTCCAGTATGTTGTTTTGAAACTATGTCCAGTATGTTGTATTGAAACTATGTCCAGTATGTTGTATTGAAACTATGTCCAGTATGTTGTATTGAAACTATGTCCAGTATGTTGTATTGAAACTATGTTCAGTATGTTGTATTGAAACTATGTCCAGTATGTTGTATTGAAACTATGTCCAGTATGTTGTATTGAAACTATGTCCAGTATGTTGTATTGAAACTGTCCAGTATGTTGTATTGAAACTATGTCCAGTATGTTGTATTGAAACTATGTCCAGTATGTTGTATTGAAACTATGTCCAGTATGTTGTATTGAAACTATGTTGAGCCTCATTTCATTAAATGTTGGACCAGAATTATATTTAATTGGAGATGTATTAGGGATTAGTGCAAATATAGTTTAAGTTTTAAGCATTAGGTTGTAATAAACCTTGCTTATAATAATCATTATTTGACAACAATTTTTTTGAAATGTGTAAACAGTGTATATGTAAATAAAAGTAACAATTTATAACAGAAAAAAAACTATGGGAATGGAGAACATCATAATATTCGAAGAGACCAGCTCAAGTGTTAAACAGTTGATTCAAAGGTAGCAACTGAAGATTAGCCCATTCCTTTGAGATCACAAAAGATTGGTCCAATGATAGACATTAATTATCACTTTAAGTAGGCCTATAAGAGGCTAAGCCCTGATGCAGAAGAAAAAAAAAGAAAAGTTGGTAAATTGTTTAGCGAGGACGGGGGGGGGGGGGGGGGGGGGGGCTATAAAAGTGTATAAAATGTAGATCTATCCATTTCAACACTTGTTTTTTATTATCACTAATTGAACAGTTAGTTACATGTTTCGTTATTGCAGCAAGCTCGGCTGTGGCGTTATAAACAAGATTTGAATGTCAATAAGCACGACCAAGACGGTGAATACAAATAACAAATGGGGGGTTCCTTTGTCACCCACCAAACTACTGTATTTGAAAAAAAAAAGTAGGTCAAGTGTGACGACAAGGGCTGACAAACAACAAGAGGAGTGGTCGAGAGAGGGGGAGGAGGTGCGCGGCGGAAAGCAGTGGAGAGAGGAGTGTGTGCAAGTGCTTACACAACGCTGTACACCCCAAGCCTGTGTGTGTCTGTGTGTATCCCCCGTGTTGTGTTTTAAAAAGAAATAAAGATGACTGGAAGAGCTTGAACATTGATATTTCAGTCGGCGACTCTTTCCAACCAGCACACTACACCACCGCCATACCGAGAGAATCGGCGAGGACTAAAACTAAAACCCACTAACACAAACCTTGCAGCAATACGTTATTTAGTTCGAGTATTAGGCCTGTCTAGTTGTACCAACTAGTTCGTCCTTTGTTAATACAATAAACATATAGATTTGTCTAGGGGTGTTGATATCTACCAGGAAACTCATAAACATACACAAATAATACGTTATTTTTTTTTTAAAGCGTTAGGCTGACAAACCGTAAGTCCTGGAGTCGAATCCTGCTGAAGGGCTACGATTTTTGTTCACGGGGTCTGTAAGGTGTCCCTGAGTCAGATGGGGTCAAGTAAAGGCGGCTGGCCACACAATCCCCTAGTATGCCGTGGCCACAGAAACTGGCGAGCGGTACTTCACTGACCCTATGGATCTATTGGATCCGGAGGGATATACTTATTTTACAGCGTGGGTCCTAATTTAGACACACAGCACTAAAAAAAAAGCATCTTTTTTCTCATCTCAGCATTAACTGTAGAACGGTCTTACTCCCAAGTAAAGACAAAGTGGGTGAGTCTACAGTAGACCTACTTTAAATACGGGTGTAAACATTATATTTATAACTTTCTTTGCAGCCCACATAAACGTAAGACATGTGTTTGTTTTGTTGTTTTGACAGTGACATGCAAGTCTGACGTGCTTGGTCTCACAGTCTAAAGTAGTCTATAAGCAGGGGCCGGCAACCTACGCACGCTTGCCAAACTTGGCACGCAAAACGATTTTCAATGGCACAACCGGACCCCCGAAATATACAATTCAAGTCTCTTCTAAAAGAAAATGGGAGGATACATTTTAGGGCTGTTGGCACGCTGAATGATTTATGGATCCAACTTTGGCACGCTAATATCAAAAGGTTGTCGACTCCTGGTCCAAAACCCTGGTTAGGAGTAATAATAAATGATCATAGAATTCACATGTTGATGAAGTAGTACAAGAAAATCATAAAAACTAACTTTTACAAATGTACTAAGAAAGCTAAAATGCTATCTCACATTAGTTAGACCTATACTAGAATATGTAGGCCTACCTTATGCTAAAGAATTAATTTTTTTAAAAATAGAACAAATCCAGAAAAGAGCTACAAGGTTCATTGCTGGTAAATATTTACAACTGACAATATCTACACCAATGAGTTCAATCCCTAAACCTAGAAACACCAGAGGACAGAAGGGCAAAGACGGCAAAGTATTAATATAATACATATTAATTATGACATAAAAATTCCAACTTAGAAATACAACACAAAAACAATCTAATATAATTCTCAGATAAGCCTAAACATAAGCACAAAACACTTTTCTAATCCCACATGTAATAACAAATGCATTGTACGTGCTTTTTTTTTTACTGAGCAGTACCGGCATGGAATGAGCAGTTGTCTGAATAAACTAAGAAAACCAGTAACTTAACATCAGTTAAAACACTAGGTAATCAGAATGCAAGACTAGAGTCAAACCATATAATATATAGCCTACTGTAGATCTATAGCTGACGAAGATCTGTAGGGTCTACAGTTGTATTTTTTGTTGTTCAAATGTTGTGTTGGTAATAGCAGAGTTTGGCCCATATAGTCTGGGTCGTTAATAAATACACACACACATAAACACACCATAGAATGTTTTTTTAACATTATGTCTAGTCTCCTCACGTGTTGAGTGTCAGCTTGTGTAAATCCCATAAGGAGGAATAGTGTACAACTTCTATCGCTTTGTTACTATCATTGAAGTGTTGGGGGAGGGTGGTGGGGGGGGGGGGATATCCCGTCGGACCAATGTGAACCATTAGGCCTGTAGAGCAGTGTGATATTTGTAGCCGACACAATGCCTAGCCGCTTTAACTTTTCAGTAACTAATATCAAGTACCCATCAGAGTTGGGAGGGGGTATTGATTCCGACCACCACCCTCCTATGTGGGCCAGAATTTGCATTAGTAGGGCCCCCATGCTATTCTGTGATACGACCACGGGTGCCCGGGGAAGGGGGGGTAGCCAAGTACCCATCGGACCACATTAATCTTAGGGCCGGTGAAGCAGGGATCACCAGTTTCTATGGCCATGCAGGGGTTAGGGCGAGGTAAAACTCAGCAGTCGAAACTTCATACATAGCCGGTGCGATGTTTAAGGGGGGGGGGGGGATGTTTTTTGCAGCACCTCGGGCCCGACCAGCGCGCCAGTTTATACACGCGTCACCTGACCAGTGTCCTTCTTTAAACTTCCAATCAACGTGTAGCCTGTCCGTCCGTCAACCTTTTCTTTTCATCTTTATTTTTTAAACGTGCAGGTACAAGAGTATTAAAAAAACAACAACCCGAGCACGCTGTGTTGTCACTGCTCGACACAGGGGCGAGAGGAGGGGAAAACACACACACACAGGCACACGGTGAGGAGCGCGGGATATGAACCAGTGATGCGTGGCCGTGTTAGAGTGTCCAGAAAACACCCAATGCATGTTATCCTGACGTGCTCCGTGTATCAACCGACTAAAAATATGCCCCATGACAGGGTCAATTTGTAGGGATATCAATGAATATCATGAGACCAGAAGGCAGGTGATCTGTTGCTAAATCGTAAACGGCTTGAAGAAATGTCTTCGAAAATAAAGGGGGAGGGGGTAGGAGTAAATCTCGTATACACAAAATTACCAGCCACCTTCAATTGTCTATAATAAATATCAGCTACCCACCACAGCTGGGTAGACTCGATAACCAGGATTTGATGCAGCGACCTTCGGTACTGCAATTCCAGCGCGCTACACCTAGACCACCACGTACCATAAACAAATGTTAAGTGCTCACACTAAAATTTAAAAACTCCATTCTGACTATATATAAAACTCATGCTTGTTTAAGTAATTGACATAATCAAATTCCAAACAAAAATATATTAGCAGGCTATCTCGAGCCTTTGGGACATTTCAGTACACACACAAACATACATTTGGCCTACACGTAGTTTCCAGTGGACTCCGAAAAAAACTAACAAGAAGAGATGACGCGGTATTTCGCATAAAAACAACACAAAGCATGAAGATTGAATGTAAGAAGAAGCAGGCCTACTTCCCAGCGCTAACAAAGATTATAGTTGTTTGCAATTTAATAAGCGTTTGAAAAACAACATAAACGTCACATATATATAATAGACCCTACAGTACCCGTCTCTAGAGCAGGATTTCACAAAATACCGGTACGGACCTCTGAAAGGAAAATTAACCGGTCACATGAAGAAGAAAAATGGCGAAGTTTAAGTTTACCGTACAGTAAATTTAATGGGGAATTGTGGCCGAGCTGGTGACTGGCGATCCTAAAGTTCTGGGTTCGAATCCTGGCGGAGGCTAGTATTTGAGGGTGTCCCTAAGCCTACCCAGCTTTAATGGGTACTTCACATTAGTTGGGGTGGTAAAGTAAAGGCGGTTGGGCATTGTGCTCGCCACACATCCCCTAGTATGTCGTGGCCACAGAAACTGATGAACGGTGCTTCACCAGTTCTATGATCAGTTTAGTCCAAAGGTACTTTACTTTTACATTTCTTCTTCTTCTTCTTCATATTACTGTGGATACCCCGTTAGAACCGAGGAAAGAGTCCACAATTTAAATACACATAAAATAAAAAACATCACAAACAACAAATTTAAACAGATGACACAGTGTCACTTTAGGTTTTTAGACCAGCCCTTCAGTGACGATTTAAAAGCCTGAACTGTAGGGGCACTATCGCAACATATCGGTCATACTTTTAAGATATTGGAACACAATATTATAACTTCAGCCTTGATTTATTATTTCATTTATAAGTTTCACACACGTTCCTTCTCGGTAGAAGATTTATTACGTCCCCACTAGGCCCAAAAAACTCCAGCAGGGCTAGAACCCGGACCGTATTGTTGACAGTCCAGTGGCACTAACCGCAATACCAACCGGCCTTGGAGGTATTATAAGAAATATGGTGTGGGCGTTCATATTTTAAATACACGTTATTCATAGCCACACTTGCAGGCCACTTATTGGCGGGTCACGAAGTAGAAATATACAAAATAACCGGATCACGGGAAAGAAAAGTCTGGGAGAACGATGCTCTATAGAGCAGGGGTCGGCAGCCTACGCGACGCGTGCCATACACGCAGTGCAATCTTCTACGAGAAATCCAGGATGACTAGAGCAGGATGACTTTTAAAGAATGATGGCACGCCGAATGAATTAGAAATCCTACTTTGGCACAGTATTTGTCGACCTCCCCCCCCCCCCTCCGCTATAGAGCATTAAATAATGGCACGCAAATGAACTATTTAAAACAACCAGAACAAGAAAGCGAACACTTTTTAATACTGCTTGTGATTGGTACAACTTTGTGAAGCTGCAATGGGTGAATTAGTGACTCAATGAACAGTGTGCGTCGGAAAAAAAAGACTATATTAAGATGGACCGCTTGCTTTGATATTTCTGCTATTTGATAACTTGAAACTTGATATTTCTGCTTTTTGATAACTTGAAACTTGATATTTCTGCTTTTTGATAACTTGAAACTTGATATTTCTGCTTTTTGATAACTTGAAACTTGATATTTCTGCTTTTTGATAACTTGAAACTTGATATTTCTGCTTTTTGATAACTTGAAACTTGATATTTCTGCTTTTTTGATAACTTGAAACACTTAGATTCAGAATTTCCGATCGCTCTACGCCCACTAGACTCGCGGTTTAGTAATTCGCTATGATTTTCTCAATGGAAAATTAAGATTAAAATCGAAAGCTGTATACAGCGGAAACCTTTAATGCAATCGTAGGAGCGTAGAAGTCATTCAATGCAGCCTTATTGGTTGCGTACGGAGAAAAAAAGAACATATAAGCTCTAAAAATAGAGCAAGCGGTCCATCTTACTATAGTCTTTGATCTGAACTAACGCTGTCCAGAAGGAGGAAGGGATGGGGGCTATTAAATTAAAAAAAATGTGTAAACACTATGTTGGAGAATGGTGTGTGAGTATGACCAAACAACTGGTTCTGTTATTATCTAGTTTTCAGGGCGTAATACCCCCCCCCCCCCCAACGTTCTCAGGCCAACCAAACCCACGCAGAATCAATAATTAAAAGTAGGCTACCAGAATGAACAAACAAAAAATGCTACTACTACTACCGGTAGATTAAATATCATTAAGAAAACTATGCGAAGAAGAAAAGTCCGTCGTCACAGCTAGATTTAATGCTCTACTTCAATGGTTACCCAAACTTTATCTTTTTCGTCACCCAATTATTTGTTGTTGTTTTTTTTTTTACAATTCAACTTCGGGACACACTCTAATATAATGTCATCGCATATTCTAGCTCAAGGGGTCGGCACGCTTTTGATAACAGTGTGCCAAAGTGGGATTTCTAGTTCATTCAGCGCGCCAAAAAAGCCCAAAAGTCTCCATGCTTTAGCCCTAAATTTCTACTAGATTTTACTTGAATATTATTTAGGAGACTTCCGCGTGCCATTTAAAATTGTCAAGTCTGGCCCGCGTGCCATTGAGTGCCGATCCCTGTACTACCTAATAAAAGTACAACCATAAGAATCGTTTGGAGGGAACTCTGTTGCTCTGCACTAAACAAAACATAAATGGAAACCGGGGGAAAGGGGGGGGGGGGTTACTACTGTGGTACAAGAAGTTTCAAACTATAAAAAAAACCAGATATTATGGGAAAAACAAAGGGGGGTGTGTGCATGCGCGCAATAGACTTTTCGCTGCCGGGGAGTATAAAAACCTATAACCCTAGCAGAAGACGAAAGGTGGCCTACAAAAGGCACGCTCCGCCATATTGGAAGAAGAAGTGACGCTGGTCGATGCTGGATCATGAGGTGACCTGGGGGGAGTTGAGGGTGGGAGTTATGGTCCAGTGTCGTGGCGCTGTGATGTGTTTATGATCATAAAAAGCACATCGGGGGGGGGGGGGATATTTAATTTATAAAAAAATAAAGAGATCGAAATCAGCACTGTCACAAAACATATGAGAGGATTGTGTGGCTGGATAGTTTATTAATACTTTTAAATTATTGATAGTGAAAAAAAAAATTTGCCATAATAATAGTGATGCAAAGGAGTTCACGGTGATTCCCTTGCTATGGCATACTAAGGGGATTGTGTGGTCAGATCACTTGCCTGGTCAACTCCCTCATCTAATGTTCTCGGCTATGGCCGTTAGAGATTAGTAGATTCAGACTTCTGAGTCACCGCTTCCAGATACGAGGAAGAGATAGCCACACACAAAAAGGTGTCCGCGTTTACTACTAGGATTATGGAGCCTCAAGACATTCAGAATGTCTGGCTCTGTTGTTAAACTGACAGAATTTTTAAAACTCTTTGTTGCACTCAGGGGCGAAGGCACAGTGGGGCTGGGGGAATTTTATAAAAATGTTTTGTTCAACACGTGTTGTTTTAAAATATGTCATAAATTTGCTTAAAATTTGGTAAATGTTTGTCACGCGAAAGATAGCAGGGCTTCGTCCCTGGTTGCACTTGCCTTTTGGTCTTGGGAAGTTTAAGGACAGAGTGGCCTTGTAAACAGACCCTGACTTCACATGTACGGAGCATATTTGGCAATGTAATTCACCAGAGTAGACTAAACAGCTTAAAGCTATTGAAGTCCCCGTTTAATAAAAATTAATAGTACATTAGATTTAGCGGTACGCAACCTACAAAATGCGTGCCACGATGGCACGCAGATCGATTTTCAAATGGGCACGCGGCTCCTAACAAAGGCGATTCAAGACTTAAACAAAAATGTGAGTGTTAAAGCAGGATGATTTTTTAGTCTGTTGGCACACTGAATGAATTAGAAATCCAACTTTATTACAATTACAATATTATCAAAAGTTTGCCGACCCATGCCTTTGATCACTGATTATCCACTCTCAAGTGGCGCGCAGTGCGACTAAATCCCTGTAAAAGCGCGCAGTGCGACTAAATCCCCGTAAAAAATGGAAACGTGGAATCCCTGAGTCGTCCTACCTTAGACTTGCAGCTTGTGTGCAAAAAAAAAAAAATAGGCTGAACTGCCACAGTCCCAATGCCACAATTTAAGACATGATTGTATTCATGTGTGGGTAGAACAATGTATTCATGTGTGGGTAGAACAATGTATTCATGTGTGGGTAGAACAATGTATTCATGTGTGGGTAGAACAATGTATTCATGTGTGGGTAGAACAATGTATTCATGTGTGGGTAGAACAATGTATTCATGTGTGGGTAGAACAATGTATTCATGTGTGGGTAGAACAATGTATTCATGTGTGGGTAGAACAATGTATTCATGTGTGGGTAGAAAAATGTATTCATGTGTGGGTAGAACAATGTATTCATGTTGGTAGAACAATGTTTGGCCAGTATTTGATAGGATAGGGTTGTGACCATCTTTGCCGTCCCAGGTTGGAAAAAGGGGGAGGGGGAGGGTCAGGGAGAGCTATGGATTCCCCTAAAACAATATCCAACACTATAACAGGACACAAGTTTACATACGACAACCCTTGAACTGAAGGAAATACGAGTGGGTTTTCACAAAATGTCGGCCCGTGAAAGCAAAGCTGCCGGGTCGCAAGGACAAAACTATTAGAAAATTGAAGTTAGATAGATTACCATCGCCGTACACTAGCGACAGGCGCATAAAGATATAGATCTAGATCTACATGTTCAAAAAGAAGATACAAGACAACTGCTTCATAACACTGTCAAATCCCGAAGCAACATCCTTTGAGTGTTATCTCTGCAGAAGGACCTTTAAGGCACATAAAGGACTAATAGTCCGCCAGAAAGGCCACAAAGTTATAGGGAAAACGTGGCCATCCTCTGTAATGAGGGAGGAACGAACAACATATCTATGCGCTATAAGGAAGAAAAAGGGGCCACGGTTGCCCGAGCGGCAGCGCGTTCGACACGCGCACCGAAGGTCCTGGGTTCGAATCCTGGTGCATGCTAGGATTTTTTCTCCGGGTCTGGAGGGTGTCCCTGAGTCTACCCAGCTCTGATGGGTACCTGACCTTAGTTGGGCTGTGCATAGTGCTGAACACACAATCACATAGTATAGGGTACCGGATCTACAGAAACTGGTGAAGGCTATTTCACCGGCCCTATGGATCAACTTGGTCCCACGGGATACTTTTAAAAGCAAGCAACGGCTTACATTTTTTAAGTTTCTTAGCCTGACCAACAGCGCATTCTATTTAAGCAATCCTCCGACAAGCACACACATGAATGGGCATCTTTAGAAAGACAATACAAACAATAACAACGTTACGGCTCTATATAATTAGCATGAAGTTCCCTATAGGGAAATTCTAACCAACCAACATACATGTAATGGAGAGAGAGAGAGAAAAAAAGAGAGAGAGATACACCTTAACGTATAATGGTGCAAACTGGATTGTGGGAAGGGAGACGATATGTATGTAGAAATAGAAAAAAAAAGAATGAGTGTTAAGACAAAACATGGCTGTCGATTACTGGCGTCTGCTTCTGCACGAGAGACACAAAAAACAGTAAGAAAACAAGGTTGGTATCAATAGAATCTTGCAAACACCGAACGGACAAACACACACACACACACAAAACAATGAAGTAGGCCTACTGGTCCAGTTGAGTCTGTCGGCATTGATCAAAGAAAAGGCAACTCGTCCAACCAAAAGAATATAAAAAACAAACTTTTTAAAAAAAAGTAGCTGATCAAATTCTATATAGCCGTCAGCCGTGTTACAGACAAATACTTCATGTTACAAGTCTACAGCTGTGGAAGAAAGGTGATTCCTTTTTTTCTCTCACTCTCTTAATACCACCATGAAATTGTTAATTTCTGATCTTGGTTTAAGAATAGGTGGGGGGTGAATAAAGGTCACGTTATACGTTGACCCTTATAGTCAAAAAGTTAATTCGGTGACATTTTTTGTTTAAGCTTACCAGGTTGCGTACATACCTAAATAGCTTTATGGTATAACTTGTATACTTAAATGCTGAAGGGTAATAAGCTCACATGCAGTCTGGTTAGTAGTGTGGACACTTCTGTAGGCCTACACATGAGCCTCAAAGACTGGCGAAGTTTGTAAACCGCCGATACGTTAACAATGACAATACACCGTTGGCGAACGCATGGGGGGGGGGGGGGGGGCAGCCCCCTGTTGCGGGTCCTCTGAGACTCATTGCACCGCCGAGAGGCTCCCGAGTCTCGGTGGGGAGGAAGCAATGAGCACAACGGTCCAATCGCAAAACCCGCCATGGTGCCTGGATGACCATACCTATACTTTGGGATTTGTGCTACCGGGCGACATTACATGTATACGGGCGAGCCACCACGATAATGATCCGAGTGGACTTCCGCAGTTTGTGCCTGGGCTGCGGAGACCGTACCCTAGTTTACACGGCACGTCTTCGGCGTGCCGTGGGGTGGCTGGCGCCCGGAAAGAACCTTGTCCCCCCCCCTGGTTCGCCCCTGAACATCGTTACCCCCAGGACTCAAGAGCTGGAAGGCTCGTCCGGTTTATATTGCGACATTTTAAATTCGGTTATTAGTGGGGAGATGCCTAACAATGTCCAAGATGATAGAGTAACACACTATGAAGAAATAGATTCAAGAGGGACTCACATAAACAACAACAAGCTACTTCTTTGTTCCCATCAAACAATAATTCGTTTGACAGTGTTCACCGCAGCAATACAAAGAATATGGGTGATTTTCGGTATAAAAAAAAAAGAGTATGTGACATGTAGGGCCTACACGGGTAAGAATGGGGATAACTGGTCAAATGGCAATAGATCTATGTGGTCCATCCTTCTATGGCCAAAAAGCGATTTCCAGTGCAATTTGGCACAAAACGAAAAAAACAACACAAATACCTCACTTAGGTTGATTTTGTGTTGATAAGAATTTGTATTCTATTTTCAATAAAGTTTGAAGTTGCAACAACTTACAAGCATTTAGTTTTTGAATACATTTTAGATTTTTTTGGGGGCCAGTTATCCCCACTCTCCCTCTATCTTTAGTTTCACACTCTATTTATAAAAGGTATTTATTATCTATTTAATACCGTGGCACTACGACATACTTATCAAGCATAGTAATTGGTTTTATTTTTATTTTCAATAAAATAAACAAGTAAATAGAATGCAATTTTCACAACGTTAATCTTTTAATCTTATCCCTGCGATCTAGCTCTCCCCAATATGACAGTCCAGTTATCCCCATATGTGGACCCCATATTCCCATCTGTGGACCACATATCCCCCACTTTGATACATCTCACTAATACTTTGATAACTTTTTGCTATTCATATTAATGCCATTCATGGGAGAAGTTGTTGTTTTTTCCAACTGATTAAACACGCATTCTTGTAATACCATCCCTTTTTCATTTTCTTGACCCATTTATTCATACTCTCCCCATACTAACAAACACACTTTCACGTGTATATTATATATAGAGAGATATATATATAGATTTTGTGTAACACATCACAGGATGAAATTTAAATGGCCTGTGTGTAACA
This sequence comes from Anisus vortex, assembly GCA_949126835.1. Taxonomy (NCBI): domain Eukaryota; kingdom Metazoa; phylum Mollusca; class Gastropoda; family Planorbidae; genus Anisus; species Anisus vortex. The sequence continues at coordinate 9,757,097 of OX421500.1, forward strand.
CACAAGTGACAGCTAAGTACAATACAACACTTTCTATGTAAACAAAGACACCACAAAACTGTGTACACTTGATACTACAAACACATGCTATTGATATTATAGTCCTCTTGAATAAGTAAAAGCATTGGGGAAAGTAGTTCATCCTTCACTTTTTGTTTCACATTTTGTTTTGACAGGTAGGGAGGGCATGTACTAAACATAAGAAAACACTAATGTTTCAATACTCCTTTTATGACACTTTGACATCAAGGCCTTTATAACATTCAGCACTATATATACTCTTTCCAAGAAAATACTTAGTTACAACAAACACATTGGATGTAATAATATATATAAAGAGGCATTCACTTGTTGACATCTGAGGATCTTCAAAATTACACTCATATTTATCCTGTCCGACCAAATTGATCCTTAGGGCACATATGTATATAATATAATATATATATATATATATATGTATCAGATGTATATAAGCAGACTTCAATGTTATAAAAACAATTTTTTTTTATGAATAGTCAATATTTAGTGGTACTATATTTATATAAGTTTGGGCTATTTTAATTTTAAACGTGAAGTCCTTAACTAAAACACTAAAATTTATGTGTTTTTTTTAATAAACAGAAAAACTATGCTCAGCACACATGGGCTTACAAGGCTGGCATAAAAGGAGACACATTTGACTGGTCTAAAGTTGGTAACATATTTATTATTTCTTTGTCTTCTTCGCCTTCGCCATTATCAACTCCTATTGTTCCACTAACCTACAAAAATATAGTAATACAAGCAGAGATATTTGATTGGTCTAAAATCAAAATATTTAGCTTTTGCATAAGTTCTACCACAAAGTATCAAACAGATAAACATCAAAAAGTAGAACTATAAATGTTGAGAAACAAAACTCTTTTTTCATAACACTTTTGTCTCTATACAATAATTATACTGATCTACTGCATCAAGAAGTAAGGCAACTTTTTTTTTCAATTAGGCATTATCTTTGGTCCTCTGGGCAGTTCTAAGTTATGGATATACCAGATATTGAGGTCATGACACACAAGGGTGATGTGTGGTCAGAAAAATGACCAGCCATTGTTTTCGAAAAGAAGAAACACTTGTGAAAGATTGGTGGACAAAGCAATGCAAGCCGAACCCAGAAAAACAAACATCTCAGCAGTAGGCCTACTTATTGGTAGGTATCAGCTATTGACCAATGTGTTTTACTTGGCACTATGCAAACACTACAGAAGCCTAAAAACCTTAATTAGAATGAAACAGATGGTTATTTTATAATTTACAGATGCTTTCTCTATAGAGGAGATGTTTTGCCTTCTTGGTTTGAGTCTAGTCTTGCATCATGGTAAGGGTTTTTAAAGGGTGTTAAGTTATTGGGTTTTCTTGGTTTGTGCGGGCAACCCATTCCTGGACATTTGACAAGGGAAGAAATAAATATGACTTGGTCCATGCATATGAAACAAGAAAGGTTTTTTTTTTAAAAATCTGTGTATGTCTAAGTTTTTGACCAGACTCTTGTGCCATTTACTTACAAGTAATAATAATACTTAATACTATAATGATTTTATGTGTTTTAACCCCTGTTTGTTGCAACACTGATAACAGGTATAGCAGTAATACAATTGGTAACCTTCAACACACTAAAGTAGTTACCAGATTCTATGGGGTAACCCTGACGGATAGCCATTATTATGAGACTATAGAATACTCCCTTGAAATGACTTCAAGAGCCTATGTTTCCAGGCAAGCAAAAATTTTATCACCGGGGAGTTTTTTCCCTGCAAGAGTATAGAACAACTTTCTTTCTCATTTATTTTACCAGTAGGCATAGAAGTGTGCTGCATATATTTCTGTACAGGATGGAGGGGTAAAAAAGAAAACTACTCAAACACAGTTCAAGGTAAGTGAAAGCTGTGAGGCACTAAGGCACAAGGAATGCTCTTGTGAAGGTGTGTGCACTGGTCTCATACCAGGTAAACCTGACTAGAGTAACTGCTGCAGAGCATTCCTGTCTATCATTAAGATGTAGATGTAGCTATTCTTTTTTTTTTTAAATAAAAACTTTTGTACAAGAGCAGGCAAACATTAAAACAAAACAGATGCTTTAACATGTGAGTAAAGTAAGACCAAGGCCTGTATCTCTCTCTCTCTCTCTCTTGTATTAAAATATACAAATAATTTTTTCAAAAAAAGAGAAAAAATAGGAAATGTTATAAAAGATTTTTTTGAGACTGTAGTTAAAACAGACAAGATGTGTGAACCATTCTTACAATGCTCTGGTGTTTTGATACCCAATAATATTTTTATATAAACTCCACACCCTGTCATCTATTGACGACAAACAAAAATATTTACTGATATGTAACTAATATCATAATATGGCTCACTTGTCCTATAGATCAAATTGGTCTGGACGGGATACTGGCTTACTTAGTAAACTTAAAAGCCTTTCTCAATCTAGCTACAATAAGAAGTGTAGACACAGCTTAATGGGGGCATGGTAGCTGAGCGGCATCGCTTTCGCCTGACGATCCCGAAGGTCCTGGGTTTGAATCTGGGTGGAGTCTAGGATTTTTTTCCCAGGACTTGAGTGTGTCCGTGAGTCTACCCAGCTCTGATGGGTATCAGACATTAGTTGGGGTAAAGTAAAGGCGGCTGGGTATTGTGCTGGCCACACATCCCCTAGCATGCCGTGGCCACAAAAACTGGTGATAGCTGCTTCACTAGCCCTATGATTCGTTTGGTTTGAAGGGTACTTTACTTTACTTACGTCGTATATATGTTTAAATCAAATGGGTCCTTCCTTAGTAGCCTATGTTTGATAAGGATAGATAGGGATTGGCTCTACGACTATCTATTGCCAGTAATAAATAGTAATACATTCAGTAAATCAAAATTTAAAATAGGTGTGCCTCCACATTTTATTATGTTGGGCAAAATGTTAATTGATAGCCTAGCCATCATAGAGGCATAACCATATATATATATATATCTCATGTGCATATATATGCTATAGTGTAGGCCTAAGCTTATGAAAGCATATAAAACTTCATATAATAATATATAGCCTAATCAAGAAAAAAAAGTTTTAGAAAGGCCTAAACCGGCCTGGCCAACTTAAAGTTAAAGACAGTTAAACAGTTAGGCCCTATTCATTTATTAATACAGTATAAAAATGTAATCGTCAAAGCCATCGTCATCATGTCATGATTCACATGAAATCATAAGCATGAAATATGATGAAATGATATAACAAACTGGACAAAACCATAATATTTAAATATGAGATGTATCTAAAATGAAATTGAACATTTTATCAAAGTAAAAACTATATCCTACCTTAAAAAAAAACATAATAACCATTATCAAGTCAAGTAAACTTGTAAGCAAGCTACATCAGTAGTGACTAGTAGTGGTAACTTCTTAGCTAGTAAAAGCACACAACCTTCCCAATTATAAAATAGTGTGTATTAGTTTAGTAAGTATTATAGTAGTCATTATACAAAGCTATTTTAAGCTATGAGGAAAAAACTTGTCTTTATTTAGGCTCCTGTAGGACTGTAGGAGTAGACTGCAAAGTAGTAGACTGAACTGCCTTGCCTAAACGTTAACACCAATGTCTTTACTTTACTGTCATTTAGGCCTAATAGGCCTATATATTTTATAAGTATAAGTTATAGTCTAGTCATGTGTGAAAAAAAAATGAAATTGAAAAAAAGGTTGATTACCTGTGTCAAGCACATCCTGTTGTGAGTGTGTGTAGACTACTATAAGTTTTATATCCCTTAGAGTCTGCTTTAGGCAACGTTTTTAATCCTTTTAATAGCAAATTAATTTGAACTTGGGCTTGGGTTTTCTGTGAACAAATAGGCCTGCTAATAACAAATAGGCCTACACCTCTTTGACCATCCGAATTAAATTAAATAAAATATACACCAATTTTCAATAGGCTATGCTATAATATTAAGGGATAAAGGTATAGAAAGCTGTAGGCCTATATACTTATATAGTCTTACGACTATTTAACTATTACTATAAAATACTACTATAATATTCCAGGTTATTACTTAGTAAAAAACTTAGCCTAATATTTATATAGGCCTAGGCCTATTATAAATAATATATATTTTATTATAGTTATAGGCCTATAGTCTATAGGTATAGATAGGCTATCTAATAGGCCTACCCTACTGAATATTAAATATTACTGAATAGGCCTACTGCTTAGACCATAGATATCTATGCTTAGACTGCTAAAAATGTAAACACAACACACTTGTTACTTGTACAACACTAACGAACTTCTCGTTCAAAAGACGTCTGCTTCCACATAAGACAAGAATGCACTATTAATTGAAGACGATGAAATTAACACTCCTGTGTTTGATAATACAGACAGTAGTCAGTAGTCCAAGTACTAAATCTATTCGGTATACCATCTATTCTTATTCTAAGCCCTCTAAGTTTTGGTAAATCACTGTCACTTTTTCTTAGTAACAAAAAGAAAACAAAACCACGTGACAAATGCACTCTAAAGCCGGCGATAAAAACAGCGATGAAATATGGTAAATATGACAACAAACGACAATCCGTCGGACAGGGAGAAATAATGGTGTGCAGAGATAAAAATGGCTAGGGGAAGAAACTAATGGTCAATACCGCCTGACTGGATGAAGCTGCCGTGCCGAGTCTCGACAAGGAAAACACACTGAAAAAAATTCTTCAAACGTACGATTGATTCCGGGTCAAATATAATAAAACACACACCAAACCTTGTAACACACTCTAGGCTATCTAAATACCTATTTATCAAGCTTTCAAACGCGCTAATTAACACTAAAAACAACCACATTTGACGCGGATAAAAGTATCGTAGGGTGGGTCTAAGAGCGTCGGCCGTACGGTATGTAGACAGTGTAAACGCCAAATAGACGCGATGTTTTATTCGATTGAAAAACGCATGAAAACACAGATATCGGTAGCCGTGTCGATACTATCACCCCTACCCCAGTGAAACCTAGCACATTTATCAAAGGTAAACCTACAAAAAAATGTACACAAACCTTCAGTATTTTGTTTTAAAAATCCTTTAAAGTTTTGACGTTTTGCCTAGGTGAGAAGAAAGAAGGTTGGTTAGGCTGGGAATCAGCCCCAAGTGTTTCGGGTTGAGCGCATGTGGCACAAATAGTGACGTCACTTAGCATAGCAAACAATGCCGCCAGTTCGTCTGTTTCTATCAAGAAAATTGGTAGATGCGCCGGTGTTAAAACATGTCATATTTATCGCTTTGTCAAATTACAACTATTCTAATGGACTTTTAATGTGTGCTAATCGTTCTTTGACATAACTAGGTTGGTCATTATTGATAGAAATAAGAATGGATATATTGTTTATTTTCCTGGATGACGGGTTGATTAATCTGTTATTTTAACCAGCCTTACGACTTAATATTAAGATTTACATCTCCGTGTTAATTATTGTAACCTAGATTTGATTGCAATCACTATGCATCTTATTTTCTTGTTGCTATGGGTTATTGCATGTTCTAGAAGTGTTAGCCGGATTGGCGGGAGGGCGGGGATAAAGGAGACTTTCTTTTCAGGTTTCCGTTTGGCAGTTATGGATAGAGGGTTTGTAGTTATCGAGGCCGCTTCAACTGTATCTGTTATATTTAGTAGGGCGAGCTCGCTTGCTTGAAATTAGGCCGTGTGTGTGTCCAATACACGGCTTTTTCTCTCGGTTCGCGCTGAACGGAATGTTCCAAATGTTAAATACGTTGGGGGGTGTTCATTTTATCTTGGTTGATTCTTTGTCCTTTGTACGAATGTGCACACGGAAAATAAAGTGTTTTTTATTGTAATGATTGTTGACGGGAGAGGGTGTAAATGTGTTGACTAATACTATTAATAAACACACGAATGACATCATGGAGGATAAAATGACCGAAACCGTTTCGAATTATAATAAAACATCTTTAAACATTAATACAATAACAGTCTGTTAATGTCCACAATAATTATATTAATATTGAAGAATATTTTTAATTGACATTAAAATAGTCTTTTTAGGCACAGCGTAGGCATTTTTTACACTTATGAGTCTTATCTCTTATGGGTAAACTATAGAGCCTTTATATTTATATTACTTTATAAGTTTATAGGCTACTAGGCCTACTTTATAGTTGAAAGTTGTTATTTAATTTGTTTATTTATATACTTTTCTAAATAGGCCTAGGCCTATAGGCCTAGGCTACATTCCGTCTCGGTTTAAGGTTACCGTTTCAACTTCATTACTTTCTTTCCCGAATACATACGTAAACCCCATTTTTATAAGTCATAAGTCTAATTGTAGCCTAATAATTAATCAGTGCCGTTGCTAGGGGTTTGCCGTTGTTAGGGACCCCTGCATTTTGACATTCGACACTATGAAATGAGAAAATAACTATTCGGACACTCCTTTGGGGGCCCCCCTCAAGTAGGGGCCCTGGGGGACTTTCGAATTTCGACCGCCCTCCCCTGACCCTAGCTACGCCACTGTAATTAATTATGATCAGTATTGTTTCTTTTTATTTCGATTTTCTCCTAACGAGTGGCATATATACGGACCTGAACTGAGTAGGCCTCTTGCCTAGGCCTAAACAATTTTAAACCAGGGAAACCATTATTTTATTTAATTGACCTAATTTCAAATACTAATCAAAATGCAAGACTTTAATCTATATATAGGTCTATATAGACTCAATCATCACGGATAGTGAATATAATTTATTTTTCACTATTGATAGGCCTAATATCTGATACAAATATTTGTTCAATAAGTTTTGGCAGTTTTGGGAAAACTGTGCAGCAGTTGTGAATTAGCCTTCTATTTACACCGTACGTTCATTATTCCCTTTTGTAATTATTGCACCCCCCCCCCCACCCCACCCTTTATACATAGATACCTTATCCCTGTCCCCTACCTTTAACTATTTGCCACCCCCACCTTGCTTATACGCCACTGAAAATTACCTAAGAAAATTACCCAGAAAAATAGACATTACAACTTTGAAATATCTAAGCTTATTTAATCGACCTAATTTTAACGTTCACCTATTATAAAGTAGTCAACAAAAATATATTAGATTATATAGGCCTTTATCAGAATAAACTTTCTTTTACTCGCCCTTTCACTCGCCCTCCTGTTGTGCACTATCCCCCCCCCCCCCCCCCCCACATAACTTGCAAAATCCCCCCTCCCCCACTTGCACTAGGTGCCCACCTCCTTTGCACCGCCTCCCCCAATCGTACCCTTTAGTTTTTTCTTGTATTCTCTATAGAGGGTAGACCTTGAGGAAAATTAGTATAATAAACATAATCTATTATTAAATAGACTATTATAGTAGTCTGTTGATGGGCGAGTGAAAGCGTGTGTCATTAAAACGGACGACTATATAGTTTTCATTTTTCGATTTATTAAATTTATTATAAAAAGTAACATTGTTGACGTCAACTTTTCTTGAAGTAGGCCTACATGTCAGTGGCGTAGCTAGGGGGGGGGGGCAAATTCGAAAGTCCCCTCGGTCCCCTACTTGAGGGGGGCCCCCCAAAGGAGTGTCCGAAAAGATTTTTTGGCAGGGGCCCCAAAAGGAGACTAGCAGCTAGTAAACTCGCTCGTGTAATTGAGCCTTAAGCGCTTCTTTTTTTTTTGCATAGAACTTTTGTTAGCGCTTCTTTTGTTACATAGAACATCCATCATTCTTAGCGTTTCTTTTGTTTGCATATAACTTACATCTTTCTTAGCGTTTCTTTTGTTTGCATATAACTTACATCTTTTTTAGCGTTTCTTTTGTTTACATAGAACTTCCAGCTTTCTTAGCGTTTCTTTTGTTTGCATATAACTTACATCTTTCTTAGCGTTTCTTTTGTTTACATAGAACTTCCATTAGCGATTCTTTTGTTTACATAGAACTTCCGTTAGCGCTTCTTTTGTTTACATTGAACTTCCGTTAGCGCTTCTTTTGTTTACATAGAACTTCCGTTAGCGCTTCTTTTGTTTACATAGAACTTCCGTTAGCGCTTCTTTTGTTTACATATAACTTTCGTTAGTTCTTTTTATGTTTGCACAGAACTTCCATATTTCTTAGCGCTTCTTTTGTTTACATAGAACTTCCGTTAGCGCTTCTTTTGTTTACATAGAACTTCCGTTAGCGCTTCTTTTGTTTACATATAACTTTCGTTAGTTCTTTTTATGTTTGCACAGAACTTCCATATTTCTTAGCGCTTCTTTTGTTTACATAGAACTTCCGTTAGTGCTTCTATTGTTTACATAGAACTTTCGTTAGTTCTTTTTATGTTTGCACAGAACTTCCATATTTCTTAGCGCTTCTTTTGTTTACATAAAACTTCCGTTAGTGCTTCTTTTGTTTACATAGAACTTCCGTTAGCGCTTCTTTTGTTTACATAGAACTTCCGTTAGCGCTTCTTTTGTTTACACAGAACTTCCATCTTTCTTAGCGCTTCTTTTGTTTACATAGAACTTCCGTTAGTGCTTCTTTTGTTTACATAGAACTTCCGTTAGCGCTTCTTTTGTTTACATAGAACTTCCGTTAGCGCTTCTTTTGTTTACACAGAACTTCCATCTTTCTTAGCGCTTCTTTTGTTTACATAGAACTTCCGTTAGTGCTTCTTTTGTTTACATAGAACTTCCGTTAGCGCTTCTTTTGTTTACATAGAACTTCCGTTAGCGCTTCTTTTGTTTACACAGAACTTCCATCTTTCTTAGCGCTTCTTTTGTTTACATAGAGCTTCCGTTAGTGCTTCTTATGTTTACATAGAACTTCCGTTAGCGCTTCTTTTGTTTACACAGAACTTCCATCTTTCTTAGCGCTTCTTTTGTTTACATAGAACTTCTGTTAGTGCTTCTTTTGTTTACATAGAACTTCCGTTAGCGCTTCTTATGTCTACACAGAACTTCCGTTATCGCTTCTTATGTCTACACAGAACTTCCGCTAGCGCTTCTTATGTCTACACAGAACTTCCGTTATCGCTTCTATTGTTTACATAGAACTTCCATCTTTCTTAGCGCTTCTTTGTTTACATAGAACTTAGCATAATATATGCAATTGTTAGCTGTTGCTAAGTGATACCGACCGATTATAGAAAACCTCACCTTCGCCGTGTAGCAAGACATGGTGACTGAGGAATCACAAACACACATACTAACACACCAACACACGCGCTACAGAAAGTTTTCTTTGATTGGTCGATAAAAACAAAACACATTCTCATAGGTGCAGGAGTGGCCATGCTGAAATTAAATTAGATCGTGGCAAAATCGTTGAAATAGCCTACTCGATTATGTTGAGAATTCAACTGAATATGAATTAAAAAAAACTTAATATGGATCAAGGGTTTGTTTTATGTAGAACAAATTGATATACTATAATATTTTGTTGAAAAAATTATTAGTATAAAAGCCTAGGGCCTGGACACTGTCTGCCAAGAACGTCCATCGTCAGATGGAAAACCCAGTTTTTTTTCGGCTTAAGTACGTACATCAAAAGGATGCGCCGAAAACGTTATTTGTAAGCGATAGAAGTAACAAAAATAAATAGACATAATTATTTTAGACTAATTAATGTTAGCAATTTGCAAGACATATAATTAATGAAATTTGTTGTGCGAAAACAACACGGTTATTTTTAAAATATTTCCTTCCGTCCTCGGCGGTAATGTTCCTTGAAGTTCCTTCTGAAGTAATCTTACTTCATATTTCCATCTCTCTTAAATTGTTAGATCTACTTACACTGTACTTCTGTTATCCCATTCCACGTCATATCTCCCACAAATAGCACATCTTTAAAAAAAAAAAAAAGTGACATGCCTGTTCTAAAACATATGCCTTCTGCCCGGGCACAGCACCCCCCACCCACCCACTATACTCCAAAACAGCTCGCAACAGGTTCTGGCCGCAGATAACCTCTACCAACACCAAACTATCTATATGGACAAGAGACAGACCTGGAAACCACTGTGCAATTCACCATAGCTATAGGCCTTGTAGTTTGAACCCCTCCATTAATCAAATATTGAGAACGAAGAAGAAGAACTATACTCCAAGAGTTGGAAGAAAACAAGGAAGGGGTAGGGGGCTGTCAATGAATACAATGAACAAGATCCCACAGTTGAAAGATTCTCGCTCTTTGAAAAATTGTTTAATTGATGAAGAAGATGTGCAGGGTTATTCCCCGCTCCTCATTCCTTGAGAAAATGAAAACACTACAAAAGCAATAACTTAGAGCATGACTCAAAGCTGTCTGAAATGTATTGAAGATTACATACACTTATATGAATACCACGTACAGTTGAAATGTATTGAAGATCACATACACTTAGGAAAACCACGAACAGCTGGAGTGCGTCTGTTTAGTTTATTGCAAGTAGGAACATGTGTAAGTGTACTGCCACAAAACCTGGATTCTTTAGTGTACACCTATAATAGGCCTGTGCGAAATCTGTGCCAAAAAAAGTATTGAAAGTTGTAATAGTCTATATGGTAGACCTATTCTGTAGGCTAATTATACAGTTTATTTAACTCTTCCCCATAATTGTCGATAAACCATATCCAGTGTGATTGGTATTGATCAGAGTTGGTGCACATTTGTAACTGTGTGTGTGTGTGTGTGTTTACTTTTCCCGATCATGTTATTATATATCCCTAATGTATATCTTCTTACCATATACAGACGCTTGTTCTATACATATAATTTGTGCGTCCTATGTAAATCCGTAGTTTGTGTATTGTCCTGCATTTTCATTCAAGCTTTTGATGAGGTTGAAGCTGTTGGAGTTAGGGTCAAGTTATTGCGACTATTTGATTGTACTATGAAAGAAACGTTAACTGTAATAATATATGTATATATTAGTGTTTAATATATATTTTCTGGCAAATGTGACTCTCCAAAAATCGGTAAAAAGAAAAATGTGTCACCTTTTTTAAAACGAAAAGGCTACTTTTATGTATATAAGGTTGTCAGTAACGTAGATTAAATAAGAATGTAAATCTTATTTTGTTATTTCTAAATATTTATAAATAGACTATTAGTCTAGTCTCTATATTGTTTTATAAAGACAAACTAATTTTTAAAAAACATAAAAATACTCAACCATGTTTTGTCTAGTTGCACGCTTAATTTTAAAATAAAAAAATCACTTCTTTAGCGAAGTGCTACAAGGGAAACTATCGAGTAATTTAACGATATCTTTGAAAACAAGATCAGTGTTCTCCCCTACTACAATGCACGCTTTCTTAAATATATTATTTTTATGTCAAGTTACATTAAATTCACTAACTTAAATATTATTTTGTTATTTTATAAATATTAGTCTATATATTTTGTTAAAAGAAAAAAAACTAATTAAAATAAACATAAAAATACTCAACTATGTTTTGTTCAGTTACACGCGTTATTAAATAAAAACTTAAATCTTATTTTGTTATTTATAAATATTTGTATATATATTTTGTTTTAAAGAAAAACTCATTAAAATAAACATCGAAATGATCAACCATGTTTTGTAAAGTTGAACGAGTTCTTTTTTAAATTATAAAAAAGGGTCTATCTCAATATCAGTCATTTAGCAAAGGGAAACTATCGAGTAAATTAACGATATCTTTGAAAACAAGATCAGTGACCTCCCCTATTACTATGCACGCTTTAAAAAAAAAATATTTATGTAAAGTAACACTAAATGCACCAATACAGGGATTAAAAATTAAATTACTCATTCTAATCAAAACAAAAATTATAAAATAGCATTGTTCTTGTCAGTAAAAATACCTCTACATCTGCTAGATTGCATATGAATGTAAACTAGGCTACCCCAGTCCCGTTCCCATTAGCTTTTTAACAAATTTCAACAATTCTCACCTCATTCATAGATTTATTGCATGTGTTGTCTGGCTTGTGATTTATTTTTATTGATTTTTGTATTATCTTAGTGCTTTCATTTTAACATGTTATGATTGAATTAAGAGCGAGAGATTTCTTAGTTTTGCTCTTTGTAGAGTCATCCACTGTTTGCTGAAATAAGGTAGAAGATATTCTGTTTGGAAACTGCGAAAGACCATTTAATCCCAACATCTCAATTGCTTTAAAATAGCTTATCTGTTTGTATAAGGCGAATATGCACTATATCTTCCAGGCTGTCTTGGTGACATTGACAACCCTTCCACAGCACGCAATGACAGAATGTAACAGACTTTCTAAAGCAGCATTATAGAAAACTTGGAATAATTTTGATTCTGGATTTTTAAAAAAATGTTAAAACGAAAGTACCCAATAATTTATTGGACACGGTGGCCGAGCAACAGCGCGCTGGCTGGCGTACAGAAAGTCCTGGGTTTGAATCCTGGTGAAAGCGAGGATTTTTTCCCGGATCTCGAGGGTGCCCCTGAGCCTACCCGGCTCTGATGGGTGCCGGACATTAGTTGGGGTAAAGTAAAAAGCGGCTGGGTATTGTGCTAGACACACAATCCCCTAGTATGCCGTGGTCATAGAAAATGGTGAACGCTGCTTCAATTTGGTCCTGACGGGTACTTTGCATTACCGCGTATACCCGCCCTTTCGACTACTTAGCCTACCGGGTATTGTTGCGCTATCCCTTAAATTGTTCCCAATGATCCTCGGATGCGCAACGCGGGACGTCCACCATGCGTTTGTCCACAGGTGCACTCTTAATGAGAGCGTATGAGTAGTTTACACACTTAGCCCCCTTTTCTTTCAGGACTCACCGTCCAAGAGTCGACTGCAATGTCCGCCCCTGACAGAGATTTCTCCTTTAGAGCCGGCGTTTGATGATAAGCGGTAGCAGGTCATGCTTGTAATACTTGTAATGCAGGTAAGTGTTGAGGAAGTAATTAGCTTCCAATTTCTGTCCAAAGGCTAGCCCATCCTAGACATTTTGTTAGTTTCTTGAAGGCAGTGAGAACAAAAGCCTTAAACTGTTTCCTTGGCTAAGGCAATGGTTTGCCAGCGCGATTTCTGTAATGTCGCCTGGCCGTTTAATGACCAAGGTTAAGGTCGCGGTCATGTAGTATGAAGCCGCCAGAAGCAGGTGTATACAAACTTATTACTTTTTCCATCAGGTTTGTGCGATAATTTTGTCCTTTATTCACCCCCCCCCCCCCCACACATTTTCCCAACTTTATTTTCGAATAAAAAAAAATCAACTTAAGAGGTTTTTCTCAAAGAATCGAGATTTGGTTTAGCCTCATACGGAAGTGACGTTTTGGAATAGGGAACAAAATAAGCAAAGCATGACCCACTAAATCTATAATTATATTGTCTAACCATCCTGTTTAAAATAAGAACCGATTAAAGATTCAAAACACGTGACAATATTAAATTTTTCATATCGAGTTCCCAATAATGACGTCACGTCCTTTGTTGACGGAAATTAAACATCTCAAATGGCTGCGATATTCTTCCATCCCCCCCTCCCCCCCCCCCCCACCGGAATAAAACACCACATACATAGGATATTTAAGTCCTAATATTAAACTACTTAAAAGTTATGTTAAATATTTGTATAAATGATTTGATTAGCATTTGGATACTGAACACACTAGATTCTATTTATTAGCAAAACAAACTGTTAATTCATTTTTTATAAAAAGCTCTTCCCTAGCTTTAATTTATCTGCATCCTTTCGATAGCAAAACAATCTATCATAGGCCATTACTGGCGTTGTAGCCAGTTGTAGGCAGTTGTAGCCAGTTGTATGCAGTTGTAGCCAGTTGTAGGCAGTTGTAGCCAGTTGTAGGCAGTTATAGCTAGCTGTAGGCAGTTATAGCTAGCTGTAGGCAGTTATAGCCAGTTGTAGGCAGTTGTAGCCAGTGGTAGCCAGTTGTAGGCCTAAGTATAATAGAAAAGAATTGACAAAACGAGATTGCTTTCGGACATAGCATGGTTTTAATCGGACTAGCCATTGTAGAAAGTAATCAATAACATCGACATTGCATACAATCAAATGAGAGTTTTTGTACAAGTATAGTCTATATATTATAGTAGGTATGTACACACACATAATACAAATATATGTACATGGTCGCCATCTTTAAATTTCCATCAACTTTTTAACATTCCATCATTAATAAACACATGGAAAATAACAAAAACACTATATTAAACATGACAAAATGTGTATAACAAGTTGCAAAAAAACGTTATTGAAATTGATTCCATCGACGAAGATAAAAAAAACAAACAACTAAAAATGTTATTATGAATATTTAGTTGCAGTCTCAATGTTCCACAGAGGCAAAGACGAATATAAAAAACAGGAATTTAAACCCTTCCCATTAAAGGAATCATTAAAAATAGTTTAAATTCCTTCTCCAGCCCCCGATTTTTCTTTTATTGGCCTGACGAAAATATTATTGGTCTCATTTACATCACTAACCCTATTCTGTATTGTTCTTTATGAAGTTCCAAGAGTTAAATTGCGAGATTCTATCTATTATCCCTCCACTAATTCTTCTACAGTTACACTAGCAAACAAACATTAAACAATATTATAAAGCATACATAAATAAGCATACATAAATAAAAGTTGTTCCTAAACATTAAAAGGATCTCTCACTGCTTGTGAAAAAAAAAACACTGCATAAAATAGATTGTTAATAAAATAAATACACGAGTCGCCTAAACACGTATTGTTGCGTACACTTTGAATAGAGTTGCCTGGTTTCCTGTATTGATGTTCTTAAAGTTTACAGACGTTCCTTCTAGATAGAAGATCATTACATCCACTAGGCCCAAAACTCATGCAAGGCGACAGGGATTGGAGCGGCGGCAGGGCTAGAACCAGGTCAGTTTTGCTTGAAAGCCCGGAGAACTAGCCGCAGGACCAGCTGGCCTCCTGCATTGTACAGGACAGTTTTGCTTGACAGTCCCATGAACTAACCGCTAGACCAACACTAGACTCGGACCACGGATGAACGTAGGACGTAATAATCTTGTCTATAGAAGGAGCGTCTGTAATGTATAAGATAAGATTAGAGTGATACTAAAAATTAGTTGTTACTCGCAGACCAGCGAAGTGTGAAGTGCTTACTGTTTGGCTTCTATATGTTGGTCTTTGAAATATCTACTCATACAGTTAAATAGATAATACATGTAGGCTATATATATATATACCGGTATTGTATATATATATATATATTATATATAATATATATATATATATATTATATATTATATATAATATATATATATAATATATATATATATGGTATTGTAAGGGCAGTAAGCCAGGTTTTTAGAATTCAGAGTGTAAGCGAAAGGGAGGTTACCGGTGAGTCTGCACTGCTCTGATGGATAACTTACATTTTTATGTTTGTTGAGTGTAAAGAAGACATGGCAGAGAAGAATCGCCCTGAACACACAATTCCAGCGTATGAAATGGCTATAAAATATATATATTAGAGGCACAACAGAGGGCATTAAATAGGTAAGTATTCTTGTTAAAATTCCCCTCCCCTTCCCAAAAAACCTAGTTTACACCTAAGCACACTAATGCTATCACTATCATATCCTACATAGGCTATAGCTACATAAAGTTATACTATCATTAGTGGACTGATAATATTAAAAAGCCTCCAAACATTCCCAGGCTTTTTTGGCAATTATCTGGAATAATGTTAGCAATGAAACTACTAAGTTATATGTTAACAAAACAGGTCACCTATAGTATATTTAAATAACTTGACACAATTGAATAATAGAATAGAATAATAGTCTAAAATACAATAATAGTTATAGTCTATGGTTTCTTGGCAAAATCATCTTTTTAACAAAACTTAAGAGATATATGATTTGTTGCCAACTCATATTTATAACAACTGAAGGTCGTCTTTGTAAGTGTAAGATAAAACAGAAAACAGAAAAAAAAAAATCAGACTTGCTAGTCCTGACCCACATTCCTTACCGTTGTAATGGCTACCAAAATATCTTATTGCAAATAAATAACAAACAAACAATCTATCTGATATTTCTCAGTTTTTATAAAATAACATTAGGACAAAATAATGCAAGGTCAAATTGATGTTGTTAACATTACTAAGAAAATATAACAATGTTTAGTAAAAAACAAAAACAATAGACATGCAAATTTTTAGTAAGTGATAACATACGTTTAGCTAGCGGTAACCCAAATTTAGTTAAAGCTAAAAATGTTAAATAAAAGTCTAGTCCGTTAATAATTAAAAAAATTTGGTTGCAGAAAAAAAATTAACAAATATATTAGACTTAAGGAGATTTAAAAAATAAAATAAAATTGAAGCCATAGTTAGGTAACAATGTTTAGTTTAAGTTTATTTAATTAAGACTAAAGACTATTTAATTAAAACTTCATTAAGTTGAGTTAAAAGAAACTTAAGTTTTGTTAAATAAAATTTAAGTTGAGTTAAAAATGAAAATTAAATTTAGTTAAATAAAACTTAAGTTTAGTTAAAAGAAACTTAAGTTTCGTTAAATTAAACTTAAGAGTTTAGTTAATTAAAACTTAAGTTTAGTAAAATAAAACTTAAGTTTAGTCAAATAAAACTTAAGTTTCGTTAAATAAAACTTAAGTTTAGTTAAATAAAACTTAAGTTTCGTTAAATTAAACTTAAGTTTAGTTAATTAAAAGTTAAGTTTAGTTAAATAAAACTTAAGTTTAGTTAATTAAAACTTAAGTTTAGTTAAAAGAAACTTAAGTTTCGTTAAATAAAACTTAAGTTTAGTTAATTAAAAGTTAAGTTTAGTTAAATAAAACTAAGGTTTAGTTAAAGTTAAAGTTGTCAAAGCTTAGTTGAAAACCACAAAAATATAGTTAAATTTAATATTGTATAGTTAAAGCTAAAAAACGAGAAAAAAAATAATTGTATATTTATATAGGCCTACACTCAGTGCTTTTGTTGATATTTAACAAATAGAGCAATTAAAATATGATCAAACAGTTATGTTTAAACAAGGTTCAAATACAATCATATTATACAATTATTAAATTCTATATTGAGATTCTAATGTCAAACATAAAACCTATTACCCGTTTGAAAATAAAATAATAAAAAAAAACAGAACATACAAAATTGAATAAACATATATATATATACATATATATATATATATATATATATATATACATATATATATATATATATACATATATATATATATATACATATATATATAGGCCTATATACACACACACATATATATATATATATATATACATATATATACATATATATATATACATACATATATACATATATATCTATATATATATCATTCTGTTAGTGGCAGATAAGTTTGTTCTGGATATTATCATCTGAGTTTGCTCCATTTAGGTTTCAGTTTACAAAACAAACAATTCCCGTTTATTCTTCTTTTTCCCCATATAGTTTAAGTCAATCTCTTTACTAGATAAAAATGTGTGTCTAGAATTATAACATTTTTTTAAACTCTAATACTAGAGCTACAATTGTTACATAAGGCTAAGGATTGTATCGAATCTACCTAAAAAGCCAAATAAAAAATTAGTAAAAAAAAAACAACAATTTTAACCCTTACACTTACAGTCCCGGGCGCGTATAATATAGCAGAACTGAAGTCAGCATAGATAGAAGTAGGTCGGTACGGGAAGGGTTAAGAAATGTTCCCACCATCAAATCATATTTCTAATTTTTTGATTTCATTAAAGAAAAGTTATTAAAACAACAGACTTTATTTGAAATTTTTTATTTGTGTTTCAATTAGACTGTATTCCAATAAAATGTCACAAAAAGTACTAATATATATATAGATCAGTGCAATCAAGCGTTGAAATAAAGTGTCCACATTTTTGTTTTTAGTAATCCGTTTCTCTAACTGTAAATACAGAAACATGTTTTTAAAAAATACAGTAACAATAGTTATTTTTTCATTTATTCACGGAAAAAAGAAAAAAAAAAGAAAATAACGAAAGGAAGTGTTATAACAATTGAAACTTTTGTTATATTTAAAACCAAACTATGTGCAGAAATGTATATTCAGTCAGTAAAAGTTTGTTTTTTTGGTTTTTAGATACAATAAATATTTATTTATAATTATTTACATTTCCCTAAAGGGCCGCAACTGAGGAAAGCAAAGGTCGTGTTCAGAAGTTCAGACAACAGTTTCAAGGATCGCATGCTTACTGATTCTCTCGGCATCTAGTCTCTCCCACCTAGATCTGTTGTCCAGAAGTCCGTCAAGCATTGGCTGGAAGGCAGAATCTAATTGAACCAGAGTCTACAGAATAAAAATAAATGTTTAGATAATAATTATGTATGATGTTATTTATCATCAACATCATTATCATCAATCCCATGACCGCTGTGGCCGCTGGGGGGAGGGAATGGACACCCCAGCAGTCAACTTTCTCCACTTTTGCCAATCTTGAGAGTGGTTGTCAATAGTTGAGTCAGCATCTCCGCTGATGGACTCCCCGACGTCCACCTATGTTGTTTATGCAGTGGCGTGACTAGGGAATACGGTGCCCGGGTCGCATGGGGCGGAGGTCGAAATCGCTACCTGTCCAGAATTTTATCTGATAATATGTTACAGACGCTTTTTTTCTATACAGAGAAGTATTGCGTCCTACGCTTATCCATGGTTTGAGTCTACTATTGCATTTTAATGAATGTTTTAAATGAAGTCAAATTATTGATTTTCTGTTATGTTTTGAGGCAACCCATTCCATGCCCGGATTTAACTTGGGAAGAAAGAGAACTTACATTCGTTTGTTCTTTTTCTGGAATAAACAAATTGTTTTTACCCTTGTGTTTATATCTGAGAATTGTAATATATTTCTATTGTGTTCAATTAGATTTTAAGGCCTTGTGTATTATTACTACTTTACTCTTTGCCCTTCTGTCCTCTAGTGTTTCTAGGTTTAGTGATTTAATTATTGGTGTTACTCTTGTCAGTTGTGAATATTCGCTAGTAATGAACCTTGCAGCCATTTTCTGAATTTGTTGTTGTCTAGAAAAAATGTTTCTTTAACTGATAGTGGTGTGTTGAAATCGTTTAATTGAAGTTAATTTAGTTAATTCACTCATTTTAATCAAATCTATATTTTAGATTTGATGATTAGTGTTTTAAATGTGCAAATGTCATTTTAGATTTTATCAATATCAAAGATGTGTGTGTCTGGGGCGGTAGTCATCCTCCGCCCACCCCTAGTAAAGGAACTATAATATAATTGTTTGTACATCTAATAATATTCATTTTACAAAATAAAATACGATTATAAACCCCGAATGTGGTCAAAGAGAGATTACCTTGGAAATAGAAAACAAAAAATAGTTTTGGACGAGTAGCGTCCCTTATAAAAATAATTTTATAAAAGATATTAATTTTTGAAATACTGTAGTGCAATGCACACTCATTAAAGATCAAAAGTGTTCCGTCATCAAGTAAGTTATAAACCGATGTTAAGTGAATATAGACTACCAAATTCTGGATACAAGTTTTAGAAAAACGTTATCTATTTTTTTAAAATACATAATAATTTGGGTCTATTAAATTATACGAAAACAATGTAGCATGGTCAAAGAGAGATAGTCCGGGAAATAGAAAACAAAAATTATTTATTGGGTAGCCTCCCTTAAAAATATTAAAATAAAAAAAATAAAGTATTGTTGGTTCATTATATGGTTTTGCTACATCAGTCTTATAATATATTATAGGCCTACTGTATATTTTGAAAAATGATTTAGATTTTTACAATACTCGTAGTCAAATCTTAACGATTTTTAGTTACACTATGAAACTAGATTTAATATTTTTATTGTTATTGCTTTATTATCATTAACATAAACCTCAGTTAACATTAGATAATGTTTTTTTTTTAAATTTATATTCGTGGCCCTTCTGTAAATGACGCACCTAGGGGAGGAGGGAGAGAGAGTGGTCATACATATTCTGTGGTCATACATTTGTGACTTCACAGCAATAAAAATAATTAAAACAATGTCAATAAAATGTCTACTTGAACAAATTTCATTAAACTAACTACTGTAGTTAAATTGTTTATTGGAATTCTTATACGACACGCTATATTTTTAATTAGACATATATAGTAGTTTTTTTCTGGGTGGATTGGGGGCGGGGGAGAGTTTTATGATGTCACATTGTAACGACTTTGGACGATTGGGGGGAGGGGGGATGCAGGGGGGAGGTTAAAATAGGTCAAAATCGCGTGACGGGATTTATGGACGCCCCCATCTCCCCCCCATCTTGGGTTTTTAGGTGAATAAATAAATACCTTGTACAGTGGCAGGCATATACCATCAATCCAGGCCAGTTGTAGTTTAGCAATTTCATCTTGTCTGTCTCTGTCCATACAGGCCTGGTAGAAGTTCACACAAATGATACAATATTTATAGCTAGAATACGCATAGTAATTTTAAAGTCTGTAATAACTTCCCGATGACTTCATTATGAATGCATAAAGAGTTTGTTGAATTAATTTAGTTAGAAGGCTTCATATTTTACAATTCAAACTAAAATAAATGGATAGCTGATAATAAATAATAATAATTTAAATAATTAAGAAGATGAATAAGTTATGATAACATCTTATATTAGATTTAAAGCATTTTTTAAAAAAAGATAATAATAATATTATATAAATATATAAACAACCCATACACAAACAACTGCTATATTATGTCCTGCACTTCTACACACACAATCATACAAACGCACACTTACACACACACTCACACAAAAACACGTTCACACACACGATCACACATGCTCACACAAACACACTTAAAAAATACAAACGCACACACATATTCACATAAACCTAAACAGACAAAAACGCACACATAATCACACAAACACACAGTCCTATACTCACAAAAACATACACACAGATCCAAAAACACATAAAAACACACACATGATCACATAAACACACTGAAAAACACACAAACATATTCACCTAAACATACAAAAAAAAAAAACGCACACATAACCACACAAATACACACTCACATACACTCACAGATAAAAAAAACATAAAAACTCACATGCTCACACACATACTAAAAAAACTACCTGTGGTTGGATGTTCAGTTCGTGTTTTTCCTTATCTCCCTGATCGAAGAATTCTGTTATGACTAAATCTGAAACCTGAAAAAAATTATTTTGTAAAGTTATCAATCATAGTTTTATATATATATATCTTTGACATCTTCATATTACGGTAACATCTCAAAACTTTCTCTCATTCGAAGCGACCTGATCTTTATATATATATATATATATATATATATAAAGATCTTTATATATATATATATATATATATATTATATATATATATAAAGATGGATAGATATACACACATGCATATATTTAAAGTAGAGTGTGTGTAAATTCTGAGCCCCATTGGTTAATTTAACGAAATTTGACGTAATTGTCTTATTTTGTATGTGTCTTTTGTTCTTTAATGTATGCCGAATTGTTATCTCGAGCAAAGCCGGGAAATTTAGCTAGTATCTTGTTAAAAAAAAACAATAAGAAAAAATGTAATTTAAAATTTAACAAAGATTATTGAGGCAAGCATTGGACTCCACTAAAGAGTTAAAGGACAGGTTATACATGTCGATATCGATTAGTGACTTGAACTCATGGTTATTTAATACAGTAAATACATTATTGTTGTTTTCACTATAATACACTTCATCTTATACTAGCTGCTTTATCAGTGAGGTCGTACAGTGTAGACCTGGGGGACCGCAACCTACGGAACGCATGTCAAACGTGGCACGCTGAACGATTGTCAGTGGCATGTGAAAGATCCCCCCTCCCCCCCCCCCCCCAAAAAAAAAAAAAACAACAAAAAAACTTTCTTCAAGAAAATAACAGGAAGACCATTACGCTTTTGGCACGCTGAATGGATTAGAAATCCTAGTTTGGCCAGACTGTTATCAAAAAGGTTGACGACCCCCCTGGTGTAGACTGACCTTCCGCTGGACATCCCAGGGTTTCGTTATGGCAGCAATGTCGCAGGCGGTCATCATGATGCTGCGGACGATCTCTTTGGACTCGCGGTCATCGAAGACCTTCTGGCCGGACTCCACCATGGCGAAGAACTTACTCCTGAGCCTGTGGACACACATGGTATGGATGGACAATAATAACACCACTGGAAGTTGTATAGTGGACACACATGGTATGGACGGACACAAAACAGAGTTATACACTTGTAATTAAACCTTTGCGTGGGCTGAAGGAAGTGACATTTTACAGGGGAACAAAGAAAACAAAGCATAACCCACTAAACCAGGGCCGGCTCTAGGGTTTTTGACGCCCTAGGCAAAAACTAATTCTGCGGTCCTCATTTAAGTGCCTCGGCGGGGAGAAACTGAGTAGTGTTAGTGCATACTTTCCTATTTTCTAAGACAACTTAAATAAAATACCCTTCGCCTTTCATTACCTAGTAATTCGTCTGCCTATGCTAGTAGCGCGCAGAAGTACTAAACTTTAATTTTGTTTTGTATTTTTTTTATCCCAAATAAAAAAAAAAAATCCTTAGTTATGCTCTCCCTAAAATTTTGCGCCCTAGGCGGTCGACTAGGTTGCCTGTATGGACGAGCCGGCCCTGCGCTAAACCCATATTTAAACATTTAGTTAAAAATAGGATTCAAAATATGCCTGGTCCCTTTGTTGTCGGAAACGATACATCTCAGAAAGACTTGGAATTTTTCCCATCAAGAATACACATATTTTAGTGCCATTTACCCGGTCAGTAATTTGGCCCCAGGAGGCTACCTTCAATGGCAAACTGTATGTCGGACTAGAGCAACTGACAACCACGGCGCAGTTCATTACAAGTATCGGACTTGTCTGAATCCTCCCAATCATAACATTTGAGAACAAAGAAGAAGTGCTAATAGTAAATTAATTACTTGAGAGTTATGTGTAACATTTTGTATAAATTATTTTATTAGCATTCTGATACGGAATACACATTGAATGTTTGACACAAAAACCTTTTCAGTTGGTCTTTAAGAGAAGATGACAAGTTCTAGTGTCATTCCCATAGATGCTCTTTGACTCTATATTTAAATAACCGTACATACATACTATGGTGGCCGAGCAGCAGCGCGTTCCACTGCCGATCAGAAGGTTCTGGATTCAAATCCATGTGAAGGCTAGGATTTATTTTTCTGAGTCTGCCCAACTGTGTTGGGTACCTGACCTTAGTTGGGGTAAAGTAAAGGCGGCTGGGCATTCTGCTGGCCACACAATCCCATAGCATTCATTGGCCACTGAAACTGTGTACTTTACTTTTACATATATACTATTATATTATTGAGAAAACCTTTAACCTCAAGTTACAGAAAGAATAGATATACAGATCAAAGCAGCTGCTGGTCACGTGACCCCCAGTCTGACAGACAATAAAGTGGCCAGGTGCTTACTGTATGTGCAGGGAAAGATCCGTGGCCAGGATGGCGTGTTTCAACAATTTTGTGACGTCACTAAAATCATCGGATCCCAGGTTGCCAAACAAGTTCGATCCCTGAAAGTTAAGGGAACAGAATTCAAATAAAAACAAAACGAAAGAAAACAAAACAAACTAGATCTAGAACATTAAACAAAAATAAACTAGATCTAGAACATTAAACAAAAATAAACTAGATCTAGAACATTAGAAAACCAATTGTTTCAATGACCATAAGTGCGATCAAAAATTAAATGTTATACAAAAGTGAGCATAATACAGACCATAACTTTACCTATCAAAACGGAGATAAAAGTATGAGGTGTAGCAAAGACTATAATAAGATGGGCAGCTCGCTTTAATATTTCTGCTGTTTGATGACTCGAATGACTTCTTTTCGGAATTCCCGATTCCCTTTTGTATTGTACACTTCCATTTTATTTAATCGCTTTTGATTTTCTCAATGAAAAATTTAAATTAAAATCGAACGTTTTATACAGCGGAAACCTTTAGGAGACGTAGAAGTAATTTGAGACAGCGTTATAGGATGAGCACGGAAAAAAGAACAAAGAAGCTCTAAAAATAGAGCAAGCGGTCCGTCTTAGTATAGATCTAGTTTGAGACACTAGGAGAAGAGTCTCATTGAAGAAATAAGGAAAAGACATGATAATAAAAAACACAATCTGTTGAATAAAATCGTCACAGAAAAAACAGAAGAAATCAAAGACTATAATAAGATGGACCGCTTGTTCTATTTTTAGAGCTTAAGTGTTGTTATTTTCCGTGCGCAGCCAATAACACTGTCTTTAATGACCCTTAAACGTCCCTAAAGACTTCTAAAGACTTTCCATTTGAATCTTAATTTTCCATTGAGAAGATCATAGCGAATTACTAAACCGGACCTCTAAAGGACCTAGTGCGATCGGAAATTCTGAAGCTAAGTGTTTTCAAGTTATCAAACAGCAGAAATATCCAAGCAAGCGGTCCATCTTATTATAGTCTTTGAATAAATAAACAAAATAAGACAGCTGCCAACTTTTGTGCAATAGAAGTAGGAGAGTAAGTTAGAGCAACTAAAGTAGAATGATGTTTCATTATTTAAGGACTTACTCCGCTATTGAGGATCATAATGGCGTGATTGAAGTGATGATGTTCTAACGTTGCACTGGTGCCATACAGCTGTGATAAGGCCGAACTAGATCTGTGGGGATAAACACAAACATATAATCACTGTACCGAGCCCAAAAGGTTAGTATTTAGTTAGACAGTGGCGGCGTTTAATGTAAGAGAATTAGGGAGATTTATTTTATGCTAGTAAAAAAAAATAACGCACAGACGTAAGATATAAATATTACGGTTCTAAAAATAGCAGTTGTATCACTTCAGGTTTGCTTTCACCCATGTAGAAAACATGCATTAACTGTATAATGTTTAAAGCCGGGAAAAATTTTTTTTTGCAGTTTCTTTGACGTCATGTAGGGCCGTCCATGAATGACGTCGCGTCATTTTTTTTCCAATTTTTTAACACCTTCGTCACAAGGTCATATAAAGATAGTCACCCCCCCCCCCTGCCTCCTTTTCCAATACGTCATCACAAAGCTCGGTATCTCCTTCCGCCCCCACTAATAAACAAAAAAATACAAACTTTTTTCCATAGTACAAATTTGAATGTCTTTATTATTATTCACTTGTATTGAACACACAAAAAAAAAGCAAGAAAAAAATGACAGTAGTTAGTAGTTAGTTAACTGAAACTAATTATAAAGTGAAAATTTCATTTCATTTCATTTTCGTTTTTTAAAGTGAAGTCATTGTTTGAACATCACTACTTCCCTATTTCGTAACAAATCGTCACAAATATTTGAGCCACACTCCATCTCCTAGGCACGTGATGTCATTTTTTTGGACGCTCCTTATCCTAGAAATATCAATCTTCGTATTTGAAATTGACGACCCAATAAAAAAAAAACGTATCTTATGCATTGCAGAGGCTCCTTCTATAAAGAAGATTATTGCGTCCTGCGCCCTGCGCTCATTCGTGGTATATTTAGGGGTTCGTTGAAGTAATTATTATTTATTCTATGTAGCGTTCATTGAACTTAGTTATTTATACCAGTCCTCGTTCTGTATCTTCAATCGTCATGTTTATACAATGATTTTGTGTGTTAAACTTCAATAGGTTTTGGTCATTTGCACATATTTTTTAATCCACCCTGTGCAGCGACACCATAACAGCACACACACACACGCACACACACGCACACACAAACGCACACACACACACATATACAAACAAAACGCACATACACACACTCATGCACACAAAACACACACTCACAGACAAAAAAAACGCACACCATACACGAACACACATATTACACAGACGCAAAGCGCGTGCAAAGTCGGGCGGGTACTCACTTCTGCTGGAATGCGTTATTGGTGCCCCTGTGGTCAAGGTCATGGCAGAGGCAGGCGACCGTCAGAGCCAACGTCTCATTGTCAGTCAGGTACCCACGACACTGGCAGTGCTACAGAACAGTAAAAAAAACAACATCAGATACAATGAGGCACCGTACCCAACATGAAATAAAAAAATCGTATTTCTCTATAGCAAACAACTATAACAAACATCTTAAAATTTATGTAACCACACACACATACATAAAATAAATATAAAAAAGTTAGAAAAAGTAAAGTACCCGTCGGACCGAATCGATCCATAGGTCCGGTAAAGCAGCCAGCGTTCGTCAGTTTCAGTGGCCACGGCATAACTAGGTGATTGTGTGGCCAGCACTATGCACAGCCACCTTTACTTTACCCCAACTAAGATCAGGTACCCATCGGGGCTGGGTAGTCTCAGGGACACCCTCCAGACCCGGAAAGGTCCTAGTGCGATGCCGCACGACCACTGTGCCCCAAATATACAGCGCACTGAGCATGCTATTATAGCATGGATAGTTGCGCTATAAAAGTGCTCATTATTATTATTATTATTATTAAATATAGACAGACTATATATATATATATATATATAACAGTTCAAAGGTCGTATAACTCACATTTTCGGAATAAAAGTATTTTAATTATCATTAACCCTTACAGTCCCGGGCGCGTATATAGCGGAACTGAAGGCAGCATAGATAGAAGTAGGTCGGTACGGGAAGGGTTAAGACATTTATAATGGAAATGTTTAGGAAACATCCGAATATGTTGAGCTTGTGAGGTAAATTGGTGGATAGTAAAGCTAAGATTTACCCAAGGATGTAAACGAAGCTAAAATACGTGTTGTAAACATTCAGTTAAAATTGAGTGCAATGTTCGGATTTAAATGGTCTGGTCGTGTCTTAAAGTGAGATTTCCAAGGACTAGTTATGTCTCAAAAGTAAGATTTATATTATGGTCTAGTCAACTCTTAAGTAAGATTTACTTGGTTTAGTTACGCCTTAAAATAATATTTTCCGTGAGTATATTTTTAATAAAAGAATGAATAACAACGTGCATACAGTGTAATGGGCTAGTTTACCTTAAATATTGCTACAGTGTAATGATCTAGTGTGCCTTGAATTTTGCTACAGTGTAATGGTCTAGTTTACCTTGAATATCGCTACAGTGTAATGGTCCAGTTAACCTTGAATACTGCAACAGTGTTATGGTCTAGTTTACCTTGAATATCGCTACAGTCTAATGGTATAGTTTACCTTGAGTATTGCTACAGTGTAATGGTCTAGTGTGCCTTGAATTTTGCTACAGTGTAATGGTCTAGTCTACCTTGAATATTGCTACAGTGTAATGGTCCAGTTAACCTTGAATACTGCAACAGTGTTATGGTCTAGTTTATCTTGAATATCGCTACAGTGTAATGGTATAGTTTACCTTGAATATTGCTACAGTGTAATGGTCTAGTTTATCTTGAATATTGCTACAGTGTCATGGTCTAGTTTACCTTGAATATTGCTACAATGTAGTCTAGTTTACCTTGAATACTGCTACAGTATAATGGTCTAGCTTACCCTGAATACTGCTACAGTGTAGTGGTCCAGATTTCCCTTAAATACAGCCTCGGTGTAATGGTCTAGATTTACCGGGAAGATTGCTACAGTGTAATGGTCTAGTTTACCTTGAATATTTCAGCAGTTTATTGGTCTAGTTTACCTTGAATACTGCTGCCGTGTAAGGGTCTAGTTTACCTTGAATATTGCCACAGTGTAACGGTCTAGTTTACCTTCAATATTGTTACATTGTAATGGTATAGTTTACCTTGAATATTGCTACAGTATAATGGTCTAGTTTACCTTGAATATTGCTACAGTGTAATGGTCTAATTTACCTTGAATATTGCCACAGTGTAATGGTCTAGTTTACCTTGAATATTGCCACAGTGTAATGGTCTAATTTACCTTGACTATGCATGCACCAACTTCGGCTTAACTATCTCAACCAAGAAAACCGAGGTTTTGCACCAGCCTGCTACTGGATGCGAGCACACTGAACCTTTCATCACTGTAAATGGACTAAAGCTAAATAATGTTGACAGGTTCACATACCTCGGCAGTACCCTCTACCAGTCTGTACATATAGACGATGAAGTAAATCTTAGGATAGCCAGAGCCAGTTCCTCCTTTGAAAGACTGCGGTCTAATGTTTGGAATCGGAGAGGCATTAAGCTGCAAACCAAACTAAAAGTCTATTCTACCAATTCTTCTCTACGCATGTAAAACATGGAACGTGTACAGCCGTCACGCCAGGAAGCTAAATCACTTCCATCTGAGCTGCCTACGATGGTCTGGTTTATCTTGAATACTGCTACAGTGTTTTGGTCTAGTTTACATTGAATACTGCTACAGTGTTTTGGTCTAGTTTACATTGAATATTGCTACAGTGTTTTGGTCTAGTTTACATTGAATACTGCTACAGTGTTTTGGTCTAGTTTACATTGAATACTGCTACAGTGTTTTGGTCTATTTACATTGAATACTGCTACAGTGTAATGGTCTAGTTTATCTTGCATACTGCTACAGTGTAATGGTCTAGCTCAGGGGTCGGCAACCTTTTGCTAATGGTAAGCCAAACTAGGATTTCTACAACAGCCTAAAAGTCAACCTGCTCTATTATACTTAATTTATTTTTTTATTAGACAATTAATTTAACTCCGCAGCAAGACCAAGGCCAAAAGCAAAGAAAATATATAGAGAAAATCGTTAAAGCATTTTATATTTAATTTAAAAAAAAAATTAATTGTTTGAGAATATCCTCCTTTTTATTTGTATTAATACCAAATACTAAATTTTATTTCCAAACTTTCACATTTATGATAATTATTCTGTAAGCATTATCATTTGGTTGTCAAGATAAGGATCTAGCAGCTGCTGATATAATTTATTACAATATATTGTTCTCAGTTTATTAACTGAGATTTCATTTTATTTCTTGTAGGCTGAAGAGATAGAACGTATATTATTGTTAAGCGGAATTGATTCTATTCTTAGTAGTCCTACAAACTGGGTAGTTAAAGTAATGTTTAAATAATGTGCATATATTTTTTTGTCATATAATATTTATTTCATTTTCATTTAATTTTAACAGTTTGGTCATTATAGAGTTATAGATGTTGGCCATTTAGTCTTTTATAAAAGAAAACTAAGAAACATAATATTAGAAATATTAGCTCAAATAAAACGGGTAAATTATCTCCCTTTAATTAAAATAAAGTTTTTACATTTCATTTAATAGTAATGCCAAACAAGTTATATTTTGTAATATAACAAATATAATAATAATATAATAAAATAATGTAATATAATTATTACAGACTAATTAGTATTTCTTTATATAAATACAGCATTATGGTATTCATTACACAATTTAATTATTAGAGGTATAAAATTAATTTACGTTAAACAGTTGGAGATAAACATTTCCTGCATTCATTGTTTGTCCATTTAATTAAGGAGTTTATTTTTAAAACATTAATAATTACATCAATTGCTTAATAGAATGCTGTAAAAAACAACAAATAACCTGGCCCAAGCAGCATCCAAGACCGGACGGCAGATTAACTTGGAGAAGACTGAGACGATGATGAAGATATCAAAGCCAGAATAGAGAAAGCGAGACATGCCTTCATCACCCTGAGGCCAGTCTGGAGGTGAACAGCCCTGTCTGTCCGGAACAAATTACGAATCTTCAACAAGAACGTACAGTCATTGCTTCTCAACGGCTCAGAGACCTGGAGAGTCACCAACACTCTGAACAATAAGCTGCAAACCTTTCTCAGCGGCTGCCTCCGCAACATGATTCGGTGGACAGAAGTAGTAAAGAACACCAATTTGTGTTGGCAAACAAATCAGGATCCTCTTGAACAGCAGATTGTTAGGCGAAAGTGGCGGTGGATTAGGCGCACCCTACGAAAAAATCCCAACAGGACACCACCCGACAGGCGCAGCAATGAAAACCCCCAGGGAAAGAGAAGGTTTGGTCATACTAAGACCACCTGGAGATGAACCTGCGAGGATGAAATGAAAACCTGAAACCTTTCATGGGGTGAACTAAAAATGGCTGCCCAGAAGAGCGTGCTCCACGAGGAACCAAAGGAACTAAGGATAAGAAAAAAATCTCTGATATTTATTAAATTAATAAAAACTAAATTTGTTTTAGAATTACTTATATTTATCATTAATTAAAGAAGATGAGCATAAATACACTTTTCAATGTAATTAGTCTGTATCAATTAATTGGCGCCTTGTCTTGAATGCTCTTCGCTAATTTATAATGGCAAATACTTATTTAGTCATTTCTGAATAGTGAAGTGTAAATGACCTCTTTGAATGCTTTAACACAGCTTTCATGTGCAATAAATCCTGTTCACACGTGTAAATTGATCCAAAAGCTGAAAGTAGAGCGAATGCCTGGCAGTTGAGAATAGCAGATGACTTTCCTACGCAGCTTCCATCCAGATTTTCCCGCAGATAGGCATATTTCGATGCCCATTATATTAAATATTTAAAATAAATTTAATTTCAAATGGCTGCCGTTTTAAAATCGCCAATATCTCTCCACTAAAAAAATCATCTACATCTAGGAAGGTTGTAGTAAGATTAAGCCAGTTAGGCTTGATGTGGTATGAACAAAATGAGTCCATGAATTTGAAAGTATTGTCTTTGTTTAG
The DNA here is from genome assembly GCA_949126835.1 of Anisus vortex. Classification (NCBI taxonomy): domain Eukaryota; kingdom Metazoa; phylum Mollusca; class Gastropoda; family Planorbidae; genus Anisus; species Anisus vortex. The sequence goes on from OX421500.1 coordinate 9,787,778, forward strand.
AAAACTCCGCTTTGAGTGCTTCAATGTACTTCTGAAAAAGCCCAACTATCTATCTTAATATTAGCCTTTATAAAGTAGTACATATAGTTAAATGTTTTGTAATTGATTTCACTCAAGATATGTGCAAATTCATTCCAGTGGTCTAACAGTTCAAGGGCAGTCTGACCACGTCCTTGTAAACGCGTTCAACTCACTGAAATGTGTCACTATGTCATTCAAAATCATCGACTTCAACAGTCAGTTTTTCTCATTTAAAACCGGAAAATGTTTTTTTTTTCTACCAATAAAAAACACATTTTGGAGGTCTCTCGCGAGCCATTGAAAATCGCTCTGCGTGCATAGTTTGGCATGCATCCCTTAGGTTGCCGATCCCTATTCTAGTTTGTTTGGAGTATTGGTACATTGTAATGATCTAGGTTTCCCTGGAGTATGACTACACTCTAATCGTCTAGTTTTAACCGAGTATTGCTACAGTGTAATGGCCAAAAATTTGAATGGAGTATTGCTTCACATGTAATTGTCTAGATTTATGCTGTACATAGTTTCAATGAAATTGTCTAAATTTACCTGGAGTATTGGTACAGAGTAATGGTCTAGATTTACCTGGAGTATTGGTACAGAGTAATGGTCTAAATTTACCTGGAGTATTGGTACAGAGTAATGGTCTAAATTTACCTGGAGTATTGGTACAGAGTAATGGTCTAAATTTACCTGGAGTATTGGTACAGAGTAATGGTCTAAATTTACCTGGAGTATTGGTACAGAGTAATGGTCTAAATTTACCTGGAGTATTGGTACAGAGTAATGGTCTAAATTTACCTGGAGTATTGGTACAGAGTAATGGTCTAGATTTACCTGGAGTATTGGTACAGTGTAATGGTCTAAATTTACCTGGAGTATTGGTACAGAGTAATGGTCTAAATTTACCGGGGGTATTGGTACAGAGTAATGGTCTAAATTTACCTGGAGTATTGGTACAGAGTAATGGTCTAAATTTACCTGGAGTATTGGTACAGTGCAATGGTCTAGATTTACCTGGAGTATTGGTACAGTGTAATGGTCTAGATTTACCTTGAGTATGACTACAGTGTAATGGTCTAGATTTACCTGGAGTATTACTACAGTGCAATGATCTAGATTTACCTGGAGTATGACTACAGTGTAATGGTCTAGATTTACCTGAAGTATTGCGAACATCATCTGGCACACATTGAAGGCGTGCCTCCAGTTGTGGTAGGCAACATTCCTGTAGTTCTTCCTCACAGTCAGCAGCCACCGACACAATGTCTGAAAGAAGGCAGAAGTTACGATTAGCAGGTCTCAGTGAGGCCTGACCTTCTCAATTGGTCAGGGGTTTATCGTGTTCATGGACTTCCGGTTTATTTCCGGAAACACATGATATTTTCAGCATGTTTCAAGTATAGCTTTTTGCTGGTGTGTGGTGCTTGACAATTTATTTCCACTTCGACGACCAGTTCTGGTCTTTTAGAAATATACACAGGCTACAAAAATAGTTATAAGGAATCCGTTTTAAACATCAAAATTAAGTATGCCATAATTAATAATCGACGTGTTAGTTGCATTAAGTTGACTTTAGCGTCCTTAAAAAATCAAGTAGTCAAGAGTAGCGGTTCTTTGCTATATAAAAACATGATTTATGTATAGGTGAAGACCACTGATCTATAAAAAGAATGGATTAGGCTCGGAAGTAACATAATTGAAGAAATCTCCGCCATTTTGTTTATACTGCCACTGATCATCAATATATACAATTACCGTGAGTTTGTTTATTTATTTAGATGTTTGTTTATGCTCTATATTCTCCTAAGCCGTTTGACTAATCGGGTTTAAATTTAAGTGAATAAATTGGAAACGTCCTACAAAAGACATTTTTATTTTATCAACAATAGGCCTATTGCTTAATTCGTTAATTTATTTTTTAAAATAAACTTAGACCTATTACTAATCACCGTATGCTAAGGTTATAAAACGGGCGCCATTTCAAAATGATGTCCCTTTGAAATGCTTGCACATTTAGTGTGCTTCTGGACCGGGTTTTCCCGTACTGCGAAATATTGCTGTCTACTTTTTTTATTATTAACTTTTTTTATTGTTTGGTATTTGTTTTCTTTTTCTTTCGTTTTGATGGTATTATTGTTAGTTTTATATTATTAATAAAAAGTCAGAAGCAACAATTCATATGTATATTGTGTAAAATGGCAGTAACATAGATTCCGTTCCGATCTATTTATAGATAAGTGGCGCAGTAAGTTTTAGACACAATTTTGTTTATATCGATAAGTGCGGTATAACTGATTAGATTCCCCTGTCTTCACTTTGTTTAAACCAATTTATTAAGAAGGCGCAATCCATTCTTTTTATAGATCAGTGGTGAAGACACAAAACGAAAATTCTTTTGCATCAAGCAATAGGCTACATTTGGGAATAAAAGTAGAAACTTCACGTTTGACGTTCACAATCTATTGTTTTCTTTTGGAAATGAAATGAAATATAATCCCCTACATCTTTTCTTACTCGCAGTACAACCAGTAATGAAACAAACAGACACGCTTTGTCAGTAAATGAACGAATAGGACCGGAAATGTTGGTACACTATGAACTTTTATGTTCGCCATGCATGCATAGGACATGTCAATATGTGCACAATGGTACTGACACGGAAAGAAGTAATACGATTTGTCTAATGTAAGAAACAGTATCGGATTTGTATCTTCAGTGGGAAGGGGGGGGGGGGTCACCCGGCACCCGATCTCATAAGCCTCAAAACAGAAAACAAATATGAACGTGAGTCACGTGACTTCCAGCTCTTAAGTCCAGGGCGTAACGATATAGAGGGGAGATCAAAGTGTGTGTGGGGGGGTGCACAACGGGATCCTGTCCGAGACTAGCCAACCGGTACAGTGGGACGTCAACGCATATAGTGGGCAGTAACAGAGAAAGAAAGAGAGAGAGAGAGAGTGAGAGAGAGAGAGAAGGTGCTATTCCTTATATAGTGGAATAGATAGGGAGACATAGAAATAAAATTAAAAAAAAGAAAAAAAAAAGATAAAATGATAAAGAGAGAGAGAGAGAGAGAGAGAGAGAGAGAGAGAGAGAGAGAGAGAGAGAGAGAGAGAGAGAGAGAGAGAGAGAAGGTGCTAGTGTGTAAATAATGAAATAGATAAGAAGACATAGACAGAAAGAAAGAAAAAAATGAGAAAAGCTAAAGAGAGAGATTGAGAGACAGTTAAGGTAGAAAAAGAGAGAGGGAAAGTGAGAAATAAATAAAATAAAAGGGAGGTAAAGTAAGAGAAAGATGGAGAGATAGTAAAAGGTCTAATCTGTTGTTTGTTTTCTATTTTGATACTAATAAGATGACGATACAGATCCGACACTGCCTCTTACATTAGATAGAAAATACATTTAATTTATCAACCCAGGTATAATCTCCTACCCAGATATCAAAATATATCAACGACACAACGTATGTGTCAGGATGGCCGAGTGGTCTAAGGCGCCAGACTCAAGGCTGTATAACCTTACCTACCCTGTGGGTTTTCTGGTCCACGAATGTGGGCGTGGGTTCAAATCCCACTTCTGACAAATTTTTTTTTTCATTTTTATCATGTTTATGATATTAAAATAAATTATTAAATTAATTATTGAATCGTTTTTTCTTTAATATCTAATAGATAATACTTTAGTATAAAATTCAGTCATACATTCATTTTGTTTTCATTAAGCCTACATTATAGTAATTGTATAATAGGGTTTGGTCCGGCAAAACGTCATAGACGTCAAAACATCATTTTCTATTTTTAGATCAGTGTAAAACATAGCGGAATGTCTGTATGAGCGACCCGGATGAAATGGCGTAATATGCTAAAAATAGCTTTTTTTGTTGTCATTTCGGAACAACCCTATATCGTTATAAACATGAACCATCAGTGACTTAAGGCCGCGCCGAAATTTCTTACGGAGAGCACTTAGTTCATAGTGAGGCCAGCTGGTCCTGGGGCTAGTTCACCGAACTGTCAACAGTGTCAACCACCACAGCCCCGGGTTCTATCCCTGCCACCGACCGCTCCCTGCCACCCTGCAGGAGTTTTGGGCTTAGTAGGCGTAATAATCTTCTATCTAGAAAGAACGTTTGTAAACTTATAAGATGAGATACATAGAGAAGGACAGAAAGAAAAATGATTAAACGACTCAGTAAGCAAAAAGAGAAAAAAGAGAGTGTGAAAGAGAGAGAAAGATAGAAAGAGGGAAATAAACATATATATATATATATAGAGAGAGAGAGAGAAGGAGAGAGAAAGAGAAAAAAAGACCGAAAGAGCAAGAGAATGTTATAAGACGAAGTAAAGTAGAATTTAAAATGAAACAGACGAACAAAGACAGGTGTTAAAAAAACAAAACAACATAAACACCAATTACCTGATGGTCAATACGAAATGTTTTGGTCAGCCCCAGGTCAGTAAACATAATAATAGACGCTTGCATCATCTGGTCATTGTCCAGGGAGAAGTCGTTGAAGGAAAACTCCTGGAGCTTAAACTCGTGGACACCTGGGAGCTTCATCTCCTAATACAGCATTTGTAAAAAAAACAAAACAATTAATAGTAAAAGACTCCATATTAAACTCCTATAATTTTCTATAGCTGAATAAAGATCAGAACAAAAGTGTTCTATATAAAAGTGTAGACTCGCTTACAGTACCAAAGACTCTATAATGCAAGGGAGATAATTTACGATTCGAATCAACATTAAAATAATTCTCTCCCCTTGACTTCTTAGCAAAATTAAATTTGATTACACAAAAGGGCAGGTAACTTGCTCACCTTTAATTTATTAACTTCCTCTTGCGGCACCGAAGCATGGTACGACAATACCTGTTTTGAAATACAACAACAGCTGTACTAGATTACACCTTTTGTTGTATTAATGCATCAAACATACTGACTTTTGCAGATTTATGCAATAAATTGTTTCAACCTTGTTGGTTTTAAAACCAAATATCCGGGCCCTTTCATTTTATCGTTGTCGACTTTTAAACATAAGACAGAGTTGTCAAAGTTTTTTCCTTTTAAAAGCGGTTTAAATGATTTTAATAACTGCATTGTATAGTCCTAACATTGGTCTTGTTACAACAATAGGGTTTTAGTCCTAACGACGAGGTCTAAACCTAATAGCAGGGTCTGGTCCTAATAGCAGGGTATAATCTTAATAGCAAGGTCTAATCCTAATATCATGGACCAATCCTAATATCAGGGTCTAATCCTAATTGCAAGGTCTAATCCTAATATCAGGGTCTAATTGTTAATATCAGGGTCTAATCCTAATATCAAGGTCTAATCCTGTTATCAGGGTCTAATCCTAATATCAGGGTCTAATCCTAATATCAGGGTTTAATCCTAATAGCAAGGTCTAATCCTAATTTCAGGGTCTAATCCTAATATCAGGGTCTAATCCTAATAGCAAGGTCTAATCCTAATATCAGGGTCTTATCCTAATAGCAGGGTCTAATCCTAATAGCAGGGTCTAATCCTAATAGCAAGGTCTAATCCTAATAGCAGGGTCTAATCCTAATAGCAGGGTCTAATCCTAATAGCAGGGTCTAGTTTTAAAATCAGGATCCGGTCATAACGACATGATCTAGTCTTAAAAACATGATATAGGTTCTATATACCACAGTATCTTATGTCCAAAACCACACACCACAAAATATCATGTCCAAAACCACACACCACAAAATATCATGTCCGAAATGTTATGTCACGGCCGTGATCGGAACACAAATTTGTTTCTCACCTCTAGAGCGACAGCTTGTCTTGCAGCTGCCAGTGAAACCTGTTCATAAAGTTGACAGTTGTTGATTCCCAGCCCGCAGAAAATGGCAAATGCCTGCAAGGTTATACAGAAATACGTTAATCTATTGAGCTAACAGAACAGGTAATACGTAAATACGTTGATCTATGGAGCTAACAGAACAAGTAATACAGAAATACATTGATTTATGGAGCTAACAAAACATGCAATACAGAAATACGTTAATATATGGAGCTAACAGAATAGGTAAGACAGAAATACGTTAATCTACAGTGCTAACAGAACAGGTAATACATAAATACGTTGATAACAGAAGACCCAAATACCGCTATTCTCAAATGAATCATCAGAACAAACTTGATAACAGACGCATCTATTTTTGCTGTGAAAAGTTTGATAATCTCAATCTAGAGTCGATTCCAATTTAATAGAGTTGTCTCTCTTTGTGAAACTTTCGAATTTATACTTACGAAAAGTTTTCTTCTAGATATTATTCTTTACATCTATTATCTATTTTTGAAGACGGAAATCTAATTTTGTTTTCTTATTATAAGGAATTTTTTGTTTGTTGATTTCAACTGAATCTTAATTACACTTTTTATTTTTAAATTATTATTATTTTTTAATAACAATAATTCTAAGTAAGAGAAATCCAATAAGCTGCTTTCTGATGCATTTTCAATTATTTGTTCTCTACAATTTCATTACAGTTCTATTTCATGTTGGATTTGCATGATTCAAGATCTATTTATAATGAATGTTTTTATTAAATATTGAATTTTTTTTTTTAATAAAAGGTCAGAGTTTTGAAATACAATAGGTGAATTCCGCTTAGCGCGTATAACGGAACTGATAATGAAATTGATGACCGTATGGGCAAGAAAATCTAAAAAACTATTAATCAAACTGTAAGAAGTTTTAACCAAAATTAAAAACACCAATAAAGAAACTATAAAAAAAATCAAGAAAAAAAAAAGATAAAAAAATAATAACAAAATATGAATAAACTATAACAAAAAAATCAAGAAATATAACAAACAAAAATCATAAAACTATAATAAAAAATCAATAAACAAAAAAAAAATAAAGAAACTATAACAAAATAAAAAAAATATAATTAAAAAAAAAGGAATTATAACAAAAAATCAATAAACTATAACAAAACATCACAAAACTTAAAAAAAAACAAGAAAGTAAAAAAAAAATCAAGAAACAATACCATTTAATTTAAAAACTATAACAACAAGCAATAAATCTATAACAACATGCAATAATCTATATATCAACGTGCAAGAATCTATATCAACAAATTACCTCAAAAAGTAAATCGTCGTGATCATCAAATGGAAGCCCGTCAATTCTGTTGACCACCTGAGCCACACCTGTAGAGTGGAGACAGAGTTTGTTTACCAATGGCAGGATAACTTATCGGCGTGCCGCAGGGTGGCTAGTCTCGGACATGATCTTGGCGTGCCCTTCCCCTTGACCCACTACTCTACAGGGTTATGCTCGTCCGGTATTTTGTTTTTAGAGACACTTATAAATCGGTACCCACCAGAGCCGGAGAGCCGCACTGACGCCCTACTTAGCCCTACAGAATGGGCCTTTACCAATGTGTTGACCTAAATGTGAACCCGGGTGCCTCATTGTACGTAGTATTAAGTACAGGCGACTGTATGTTGAATATTGCTAACACAAGAACAATAACTACTCGTAACTTATTTTTCACATAGCGCAAACAAATTGTACAGACAACAATAAACAACAAAACAACAACAAAACAACAACAAAACAACAACAAAACAACGACAAAACAACGACAAAACAACGACAAAACAACGACAAAACAACGACAAAACAACGACAAAACATCGACAAAACAACGACAAAACAACGACAAAACAACGACAAAACAACGACAAAACAACGACAAAACAACGACAAAACAACGACAAAACAACGACAAAACAACAACAAAACAACGACAAAACAACGACAAAACAACGACTACCGAACATTAACGGATTATGCGAGAACAAATGAATATAAGTACTCTTTCTTCCCGAGTGGCATTCGGGCATGGAATGGGTTGCCTGAACAAACCAGGAAAACAAGTAACTTAACATCATTAAAAACATTAACAAAAATGCAAGACTAGACTCGGACCACGGATGAGCGTAGGACGCAATAATCTTCTTTATAGAAGGAGCGTCTGTAATGTATAAGTTAAGTCAATTTTTTTTTAGTGCGTTTAGTTTTATGTGGACCCGTTCTTTGACTACAGCACGCAAGGGCACTGATTGGCCCACACAATGTCCAGCCACATTGACTTAGCTGGTCAAACGATACCCACTCACCCCCTTCAAAAGCGCCACGTCAGCGCACAGACGCCAAGGATCTAAGCCCGTGTCATTCGGAATGAAACTTTAGAGGGGGGACCCAAATACTCGATCGCTAAAACCGCGCCGTCGACCAATACCCAAAACCAGATTTGTCTTGAATGTGATTTTACACACAGATAACGAAAAATGTCATTTGTAACTCTTTTATACCTGGCTGCAACAAAAAAAAAAAAAAACAAGTTTTATTACAATACAAGATAAATTCCCCGGGCGATGCCCCGGGCGAAAATAAAACAGGCCTGTATAAGCTACAGGTAAAAGTTGTATAAACTACATTGAACAAAAGGCTATAGATCTAATAATTGAAAAAAGAATTTTTTTTACTGAAGATATTTAGGAAAGTAATTTAAAATAAATATGGTAATCGGGTTAAAAATAGGCAAGTTTTTTTTTTAACAAAAAGCTAAATTGCCCGGTGGTGCCCCGTGGATTTACAATCTTTTAAGTTTTTAAAGTAACAGTAATTGAAATTGAAATATAAATGTTTAGAAAAAAAAAGATTAAACACACACACAGTAAGCTTTTTATATATAGGCATATAGATAATCCAACAATTGTCTTATATAAAGGTTTACTCGTGAATCATTTCGTATTTTGCCAAAGCAACAACAAAAACCACAACAACAACAACAACTAGATCTAATATGTCTCGGATGTCAAGAAAGGTAGAGTCTATACAATTACTGTGTTGACGTCAGGACATCTCGGAAGTCTGTACTGTTTGTATACCCACATCTAATATTTATGGTAATTACGAAACGCGTGTAGGAATAGATGTACAAGTTACAAGGGGAAAGAACTCAAAGTTTGTTTTTTTAGCGAGGATTGGCTTGTCGTTCTTGAAAAAGGTTTATGACTGTCATCGAAATGAAAATTTATGACTTTGGAAAGAAAAAAGGAACATCGTTATCTTTTATTCACGACGACCTTGTTTATAATCAATATATTATAGTGGTTTTTTTGTATATATCGCACAAAGGCTGGTCCTTTCATGGCATTCATCCATACATAGAAAGGTATGTTATGTAGATATATTGATTAATACATAAAGAGGTGCATATATCATATATAGATTTGTAGGTAAAAAAAAGAGACGTGAATAGATACATAGATATATTAATAACTAAATTGATGAGTGGATAGTGGCACAGTTAGAACTATAATTTGATAGAGATAGACAGACAAATGGATAGATTGGATTGGATGAACATATTGATAGACACAAAGAGAAAGATAAACGTATAGGTAGAAATATGGAAAGACAACTAGATACATAGACATACATTACAAAGATAGATCCATGGATAATATGACAGATAGATGTATGGCATGAAGCAAAGCTACATTTTCATACATCCTTAAGTCGAGACTCCCCACTGTGTTTATATCAACCAAACATCGGTATAATTTGCTACCAATAATTCAAGGAAAAACGCATTACATCAATAAATAATGTATTGCACACAAGTCAAAATGCGTAGTCTCTGTGTGTATAACTAGACTTGTTTCTTTTATGTTGTTCCAGGGTGAAAGAGACGGAAAAAAATAAATGTAATTCAGTTATTACTGGACCAAAATGACTTTTAATTGCATATACATATATATCTTGAGTAGCTTTGATAAAAACATAAGTAATTTTTATGACAAAAACATGGTTGCCATGGTTACGGCCGCCATTTCGAAAAAAATAGTCATTACAAAAGTTATAACATTTTTAAAAGTTTTATAGATATTTTAGTTTCAATAGTGTTTTTATGTACTACTATTACCATTTTAGGTACTAGACACAATTTTAATTGAATATTGTTAAAAGTATTTTTTTAATGAATTTTTTAATTTTAGTATTGGAATTTTGTATAAAATTCATGAATTGTTTTTTCTTTTAATACATTTTACAGACACACTAATTATACATTCACCTTAAAACCCAGTCTAGTACCTCTAGATATAATATATAAAGCTACATACCTAATTGCAACATATTATCTCTAACGCTTCTCATTATTTTACAATTATCATAGCACAAAAACAACAAAAAAACACATATTGAGAAAAACTCATTTAAAGGCAAAGAACCGACAAAGAAATTGAGTCGGCACACACATTTCAAACTCAATATTTCAGTACAAAACCGTTATTTTTTCTATTTGATTTGATGCATTTTTGTTACAATTAGGTTTAACAAACTATTTTTAACAAAAGCTAAACAACTCTATTTTTGAAAAAAATATGCCAAATATGCCCCCCCCCCCCCCCCCCACACTCAGTCCCCATCCCCCTTAAACTACAGGGATCTTGCTGGCCGATGCTCGTATTTAAGTTTTGTTAAAAAATATTTCTAGCGTTGTCTCATGAAACTGAGAGACAAATCTATGATTTAAAGTAAAGGTTCCAGTCGGACCAAATAGGTCCATACGGCAGGTGAAGGAGCGTTCATCAGTTTTCCGTGGCCACGATATACTAGAGGACTGTGTGGCCAGCACAATGCCCAGTCGCCTTTACTTTTACCCCAACTAGAGTCCAGGTACCCATCACAGCTGCGTAGACCCAGGGACAAAATCCAGACCCGGGAACAAACCCTGGCCCTTCGCCAGGATTAGAACCCAGGCCTTTCGATACGCCAGCCGAACGCACTACCGTTCCGCCATCTTGCCCAGTGAAGTAGTCTTGTAGCTCTTTTTCATACATTCCCTTCAACTTTGACAAGAAGATGTTGATAAATTGTTGAGATATTGCTCATGTATGGGTGAGAAATGGGTGAGGTAATTTTGTACCATACTTTGTGAATTATTGTTACCAAATTGACCAAATTGTACTGATATTTCTGACATTTTGTTGACATATTGTTGAGGAATTTTCTTTTTTGATCTATTGCTAAGATATTGCTGTGAAATTTCTCAGATATTTTTGTTAACTACTGTTTAGTGTTATTCTCCACGTATAGTTGAGATTTTGTTCTGCCCCCTCTTGTCTACGCCACTGCTTATGGGAAAATACGCCCCGCACCCCCAGCATTTAACATTCTGTTATAAGTGTGTAACCAGAAACCTTCCCTGGAATTTTATTGCCAAGTGTTATTCTTTTGTTTCCAAGAAACACATCAACAACGCCCCGCCCCACTCCTACTGCCACCCTCACCCCGGTCACTTATCGACAAAACGCTTGGAGTAAGTAAGAAGCTGTGTCAAAAAAGAGGGGAGGGGGTGCTAAACTCCCCGTCAGCGCCCCCAGCAACTTCCACCCACACAAAAAAACAACGCATAGGCACACACAAGCACGCCACCTCACGCGCTCTTCCTCTCTATTATGTATTCCTTTTCATATTTCACTGCCTTCTAATTGACAACACGCGTCACGACGTCCTTACTCCCCCGTGGAGCCCCCCCCCCATCCATAGACAGCTCTCTTATTGACCTGCGCCATTGACTAAATGAGTGGTCCCCTAGGTGTTCCCCCAGCGACGCCATTGACTAAATGAGTGGTCCCCCAGATGTTCCCCCAGCGACGCCATTGACTAAATGGGTGGTCCCCCAGATGTTCCCCCAGCGACGCCATTGACTAAATGAGTGGTCCCCCAGATGTTCCCCCAGCGACGCCATTGACTAAATGAGTGGTCCCCCAGATGTTCCCCCAGCGACGCCATTGACTAAATGAGTGGTCCCCTAGGTGTTTCCCCAGCGACGCCATTGACTAAATGAGTGGTCCCCTAGGTGTTCCCCCAGCGACGCCATTGACTAAATGAGTGGTCCCCTAGGTGTTCCCCCAGCGACGCCATTGACTAAATGAGTGGTCCCCTAGGTGTTCCCCCAGCGACGCCATTGACTAAATGAGTGGTCCCCTAGATGTTCCCCCAGCGACGCCATTGACTAAATGAGTGGTCCCCTAGGTGTTCCCCCAGCGACGCCATTGACTAAATGAGTGGTCCCCTAGATGTTCCCCCAGCGACGCCATTGACTAAATGAGTGGTCCCCTAGGTGTTCCCCCAGCGACGCCATTGACTAAATGAGTGGTCCCCTAGATGTTCCCCCAGCGACGCCATTGACTAAATGAGTGGTCCCCTAGGTGTTCCCCCAGCGACGCCATTGACTAAATGAGTGGTCCCCTAGATGTTCCCCCAGCGACGCCATTGACTAAATGAGTGGTCCCCTAGGTGTTCCCCCAGCGACGCCATTGACTAAATGAGTGGTCCACTAGATATCCCCCCAGCGACGCCATTGACTAAATGAGTGGTCCCCTAGATGTTCCCCCAGCGACGACATTGACTAAATGAGTGGTCCCCTAGATGTTCCCCCAGCGACGCCATTGACTAAATGAGTGGTCCCCTAGATGTTCCCCCAGCGACGCCATTGACTAAATGAGTGGTCCACTAGATATCCCCCCAGCGACGCCATTGACTAAATGAGTGGTCCCCTAGATGTTCCCCCAGCGACGACATTGACTAAATGAGTGGTCCCCAAGATGTTCACCCAGCGACGCCATTGACTAAATGAGTGGTCCCCTAGATGTTCCCCCAGCGACGCCATTGACTAAATAAGTGGTCCCCTAGATGTTCCCCCAGCGACGCCATTGACTAAATGAGTGGTCCCCTAGATGTTCCCCCAGCGACGCCATTGACTAAATGAGTGGTCCACTAGATGTTCCCCCAGCGACGCCATTGACTAAATGAGTGGTCCCCTAGATGTTCCCCCAGCGACGACATTGACTAAATGAGTGGTCCCCAAGATGTTCACCCAGCGACGCCATTGACTAAATGAGTGGTCCCCTAGATGTTCCCCCAGCGACGCCATTGGAAACGGAATGTTGCAGATACTTTTTTCATACTTTCTTTCATCCTTTTCAATTCGATGCGGCCAAATGCGACATCTAGTGACAGGAGTCGGCAACCTTTAGATAATAGTGTGCCGAAGTGGGATTTCTAATTCATTCAGCGCGCCAGCATACTCAAATTTATCCTGCTCTAGCATTCAATGTCTTGTAGACGAGAATTCAACTGTTGTTTTTTTTGCGGGGGGGGGGGGGGGGGGGGGGGGGGGGGGAGGTCCTCCGCGCTCCATTGACAATCACCCAGCGTGACAAATTCTGGCGCGCGTCATTCCGTAGGTTGTCGACCCCTGTTATATTGATTAAAGTTAGGGAAGGGCACCACTGGAAAACGTTACTTCCACATATTTGGACAAAAGTTTGGGAACCATTGAATTAAGTCTGTTAATGTGTTGTGCCTCTCAAAGGTCTGGACCCTGTTAGTCTTTAAAATTATACGGTAAAACCTCAGATAATCCTGATTTAAAAGTTCCGGACGTTATCCGAAAATGCAGAAACACGGATAATCGGATTATGCATTACGTTAATGTAATATTTAAAAAATGAAAACAAAACAAAGTTACTTTGAACCATTTTTTCTTAGTGTAAGAAAAAAAAACCTTAATATTCAGGTGATAGAAAAGAATGGCGTCCTTACGGTATTTACAATACGGTGGACATAAGCGCTGCCATTTATTTGCATACGCGTTATGGATTAGTGAATTAGTAAATGTATTAGTGAATGATGTTCTAAGGGTGAATGTCAATGCAGATTATGGTAAAAAGCCATTGCAACAAAGCACAGGCACGAATGTTCTTTAGCCGTATTGATCTGTCGATTATGTTTTATACTATTTGCACGTGAATTTTATGGAATGTTATTGTGCTCATGTTGACGACATAATATCTTTGTGTTTATGGCGTGTTCCTGTTTTTCTTGTTCATGGCGTGTTCATATTGTCTTGCTTATGCCATGTTTTTATGTTTATGTTCTATGTTCGTGAGGTTTTTTTTTATATGTTCATGCAGCGTTCTTTTGTTCCTATTCACGGTGCATTCAAGTGTTCCTGTGGTGTTCTTCAGCTTATGTTCATGATACACATAAAGACAAAAACACTTTCCTTATCCTGTATGTGAGAACAAATGCATATAAGTACTCTTTCTTCCCTAGTGGCATTCGGGCATGAAATGGGTTGCCTGAACAAACCAGGAAAACCAGTAACTCATATTCATTTAAAACATTTATAAAGATGCGAGACTAGATTCGGACCACGGATGGGCGTAGGACGCAATAATATTTTTTTTTTAAGAAGGAGCATCTGTAATATATAAGATAATATATAAGATATATATTTTTCTTGCTCTCCCGTACACGATAAGCTTGTGTGCTGTTGTGTTTGAACAACACAATATTGGTAAATAGAATGACGTAATGCCCAACTCTTTTTCTCTCAACTTTGAAGTACTAGAATTCTTTAGGTCTGTCTGTTACTATGAACCGTGTCAATCAATGTTCATACTTGAAATGATGGTCAATGAACAACTTTAAAGGACGGTTTCGGCACGTTGGATGGAAGCGTAAAAATATTTCCGGTTCAAGTCCTTGTAAGCAAAATTAATAAATAAGCCATGACAGATTTCCAGGCATCTGTGTGGTGGGGGGGGGGGGTCTTAGAGTCACATCACTTTCGTGGGAACTTGGCAGGAAAGTAAAAACGGTTGGGCACTGTGCTGGTCACACAATTTTTTTGTATGACCTGACCGTGGGGATTTGAGAAAACTGCTCTATTAGCTATTATGTTCTCTGAAGTGGATAGATTTAGATCGTGTTATCTCATCATTTAATGGGTCATGGTGGCCGAGAGGCAGCGCGTTCGACTGGCGATCCGATGGGTCTGTGTTCGAATCCTGGTGCAGGCTAGGATTTTTTTCCCAGGGCCTGAAATCTACCCAGCTCTGATGGGTACCCGTTGTCACGATTCTGGACTGAACCGTAACCTTATTAGCACTCATGGATAGATCATAGCGCAGAAGTAGTGTAGAACTAGAAACATAGGTTAGCGTAGAGTTAGATTAGGGAGTAGAAAAGTAGCCTGGAGCTATTACCCTCTCCCTCTCTCACGCAATAGGGACACCCCAACCACCCCTTCTTCACCTGTTCTTTAACCCTCTCTACACTCTTTCATTCCCGAATTCAGAGTTTGCTACTTGATTCAGCCCATTGGTATTACACTATTTGTATGTGTGATTGTATGTGTGTGTATTCTTTAATGTATGTATATATATATATTCTATTATGCTGTCAATTATGATTCATGTTGTATTTGGATAGTAACTACTCATTTATTTTGCTAAACTCAGCATACACATAAAACCCCTACCCACCTGTAGACACCCCCACCCACCTGTAGACACCCCCACCCACTGCTACACCTTTTTCATTATCTCCCCTCTTCGTCCCCTACTCAGCGCCCGTGGGCATAGCCCTTGATCCACTCGTCGTAGTGACATCTGGAGCGAAGCGTCTCGCACATACGTAAGCGCCCCGGGCTGCACTCGACCACAACCAATAGACACAGGTACATCAAGGGAGATAAGTCATTATCTTATCCTTTGTATCTCCGTATACGTCTACACCCCCCCCCTTTTCCCCTGAGCCCCACCCCGCAAAAGTCGGCGGTACTAATTGTTCACCTACACCCACTCCTAATTCCCCCCCCCCCCCCAATAGTCAATCCTTTATGCAAGTATATTTCAAACCAGCCAACCAGAACATATGTAATTCTAAACTAATGTAGCTATCCAATCAAATTGACCACTGATCACGTGACTAAAATGCACGAAAGCGCGCTTAACTAGTTTAGGGCACTTCGGCTCAAGCGTTAGAGGGAGAAGGTTGTTCGATTCTAGCCTCCACTTATTCAGTTCGTTCCATAGGATATACCGCCTGCATGTGTATAGATAGATATTGTGCCAGTATAAGTATTTTCATGAACACAGCTACGTTTGCCTAACGTTTGGATAACCTAGCAGTACCATGTGTTGAGTGTTAACTGAAGCCTGTGCAAATTCATATATGTATCTTGCCATTGAGTGAAGAATTGAAATGATAATAAACACCTGAACTTAACCAACGATTTATTTGCCTACTTAGAACTATCTGTTGTGTCCGTCATAATATCTAACGAGCCAGAGAGAGAAATAATAATTATTCCAGGGCGATTCCAGTCACGGTAATTCATATCCCACGACGACCTGCCACTACTACCCCACTCACCTACGACTCCGCACCCCTCTAATCGCCCAACTTCTGCCAGGTTGATGTCCTAATCGTAAACACATCCTGACACCCGTTGGTACTAGTTGAGGTAAAGTAAAGGCGGCTGGGCATTGTGCTGGCCACACATTTTCTCTCATGCCTTGGCCACAGAAACTGGTGAACGCTGCTTCACCAACCCTATGATCAGTCTGGTCCGAATGGTACTTTACTTAATTTCTCGTCATTTAAAACTATGATCATAATACTAATACACGTTAGGGCTTAATATCATGGACAAGCATAAGGACACAATAATCTTCAGACAAGAAGCATCACATGTAACCATGACGACAAGACTCTGCTTGAAGCCACCATCCCCGTAGTCTAGAACCAACTTGTCATAACTTTTTGTTTTGTTTTTAAGGCCAGGGCGAAAAACGAACCCGCAGGCGTGACCAGAATATTTTTCCTCCAAGAATCAATCAACGTCCCAATATCTGTGATGCAGTTAGAAAGCAACAGAAGGCGGGAAACAGGCGTGCGTGTTCTTGTTTTCAGTGTAACAAGTAAAAAAAAAAAATGAACGACTTGAGTGTACATTTATTGACATTCATTAAGAGGAACCAAAGACTATAATAAGATGGACCGCTTGCTTTATTATATCTGCTATTCGATGACTCGAATGACCTTTTCTTTTTTCGGAATTCCCGATTCCATTCTGCGCTGTACACTTCCGTTTTATTTAATCGCTATGATTTTCTCAATGTAAAATTAAAATTAAAAGTTGTATACAGCGGAAACATTTAGGCAAACGTAGGAGAGTAGAAGTAATTTAAGACAGCGTTATAGGATGCGCACGGAAAAAAGAACATAAAAGCACTAAAAATAGAGCAATCGGTGCATCTTATTATAGTCTTTGGAAGATCCGAAGAAAAAACATCAACTATAAAACATAACAAGGAAAAAGAACATCAAATTCAAAAACAAAACTCTACGATTACAGTAACACGTAGTGTTGGAAACATGTACAGATCTATTGTGTAAATAAATGTACACGTAGAGAGCTAGGAAATAAACTACTTGTCGGACCAAACTGATCCATAGGGCCGGAGAAACAGCGTTCACCAGTTTCAGTGGCCACGGCATACTACGGGATGTGTGGCCAGCACAATGCCCGGCCGCCTTTACTGCCTTTACTTTACCCCAACTAAAGTGAAGTAAGAATAAGAGACTCGGGGATACAATCGACTCCTGGGAAAAAAATAATCCTAGCCTTCACCAGGATTCGATCACAGGACATTCGGTACGCCAGTCGAACGCGCTGCCTCTCGGCCACCGTGTCAAATCAAAGAGGTTTTTTTGAAATATGTTAGAATTCTTACGGAATCAACAGTGCCATAAAGAAAATTTATGGAGCAAAACATAAACCTAATGCCACCATTACCTTTTAACCCTTCCCGTACCGACCTACTTCTATCTATGCTGCCTTCAGTTCCGATAAAAACAGAAAAGAAGATTATAATGAAATTAGTATTGACGAATTGTTCCATTTTTTTAAATCCCAAAACGAAACGACAGACAACTGTTGCATGAACCCAATAAAAACCAATTTAACCGCACCTAACTTAGATACGACAAGACTTAATGGTGAAATAACATATAATGAAGTGTTATCAGCCATCAATAAAACAAGTAATAATAAAAGCTGCGGACACGATAAAATTTATAATGAATATATAAAATGCACAAAGGTTATAATGATACCCACATACGTAAAATTATTTAATGTTATCCTAAAAGATGGAATTTTCCCCGAAAGCTGGTCACTAGGGATGATATGTCCAATATATAAAAATAAAGGCAGCAAGGCAAAGCCCGAAAACTTTAGACCAATTACCTTATTATCATGCTTAGGTAAACTATTCTCATCCATTCTTAATGTACGAATGGAGATGTTCCTTGAAGAGCACAACTTATTAAACGAGAATCAAATGGGTTTTAGAGAAGGTTATTCTACAACGGAAGCATCATTTATACTATATGCGCTGAGCTTTTTAATAAAAAATAAAGGTGACAAACTGTTCTGTGCATTCATTGATCTAAAAAGAGCTTTCCCGTCTATTAAAAGAAAATTACTCTGGGCGAAAATGTTAGATATAGGCATAGATGGAATTTTCCTTAAATGTATACAGGGGTTATATAGAGATATTAAATCGACAGTAAAATTAAATACAAACCTGTCACCGTTATTTAACTGCGAAGCAGGACTAAGAGAGGGAGAACATTTGAGCCCTCTATTATTTTCTATGTTTATTAATGACTTAGATTCTTATTTAGAACTAAAAGGCGCAAGTAGCTTAACTATCAGCAACGATAACAACGCAGATTTACTAAAAATATTCACATTATTATATGCTGACGACACAACAATCCTAGCTAAAACCGCAAAAGAATTACAGAAAAACTTAAACATTTACAGTAACTATTGCAAGGAGAACCACTTAAACATAAATGAAGATAAGACCAAAATAATGATATTCGGTAGAAAGGGTAGGGTAGGAAATCAGAAATTTGTACTAAATAATAATATAATAGAAATAGTTTCTAAATTTAAATACCTGGGAATAATCTTCTCAGCTAACGGTTCTTTCTCAGAACACAGGAAATATTGTAAGATGAAAGGTACTAATGCTATGTTCAATCTTCTCAGAAAATGCCATACACTAAGCTTGCCCATAGATAGTCAAATTGATCTATTTGATCAAACAGTACTACCTATACTAACCTACGGTTGCGAACTATGGGGTATGGAAAATTGTGACATTTTAGAAAATGTTAGACTAAGATATTTTAAGATGATTTTAAAATTGAACACAAAAACACCAAATTATGTAGTCCTAGGCGAAACAGGCAAACTCTATATAAGATCATTTATTAAAAAAAGAATGTTACACTTCTGGATCAAAATAGCGACCGGCAAAGAAAGCAGGATTTCTAAAATAATTTATAACATTTTACTTAAAGAGCACCTGGTTGAAAAATGCAAATGGTCCGCCAATATAAAGTTACAATTGGAACAACTAGGATTAGGATATATTTGGTTAGAACAAGATATAATAGATACTAAACTTTCAAAATCAATAATTAACTTACGTATAAATGATCAAAGTAAACAAGAACTTTATGAGAGTATGCAAATAAGCAATAAAGGTAAATTATATAGCGCTCTAAAATATAAATCTGACTGGGAAAATATTCCACCCTTTTTAAATAAATTACATCTGAAAGAAGCTATCTATATACTAAAAATACGAACAAGTAACAATAATTTCCCTGTTGAACTGGGTCGCCACTCCAGAATAGATTATAATTTAAGATTATGTCCCCTTTGCTTAAAAGATATAGGAGATGGATTTCACTATTTACTCCAATGTGTGCACTTCAATGCCCAACGAAAAATGTATCTAAAAAAATATTACTATAACAGACCTAATGTAGAAAAAATGTCGGAACTGCTTAATTCTAGCTCTCTAAAAGAACTTAAAAAACTAAGCATATTTTCAAAAATATTAGTATCTGCTTTTAAAAAATGAAAAAAAGGTTAGAAATGTTTAAGTATTTTAACTTGTTGGTTTGTCACTATGATATTGAGAGATAGTCGTAGAAGAAATGTAATATACTAAGCCGCAAGAAAAATTGTGAATGATTTCTTAAATGTTTGTTCTCACTATGTTAATGCCGTGCAGGTCTAATGAAAGTGATTTACCTGTATGTCTATGTTAGTAAATTAAGTTGTTGTTTTTTTGTTTTTTTTCTTTGTTAGTTTTTTCCCCCAAAAAATTGTATTATAAACTAAATTATCCCCCCTGAATTTTCTTTTAGGATACCTTTAATTAATAAATTTTTTATTACTTTCATTTTTATTACTAATATTGGTATTACTATTATTAATCAATTTATTATTCACAAATGCTATAATTTTCTTATGTTTTTGACTATGCCTTTATTGTACCTATGTACTATGTGGCAAATAAATATTGTTCATTGTTGTTCATTGTTCATTGCTATATACGCGCCCGGGACTGTAAGGGTTAAACGACAAGATCTAACGATTAAAGATAACATTACACTGAATATTGGTCAGACTTGAACGGTTTGTCTCGTTTTGAAATGGTCCGCGGTAATGGCCGTGTTTACTTGTGTAACAAACTGTCGGTCTTGTTTATTCTTTATTATTGTGAACAAGCTAAATAGCCAAGCGTTGTCCGGTTGAAAAAACAAACTGGCCTGTATAAGCTACGGATAAAAATGTTATAAACTACGATGATCAGTAAGCTAAAAACAATTGTAGAAACAAAAAGGTATAGACTACTGGAGAATCGAACCCGGGTCACCCGCACGGCAGTCCGATACGTCAACCACTCAGCTAACGAAAACACATGTCTAAAGTGAAATCGTAAAAGTAAAATATGAGACAATAAGGTCACGCGTCTTTAAATTAACTAATATGATTGGTTGAACACATACACAGTCTACTTATATATATATATATATATATATATATAGATAGATGGACACAGAGAAATGAATGTTTACTTTATGATTTAAAACAAAAATCCTACTTCTGACACCAAAAAATATTGGAGCTACAACGGAGACTGTCGGTTTCAGGTGCGTGCGGTCACAGCTTGAGTCTAACTGGCACTGATGGCTTACACATTCCGCCAGTCTTGTGGAACGATGGGACACTACACTTCTGTGCCCATGGGCCTCAAAGTTGGCGAAGTGTGTAAACCGCCGATATGGGCACATTAAGATTACACCGGTGGGCGAACGCACGTTGGACAGCTCCCGCTGAGGGTCTGAGACCCATTGCACTGCCGAGAGACCACGGGGTCTCGGTGGGGAGAAAGCAATGGACGCTGCATTCCCGTCTCACGAACCTCCCGGTGCCTGGATATCTGTACCTATAGTATAGGATTTGTGCTAACGGGTGACATTGCAGGTGTACGGGCGAGCCACCACGACAATAATCCTTAGGGAAACCGCAGTAACAATTGCTGGGCTGCGGAAACCTTTCCTGTTACAAGGCACGCCATGCCTTTGGCGTGTCTTGGGGTGGCTGGAGCACGGACAGAGCTTTGGTGTGTACTGGACTATAGAGCCCTTAGGACTCTTCCGTGTTTTTAGAGACATTATAGATCGAAACAGGAAGAGTACTACTCCTACTTGTCCCGCACAGAATCAAGAATCGAAATGCTCGTACGGTGTTTTTTTTATTTTTTTTAGGGACTCTTAAGATTTTGCGCCGAGATACGGACCCGCGAATGAATGATGTAACAACGCTTTTTTTTTGGCTTACCTATGATCTGGAAATGCCTGTTCCTGACTGGCTTGCACAGGACGGATCGGGTTCGAATCCCTTTGACTGTTTCATCCTTGGGGTTTAAAGAGAAACATATTATGGTGTGAAATAGCGATGACAAGCCAAACGTAGCTTAAGTTAAAATAACATAAATCCCATAGCATAAGCTAAGTAAAACAAGAGCAAAATAACTGAATCTTCATTGCAAAACAACAGCAAACAAAGTTAAAATTAAAACAACAAACAAACAATATAATAATTTGCTAAGTAAAAACGAACCCAACCGAATTGAGGTTAAATAACAAGACTCATTATACAAGATTATATGCTAAATTTATACTATCACAACTCAACCACGGCTAAATAAAAAATGCAATGTTATTATATCCCAATTAAAATCTAGCCTAGCGCCTTATATATACATTTATAAATGTATATGGGAATGGTGGCCGAGTGGCATTGCGTTCGGCTATCGTACCAAAGGTCCTGGGTTCGAATCCTGGTGAAAGCTAGGATTTATTCCGGGTTCTGGAGGGTGCCCCTCAGTCTACCCAGCTCTGACGGGTACCTGACTTTAGTTTGGGTAAAGTAAAGGCGGCTGGGCATTGTGCTGGCCATAAAATCCCCATAGTAAGTTTTGGCCACATAAACTGGTGAACGCTGCTTTTTTTTACTAGCGCTATATATATTATGCTCATTCAGATTCAGATTAAAATGAGCTGATAAAAATTTACAAAAGGGGCAAAACAAGGACACAATAAATGCTTATAAGCATAAAAGATAGCTAGAAAATAGCTAAATGTGCGCTAAAAAAAATAACATCAAGTCAAAACACTGTTTTCGGGCTTGAAAAAAAAATCACCAGAAACAATGAGTAGCAGCGATCAACAGATGTTTCGATAAAAAAACATTTTGGCTTTAATAAATTACAAATAACAACCTGCATTAAAAACTAGCGGCACAATACACCCGCACGACGGCTTACCTCATGCTCAATACGAGGGTCCTGTGAGGCGTCTGTGATGTTGATTGTCTCTCCTGTCAGCAGAACCAGTTCAGCGATTTTACTGGTCACCCGTAAACTGTTGTCACGATCACTGCCAGAGACCACGTCGGAGAACACAGGGAAAGAAAACACACACAATAAGGCAATTTTATACACGCTATCTAATTCCTATAAAAGTCATTCTAGTCTTTTGACATCTAGAATTATGTCAAATGTTCACTAGAATTATGACAAATTTCACCAAATTTTGACAAATATCACTAAAATTTTGACAAATTTCATTAAAATTATTACAAACTTCACTAGAATTATGACAAATTTCAGTAAAATTTAGACAAATTTCACTAGAAGTTTTAAAAGTTCCCTACAAGTTTGACAAATATCACTAAAATTTTGACAAATTTCATTAAAATTATAACAAACTTCACTAGAATTTTGACAAATTTCAATAAAATTATGACAAACTTCACTAGAATTATGACAAATTTCAGTAAAATATGACAAATTTCACTAGAAGTTTTAAAAGTTCCCTACAAGTTTGACAAATATCACTAAAATTTTGACACATTTCATTAAAATTATGACAAACTTCACTAGAATTTTGACAAATTTCACTAAATTTATGACAAACTTCACTAGAATTATCAAAATGACAAATTGAGGCTATAAGAAAAATAAAGTTTATTGTAGTAGACGCGTGGGTCTATTGGCAGAGCATTTGGTTAGATTTTCCAAAGATCCAGGGGAATGACCTACATATTATAAGTACTAGGCCTTGACACACTTTTGGAAATCTCCATGTTGGAGGCCACATACTTACATGTTTGTGTTAAAATGTATTGAGTTCGCGGTCTCAACACACAAATCTACATTGATTTGATGTTATCTTCTACTTCCATGACTACCTCCAGATAAATCCTATAAAATGTACACCCTTTCAGACCATGGCAGTCCACAGGGGCTAGTTCACCAATTTCCGACCAAGGAGACTGCGTGGCCCTCACAATGCTCAGTCACCTTTGCTCTCCTCCCCAATAATATCAGGTATTCGGCAGAGCGAGGTAAACTCAGTTACATCCTCAAAACCCGGGGGGCGGGGTGAATGTAATGTTTCCCCTGAATTTCAACCATGTAGAAGGAGTCGTCAATTTACGGCACGCGTGCCGAACTTGGGAAGAGGAAAAATTTCCAGCGGCACGCCGAAGGACCCCCCTCGCCCCTTTTCCCAAAAGGCAATTTAAGTCTCATTAATAAAGAAATTAATTGTTGGAGCAAGTTAACGTTCAGACCGTTGGCACGAGGAATACATTAGAAATCCTATTTCGGAACACAATTATCAGACTGTTGCCGACCGTTTTGCATAGTAAGGCCCCATATGTGTACACGATTACAATAATATTGTACTGACACATTAAAGAATTGTTCATTTGTTTTTCTTTTTTAAATATCGTTTATTACTATCTAAATGGGGTTGTATGTTCTAGCCAATTAGCGTTGGCCTACATTCCAACATACGACTCCAAGTAAAAATACCTGCGTTTTTATATTGTGTTTTCTATCAGGCCTGGATAATTTTGTTGAGTCAAATCA